>CM021100.1:339291002-339966888 GCA_007115665.2 Sequoiadendron giganteum | reverse complement strand
TTTTACCCAATAAGGCACTGGTCTCCCTTATTTACATTACATTAGTTTTATTCATTTCATTTGACATCTCTTAATTGAACATACCTTGATATTGCATATACGATTCATACCAAATTAGGATCTTATCTTATCACTGTTAAATTGCCATTTGTGGATAGTTAGATCAAGTAGGAAACATAAATTCAAAATTTGTGTAGCTCATATAGGTGCACCCACCTAGGTCTAGCAGAGCCTTAAGAGTGGAGGGTTCAACCATATTGGTTGGCCTTGTTAGTTGACCAATAATTTAGTGATATTTTGGCAACCTCTCGTGGTTCATTCAAACTAGCATTTTTGAGACCCAGCAAATTGGCGACTCTGTTGGGGAAAATAGAGATAAGTCTGGTAGTAGACAGCCTTTCCATATAAAGTCACTAGAAGAAAACCATAATTTAAATTTAAAAAATTGACTCACTTGGGTAAAATAACCACAAAATCTTTTCTCGCTTTAGAAAACGTGGGTGGCAACTCTGAATGAACAAAAGCATTGAGACTGATATAGTAAGATACAAATCAGAAAGGAATCAACCTAGAGTTCAGACCATCACAGTATCTCACAACATGCAATGAAGGAGATGATTATACAAGGAGGGAGATGGTCCTAATGACAAGGGTAAACGAACTTATAAAAGTGATCAAAGCAAGAAGGTATTCAATGACCTAGATCCAACCACAAAAAACAAAGTATGAAAACCACCTATGGAAACTCATAATTCATACGAGGCATTAACAATTGAGAATAGCCCATATAAAGAGCTTCATACCCCTAAAGAGAAGAAAAATCCTTTCCATTGAATAAGCCATGATAAAGATGAAGAGTTCATGGCTGAATTTGAAGTTGAGAAAAGGAGGGAATTTGAATGTGATCAGAGAACTGCACTTTTTGAGGAAGGACTCAAATATGAGGCAACATCTGAAGAAAACCATGAACTCATGACAAAAAATAAAGAAGATTCACAATGGGAGCAAATGAGGCAACATGCAAAAAAACTAAGGGTACAATACAAGCAACAACTTCAAGCAATGGAAGAATTAAGAAAGATGAAATTACACAAAGCTCAAATCAAAACATCAGTGGCTGATTCACCCATTTTTACACCCCTCCATAAAACCAACAATATGAAGCCATCAAATTCCCCTCAAGCCCACCGAAATCAACCTAGAAATCAATATAGAAACACAAATGCTCCACTACAACACTGAAATATTCAAACACCTCCTCATTAGTAGTATGTACCCCCACAAGGCTCACAATATATGGTAAATAATAACCCACTTTACCAGCATCATGATTTCCAAAATCCCCCTCCTCAATGAACAACCATGATTAAAAAATTTGATCTTGCTGGATTTCAGATCTATCCTTACCCTCTTGACAACAATTGGAGGAACTTAGTCCCTAAATTCATAGGAAGTAATGCAGTTACAGTTGAGGAACATCTAAGAAATTTCAAGGCAGTCATTCAGGACATAGACATGAAGTATGAGGATGTACAAATGAGACTATTTATGATGTCACTGATTGAGGATGCTAGAGACTGGTTTAACAGTCTACCAACTACATCCATTTATTCCATTCAGGTATTTCATGAATAGTTTCTTCAATAATATGGGAATCAATGTGCATCAGCTTTTGCTTTGCATGAGTTAGTGACTATTCAAAAGCATCAGAATGAGTCAGCCTTTTATTTTAACCAAAGGTTTGTTAAATTACACAATAAAATACCTCATGCATCCAAGTTGGCTGATCCTACTGCGTTGAGTATCTATTTGAAAGCCTTTGACCCCAAGGCAGGATATGAATTGAGAAATATAGGTCCTAGAAATCTAGTTGAGACCCAAAAGATAGCCTTAACTACTGAAAATAATAAGAAAGCTACAGGGATGTTTTCTAAAAGGGAAAACCCTAGGGTTCCCCAATATGCTCCCCCAAATAGACAAGAGAACACATATAGGAATGAAAGACCAAGGCTGCATGACATGCCTTATAATACCAATTGGAAGGATGGGAAGCCGATAAGTGATAGGCCAAGAAACAAAGAAACAATAGACCCATTAAAAAGGAAAGGGACATACATGGTAGATAAGAGTCCCCGGTGCTCAGTCTATTATGCACCACATTCTCCAGAACATTGTGTAGCAGCTCAGTCAGTACAAGAAGAAGACATGCTGGAAAATGATGGTGGTGAAGAATAAAATGTCTACCTAACTTCCCACACTCTTAACTCTTTGGAGCGGGAATATGCATCTTTAGAGGAGGAAGGATATGAATATAGTGTCGATCACCAAAAATACAATATTCACATGGCAGAGAAGCATTTTTTTTCTAATCATGAAAAAAATGATAATGAGCAAGATCCCCCTGTTGCATCAAGTCAGACTAATAGATGCAATATAAGAAGACCAGGTGAAGAAGAGATTAAAATATTGATAATTGCAGCAGTGGAGGAATCCATAAACAAATATTGTTTGAGAAACATAATGGTGAATAGAGATGAGTGTGTCCCAAGGGGGATATTTATAAAAAATAAAAAAGCATCAAATGAGACATCAAAAGGGACTGATGATAAACAACCAGACAAAAGAGAACAGAAGGGATCTCCTAAGGAGGAAAGTAAAAAATTTCCCATTGAGAAGCAAAAGCAAGATCAAACACTCAAAGGGGAAAAGGAAGAGAACAAAAGAGAATTCATTGAACCTAAAAGGGAAATCAGAACTGAAGGTACATCCTTTGATTTTATACAAGATTTATCTCAATTGAAAATTTTTGTCCCATTAATTGAAATGACAAAAAATCAAGGAATCTAGGGAAAGCACCATACAATTAATTTCTAATGGAAATCAAAATATAAGCCCTGAAAACAAAGAGATCTTTGAAATAAATAATAAAAAGGAGGTAAAAATCCTAGAGGCCTACCTAATGAACACACCACAGATTAACCCATTCTTCACCACTTTACTCATAAGTGGAAAACTAGTAAGAAATTGCATGATAGACTCAGGTGCCTCCATGAATAACATGCCAGTAGGGGGGATGAAGCAACTCGATCTGTGGATAGATGTAGAAGGAGGTAAATGCTACGCCATGGATAGCAGGCCTATCCTAGTTGTGGGAATCATGAAGAATGTGGAAGTAAGATTAGCAACTTACCCACAAGCTACTTACACTATTGACATAACTATAATTGACACAACTCCCTAGTTTGGAATGCTTTTGTTGAGACAGTGGACTACAGCAGTAGGAGGCAATGTACAACTTGAATTATCATATGCCACCATACCAGTGAATGGAGAAGAGGTAAAATTGTATAGAGAACCTAGAATGAATCAAATTCTTGAATATGCTCTTCAAGAGCCACTTAATTGCTTCTGTGATGTTGATTTGGGGATTTTTAGAGTAGAACTGTCTCAACCTCAGTTGGTAAGCAAAGATCTAATTGATAAAAATGTTTTTGAAAATCAACAAGGGATATGGAAGATGTACTTCGATGGAGCATGCAACCAAGAGGGTAATAGAGTTGGGATAGTTTTTATATCACCTGATGGTTCAAATTTCAAATATTCATTATTTTTAGCATTTGAATGTACAAAAAATGTAGCGTAATATGAAGCTTTGTTGATAGGATTGAATTTAGTTGTTAAACACAAGATTAAACTCTTAATAATTTTTGGGGGCTCGGAGCTGGTTGTATCTCAGATCAGATCAAAATATGTAGCAAAAAATAAAAGGCTGAAATAGTACATAAATGCAATATGGGATACAATTGAACTATTTGATGCTTTCTCCATTGATTGGGTAGATAGATCAAAAAATATAATGGCAGACTTCTTGACGAATGTAGCACTAAAACAAGATGATATCATGCTAGCAGGAGTATCCCAAGTTGAGTTCAAAGCAAGAACTACTCTGTCGGACAATGTATGTAGTTGGAAGGTTTTTAATGATGACATTGATCTCTTAAAATTTCTTCACTCTATAGAGCAGTATGAGGCTCAGGAAATTGATTTCAATGCCTTTGTGGAAGAGATAGATGGGGAACATACATTATTCAGAAAGAAAATCCCGCAACATAAGACTAATAAACTTCCCAAGGGGTTAATGGTATTGGAAAGAGTATATGATGGGAGTGATCGATCCCTTATGAAACAAACACCAGTCAAAAGGGAAGATATTGAAGAAATAAACTTAGGGACCGAACTATCACCAAGGAAGGTATATACTGGGAAGAAGATAAGCCCTACTGTCTGAAGGATGCTGATTTCATTGTTAAGAAAGTATAAACATGTGTTTGCATGGTCTTATGAGGACCTCAAGGCATATAGGGAGGATTTATTTCAACATGAAATCCCATTAAAAGAAGATGCAAAGCCATTTAGATAGAAACAAAGGCCTATTAACCCCACACTAGAAGCAAAAATGCAAGAGGAGTTGGCCAAACTTAGAGATGTGGGTATCATTCAACATGGGTGTCGAACCTTGTTCCTATTAGAAAGAAAAATGGAGATATCAGACTGTGTGTAGATTTTAGAAATTTGAATGTAGCATCTCTCAAAGATAACTACCCACTGCCTAACATGGAAGCCATACTACATAAGGTAACTGGGTGTGAGCTGCTGTCTATGATGGATGGTTTTTCTAGTTATAACCAAGTTAAGGTCAAGGAATGTGAGCAGTACAAAAAACCATTAAAAACCCCATGGGGAACATATGTATATGTGAGAATTCCTTTTGGTCTCACTAATGTGGGAGCAACCTTTCAAAGGTCTATGGACTTAGCATTTTCTGACCTAATCAATGCTATAATGGTGGTGTATTAAGATGACCTTACGTCTTACTCAAAAAAGGTTGAAGATCATATAGGGCATCTTGAAAAAATATTCATTAAAGCATTAGAATATGGCATTAGTTTGAACCCTAAGAAATGTCATTTTGTTGTTATAGACATAAAAATCTTAGGACACATTGTATCAAAAGAGGGAGTTAGGATAGATCTTGAGAGATTTGAGGCTATAGGCAAGGTTCCTATCCCTAAAAATGTGAAAGCTATCCAATCATTCTTTGGGAAGATTAATTTTGTTAGGAGGTTTGTGTCCAACTTTGCTGAGATTGTCAAACCCATATCAAAAATGCTAAAGAAAAGACAAAAAATGGAATGGACCCCAGAAGCTTTAGAAGCCTTTGTATCCATTAAAAGAGCCATTAAGGAAGCCCCTGTCCTCAAATCTCCTGATTTCACAAAACCTTTTCAAATATTTTTATTTGCTTCTTTGCATACAATAGTTGTTGTCATGTTACAGGAAAATGAGGATGGTCATGAGCAACCTGTATCTTTCTTTAGTAAATCTTTATAGGGATCAGAGTTGAAGTGTGACATAATGGAAAAACAAGCCTTTCCACTAGTAAAGGCCACAAAAGACTTTAGACCATATCTTGTTGGAGCCAAAATAATTTCATATGCTCCTGAAGTAGCAGTCAAAGACATCTTGACACAATAAGAAGTGATAGGGAAGAGGTGCAAGTGGATTAATAAAATTCAGGAATTTGATATGGAAAACAAATTACTAAATTGATAAGAGACCAAGGATTGGCAAGATTAATGGCAGAAACAAACATTGAGGCAAATCAAATTTGTAATGTACAAGAAGAAGGAAATGCAATTGCAAGTATTGAACATACACCCTGGTACACAGACATCATGCATTACCTTAGGAACACAAAGTGCCCGAAAGGATTCAATGATATCCAGAAAAGAACTTTAAAACTGCAGGCCTCTAAATATGTATTTATAGAAGGTTATTTATTCTGGAAAAACAAAGATGGAATGTTGTTGTTATGTTTGGATGAGTCACAAGCTGATCATGTTCTGAAAGAAATGCACAAAGGGGTCTATGGAGGGCATTATTCAGCAAAAACAATTGCACATAAAATCCTCAGGGCAGGTTATTACTGGCCAAAATTGTTTAATGATTCATTCTCATATGTAAGGAAATGTGAAGCATGCCAAAAGTTCTTAGGGAAAATGAAGTATCAAGGAGCTCTACCACTTAGACCTATGCAGGTTGAAGCCCCTTTTCATCAGTGGGGGATTGATTTCATTAAGGAGATACAAGAGAAATCGAGTGGAGGACATAGATGGATATTAGTGGCCACTGATTACTTCACCAAATGGGTGGAGGCAATCCCAACCAAGCAAGCAACAAGTAAAGTTGTAATCAACTTTTTAATGGATAACATTATTACTGGATTCAGTTTACCATTGAGAGTGGTTATAGATAATGGGATGTGCTTTAGGTCTAATGAGTTCAAAGAGTTTTGTAGAACATATGGCATTAGTGTTTCTTATTCTGCCCCATATCATCCATAAGCCAATGGTCAGGTAGAATCTAGCAACAAGAGTCTTTTAAAAATCATAAAAAGGATGCTCAGTAAGAACAAAAAATATTGGGATTCAAAGTTGAGATTGGTTGTATGGGCAGATAGGATTACTATCAAAAAGGCAATTGGAAAATCCCCATATGAATTAGTGTATGGAACACAAGCTAGGATGCCTTTACAAAATTTATTGCCAATTTACAAATTTATCCTTCAAGAAGATATAGATGTTCCTGAACCAATGGAGGAGAGAATGGAGCAAATTGCTGAACTTGATTAAATAAGGAGAATAGCTCAAAACTAGAACATGAAATTGCAAGCACAAATTAAGTATTTGTTTGATAGAAAAGAAAAAAATACAAAATTTGAAAAAGATGATATGGTATTGCTATGGAATGCTAGGTGCCGGGAGAAAGGAAAACATGGAAAATTTGAGGCATTATGGTTAGGACCTTTTGTTATTATTGGCAAGCAAGGAGAGGATTCATATTATTTGCAAAATATGAGTGGTGAAGAACAAGAGTTACTTGTACATGGGCAATTTCTAAAGAACTTTTTCTCTTAAAAGCCACAGAGGATCAAGGGTTTCTGGTGCATGGACAATTCTTGAAGAAAACTTCTCATAAAATTTCCATGGACAGTAGTATAGGAAGTAAAGGATACCGGAAATTGTTAGTACATGGAAAATCTTGGAAATTCTTATTTGATCTTTTCTCCATGTACAGTATTTTAGGATCATATTCATCTCCACTTGTTTTCATCCATATTGCTTGGTCTACTCACCCAAAGATTTGGATCCTTGCAATGATCTCACAATCATTCATCCCCAGATGGAGCCACTATTGGAACTATGAAATTTTGACAATCTCATTAACCCTTCATTATAATTAGTCTCCCAAAAAGGTTCATAATACATACATAAAAATCCTCACATAATATATTTTACCAAAATCCAGAATAAATTTTGCCATAAATCCCCATAAATTTCATTTGGCATTAAATCTTTAACATATGAAAATATCGGCATAAGTTGATGCAGGTCTCATTGATGATAATATGCATATCCTCAATATATCGGCAAGACATTAGAAGGGTCATACTGATAAAGTTATACACCAAGAGAATGCGGTTTGTATTTCTTATCGGCAAGACAAAAGGTATCGACGTGACGATGTAAGGTCATATTGAGCTAGGTTACCTTTTACGAATTGGAGTAAAATAAAGTCGATCGAAGAGACTATGGTCATCAAAGAGAGATTTCAAAGCACTACCTGAAGCGTAATAGTCTTTCCAATAAAGCAAAGGGAGGACTTGTTTGGTAAGACAAATGAGGCCGGGAAGAGTCTGGAGAGTCTTACCAACCCCTCAGGTTACACTGATAGAACTAAGCATGCAGAGATAAAGGATATTGAGAAGACAATGTGCATGGTCTCACTAAAGAAAAAGTGTATCAGTGAGATATGTCTCAGCGGGGAGATCTAAGAGACATCACAACGAGTATCTTTCTATCGGCAGAACGAATACTTGGTCTCGACGAAATAAGTCGATAAAGTGAACATCTCAATGAGACAAAGAGCTTTTGGAGTAAGGTGAAGAACTGTTGGCCTGATTCATTAAGTCTGGGTGATAGTTGCTTTGGTGAAGGTCATGGCGATATAAAAAGAAAAAGGAAAGAAACTATACAGGAGACTTGGGATGTCAGGGAAACTGCAAGACATCTTACTGGATGGGTGAACATTGAACAGGTGGATCAGCTAGATATTTGAAATGTCTTTCCAATATGATCCCTGATGTGACAACAACAATTTCAAAAAACTTGCAGCATTCATGTCTCATTAAAGACAGTAATGGTGCCATGAAGCGTAAAAGATTTTTCATATCAGGGTATGCTCAATTGAAATCATTGTTTCATGGAATTGGCAGCGAATGAGAGTAAGGGAACCAACAGAACAATTAGGGCATTCATCTAACTTGGATTTATAGACAAAATACAATAAGTTTCACATCTTCTTAGGATTCATGAATTTTGAATATAGAAGGCACTAGTTCAGGAAAAATAAAGGGAAGAAAACCCGGGGAGGATAGTCAATCAAAGGAAAAGAAGCAAAAAAATGGAATTGCAACCAAAGGGCACTGAAAGGAAATTAAATCAAGACCTCATAGACCAGTTACCTAGTTCTGGGCCTAAATCTAGGTGTTTTGTGTAGCTCAAAGCGAAAATTGACAAATTAGATGACAAATGCAAATTCATAGGGGATGTTTGGACTCCAATTAGAGGGTATGAGTTGATCAATTTCCATTATCATAGGAGAAATCTCATTGAGCCAGTATGCAATCCGTGGAGGCTCAATTTGGGAAAACTGGTGTGCCCTAATGTCTTTATTGATGTCAAACTGGTAAAATTGTTGGTTGGTCATTATAACCCAAAGAATAAAGCTATATGTGATTTGACAGACAATCTATTGATACATATATCTGAGAATGCAATAGCTGAGGTTTTCAGATTGGAAGGAATATGCAGTGAGAAGATAATAAGTGAAGAACTAGATAGTGAATTTAGAAGAATGGACACCATATATAAATGATGGAGATTACCCCCGCACAAAATTAGGTGTCATGGCCAACCTACTCTGATGGAAGACAGTGAGGGGCCACCATTTCATGTAGATCTCTTTGAACCCTACCTGAAGAACAGTTATTTTTTAGTGGGATAGGTATTGGGGATGGAAGTCCCAGAGCATATGGCAATTGTGCCCATGGTGATTACTATAGATATTCAGTATCACAATTCTAGATCATTTGATTATGCTTCACATATATTTAAGGAACTAGATGCAGGGTTGATCATGATAAAGAATGTTGCCTTTGTCCTACATCTCAAGAATTATTCACTGTTGATGCACTTGGTGTTATATTTTAGACAAGAGTTATGATTATGGCCCCAGGAGCTGAGGATTTCACAATGTGACAAGGAGGGTAGATCATTGCCTGTTTATTTATGAACTGTTGTTTGGGACAACAGGTTTGCTAATTCCAATTTTTTGCATTTTGAAGAATTCTTTGTGAAGCCTTTGTATAGATTTTTCAATAATCCTTGTGATTATTCTTTATCTAAAGAATTAAAGAGGTTTCTTAGGCTCAGGGATTATAATGGACCAATCAACCACAACTGGGGGGATTGGTATTGCTTAGAAAATGCCACAATGATTAGGGTTTATGGTTTTGAGGATACACCATTCATTTTTCCTAGAACAGTCCCAGATAGAATTGCATACTTAGAAATTGTTAGGAAAATAGATTTCTCTAGTGTCATGAACTTAAGTTGATATGGGAAACAGGCCTTTATGCCTAGTACATTATGTTTTGGTGATTTTATTGTATTGGAAAAAGAGGGCTACAATCTGGTTCTGGATAACTTATTGCACTACAACATGAGAAGAGCACCATCAAAAAAAAAAATTGATCCAAAGGGATATATCCACTCTGGCAGACAAAGAATAAATTTTGGAGGGTCCCAGCATGTACCCTATCAATCTGATGACATAATCAGAAACTTGGAGGTGGAGGAAGCAAAAATTGTGATTGAGAAGCATGATCAGGAGTTCGTAGATGTTGAGTTGTTATCCTCTATTAAAGGAATATCAGAAGTTGACAGGCCACAAGGCTCATCTGGGAAGGTATCAAGAATAAGGACTCACGATTATGCTTATGTTGCCAAAGAAACAAATCTTGAGGAAACTATGGATATGGATACGAGACATGAAGATTATAGGTCTTTTATAGTAGATGATGAATTTGTGAAGACCTCAGAGTTTAAAAAAAATTTATACAAGGAAAAAGGAAAGGAAATAAGAGGATTGGTTGACAATGTCACACCAGGAAATGAGGACCAATTTATAAAGATCTTAAGGGATGAGGTGGATAAAGAGATGATAAACATGACCCCTAAAAACGGAAGTGAGATGCTAGAAAAACAAGGTGTTATGATTTTCCTAGTGTTGGATCTCAATTTTGCATTAGTGTTTGACAGTTTCTTAAAAGACAATGCCACTCAGAAGCTCAACATAGAGAGGGTGACAGAGGTGTATACATGATGATATAATCCTGATGATGAAACATTGATAATTTGGGCTTTGTATCCCCCCACAAGAAGCTAATTGTTATTGATACTGAGAAGGCATTCAGGCATATCATGACTCTGAAGGCTGGAGAGGCTGACCCTGTTGCAACTACAGACATTGGGATCAATATAGCAAAGTTGAATAAAGCACAGATCCAAGCATTGATCAGAGAGAGAGAGATGTATAAAACCAATAGTGAGAGAATGTTGAGAGAGAATGAACATTTAAAGGACTTGGTAGGTGCTGTGACAGGGCCTACAAAGATGCTCACCCAATGTGAGAGCTCACAAAAAAGGGACCATTGGGAAGGGTCAAGTGCATACTCACAAGGGAAAGTGGATACACTCACTACAATAACTAAGAAGAGGCAGGTTGTTTTAAACACTTGGTTAAATAAACTTTGGGGAAACCATTGACAATACGTGGATGCTATAAAATAACATAGAAGAGTGGATGACAGAATCCAAGAAAGAATTGAGGAAATGAAAAGGGGTACTCCTAATGTTGCAAGAATTGAAAATGCCAATCGTATCATGGATAAGCACAGGGAATTTTTTGAGGAATTACAAGGGGATGTGTAGGGATTGATTGAAGCTGCTAATGACAGATTGACTAAGTTCTATGATGATGAAGGAGAACTCAAAGAAGCGAATACATGGAAAGGTGAATGCGACTCGATACTCCAAGAGATATTGAACACAACCACTGCAAAGGAAATAACATTGGATGAAGCATGTGAGCAAAACAAATGAATGATGATGATGGAGATCATGATCCATGATGTTTTAGGAGATGCAGACACACATAAGCGCTAGGATTATACAAGCACATGTCTACAGTTCATTTATGGCTTAGCAAAAATTAGTTAGTGATAAAATTGTTAATATTTTATGCTTACGACTTTTTGAAAAGGCACGTTCTTTTGCAAACTAAATGTATAAGTATCCATTGTTGGATAATAGAAAAGGAGTTAGAGGAAGATAGAATTAGAATAGGATAAACTGTTGTAAGCACTATATTTTTAGAATGATATTCAAGGAGACTATGATGCATGTATTAATTTTGAAGGAGATAATGAAAGACTATTGATTTAGTGGCTTCATTCTGGTATCAATTATTTGTTGGATTCTTGCGATTATTTAATTGTCTCCAATCTGATGTTTCTTGATTGTTTAAATTGAAATATCAAGTATATATTCAATTTATCAGTGCACATTTGTTGTTTTTGTGTGATTTAATTTATTGGATTATTTAAAGAAGAATTAAATTCCTTTCAATCAATTGCAGTATTCTGGGAATTTCATTTGCATTAGTAAGAAGAATTAGATAATTAGATTTGATATTCTGCCTCAAGTAGGGTTTATCAATTAAATCCTTGCATGTTTATACTAGTTATAAACTCATAATTGTATGCCAAGCGATTAGAGAATTTTCTAGATAGAGACCACTCATCAGAGGTCACCATTTGACTCTATTTTACCCAATAAGGCACTAGTCTCCCTTATTTACATTACCTTAGTTTTATTCATTTCATTTGACATCTCTTAATTGAACATACCTTGATATTGCATATACAAGTCATACCAAATTATGACAATATCTTACCACTATTAAATTACCATTTGTGGATAGTTAGATCAAGTAGGAAACATAAATTCAAAATTAGTGCTGCTCATATAGGTGCACCCGCCTAGGTCTAGCAGATCCTTAAGAGTAGAGGGTTCAACCATACTGGTTGGTCTTTTTAGTTGACCAATAATGTAGTGAGAGTTTGACAACCTCTCGTGGTTTATTCAAACAAGCATTTCCTACGATAGACATGATCAACATATGATAATAGCCCCACCCCAAATAGATATGGAAAGTGATACTACAACTTTGTTTCTATCTTATAGTCTTATCTTTTTGATTTATTTTTAACTCATTCCTAGGATCTCTCGAGGATGTCCATAAGGATTTAGAGAAGGAATGGGGACAATTGATTGTCATTTAAATTTTATGTTTGTAAGATATTTTTGTAATATCACCATGGCAAATACTTGCTTTATTGAGTGTATGAAAGTTATGTTGAAACAATTCGTGAAGTAGTTGCATGTTATGTTTTCTATACCTCTCTTTGTAATTGGTTTGAAAAGTTTTTAAACACAACTCGACTATATACTTTTAAAAAACGTTTTTGTATGTCAGTTATGAACAAGAGTATTCTTTGTTTGTAGAGTCAAATTCCACACAATGGATACAAAGTCACCTTGGTTATTAATACCCTGGTGCATTTTATCTACTTTCTACATCAAACAAGATTGTTCAAAACTGAGGACCCTCCCAACAAAAAAAAAGAAACATCATCAACTACTAACAACATCAAATTTATATCCATCATAAAATAATTCTTCTACCTAACATCCATCCCACATAGTAATATCATTAGTACCTGTGAACCCCAATCCTAGAATTGCACAAATATGGAAAACAAGCACATTATTAGATTGAAATGAAAGTTAAGACAAGGATTCCTCATGAAATTAGATTGAAACATTAACATAGGAAAAAAATGAAGAACAATACAAATGAAAGTAAATGAATCCTATTTTAATGAACAAAATATCAATCCCATGGGGGAATTGGTGCCAATTACATGTAGAAATTGGCCCTTTCCCAAATCCTTTGTAAGCTTTGATGATTTGATCCACTTGATGGTGAAGAAAAATGATGAACTCCTTGAGAAAACCTGCAATAACCTAGCTATGGTGATGGAAAATGCTCAAGAAATGATATGAAATTGCTCTAATGTGAAGATAATAACTTTGCATTCAAATTGTGGATGAAGAATGAGAGGAAGAGTCTCTCATTACTATATTTCAAATTGGAAGAATGAGAAAGATTTGAGCAATGTGGGATCATTCATTCATCATCCAATGGCCAAGTGTCACTTGTCAAGATGTGAATGGGTGAAGGTTGTGCACATTTTGGTGAAAGTGCCAATAAATGATATTAGGTGGAAAATAACTTGTTGGAGAGGGAAGAAAATGGAGATATGGCCACTTGGCTCAAGGAAAAAGGACTTGTAAGTTGAAATAAATGCCTTGTTGGAAGGACTAAGTCCACTTGGATTTGAATTCAAATTTGAGGGAATATTCCCCTTTTATGCCATGTTGAGAGAAAATAGAGATTTAATAAATTAAATCTATTCTCATGTGCAAGTGGTAAAAGCTAGAGGATGGGACATGATTTAAGATTAACTAATCAAAGATTAATTAATGTGATGAGGAATTTAGGAGATGTGACAATTTAGACCTAAATTTATGAATTGATTTAAATCAAAATTGAGAGGAAGGGTTTAATTAAATAAATGTTTTGATTTATTTAACTAAAGGGGACAATGTTAGATTAAATCAAATAAGGTTTAATTTATTTAATTTAATAAGAGGACTTTAGAGTTTTAATTTAAATAAAATGAATTATTTAAACAAATGGAGATTAAATTAAATTGATTAATTTAATCAACAAGGAAGAATGACTTAATCAGATAAAAAATAATTTATTTAATTAAGAGATGAGAAGTGATGATATGATGAGAAGGTGATTCAATATATGAAATGATGTTAGTTAGGATCAAGTGTGCTGGTCAATTTTCAATGTCTACATTTTGCCCTTGTTTGAAGCAATGCACTTGTTGTATTAGTTCAAAGAATAAATTGCTATGATCAAAGTTCAAAATTTCTTGATTTTTTGAATGCCCCACTATTGCCCCAATGGAAGGATTATGTTGATATGTTGCCCCCTCGAGAGATCAAACAATTTTTTTAATTTTTGGATGATCTCGCGAAAAAAGAGGACAAGGTTCCTGAGAGGTCGAAAAGTTCCCCAGAATGCCAAAAAATGCGTTAAAATGCTAAAAAAGATGCAACATGGCCCTCGGTTGGGGAAAAACAAGATCGGGGACCAAAACCCTAGCTGGGTGGCCAAATTAGGTAAAAAAATACACTAATTTGCAAGCTTAAATAGACCATGAAGGGTCACTTTCGATTCATTTGCACAATTAGCCTTTAGAAACTTTTGCACTTTAAGCTCTGAGTTCCGATCAAGATGGGACAATGAAAGCTTCCTAGGCACGTGTCAGAGAGGGTATGACTACACCAGTGGCTAGCTGACGTAGAACCCTTGGTATGTACCCCTATCTTAACTTTTAATCTTTTCATTTTACATACATTTAATAGGGTCCAAGTCAAATTTAGGTCAATCAGTGCTATATAGCGCCACTGCAAATGCTCAATCAGCATCACATGGCCTCAAACTGCACTACATATGAGATTAGCACCACTGCATTCCAATTAGGAGATTGGGGTTTTTTGTCAAAAACAACTGCATATGCAAATTGGACTGCGCGATGTAGTTTAAAATTAGGGTTCAGTTGCAAAGTCAGCCACACATGCATAGAGCACTTTGCGACACACTTAGAAATTTAGGATTGCAAAACTTTGCTGTGGTGGTGCATTTTAGAACTTTATAAACTGTGCCACATTTGCAAACAATGCCACATTTGTTGTTTCAAATGTGAAAAGCTAATGCAGGACACATATTTTCTTACAAGGCTTGACACGATGGTTTCCCTTGTGCAGGAGGACCTTGAGATACTTCACTTGAGGGAGCACATATGGCTAGTGCTCAGCAAATTCGATGGCATGCACATATTTCTCTAGGAGCATCTTGGTGCTCTCAGCCTTTGGTTCATCCTATTCGGACCCACTTGGTGATGATGACAACCTTGGTGGAGCGATGGCATAGTGAGACCTCCTCTTTCCATCTTCCCACCGGCGAGGCTACTGTTACACTTGAGGATGTTTGGTGCATCCTACGACTACCTATCCATGGAGCAAGAGGAATTTATCATCTAGATGCTGGGAGGGATGCCTGCTACGATGTTTCAATTAACTATCATGGTACCATGTTAGTATGGAAAGAAGATAGAATAAAAGAGATCCAACAAGTCATTATCATTAAAGCCGATGTCAATGAATTTCTTACTAGGAGTTGGTATTTTCAAAGGGCCAATTACTTTATGTTTGATAACACACATAGGTATGATGCATCAAGGTATAAAGAACTAGGATGGCGTGGTACTTAGTGTGATGGAATTTGACTCGACAATCAGATAGAAATATTCCTGTTCTCACTTAGCATACAAAACCTCATTTAGGATGTAGTTCAAATCTTCTAAACATCTTGAACTAGAAAATAGAAAAGAAATCCTTCCTGTGTGGTCAACAAGACACCTAAAACACCCTCCCTACAAACCAAACAAAGGTATGCATGAATAAGTTATTTTACAAGAGTACTGAACAAGAACAATAGACAAAAAGATAATGATCATTGCCCCATTCCTTTGTCTATAAATATTTTTGTTTAGACATCATCGAGAGGTCCTTGGAATGAGCACAAAAATAAGATAATTCAAAAAAGACCAAGACAAAGTAATCAAACAAGCTAATGTTCTTTGTACCACTAGCCAAAGACTAAACTAAGGTGATACCTGATGTTGATGTCCATCATGGGAAGTATGCATCCTAGGACATGTTGTGATCAAGGTTTTGATGAGATTGATTGGATGATAAGCTATTGATACTCCGAGTTGATCAATTTGCTTTATTAAATAAATGTTTTGATTTATTTAACTAAAGGGGACAATGTTAGATTAAATCAAATAGGGTTTAATTTATTTAATTTAATAAGAGGACTTTAGAGTTTTAATTTAAATAAAATGAATTATTTAAACAAACAAAGATTAAATTAAATTGATTAATTTAATCAACAAGGAAGAATGACTTAATCGGATAAATAATGGTTTATTTAATTAAGAGATGAGAAGTGATGATATGCTGAGAAGGTGATTTAGGATATGAAATGATGTTAGTTAGGATCAAGTGTGTTGGTCAATTTTCAATGTCTACATTTTTCCCATATTTGAAGCAATGCACTTGTTGTATTAGTTAAAAGAATAAACTATCGTGATCAAAGTTCAAAATTTCTCAATTTTCTCAAATACCCCACTGTTGCCCCAGCGGAAGGATTATGTTGATATGTTTTCCCCTCGAGAGATCGGATGAAAATTTTGATTTTTGGATGATCTCACAAAAAAAAGAGGACAAGGTGCCCGACAAGTTGAAAAGTGCCCTAGGATGCCAAAAAATGCGTTAAAACACTAAAAAAGATGCAACATGGCCCTTGGTTGGGAAAAAATAGGATCAAGGGACCAACACCCTAGCTAGATGGTCAAATTAGGTGAAAAAAAACCCTAATTTTCAAGCTTAAATAGATCATGAAGGGTCACTTTCGATTCATTTGTATAGTTAGCCTTTATAAAGTTTTTCACTTTGAGCTCTGAGTTCTGATCGAGATGGCACAACGAAAGCTTCCCAGGCATGTGTTAGAGAGGATACAAGTGCACCAATGACCAACCGACGTAGGACCTGTGGTATGTACCCCTATCTCGACTTTTAATTTTTTCATTTTACATACATTTAATAGAGTCCAAGTCAACTTTAGGTCAAGCAATGCTATATAGCACCACTACAAATGCTCAATTGGTGTCGCGTGGCTTCAAACTGCATCGCATATAAGAGTAGCACCATCGCGGTCCAATTAAGAGATTAGGGTTTTCTATCAAACTCAGCCGCATATGCAAATTGGACCTCATGATGTAGTTTGAAATTAAGGTTCAGTTGCAAAGTCAGCCATACATACAAATAGCACCACGCGACACACTTAGGAATTTAGGATTGGAAAACTTTGTCATGGTGGTGTAGTTTAGAACTTTACAGACTGCATCACATTTGCAAAAAATATTGCATTTTTTGTTTCAAATGTGAAAAGCTAATGTGGGAGGCAAATGTTTTATAAAGCTTGAAACAATGGTTTCCCTTGTGCATGAGGACCTTGAGATACTTCACTCGAGGGAGCATAGATGGCCGGTGCTCATCAAATTAGATGGTATGCACATATTTTTCCAGGAGCAGCGTGGTGCTCTTGGCCTTTGGTTCATTATGTATGTTCATCCTATTTGGACCCACTTTGCGATGATGACAGCCTTGGCGGAGCGATGGCACAGTGAGACCTCATCTTCCCATCTTCCCATCGACAAGGCTACTATTACACTCGAGGATGTTTGGCGCATCCTACGATTGCCTATCCATGGAGCGAGAGTCATTTATGATCCAGATGTTGGGAGGGATGCTAGCTATGATGTTTCGATTAACTGTCATGGCACCATGTTAGTATGGAAAGAAGATAGAAGAAAAGAAATCCAACAAGTCATTATCATTAAAGTTGATGTCAATGAATTGCTTAGCAGGAGTTGGTATTTTCAAAGGGTCAATTACTTTATGTTTGATAACACACATAGGTACAATGCATCAAGGTATAAAGAACTAGGATGGCATGGTACCTAGTGTGATGTAATTTGACTCGATAATCAGATAGGAGTCTTCCTATTCACACTTAGCATAAGGAACTTCAATCAAGATTTAGTTCAGATCTTCTAAACATCTCAGACCAAAACATAGAAAAGAAAGCCTTCCTATGTGGTCAACAAGACACCTAAAACACCCTTCCTACAAACCAAACAAAGTACGCATGAATAAGCTATTTTACAAGAGTATCCAACAAGCATAGCAGACAAAAAGATAATGATCATTGCCCCATTCCTTTCTCTCTAAATATTTTTGTTTAGACATCATCAAGAGGTCTTTGGAATGAGCGCAAAAATAAGATAAGTCAAAAAAGACCAAGACAAAGTAATCAAACAAGCTAATGTTCTTCATACCACTAGCCAAAGACTAAACTAAGGTGATACCTGATGCTGATTTCCATCATGGGAAGGATGCATCCTAGGACATGTTGTGGTTAGGGTTTTGATGAGATTGATTGGAGGATAAGCTATTGATACTTCGTGTTGATCAAATTGCTTTCTTACTAACCTAGACTTTGACAATTTGGGTGTTCAGTTTTGAACCTGCTAGACTTGCTTCTGACTAACTTAATAGAGAATGAAGATGATTGATTTATTAGGAATGATGATTATTGTGGGTGAAAGCAAGATGAGGCAGATGCACCATTTTGGGTTTTTTCAAATGTTTTGAGGCTGTTTTTTGGAATTTTTAATATTTTTTACAAATGTTATGGTATTTTCAAGATTTATGACCAAGAGACTAACTTAAAGAATTATCCTAGGGGTCTCAAGAGTTGATTAATAGATTAGCCTTGCCTACGTTATACACGTAGAGATCATGTATTTCAACTGATGATAGACTTGAGTCAATGACGAGAACGATGGGCAAACAAATTACGATTGCAACAGATGTCTAAAGGACTGACCTAAAATGTCTCAGGGGATGATCAAAGATCAACCTTTCCTACGTTCAAGCTCAGAGATGATGTAGTTCGGTTGGATGACTCTATTTTTTGATTTTTGACTTGTTTTGAATTTTGATACGATTTTCTGAATGTTTTTGAATTTTTTGATTGGTTTTTGATTGTTTTTGGATTTTTTTATTTGAAGGAAGATCACAAGAATATACACGAATCCAATCTAATGCAGGTACAATAACATGCCCCTAGTGTGATGTGATAGACTACTTCGATATAGGCAAGACAAACTGACCTTGGGAATATGCCAAGTAGTACTAGGGTTGATCCTGATACGAACACAAGATCAAGCTATGGATGTGAACGAATGGATGGATGGAAGATTAAATGGAATGTAATGGATGAGTGAGTGTAAAAATTAGGCCATGAAGATCCTCATGGATGGAGAGTGCTTTATTTACACTTGGTGCCTATTTTCTAGGTTTTCACCAAGGTACTTGTCCAAAGCACCACCGAAGTGGTTTTCACTAGAGGACAATTTTTTTCTTGACTGTTTTCAATCCTTTTTCTGATTTTTTTTTGGATTTTTATATTTTTTTATATTTTTTTGTTGTCACCAAGATGCCTGTTTACCAGGTTTTCATCAAGGTGACCATTTTTTCAGGACATTTTCTGATTTTTTTTAATTTTTTGGTGCTATACATTGCAAGATTTTAGGCAAAAAACTTTTTGAGATGGGAGTTGTTCATGGACTCCTATAGAGGCTCACCTTTTGGTTTTGATAACTGATATGCCCCTAATTTATAGCTTGCTATAATGATGAAAGGTCCCAACCAATTGGGCTCAAATTTTCCTTTACTTTCTAGGTTTGGCATGTTCTTCTAGTTTTCTTTCAGCACAAGTTTGTTGACTTGGAAGGTCTACCTCTTGGTCTTCTTGTTATAGCTTCATTTGAGTCAGTTCTGATACACTTGTAGATGGTTTAGGGCATCCCTATGCCATTCATATAGTAATTCTAGCTCATTCAGTCGTGAGATCCTATATTCTTCATCTATGATGAGGTTTTGTAGTGATATTCTCAGGGACGAGAGCTCGATCTCAATGGGTAGGATGGCTTCTAATCTGTAGACTAGGGATAATGGGGTGGCACCTATTGGTGTGTGGATGATGGTGAGATAGGCCCATAAGGTAGGATTTAGCTATAGATGTCAGTCACGACTAGTATCATTGATTGTCTTAAGGATTTTCAAAATGGTTTTATTGGTAGCTTTTCCTTGTCCATTGCCTTAGGGATAATACAGAGTGAAAAAGCGATGTTGGATAATGAATTTTTCACATAAGTCATAGACATCTTGGTTTTTGAAAGGTGTCCCATTATCTGAGATAATGGCTTGGGGGACACTGTATCGACAAATGAGGTAGTTCAGGATGAACTTGGATATCTAATTTCTTGTTATGTAGGTCATGGGGATGGCTTCGACCCACTTTGTGAAGTACTCCGTAGTGATAATGATGAATTTGTGGCCATTGGATGAGGTGGGTGTGATTTTTTTGATGATATCAAGCCCCCACTATTAAAAGGGCCAAGGTGTAACAATAGGGTGGAGCTCTTGAGCTAGTGAATGGATGAGGTCCCCATGTTGCTAACATTGTAAACATCTTCTGATGAAGTCATGCACATCTGGCTTCATTATGGGCCAGTAGTATCTGGTTCTTAGCAACTTCTTAGCCAAGGTCATACCACTTGAGTTTGATCCACAAATGACATTGTGTACCTCATTTAATGCAGTCGGGGTTTCCTCGGTGTTTAGACAATGCAACAGTGTTCCTTCAATTATCCTATGATAAAGGGTTTCTCCTAGGATGACAAAGCGGGTTGACTTCTTGACAAAGGCTTATTTAAGGTTTGGGGTTATATCGGTAGGCAAGACTCCTATTCTTAAGTAGGTGTAAATGTCATGATACCAGGGATCACTAGGACTTTTGACTTCACACACAAATTCAGACTCTGGTACCTTGAATTCTAGTACGAGAAGCTTCTCTACTAGGAATTCTTTCTTTTTTATGTTGCACAAGATTTCCAAGAGTGATCCAATTGTCGCCATTATGTCTGCTACTCTATTGTTTTCTCTAGGTAGTTGTTCAAATGTGATATCAATGAATGACTCTTTGAGGCTCTCGACTAACTTATTGTATGGAGTCAGTTTATCATCCTTTGTTTGATATTCATCATTTACCTAATTGATTACAAGATGAGAGTCCCCATATACCTTTAAATCCATGATCTTCCATTGTACTACAATCCTTAAGCCTATGATGAGGGCCAGGTACTCTACTATGTTATTTGTGCATGGAAATGATAGTTTGTAAGATTTGGGTATTCAGTCTCCTTGGGGAGTTATGAAGAAAATTCTAGCCCCTGATCTGTGTTGCATGTAAGATCCACCAAAGTACATCTTCCAGTGGTTTGCAACACTTAGGGTGAAAAGTGATTCATCAGGGAATTCTGAAATGAGTTGGTTTTCTACATAAATAGGAGCTTCTACTACTTGATCTGCAATTGCCTTGAGCTCCACATATTCAATGTCGTGTTTCATCAATATCATGACCCACTTGGCTATTCATCCTATGAGAGTGGCTTTAGAAAGTAGGTACTTGAGTGGATCTATCTTTGCAATCAGCTTGATTTGATGAGCGATCATGTAGTGTCTGAATTTCTGAGCTTGAAATACAACTACTAGACAAGCCTTTTTGATAGGAGTATAGTTTAGCTTGTGTCCCACCATAGTTCTACTAATATAATATATTTCTCTCTCTCTTTTGATTTCATCATGTTGAGCTAATAGAGCACCAAGAGCTACCATGGTTTCTGAAATGTACATGATTAGTGGCTTTCCTCGAATAGGTGGCATTAACATTGGTGGCATAAGTAGATATTCTTTGATTTTACTAAACACCTAATCACACTTGTCATTCCACTTGTATGCTACTCCCTTATAGAGTAGATGAGATTATGGTATCTATTTATCTCCTAGTTGTGCTATGAACCTACGGATGGACTGGAGCCTACCTTGTAGACCTCTGAGCTGTTTTAGTGTCCTGAGTGCTTCCATATCGAGGATGGCTTTGAATTTATGGGGGTCCACCTCTATTCCTCTCATTGATACTATATATCCCAGGAGTTTTCCTAATTACACCCCAAAGATGCATTTCTTGGGGTTAAGTCTAACCTTGTACTTCTCCAATCTATCAAAGATGGCACTCAGAGCTGCTATGTGATCCTACCTTTTCCTTGTCTTGGCCAATATATCATCCACATAATATTCCATAGTTTTTTGAATCATGTCATGAAAAATTAGTGTGATGGCCCTTTGATATGTTTCTCCTGCATTCTTTAGCCCAAATGGCATCATATTCCAATAGTAGGTGCCCCATGGACATGTAAACATTGTCTTATGTTGGTCTTCCTTTGCTATCATATTCTGGTTGTACCTTGAGAAGCCATCCATCAGTGATAGCATCTCGTGTTTGGCTATTATGTCCACTATCATATCGATGTTGGGTAGTGGAAATTCATCCTTAGGACATGCTCTATTTGGGTCTTCAAAGTTGGTGCAGATACAGATGCCCCCATTCGTCTTTGAAACTGGCACAAGATTTGACACCCATTTTGGATAATCAATTGGGTGTATAAATCCAGCATCCAGGAGCTTGTGCAATTCCACCTTGACTAGCAAGGCCATTTGGGGGTGCATCTTTCTTAGCTTCTGTCTCATTGGCTTTGCCCCTAGGTAGCCAGCTAAGTGATGAACCATGACTTCCAGATCAAGATTCGGCATGTCAGAATAAGTCCATGAAAATTTCACTTTTATTTCTCTTAGTAATGCTACTAGGAGTTCTTGCTCATCTAATAGAAGTGACTTAGTGTAGAAAGTGAGGTGTGGTAGCTCTTCTATGCCCAGGTTGACATGATTGCACTGTTCTACTAGGACTGTTGATTTCTCTTGATAAAGTGCAGTGAGGGGGAGATTGAATCCTTCATCCTTCGGTGCCTCAGAGAGGTTTTCACCATTGGATACATCCTTTATTTTCACTATTCTATGATTAGAGAGTTCCACAGAGTGGTTTTCACTCAATGATCCTAAGCTTATTCTCATTCTTTTATTTTTGTGATTGAAGGACTCAATCATCCCCTTGAAATATGCTTGTGTGTCTAGTGTGATGTCAAATCCTACCTTATGATCTATGCATGGTACTGTATCCCTTAGTCCCATGAATTTTGAGTGTGCCTCATCATTTTTGAATGTGTCTAGAACAGGCGATCCTCGTTGGTTGTAATCAATGAGTTGTGGGTAGACTAGGTTTATCTTATGGGGTTAGTGCTCTTACTCGAAAGATGATGTGCTAATCATGAGTAAGGAGGAGTCTTCAAATATCATGGGAAGGCTTCTTATGGTTTCCTCATCATCACTACTACTATAGACGTCAGTGACATCCAAGGTGAAGTTATCTAATGACAGACCTGTAGATACGGGTAATTGTAGGGAAGCTACCAAGAACTGAGGGGGAGTCCTGATTGCATTAACTAGGGTACCTCAACCACGTATGGTTATACTCGGAGGGGTACATCCAAGGCCAAGATTCCTCATATGCCTTTCAGGAATAATTGGTTCCAAGCAGCCATCATTGCTCTTTCCAAGACTTCCATTTCTATCATAGCCCATCCCAAGCATTATTTATATTCCTTTGCTTCTTTCATCCATAGGAAAGTTGGGCATGGGCCTTTCATCTTGGTATAGTGAGCTTGAAGTGTCTCCTTCATCCACAATCTCTCGACTTAGATCTCCCCAATAGCAGAATCTAGAGGGGTCTACTCTAAAATTGTGGACAAGTGTTTCAACTAGTTGAGGCTACCCATGTGACCTAGGAGATTAAGGTAAATCTCCTACAACAAAAGCATTCTTCTTCATTATGTAATCTCCACACCCATTGTCTTGGATCATGAGCTTGATGTTAGATATGTTAGGGATGGAGGGTGTCTCTATCACAGAAGTGGAGGCGAGGCTAGATGGATCTACATAAGGAGTGGAGGGTCCTTCATCATTTTTTGGTACTTGGGGAACTTTGTAGAACTTGGCCTCCAGATTCTTGCAATAGGCAAAAGGTTCAGGATCACCCTGAATTGTAATCTCTTCATTTTGGTATGATAATTTTACACTTTGGTGAAATGTTGAGGCAATCGCCTTCATCTTATGGATCCATGGGCATCCCAGGAGGATATTGTAGGGTAAATCAAGGTTGAGGACTTGACATGTGGATTCCATAGTAGCTGGCCCTACTTGGATTGGGAGTTTGATGGTGCCCTGAGACACTCTTTCTTGGTCATCATATGCTCTGATGGTAATACCTTTATCTTTGTCAATGGAATCTTCAGAGATTCCCAAGTTCTTGATAAATTTTAGTGAAGAGATATTGAGGCCTGCACCTCCATCCAACAAGACCCTTTTGACATTTTTCTTGTAAACCAGGATGTCAAGGTGTAATGCATGGTTGTGAGATGGCTGGGCAGGGAAATCTTGATTCGAGAAGGTGAGGAGATTTGTAGTGATGATGTTACTACCCATAGCTTGAAATTGCTCTATATCAAGGTTGGGAGAGATGGTAGATAAAGATAATTCTTGCTCAAGTATTTCCCTATGGGCAGCTGATATTTTTAGTAACTCCATGATGGAGATCTAAGCAAGGGTTCTCTTTAACTGGTTGTCATGTATAGATTTCATTTGATTTTTTAAATGCAGTTATTAATCATTATGTCACTATTTAAACTGAAGTTAAATGATATTTTTAATGAAAGTTAAATCGAAATGAAATTGAAATTGAAATGCAATTATTATGATTTCAAATGCATTTATATTTAATTTTGGGGTTTGTCATTGCTAATGTAAAATTGAGTGCAAGTGAATGTGATTGAAGGTGAGAACAACGATCAGGTAGATTTGTTTAGCCGATTGACATTTATGAGTTGATGGAATCTCACACACTCACATAGATAATATTTTAATGTATTTTGTGTTTATCGTGTTTGCAAATTTTAAAATCTAGTTTTAATTTAATGTTTCAAATTGTGAAAATGCATATTGATTTAAATAAGGATTTGATTAAATTTGATGAAATTGATTTAAATTAAGTAATTGGATTGCTTATTTAAATATTTAATTATTGTTTGGAAATAATATGTTTTTATTTCGAAATTAGACTAAATTTTAAATTAATAAAGTGCTTTATAAAATTAAATGCTTTTAAATTAAATTTATAAAAAGAGGAAATATGTAATTCAGAAATTGAACAAAATGGCAAATGGAGTTTTTGAAATCAATTACTTACACATTGGAATTTGTATTCAATTTAGAACTCAAGTCAACAAGTTGAATAAATATCTTCAAAAAGAGGAGATACATTCAACAATTTGGAACTGAGAGGATGGAGAATTGATCTGGAGATCAATCTATAATGGTGGATCTTATTTTCTTGTTTTTAACAATGCATGAAAAAGAAAACAAATATAGAGGGAAGAAAATCCGAAATTATAGAGGACACAAGAAAATTCATCTGAGAGTTGTTTTCTACTTTTTTTATTCTGAATTTTACTTAGATGCAGCAAGAAGAGAGAGTATTTTGTTTGAACAGTTATCAGTCACCACTCATCCCACACGAAGAAAAGGAGGAGTCTATAGGGAAGTTTGAGAAGGTGCTATTTTTGAGAGGTGTGCATGAATTGGAAGGGTGCGGCCAGAGTCTCCACACTCCCCCACACCCACATACCTGCAGGAAGCAACACCACATAGTAGTTAAGGAAGGAAGGGAGGCAGCCAAGAAGGCATGCACAAGCTTCTACTTACTCATACCCCACACATCTATAGGGAAGTCTTCCCTCCTCTCACTACGCACATGCTCCCTTCACAAGGGAAATACATGGCCAGGGATAGATTCCCTTCCCCCTCACACTGGTAAATGCGCATGAGGTAAAAGTGTAGAGTGTGTAGCTAGTAGTATTAACTTCCTACACATCCAACCAAGAAGTTACTAGGGGATGTGCAAGGGGGGGGGGGGGGGGTATATCAAAACAGCCAACAAGTTTCTTCTTTTCAAAACTCTCCACTCACACAGTAAAAATAGAAAGATAGGATATAGGAAGAGGCACCAAGGGGAAAGAACAAAGGAATTCAAGAAAAATTCAGAGAAATTTCATAATTACATTTCCAGAAATTGAATTTTACCAGGTAGGATTTGCAAATTTAAATTCTACAACAAATCTTTCAATTCCTTTTGAATTTCTGGTATTTAGTTTAAATTTTTTGGAAAAGAATCTATGTTATTTAAATTAGAAAAGATTAATCTTCAGATCTATTCGCAAATCTATTGAAAATATCACCATTCCTTTAAATTTTGTTGAAATTTTTAAACAAATCAAACTGTAAATTTTCTAGTTTAGCATTGAATTTTGAAACAGACAAATTTAGGAAGAACTTGATTTGAAAACACTGAGAAATAGAAGATTTTAGTAGAATTCTGATAGAAATCATGAAAGAAACAGTGAAATACATTTAGGAAAATATATTAAACTAGAATACAATCTTTATTATTTTAAATCCAAAAACGATCAAGAACAAAAAAATTGTTTACTTTTCCTGACAGAAAATTATTTAATTAGATTTAATTTGACAAAAATTCTGAAAGTAAATTTTTGATAGAGTAACTTCAAATTTAACATTAGTTCAAAACAAAGGTATTTAAACATGGAATTTTTCGCCATTCAAACAAAACTGTCAAAACTAAAATAAAAAGGAGTTATTTTAAATCTGTCTAAAAGATTACTTATTATTTTCTGAAAATATGATAAACAGAAAATAAAATGTTTAAATATAAAATATGATTATTTAAAAATAGCAAGAACGAACTTGAAACAACATTAAATAGATGAGTATAAATGAATCAATGTGTACTCTTTTATGACTATTTTTATATGTATTTAACTTGCATACTGGAGTTACACCTTCAATAATTTAAATTATTTAATTTACTCAATTTAAATTATTAATTTTATGTCTTTCATGGATTTAAACAATGAAAAGAAATGACTTTTTAAATTGTTTTTGCTTCAAACAAGTTTTCAGTTTGTTGTTTTCAAAAGATTGTGTTTGACTGTTTAGACCATGCATGATTGATAGATGACTCTGCATGTTATGTTTTTGGGAAAGTTACCTTCCGAGACGGGTGCGGAATATGGGTAAACAGAGAGCATAGTTTTGCTTTTCCAAAACTGCTTTATTTGTTGTGCATGACATTTTACTTGGCCAAGTAACTTAAGGACCATTGGAACAGATGGATTTATTGAACTCTCTACCATATCCTAGTATCGAACTTGCTTATTTCTTAAATGATTTAGAAAAATGAAAATACTTGTGGTTTTACTAGTTATACTAGGCACACACTAGATTCCATCTTGCTCGTAGACTGCTTCTTGGTAAGCGATTCATGTAGGTTCGAGTATTTCTTCATTGACTAAGGAATTCTGGGGAAGCGTAAGCTTTGAGGTTGGGCGAAAAAAGTGCCTAATCCTTGTTCTTGTCTTCTTTATGAAGATTAGCTATTGGAATGAAGATCAACGGATGACATCTTCATTTATACTTTATATATTCTTTACTATGTAATGAAGAGCTTAAGGTGACTGAATGCCTAAGTATTGATTTGTAACTGATATTATTATCATCTACTGTATTTAGAATTCTAAATTGTGTAATATGACACATGTATGTATTTATACTGGAATTGAATATGAAATTATCTTATTGACTTTATGTCGTTGTTGTAATCGACTAGTTTCTTTGATGTCTAAATGAATGAGATGACAACTATATTTTGAGTATAATTGATTTTATTTAAAGTATTTGTCGATGTTGTTTTAAAGAGTTCCACTCTTTACATTGGTCAAGGACATTGTAACCATTAGGAATGGATTTTGAGGTGGAGGTCTTAGATGGTTGTGATGCCCCAACAATAGTGACCTTACTGCCACATGTGGTGATTCCACAATCAGTGTTGGCTACTTTGATATTGATAACAGTGACCCATTCATCCAGGGATGCAATAATCTTATCATATTTATGGTTTGCATTGGCATACTTTTTCTTCCCTTTATTTTTCCCTTGGCTATTTCCTTGGTTGTTTCCTTGTTTATTTCCCTGACTGTGATTGGGCATCGGATTCATCTATATTTTGAGATATTGATTGCCAATGGGTTGCTCGACATTTATGATTTTATCCTCAATGAGATCTTGGATGATTTTTTTCAATTTCATGCAATTTACGGTCATATGCCCTTTCATTTTATGAAAATCGCAAAGGATATTTTTATTCTACCAAAGTGGTTTTGTCATGGGTTTTGCATACTACTCTGAAGTGGAGATTTTGATGAGGTTCTCTTTAACCAACTTCTTCATTATAGATTCAATTGAATCCCCAAGGGCCATGAACTTCTACTTGGGAGAGTACTTGTTTCGGGGAGGTGGTCCTCCTTGATTGTTCAAGTTATTGATTTGATTGTTCAGAGGCAGTTGTTGTTGTGCTACCATATTGTTTTGCACATTGTTATGGTTGTTGTTTTGTGGTTTATGATGGGTTTGAATATTTTCCTTGAGAGCACTGATGACAACCTTGGCATCGACCACTCCGTCATTTGTGACATTTATGTTCCTTGACCATGTGCAAGGTTTATCATTATAACTAGTGGATGGGCAGTTATCTTGTTGTGCAGGAAACGTAGATGCGCCCCCTCATGTAGTGAGTGCTCTTTCGATGTTGAGAACCTTTGGGATCAATTGATCATATGTTGTAATGCATTTCATTTTTAGATAGAATGCCAAGTTTTCATCTAGATTGGCTATGATAGTGTAAAATTGTTGCTCCTCTGGCATGGTCCACTTGCTCTGGTTGGCGTTGGATCGCCATCTTTGCAAGGAGGTGAATAGCTCTCCTTTCCCCTATTTGAGTGCTAACAGTTCCTCCAGACTAACATCCGTACCCATGTTGAATGTATAGTTCTTGAGGAATGCATCCACAATTTCTTGGAATGTTCTAATGCCTATGGGTAGATGAGAGAACCATTCCATGGCGGGACCAGTTAGGCTCTAAGGGAATAGCTGCATTAGGTACGTGTCATCATATGCAACTTCCATGCAATGCACTTGAAACTCCCTTACATGATTTTGGGGGTTTCCCATCCCATTATATTTGTTGAATTTGGGGATTTCAAATCCCTTCGGGAATGGTACCATTGTAAGACTCCTATCAAAAGGATAGGGGCACAAATTGCCTTGAATTCTAGTTGTTTTTCCTAACTAAAGGTCCAACACTTGGTGCCAGAGCAATTTGATCTATGTTGTTACATCATTTTGAGGATTAGGAGGTAGGATGAATGTGTTTTGAGGCATTTTGATTGATGGGTGGGGTATTGTTGGGGGTTTTTTGCAAGCTTTGCTATGCGTTTAGGGCCTGCTGATATGCCTACATTTATACCAACAATGCTTTTTCTTGGTCCTGTTGCAGTTGTTCCAACAAAGCTTGTTATTGGTCCTTCTGCTATTGTTCCCATAAAGCTTGTTGTTGGTCTAGTTGTTGTTGCAACAACAAAGCTTTTCGTTGGTCTAGCTATTGTTGCACCAACAAATCTTGTTGTTTAGCTTGTTTTTGTGCCTAAAAATCTTGCAGGGCTTGTTGGTATGCCTGTTGATGGATTGCTTATAGTTGTGCATGGTACTGTGATTGTGCCTGCTAGTCCTAGTGTTGGGCTTCTTGTGTTGCTTTTGCGGCTTGTTTGACTTGTGCAATTTGAGCGGCTTTGGGTAGCTAATTGCATTTGTGCTTGCTAAGCAGCCAGATGTGCAACCTTTTGATTTTATTGAAGTAGCCTTTGGTGGGTGGCTTGTTGATTTTTTTGAATCATGGTGATGAATGAGTTCATCATGTTGACTTTTGCTGGAATCGGGTGGATTGGGAATGGTGTTGACTATTGTGATGAGCAAAAGGGTTGTGTTGGTGATCAAGGTTTGGGTTGTGGATGGTGTGATTAAGATGCTTCATCCTTGGGAAACCATGCTTTGAGAGATTCGGGGAATGGTGGATGTGTTGACCATTGGGGTAGCTTGGATGGTTGCCATTTGTTGTTGCGATGTTGATGGAAAAATGAGGGGGTTTGATGTGATGCTTAGATTTCTTTGGTTTGGTAGATTTGTGGTGGGTAGGGGGGGAAGGCCCAATCCAAAAGGTGATAGAATGCCAGTGGTAATGGAGGGAATGGTTGTGTGTTCCCTTGGGAAAGTGATGACGAGAAAGGATCAATGACTCCCCCTGTCCCGAATAAATCACCCTCTCCTTGCAAAATCATGGGGAGAGAAGTTTGTATATCCAATAGATAGATTGGCATTGCATGAAATGAGGATGAGTCTGCATGATTATGGAAAGTAAGAGGAACATACAGGTGTAATGAATTTACCAGGATGGAGTTATCTGGTGTGGTGATGGTATTTATGTCTCTATTTTTTACAAGGCGATGCTTTTGGATTTTTTGAAGCATGGCACTTCCCTTGTTAACAACTGGTAGGGTTGAAGTGATTGATGATATGATTTGGGGAATATCTTGAGTGATGTTTTGGAGTGATATTGGGGGTATTCTCATGAGAGGCCTTTCCATATTGGTACTCATGTCAAAGTCAGAAGGGAGTTTGGCCCCTTCTTTCATTAACACACGTATATATAGAGAGGGATTAAGTTTCAACATGGCGTTGACGATTCTATGATTCTCAGGATTCTAAACCATTTCAACTATTTCCTCTCGCATCATTCCTAAGTCATTTTCGGTGATGTCCTCTACATGACCCTCCTCTTGAAGGTTTTGTGATGCTAGAGAGGAGTTGTTTGGAGGATTTCTTGATCCCGCAGATTTATTTCGGGAGTTGTTTGACTTAGGTCACTTGAAGTTGATGTTTCCTTAGTGATTTCCATGTTCTTCTTGTGTTGTGATCTTGTTTGAACCATAAAATAGAGATCATTTGATCTTAATCCTAGGCACAAAAAGAGAAGAAATAGGAAATTTTAGGGATAAAAAGTGATGATGGGGATGAGATAAATGGAAGATGGATGATGCAGATGAATGAAACTCTTAAACAACCTTGGGGGAGATGCTAAAATTTTTAGGGCTTGAATTGATTTGATTTTGATTTAAGGATAGTTTGACTAAGTGTGTTAAGCCAAACAAGATGATAATGAACTTGTAAACCCTAGGATTTTATGTTATCTTAGAGAAAACTCATACAAGAGAATGATTTGACTAAGTGTGTTAAGTAAAACAAAATGATTTTGAACTTGTAAACCTTAGGAAGTTGTGTTATCCTAGAGGTAAATTTGCTCAAGAGGATTGATAATTTGACTAAGTGTATTAAGTCAAACAAGGTGATGTTGATTTTTCCTATAAGTTTAGCATGAATGATATTTTCAAAGTTTTCAAGAGTTTGTTGGTGAAATGGGATTTGATTTTGATCCTACACTTGACCTAGGTAAAACTCCTTCCTACAGGACCTCGGTTTTGAAGAACATACCATACTTCCTAAGTGAGAAAAGCAAACTTTTGAAAAAGATTGGGATGTTGTTGACAATACAACTCATACAAGTTAGGGTTGTTCTTTGAAGCATTCTTGTAGAAGTTGTAAACCAATTTTTCTCTAACTTCGAGAAGCCTTTCAGGATGCTCCACATGAGCTTTTGGGCTAATCTTTTTGAAACTTGGTTTTTTTATTTTGATTTTATGGGAAATCATTTGAGAGAACACATGTGTGAGGTCCAATTGTCCTTATCTTTGCTTAATGAGTTCTTTTTATCAAAAAAAAATTCTTGATTATGATTTCAAACTAAATTTCTATGCCTCAATTCCTTTTCATTCCACAAGATCCATTATGTGAAAATCAAGGTTTCAAGAGCATAGTTTCCTAGGTTGACTTTAGTATGAGAAAATTATGATGTAAATCCAAATGCTTAGAAACCTCTAAGGATAGAATCCCTAGGGAAAGTAACAATAGTTAGATTCGGCCAAAGGAATTTTCCTCTCTAAAGGGCTTGAAATTTTGACGATTTTTTGAATGTTTATTTTCAATTGTTTTGAAACCCAAACAAAGTGTTTTTTATTCCAACCACATGCACAATCCTAACCTAAAAAGACAATATTTGTTCAGATTCCCACTTGGATAAATCTAGCTGCGCATATTCAGTGTGGATGACTAGATTCTTGACCACATTGGCTCCCCTCCATGACACACACTTCTTAGGTTAGCCAAGCATCAATACCCATGAATCTCCTATGGAATACTTTTCATCTCTACAACAGAACCGCATGTATACGTGGGGCGACTTCAAAGGACATGACCTTTTGCACCAACAAATAGAAAATAATTTTTGGCTTCTAAACAAAAGTTTGTAGTAAGGGCATCCAGTTTAGGGGGTGCAATGATAAAATCCTTGTGAGAGATCTCCCAACCCTTAGAAAAAGGGATTTACGCATCATAGGGATACTGGGGGAGAGTTATCATGCAGCACTTCCAATTGTCCATGGCTTTCACTGTGAACACAAATTTATATAGCGGTTTGGAAGAGCTTCGCTTTATCCCGTTACCGCTTGAGTCATTCCCTTGGGTGAGTAATTTTTCCCACCAAGGTAGTCCCTCTAAAGTAAACAAAAGTGAGTGAACATATCCGTAGTTCGATCAATCTTTGTTGAGAAATGAAGAGAGAACACACACCATATGTTCCACTCACACTCGCAAGATTGATTCAATTTTTAAAAAACCCAATTCAAAATGTGAGGGAAATATTTTATGCAACTTAATGTCACCAAAAAGACTTTTAATTCTCAAGATCATCATGAAGCACGATAGGAGCATATATTCCATTTTAAATGAAATTACTTTGCAAAAAAAAATACAAGACACAAAAGCACACGTTCATTTTAAATCCTTAAAAGCAATAATGAATTCTTTTTAAGCACCAAAGGAAGTGTGAGATTTGACTTGTTCAATTGTTAATCCTTAAACCAAATCTGGTGAGTTTTTCCTAAAGTTCATTTTAATCCCTTTGTAAAATTGAAAGATTTTTTAGTGTTCCTTTTAGAGACCAAAAGAAATTTAGTATTCCCTAAAGCATGAAAGATAACAAGTTTTTTAAGAGAGATTGATAATTCTCTAAGAGTGTTAAACAACACTAAAGTGTTTTAAAACACTTGGTATAAGGTGAGAATGATGTCATAATGTAACCTTCCTCTTTCTTTTCCTCCTTGCCTTAACCTAAAAAATGATTAAAACTAGAAGATACAGAGACAACAAATAGGTTAATAGCTCAAAGAGCTAAAACAAAAAGGCACATGTCAAAAAAATCAAACTTGAACTTTTTACTGTAACCCAACGACGCAATTAGCAAAGGCGGTGGAGTTTAGAAACTCCAACGGTGCAATATAGCACCACTAATTTATGAGAGCGACACTTAGCAGTAGGACAAAGAGCATGATTACGGTGCTATTTAGCCCAACGATGCAGTTTGAAATTAAGAAACTCGTGGCCAAGTTTGAGAATTTGAATTTTTGGGTGGGAAGACTCTAGTAGTTGAGTTTGGAGTTTAGGAGTGGTTCAATATAGTGTCACTTAACTGATAGTGGTGTAATTTTGTGCCATTGAATTGTGAGCAGTGCAGTTTCCTGTCAGCTACAAAAAAGAACAAAACAACACATAATTTCTTAAAAAAAATGTGATTGAATCTTGAGACGCCCTCCTTCTAGCACCAAAATGTGAACCCCAATCCTAGACCTACACAAACATGGCAAACAAGGACATTATTAGATTTAAATGCAAGTTAAGACAAGGATTCCCCATGAAATTAGATTGAAACATTAACATAGGAAGAAAATGAAGAACAATACAAATGAAAGTAAATGAATCCTATTCTAATGAAAAAACTATCATTCCCATGGGGAAATTGGTGCCAATTATGTGTAGAAATTTTCCCTTTCCCAAATCCTTTGTAAGCTTTGATGATTTGATCCACTTGATGGTGAAGAACAATGATGAAATATTTGAGAAAACTTGCAATAACCTAGCTATGGTGATGTCAAATGCTCAAGAAATAATATGAAATTGCTCTAATGTGAAGATAATAACTTTACATTCAAATTGTGGATGAAGAATGAGACGAAGAGTCTCTCATTTATAGATTTCAAATTGGAAGAATGAGAAAGATTTGAGCAATGTGGGATCATTCATCATCCAATGGCCAAGTGCCACTTGTCAAGATGTGAATGGGTGAAGGTTGTGCACATTTTGGTGAAAGTGCCAATAAATGCTATTAGGTGGAAAATAACTTGTTGGAGAGGGAAGAAAATGGAGTTATGGCCACTTGGCTCAAGGAAAAAGGACTTTGTAAGGTGAAATAAATGCCTTGTTGGAAGGACAAAGTCCACTTGGATTTGAATTCAAATTTGAGGGAATATTCCCCTTTTATGCCATGTTGAGAGAAAATAGAGATTTAATAAATAAATTAAATCTATTTTCATGTTCAAGTGGTAAAAGCTAGAGGATGGGACATGATTTAAGATTAACTAATCAAAGATTAATTAATGTAATGAGGAATTTAGGAGATGTGACAATTTAGACTTAAATTTATGAATTGATTTAAATCAAAATTGAGAGGAAGGGTTTAATTAAATAAATGTTTTGATTTATTTACCTAAAGGGGACAATGTTAGATTAAATCAAATAAGGTTTAATTTATTTAATTTAATAAGAGAAGTTTAGAGTTTTAATTTTAAAAAAATGAAGATTAAATTAAATTGATTAATTTAATCAACAAGGAAGAATGACTTAATCAGATAAATAATGATTTATTTAATTAAGAGATGAGAAGTGATGATAAGTAGAGAAGGTGATTCAAGATATGAAATGATGTTAGTTAGGATCAAGTGTGCTGGTCAATTTTCAATGTCTACAGTACCATATCCATCATGCATCCATAATATCATCAATACATATCATCATGATAAAAAAAACTGAAAACATCATGTACAATGTATGGAGCATACATCCATCATATATCAAACACTACATAAACATCATATATGAAAATAATATATTGATCATCATATAGAAAATCATATAAGGGTAAGTTCACCAAGATGGTTCCCAAAAAGGGGACTTAAGTGGACAACTTTTTTCTGAAATTAGGAAATACTGACCTTGGATGTGAAATTGAGGATACTTAGACTCAAAATTTTGAGATGGAACAAAAAGAAGGATTCAAGTAATTTGAGTCTACTTTCTAAACTACTAATTTATTTTGAAAATGGTTGAGATTAAGGGGTTCAAATGAGGGACGTACACAAATTGGTGTTGTTTTTGTCAGAAAAACATAACATAGCAACTCTTGTATGACCCTCGTACGGTGAACTTTTTTTTAGTATTTTTAAAATCGCAACGGTCAGAAGTAAGCTAACAATATGTAGTTGATGCATGATTTTTCTGATAATTTTTTAATGAATATTTTCTCTTTTACTAATTTGCGAAGTGAACATATCTTGAAAATAGAATTTTGGCCGTGCTACCCCTACAAATTTTGGAAACTAATTGATTTGTTTTTTTTTTAATTTTTTAATTTTGTAGAATGGAGTCTAGTTTCTAAAAATGTAATTTATTTGAAAAATTGATGAATGGTTAATTTATAACGAAAAAAATACCAAACACTGCTTTTTGGGAAAAAAAAAGACATACATATAAAATAAATTATGGATGAAAGACTTAACATTTTCAAAAAGTGAAAAAAATTACATCGTTGGATAGCTAAGAGATAACCCAAGATTACCCATGTGCTCTATTTTTTTGATATTGAACCACGTGCAATCTTGATGGTGAGCATGAACTCGATTATGAGAAATATGGTGGATTTTTTTTAAAAATGTCTCTAGTCGTTGGGAATGCCCTCCAAGCCTTTGGGTTGGAATTCCAAGGCAATACCAAGCTTAAAGATTGGTAATTCCGAAAGCAAGATATAATGTGAGCACATTATAATGAGAGCGTGTTATAACACGTTCGCATTATATCTTGCTTTTGACATGGTTTTTGCTTATGCGGGGAACATGTCTACTAGCACATAACGTGAGTGCATTATAATGCACTCACGTTATGTATTACTTTATGTTTAATGTTAATATATTAATGCATGCTGATATATTTTTATGTACATGTATGTATGTATGCTTGTATGGATGTAAGATTATATGTACACATGTATTGTTCTTGTATGTATGTATTTATGTATGTCTTTAGACGAAGGGAGAATTTAGAGAGAGTCTAGAGAGATGGAGAGGGGGTGAAAGTGAGAATTTAAGAGAGAGGGAGTGGGAGAGAATGGGTTGGATTGAGGGGGACTTAGCTAGGTAGGGTTGGAGGGATAGAGGGAGGAAGAGAGAGAGAGGGGGGGTCAGAGAGAGAGAATTGATGGAGAGGGAGAGGGAGAGAGGGGGGTGGGAGAGAGAGAATCGAGGGAGAGGGAGAGAGAGAGAGACAAAGAGAAAGAGAGGGTTATGTAGGTAGGGTGCGAAAGGGAGAGACTTGAGAGTGTGAGAGGGAGAGACTTGAGAGTGTGAGGGAGGTGAGAGGGAGAGACTTTAGAGATAGGTAGTGAGAGGGAGTGTGAGAGAGAGGGAGTGAGAGAGGTTGGTAGGGATTGATTGAATGAGAGGTATGCAGAAAGAGGAAGATGATAGATAGAGACAATTAGAGAGGGTGGGAGGGATGGAAGGAGAGAGAGGTGAGATGTATAGATAGAGAGAAAGTGATAGGGGTTGAGAAATTAGGATGGAGGACCTATAGGGTTGATGGTTTTTAGGGTATTAGGGTTTAAGGTTTGAGGGTTGATGGAATAGGTTTGATGCTAGAGGGTATTTGCTTGAGGGTATAGGGTAGAAGGTTTAAGGTTTAAGCGTTTAGGGTTGAAGGGTTTGGGGTTAAGGGTTTAGGGTTAAGGGTTTACTTGGTTGAGGGTAGAGGGTTTAGGGTATAGTTTTGAGGGTATATGGTTGAAGGATTAGGTTCAGGGTCCAATGTAAGGGGTAGAGGGTTTAGGGTTTAAGGATTGAGGGTTGAGGGATTAAGGGTTGAGGGTTGAGAATTGAGGGTTGAGTGTTTAATGTATAGGGTAAAGGGTTGAGGGTTGAATATTGAGGGTTTAAGGTATAGGGTCAAGGGATTAGGGTTGAGGGTCCAATATATAGAGGTTGAGAGATTAAGGGTTGAGGGCTTAGGGTTTAGGGTAGAGAGTATTGGGTTGATGATAGAGATTAGAGGGTAGAGGGTAGAGGGTAAAGGGTTTAATAGTTTAAGGTTTAAGGGGTTAGAGTTGAGGGTCAAGGGTTTACGGTTGAGTGTTTAAGGGTTTAAGGGTCAAGAGGGTTGAGGGATTAGGGTAGAGAGTTTACTAAGTGGGTTTAAGGGTTGGGGGATTAGGGTTCAGGGTAGAGGGTTTATGGGTTAGGGTTTAAGGGTTTAGGGTTTAGGGATGAGGGATTAATAGGTTATAGAGTAGAGGTTATAGGAGTTGAGGGATTAGGGTTTAAGGGTTGAGGGTTGCAGGATTCAAAGGGTATAGGGGTTGAGGGATTAAAGTTTAAGGGTTGAGGGATTAATAGGGTATAGGGGTTGAGGGATTAGGCTTTAATGGCTGAGGGTTGAGGGATTAGGGTTTAAGCATTGAGGGTTAAGGGATTAAGAGGGTATATCGGTCGAGGGATTAGGATTTAAGTGTTGAGGGTTGACGGTTAAAGTATTAAGAGGGTATAGGGGTTGAGGGATTAAGGTTTGAAGGTTCAAGATAGGGGTTGAGGGATTCAGAGGGTATAGGGGTTGAGGGATTAGGGTTTAAGAGTTTAAGGGTTGAGGGATTAGGGTTTAAGGGTTGAGGGTTTAGGGTTGAGGGATTAAGAGGGTATAGGGGTTAACGAATTAGGGTTTAAGGGTGGAGGGATTAAGAGGGTATAGTGACTGATGGATTAGAGTTTAAGGGTTGAGGATTGAGGGTTGAGGATTGAGGGTTGAGGGATTAAGAGGGTATAGGGGTTGAGGGATTAGGGTTTAGGGGTTGAGGATTGAGGGTTGAGGGATTAAGAGGGTATAGGGGCTGAGGGATTAGGGTTGAGGGCTGAGGATTAAGAGGGTATAGGGGTTGAGGGTTTAGGGTTGAGGGATTAAGAGGGTATAGGGGTTGAGGGATTAGGGTTTAAGGGTTGAGGGTTGAGGGTGGAGGGATTAAGAGGGTATAAGGATTGAGGGATTAGGGTTTAAGGGTTGAAGATTGAGGGTTGAGGGATTAAGAGGGTATAGGGGTTGAGGGATTAGGGTTTAGGGGTTGTGGATTGAGGGTTGAGGGATTAAGAGGGTATAAGGGTTGAGGGATTAGGTTCAGGGGTTGAGAATTGAGGGTTGATGGATTAAGAGGGTATAGGGGTTGAGGGATTAGGGTTTAAGGGTTGACGGATTAAGAGGGTATAGGTGTTAAGGGTTGAGGGATTAGGGTTTAAGGGTTGAGGGATTAAGAGGGTTTAGGGGTTGATGGATTAGGGTTTAGAGTTTAGGTCTCCATCTCCCACTCCCCACTTCTCCCCTTCTCCCACTCTCTCCCACTCTGCCTCTCTCTCCCTCCCTCTCTATCTCCCACTCTCCCCTCTCTCCCTCCCACTCTATCTCCCACTCTCTCCCTCTCTCTTTCTCCCACTATTCCCTTCTCCCTACCTCTCTATCTTCCACTCCCCTCCTCTCTCCCTCCCACTCTCTTAGAGACTCTTATACTCTCAAAAATACACCAAGAAAACCAAATTTCACATTACGCGAGTGCATTTTGTACTCCACTAAAATGGTAAAAAAATCTATATACCCATGATTTGAATGCCCACAGTCTGCATATTCCCCTGGTTCTGCATGTGCTCCAACAAAAAATATTTTTTTGATGATGTTGTTAAGTGTGCAAGAATCTTTTTCACATTCCATCACCTTTTCCATGATCTTTTTACCACCTTTGCATGAAATAGTAGAGTTTCCACGTTGAAAGACATATAATATCAATTGAAGTTTTAATTCCATTGAAAACTGATATACAATTGAAGTGTGGAAGGGAACAAGATTTTCAACAAGTCAAATTGTTGTGGAGTTTGAAGAAAGAAGAAGCTAAGGCTACATAATTGGGTTGAACTCCTCCATTTGAAAGTCTGGTTTTTAAGGTATGTGAAGTCTTTACAAATTTTCTTTCATTCTATTATGGTTTGGTTTCATTTTTGTTTGTCATTATAACCTTAGGTTGTCAATGCACATTTTAAATTACCAAATTATATACTTAATTATTTACACTTTCCAATTACCATTTTACACTTGCCAATTATAGAAAATCAGAACCATTCACCAAAATTCATCCTTTAAGACAACTCCAAGCCTCTCCCATTCCTCTGAAGTGTCCAATCACCTTCCAATACCTCTGCACAAACTATTGCAGTACAAATGAATAAATCAACACCTTTCTTGACACACTTATTCAACTATATTTCTCTTAACAAAACATTTGATTCATATACTCAAATTAGCATTAAGAGTTCCCAATTCCTTAAGGACCTTCAAAAAACCTTGAAAATCTTTAAAATAACTGATTACAATAAACTAGGTTCCTCAAAACATCAACCAATGATTATGTTATTCACAAGTTGTTTTAAATCTTCCATAATGGCACCATTGTTTACAAACACAAACTATAATTCTTAAGGCACAACCAAACCATAATTAGGTCTCAAAACAAGATAATTTCTAGGTCTTAGGACCTTAACCGCTGAACTAGGCTTCCAATATAAAAAGCCCCATTTTTCAATGCAAAGAGGGAGGGTTTATAGAAACTACTATATCCGGGCCTTCCCAGACCATTCCAAAGCATCAAACATCTTCAAAATAGCCTGCACAAGGTCAAAAGTTCATTACATAGACCACTCCTTCAACAATTGATGGGGAGTCTTATCTTTCAAGAGAAATCTTTCTCTTCCCAAGACCTATTCTCTGGTCTTCCTAGGTTATTCCTCTCTACCATACTCAGGGATCCCTCCTAAACCCCTCTCACCTCATAAGACTCTCCACCAATTTCAAATTCTTCACCATTGCTCTCAGTTCACCACTAAGCTTCCTTGGGCTCCACACTGACCCAAAGTGTCCTAGCTAGTCCAAGGGATAGGAAAGGGTATTCTCACTATCCCCTTGTTGACTTGACTCCTCACTGATCCATATCATAGAATTCTTTCACCTTGTACCCATCGCTTTCTTGAAAAACCCAATTTTCGGCCTTGTAGCCTTTTGCCCAATTAAGCCTCCTAGAACCCATTTTCTTGGCTTTTCTCAAAAACAGTCTTAACAACCCCCAAATATTTTTATAGCTTCTTTATAGTGGTACCCTAGGCTTCAATATTTACTTGGTGTTTAGTCCCTTTGGCATCCGTACATAGGACTATTCTCATACCCCCTATTTTCAAGGGTTTTTAGGGTTTTGGCTGCTTTTTCCAAATTTGAGGGCTTTAATGACCTCCTCAACTCTCCTCCTTGCACACACATGTCTGGAATACATGTTCCCACAGTCTCTTTCTCTTTATTGGCACAAACCAATCCATTTATCAACTTTCTTTACTGCTGTCCTCTCCAAGCCACTAGGCAGAATGCACTTGCACTCACCTAGTTCTTGATGAATTCACCATCTCCCCTACAAATAAAGAAACCACACACAATATGTACATTGTAAAATCAGTCCCCTACTTGATTCCAAGTGGCCATGGTAGCCTTGCCATGAGAATTCAAGTGGGGATCATTATTTCCAAAAACTGGCCTAAACCGGCTATGAGACCAAAAACTCTAAAAACTTGAAAAACATAAAGCAATTGAACTAAATGGCTAATATAATGCTTCACACAATAATTAAGTGACACAATTGAAAGATTCAAAGTATTAGACAGGTCCTTTCAATCCATTCTTGACTAGATGAAGGCACAAAAATAGAAATTCAATGAAATTTGTACTCTTCTAACTCACAAATTCCCCTTCCAAAACTCCAAATTGTACAATAGATTTCCCACATGCTCAATTAGGGTTTTTCTAACCTTATATACCTTTCTCCCACGTTCTAGGACCCTTGGGTCGGGCTTAGAGCATCATTAATGCCCTTTTCCCACTTTTAGGACAAATTGCCAAGTCTACATGGACTAATTTGCCTAATTTCATTATTCAGGCTTCTCCAAACTTCAAGGCTCTAGACTACCCTAATTTTTCCTTAACTCACACATCAAAAAAACTATTGGGACTTTACATCATAGTCCTTATTCCCTTGGTGGCTGGCTACAACCACCTACAAGCCAAAATTGCCAAGATCTTCCAAAAGACCTTTAAGGTGCTCCTACACTAACAATATGAAGGAACACCATTAAGCACAAGAGAATATGGAGGGACACCATCTAGCACAAGTGAATATGGATGGAAACCATCTATTGTAAGTGAATATAGAGGGACACCATTTACCAAAAGTGAATATTGTTGGACAACATCCAACACATCTCAAGTTGAGAGTACATCATCACTCGAAATTGATGAAGAAAGTATGCCATCATTCCCATATGAACCTCAAGGTATTTCTTCTTCTCCACCCTTGATCGAAGGTATGCAATCTAGCCCACCTCAATTAAATATTGATGAAATTCCTAATGTTGAGATGTATGTACCTAGGAGAACACCACCAAGAATTTTGCGTAGAAAGCCAAAGTATTTGATTAATATTGATGATGAGATTTTGGACTACATGGAAGGTAAGATTTCAACATGCACTTGTAGAAGATATGCTGATAAGATTTGGGAATGATTCTTTGAAAGGATAAATGAGACTGCAAGATGTCAACTATTTGTTGAGATGATGTGGGGTGTAAAGTATAGGAACATCATGAAGACTCTTGGGTTGAGAACATCGAATGCATCAAGTGACGACACTATTGTAAAGAATCTAATGGATGCTTATGAGAGTGTGGGTAAGACCTCATGCTCAAATGATAGTAATATCACTCGATGTGTCATTACATTGACTTTGGTAAGTTTTCAAACAAAGAGAGCTTGCCTAATTAAAAAGACTAGTGAAAAAATGGGAATTAGTAGAAAAACTTTATCAAGAGCCATTCAAAGGTGGCAAAGAATTGAGGGCAATGATACAAATGAATTATGGGAATTGTCGAGGAGACTATCATGAAAAGATAAAGAAGTTTTCAAAGCCTTGAGAACACTAATTGAAGAGTATTAGAAGAATAACACAAGGCCATCTCTGAATCAAAGGGATGTGGTAAGAAGGAGAATCGATAGTCAGAATCGTGAGCCACATCCAAAGCATTTTTTGGATATGACTCAAACCAAATTTTTTCATAAATTTGAAAATTATTATCCTCAAATTAGTATTTCTCAAAGATTTTTTAAACTACTTAAACCTTTCTATGTCAAGATAAATCACACATGCACTACTTGTTGTTGTAGACTACATATTGAATTTTCTAACCATTATGATGTTTATCGTTCTATATGTTTAGATTTGCAGACTAACAATGTTTTGTAGGATTGTGGCATAGAAGCCCCACCAAAATATTCAAGAGAGTTCTTATCAAAAAATTTATGTGAAATAGAGGATGGCTAGATATTCTATAGGAAAACATGCTTGAATGGTTCATGCGAGCGTTGTGGTGGCTTCCAGCCTATGCCAGTATGTCAACATATGGAAAGCACAGATGAGGTGAGACAAAAACTAGTAGAGTTCGAGAAGTATAAAATAGTTGCATATGCTACAAAAGATGGGTCTCAAGCAAAAAGGTGTGATTTGGTTATTGAGAAGATTCGAATGTACAAATTTATGACCACATTTCATGACAATATACTATCTGAGTATGCAATGCATACCCATAGAGCCCGATGGTTGGACACGCAATTCAAGCTATGCAAGGAAACCTTTCCAGTTGGAAGCATAGTATCCATGGTTGAATTTGTAGAGAACTACACTGTACAACCACAACATGAGGTGCAGTCACAATATTACAACTCTACACAAGTTTTGATATTTGTGAACATAGTATTCTTTCATGCATCTGATAGTACAGATGAGCAAAGGAAGGTATTGAGGGAGTACCAGTTTTACATTAGTGATGATCTCACACATTCTCCAGAGTTCATGCAAGGTTGCTTCCATATGTTCTACAATGGTTTGGCTCAGAGGGGCATAGAATATGATCAACATATAATATGTTCTGATAACTGTGCAGCACAGTTCAAGAACTCGCGCATGTTCTATTGGTTGTGCAGGATGCATGTCATTACAGGTGTTCAACACATGTGGAAATTTTGTGAGGCTGGACATGGAAAGGGGGAGCATGATGGTGCAAGAGCATGCATGAAAAAAGCATTAACATGAGAAGAGTTAAAGTATAAAGATAGTGTAAAGTTGACAGATGCAAAATCAATCATCGAGTGGTGTAATGCTTTGATGGGTCTAGGTAATGAAGGTACGTCTTCAGTTCGTAGATTTTTTTGGTTGATGGATGATACTGACATTGCACCATATGAAGAATATTGTACACTAATAGGATCGAGTGAGGTACACTCTTTCCTTAGCTCAAATACAGGTTCATGGAGTATCGATACACGAAAGATGGCATGCTTTTGTTATTCATGTACAATGCAAGACTGGAATGATTGTGAGTTAGGGGAGTTGATTAACAAATGGTTCATAAGTTATCTTAGCCCACTTCACACATATCACCCTCCGATAGCATTGGAAATGACACAGATAGAATCATCGGTCGACTTTGACCACATATCAGATCTAGTTCAATGAGGTGATATATCTACTTTCTTAGTTGTTGAAATTCCATATCGTTAGATCTTACTTTGTACTGTATTCGTAATGTTGACAAATTTCAAGAGATGTTTTGCACATATCAATGCAAGGCATGTCTATGTAGTTATTGCAGATGAAGACAATGAAGAGGGAACAAACTATTACTTGTTTCATTGTGTTGATACCAAAAAGAAATTGGAGGCCCCAGTTATAGATGGAGAAAACATCGAATACCCTACAAGCTCAGTTGTGGTTATTGGAACATGGCTTAGAAGGTACCCACATTCAAGTGTTAAACATTGGCTATTTTAGGACTTTTACATGCATCGTAAGATTCTTCATTACTCGAACCTTGTTGTGGCATCCAATGTTCATTTGACGAAATATGGGGGTAGACCTTTGAACAAGACATTATGGAAGGTCCGTGAGTCTGACCATGAGGCAATACTTGACACAATAAAGAGTAGAGAAGACTCGGATGGTTTGTTGGATTAATTTGTAATTATATGCACATTGGTTCTTATTAATTTATACTTGTATGCACATTAATTTGTTTGATGCCAATGCTATCATCTTCTTTTACATTGATTGGTGTCCCCTTGCAAAATATGTAGATATATGAGCCATCCAAGAGAATGTCAACCAGAAAAGCAATGCAACATCCTTATTTTGATGCCTGCATGCAACATCTATAAGTTCCTTCCAGCTATTTTTATTTCATTTCCATTTTGGATGCTCTTTATTTTTCTCTTTTACTTTGCATATTTGTAAGTAAACTACTAAGGGTTGATTGATCTTTTGTTGCAAAAAATGTTGATTTAAGAGCCATCAAAGAAAATCTCAACCAAAAAAGCAATGCAACATACTTATTTTGATGATTTTGACAAATCTTAATTTTGATTTCATGCCATTATAAGAGAGCATGTGAACCTTAGTGAGGGAATCTCAAGTTACTCATCTGAAATTAACCTCATGATGAGCACCTATGATGTAGACATTTAAAGAGAATCTTGAATGTATGAGTGACATTGTAAAAGATCTAAGAGAACAAAGTGCTAGAGGCATTGTAATAAAATTTAATTATATAATAAGATATACTCAAATATTATAAGGTTGAATTTCATGTTTGGTGTAGTAGAACCTTGTTCTATAAAGGCCTTGAGTAGGAAAATTTGCAAACATTGAATTTTGAAATGTAAACAATGTGAAAAAGGTCATATAAAGGTCATGTAAACAATTTGTACACATTTTTCTGCAACTCTTGTGACCAAGCGAACTGTTCTAACACATTGGAATAGGTATGTTTATGCTAGGCATGGTCCTCTTTCACATCAAAACACGTAGAATCGTTTCGAGCTATGTTCCACCGGATCGATCCCTTAAGGGTCCAAAGTGCAAAATAGATGCAAACTTCAACATGCTATTAATTGGATACCATGATACTTAGAAACTTCTCATCTAATCCTACAGAAAGGTGTTGGGCCCCTCTAGAAAAACCTCTCTCGGTTTTGGCTATCATGGGGTGGTTTTCTCGTGGCGGCGGATTTTCAATTGATGGAAAAGGTGTCAAATTCAAGTTGTGCAAAGTTGCAAAGTGGTGCAAATTTTGCTTTACAACTCGTGTGACCAAGCAGACTATTCTAACATGTCTGAATAGGTATTTATTTGCTAGGCATGGTCCTATTTCACACCAAAACACATGGAATCGCTCCTAGCTATGTTCCATCGGATCGATCCCTTAAGAGTCCAAAGTGCAAAATAGCTACAAACTTCATCATGCTATTACTTGGATACTGTGATATTTAGAAAATTCTCATCTGATCCTACAGAAAGGCGTTGGGACCCTCTAGAAAAACCTCTCTCATTTTTGGCTATCTTGGATTGGTTTTCTTGTGGTGGCAGATTTTCACTTGATGGAAAAGGTGTCAAATTCAAGCTATGCAAAGTTGCAAAGTGGTGCAACTTTCGCTCTGTAACTCGTGTGGCCAATTGGACTATTCCAACACATCCAAATATTTATGTTTACACTAGACATAGTCCTCTTTCACACCGAAACAAGTGAAATCGCTCTGAGCTATGTTCCACCGAATCGATCCTTAAGGGTCCAAAGTGCAAAATAGTTGCAAACTTCAGCATGCTATTACTTGGATACCATGACACTTAGAAACTTCTCATCTGGTCCTATAGAAATGCACTTGGTCCCTCTAGAAAAACCTCTCTCAATTTCAGCTATCTTGGAGTGGTTTTTTTCGTGGTGGCAGATTTTCACTTGATGGAAAAGGTGTCAAATTCAAGCTGTGCAAAGTTGCAAAGTAGTGCAACTTTCCCTCTGCAACTCATGTGACCAAGCAGACTCTTCCAACACATTTTAATAGGTATTTTTATGCTAGGCATGGTCGTCTTTCACACCGAAACATGTGGAATCGCTCCAAGCTATGTTCCACCGGATCGATCCCTTAAGGGTCCAAAGTGCAAAATAGCTGCAAACTTCAACATGCTATTACTTGGATACCATGACACTTAGAAACTTTTCGTCTAATCCTATGGAAAGGTATTGGACCCCTCTAGAAAAACCTCTCTCAATTTTGGATATCTTGGAGTGGTTTTCTCGTGGCGGTGGATTTTCACTTGATGGAAAAGGTGTCAAGTTCAAGTTGTGCAAAGTTGCAAAGTGGTACAACTTTCGCTCTGCAACTCATGTGACCAAGCAGACTATTCCAACACATCTAAGTAGGTATTTTTACACTAGGCATGGTCCTCTTTTACATCGGAACATGTGGAATCGCTCTGAGCTATGTTCCACCGGATCGATCCCTTAAAGATCCAAAGTGCAAAATGGCTGCAAACTTCAACATGCTATTACTCAGATTTCATGATGCTTAGAAACTTCTCATCTAATCCTATAGGATCATGTTGAGCCTGTCTATAAAAACCTCTCTCGATTTTGGCTATCTCAGAGTGGTTTTCCAATGGTGCTGGATTTTCACTTGATGGAAAAAGCATCAAATGCAAGCAGTGCAAAGTTGCAGAGTGGTGCAACTTTCATTCTGTAACTTGTGTGACCAAGTGGACTATTCCAACACATCCAAATAGGTATGTTTACACTATGCATGGTTCTCTTTTGCACTGAAACATGTGGAATCACTCCGAGCTATGTTCCACCGGATCAATCCCTTAGGTTGGAGGAGTCTTAAGTTGCAAATTTGTAAGTTGCTTATAGCAACAAATTTGAATTGATATTGAATGGCCCACTTAGCACTCATTGCATCTAAGTGATGCTCACAGAGGTGAGCCACTAGGCCTTTCCAGGAGGTCACCCATTCTAGTATACTCCAGCTCAAGTGCTTAACCACAAAATTTTTTCCCCAAGAGGGCACATTGGAAAAGGTAGAATCCAGTGTACTTATGATGAGTGGAAAGGAATTCCTAAGAGACATGAAGGAGAAAGAAGGAGTTTTCTATGCAATCATGTTGAAGCCAAAGGAGGAGGAGTCACCTAGTCAGCTACCTATGATAGTAGAGGTGAAGCAATTATTGGATCAGTTTAGGGATATTATTTGTGAAGGCACACCAGCTACACTACCACCTAAGAGGGTAATTAGTCATCAAATTGAATTTGTACTAGGAGAAACATTGCCTAACAAGGCTGCATACAAAATGATACCAAAGCAGAACAAGGAGATAGCAAGGAAAGTTCAAGAACTTTTGGACCAAGGGTTGATCAGGAAACGCATAAGCCCATGTGTTGTTCCAGTGGTGTTGGCACCTAAGAAGGGAGATAAGTAGAGAATGTGTACTGATTCTAGGGCCATAAACAGGATAACCATTAGATATAGGTTTCCTATTCCTAGGATAGAAGACTTAATGGACTATTTAGAGGGTGATAAGTACTACTCCAAGATTGATTTGAAAAGTGGCTACTATCAGATTAGGATGACAGAGGGAGATGAATGGAAGTCAACTTTTAAAACCACAGAGGGGTTATATGAGTGGTTAGTAATGCCATCCGGGCTTACAAATGCACCTAGAACTTTTATGAGGGTGATGAATGAGGTCTTGAAGGAATTTATAGGAGTCTTTGTGGTAGTCTACTATGATGATATCCTCATCTTTAGCAAAACAAAAGAAGAACATATGAAGCACCTAGAACTTGTGTTGAAGAAACTTCAAGAGGAGAAGCTCACCATAAATATTGATAAATAGGGTACTTGGTAACTCGTTGAGGTGTCTAACTAAGGAGTATGGACAAGGATGGGAACAAGTCATTTCACATCCATAATTTTCCTACAATGATAGCACAAACAGGTCTACTAGTAAGAGCCCATTTGAAATTGTATATGGGTTACATCCAAGGGGTGTAGTTGAGCTAAGAGACCTAAAAGGTTATGAAGAAATCAGTGGACATGCTAATGATTTTCTCAATCAATGAGACAGGTTCATGAGTAGGTAAAGAAGACATTAATGGAGGCTAACCAGAAGTTGATGGCTAAAAGAGATGAAGGGAAGAGAGATCTACAATTTGAAATAGGTGATTTGGTGATGGTATACTTGAACAAGGCAAGACTATAGAAAGGCATACCAAGTAAGCTACATATGAAAAGGATAGGGCCATGTAAAGTGTTGGCTAAGTATGGATCCAATGCATAAAAGGTGGAGTTACCAAAGGAGATGTCCATTTCACCTATCTTCAATGTGAAGGACTTGATGAAGTATAAAGGACCAGAAATGGATGAGGAACAGTATAGTGCTGAGGTGAGTAAGGATGTGGATGAACTCAAGGTACTTGATCAGATCAAACCACAAGTGGACAAGATTCTAGACTCAAGGGTGAAGAAGAAGACTAGGCACAAGACATACATGGAGAACCTAGTGAAGTGGAGACATCAACCAAAGCCAGAGGCTACTTGGATAGTAGAAAGCAAATTTAAGAAGCATGGAATTAGTGAGGATCTCTTGACACCATAGGTTCCTTAACTTCTTTGTTGTAGGGGGAGAATGGTGCAGGAGCACCTTAAGGTCTTTTGGAGAGATATTTGCAATTTTGGCTTGTAGGTGGTTCTAGCCAACCACCAAGGGAATAAGGACTATGATGTAAATTACCAAGAGTGTTTTTGATGAGTGAATTGGAAATAGGTTTGTTAGGGGCTTGCAGTTTTGGTAAGTCTTGGACACTGTGAGCATTTTGAGCAATGTTGCCTTGGCTATTTGTCCTAAAAGTTGGAAAATAGCATTAATGATGCTCTAATCCCAACCCAAGGGTCCTAGAACATGGGAGAAAGGTATATAAGGTCATAAAAAACCTAATACCTGGGTTGGAGGATTGTTTTCATGAATTGAGACTAGGAGAGTACATTTTTGTGATTGGAAGAGAGCAAGTTTTCATTGAATTTCTATGTTTGAGCCTTCATCCAGTCAAGAATGGATTGAAAGGACTTATCTGATGCTTTGATTCTTCAATTTGTGCCACTTACTTACCTTTTGTAGCATTAGATTAGTCATCTAGACTGGCTAGTTATCATTTTGTAAGTTTTTGGTGTTCTTGGTCTCATTGTCGGTTCAGGCCAGTTTTGTGAATAATGAGTCCCACTTGACTTCCCGTGGCTTTCCTCTCATGGCCACTTGGAATCAATTTGGGGGCTATGTAAATAGTGTACATATAGGTTTTGGGGTCTTTTTTTGTAGGAAAGGTGATGAAATCATCAAGCACTAGGCGAGTGCAAGTGCATTCTGGCTAGTAGCTTGGAGAGGACAGCAATAAGGAGAGTTGCTAAATGGATTGGTTTGTGAAAATAAAGAGTATGGGAGTGTAGGAACATGTATCTCAATCATGTGTGTGCCAGGAGGAGAGTTGAGGAGGCCATTGAAGCCCTCAAAGAAGGAAAAAGAGCCAAAAGCCCTAGGAACCCTTGAAAATAGGGGGTTTGAGGACAATCATATGTATGGACACTTGTAGGACCTAAGGCCTAGTAAATCTTGGAGCCTTGATGGTCAAAAGAAAGAATCTACAAAAAAAATTGGGGGTTGATAAGACTGATTGTGAGAAAAGTCAAGAAAACGGGTTCTAGGAGGCCAAATTGGGGTAGAAGGGTACAAGGCCTAAAATTGAGTTTTTCAAGAAAGCGATGGGTAAAAGGTGAAAGAATCCAATAAGATGGATCAGTGAGGAGAAAAATCAACAAAGGGAAAACTATGATACCCTTCCCTAGCCTTGGAGTGGTTAGGACACTTTGGGTCAGTGTGGAGCCCAAGGAAGCTTAGTGTTGGATTGGGAGTGATGGAGAAGAATTTGAAATTGGTCGAGAGTCTTACGTGGTGAGAGGGGTTTAGGAGTGATCCATGAGTAGGGTAGAGAGGAATACCCTAGGAAGACCAGAGAATAGGTCTAGGGAAGAGCAAGAGTGCTCTTGAGGGATAAGACTCCCCATCACTTTAGCTCATCAATTGATAAGTAGGAGGTATTTTCTACAATGTGTCAAATTGTGATATTGCTATCAGGATTCCATTGAGCAGTCATTTGTAGTATTATATATAGCTCTAGCTTCTACAATATTGCACATGATTGCAGATAGTTTCAAAGATCTAGATAACATCAATAGTTCACATTACTCAAGAAGGATGAACATCTTAAAGACATTTGCAAAAATCAGGACAAGTAACCTTCTTGTGGACTTAGGGTTGCAATATTTGATCTACAAACATAGATCAATGCTAGGTCTAACCAATTAATAATTATACACATGAATAATTCAAAACATGTACATGTCAATAAGGGAACTACAAGTACTCATTAACACATAAGCCTCAAAAAGTATACACATGAATACATAGTATACACAAATTAAAACAAAGTATATGCACGAATACAAGGTATATGCATGAAAACATGTAAGCCACAAAGTATACACTCAAATGCACGTAAGTCACAAAGTATACACATAAGTTGTAAAGTATACACTTGAATATATGTAACTCATATCTATTGAACCATCAATTTAGAATGCAAATATGGACAGGCATCGAAAAAAGATATTTGTATTAACCAAATAGCCATGTAGGCATACATAAATATATGTCAATATAAGTATGAAATATATGTACAAAATAGCCATATAGGCTTATGAGAATGCCATTTAGGCATACAATGTCAAATATGTACAAAACTGCCATGTAGGCATATAATAAAGGACTCTGGAATCAAAAGTCATTGCTCTCCATGCCCAGGAAATAAAATCTTTCCCTTTCCTTTTCACTCGGATGGCGATAGGTTTGTCACTCATTTTTTTTGCACTCGTGGAGTGCTGTTGATACTCCTCCTAGGGTTTAGTTCATGGTGAAGTTTTAACTATTACAATAAGAAGCAAAGACATGAATATATAGAAATTACATTATAAAAAATGATATATTTGACAAAATAATCACTTATAGCCATCTCACGATCTCTCTCCATGAGGAAAATATCCTCATTCCCATGCTCAAGCATGCTCAAGCCCTGTATAAACCATACAAATAGACAAAAACTACATGAATCAATAATGGTTTGATTTCTCACTAACTAACATCTATAACAACAAATGTAAATTAAAATTTACTAATTTGCCTCATACCTCTTCTGTTAGAGCCATTGAGGATTGTATAGCAGATGTCACACCAATATCCATTGCCCTCGTCACATTCAGAGGTGTATCATCTTGCAACAACTAAAAATAAAACAACAAATTATTCAACGTAATCAATGATGTGCATGTATAAACTACACAAATCTATTAAGTACTTGATTCATTATTTAAACTCTTTATTCTATTACCTGCATGAAGGTTTGAGTAAATCCACCGCCACTGAGAAGTGTTCCATCAAAACCTCCAATATTAGTCTACTCAACATCCAAAATTGCATATTAAATTACCATTCATAAAACAATGCCATTAATATGCAATAAACATATAATTGTTTACTAGTTACATACACTAGCGATAGGTGTATTGCAAAAATAGGTTGGTGGGGGGCCGGTGTATCCAATTTCAACACTATGACCCTGTAATTTTATTAAAATCATAAAAAAAATTTAGTTAATCTTGCATTTCAAAATTGAAATTTAATAAATTAAATTCAATGAACACATGCACTAACTTTTACCTAACTATCAATGCCATATGCCTCATGCAAAATTTCAGCTGCCCTCTCCATCTCCATAGATGTAGGTGGATCCTCTGTACCAATCTCCTAAGGGTCGGTGGGGTCATGTGAACAAGTAGCCCCGCAAGATTGACACACATGTGTTCGAAGACCACCACTAGAAGACTCCCCTGGATGGTGTTGTATAATAGGGCTAGTATTATGGATGACACTCTAGGTGAAAGTGTTGTTGCCTACAATGTCTCTACATCAGCGCTTTCCTTCATGATGGAAGGCATAACAATGTGCTCAGGAGGTGGCCTACCGAGAGCTCGTCTACCTTGCTGCATAGGATCTAGCTATGCACTAGGTCTACGCTGAGCTAACCCCCCACCTCTCTGCTGGAAATCCCTCATATTAAAATAATTTGGGATTTTATTCAATATGAACTCACTATATAGTTTCCTAAGGAAATATTATGGGACCTCACAATTGTTGCACGGTGGATAATCGAATACCATGTACCACCTATCATAAAATTGCTCCTTCATTTTTTGGTGGTGGCACCAATGGATAGGAAACCTCTTCGCATTGAGGGTAATATTTTGATTTGTGCATGGGTCGATGAATAATAAGCACAAATCACCTTTTGTTATTTTTAAATCTTTCACATCCTTGTATGATAGTCTATTTGCATAATACTGCCTAGCTGCCTGCCTCCTATCTTCCTATCTAGTTATTTGTTTGCTAATTGTATCTACGTTTGTTAACATATCTTTCAAGGAATTTGCTAGGGTCATTCTTTTTGTGGTTGAACCATTTGGATCACTCAACCTGTTGATCAAATCCTTAATTTGTTTTTTGTTGTTCTCAATTTCACTCATTAAATTTTGTTGAGTGCCAAGAGGGGGTTGAGTGATTGGTGGAGGAGGTTGATGTTGTGGTTGATTTTGATCTTGAGGATTTGGTTGGTCCTCCTGTTGAGGATTTTGAGGGTTTGCAGGTTGATTTGCATCTCCTAAAAATTCAAACAAATAGATATCATATTCAACCTAAAACTAACAAATTCAAAACAAAAAGCATAGAATCCTTACCTCTTACATCTCCTCATCGTCGTGGTGCCATCGTTGTGAAGAAATTCTTCTCCTAGAATGCAAGCATGATATTTTGGGGTTTTTGGCTGCGGGTGCACAAAAAAACCAGTTGAAATGCAAATGAGAGATTTGCATTTGTTTTTTTCCTTTTAACAGTCAATAACCTGAGCACGTTATAATGTGCTCGTGTTATTGCTTTGTAGTTGTAGCCACTGGGACCTTGCCTAGGTTTAATGGAAGACATAACGCGAGTGCGTTATAACACACACATGTTATGGTTTTTAACTTTTTTTTTTTAGGGTGTCCATGGAATTGCTACCCATTTCCATGCACCCACCCATAAAACAATATTTGATCATTCATACCATATCCATACATTAGAAAAGTACAAAAAAACACATAGATAATCATACATCATCATACATTTTCATCCATACATCACCACATAAACACAAAATGAAGCTTAATTGAGGAAGGTATATCTCATTGTATATCATCATCAGTGAAAAAACTATCATAGGATAATATAAAATAATACATATATACGAGGCTTGATTGGGTCGATGAATATATATACAAAAATCATGTTTGCAATATGTCTTTAAGAAATAAACAACATGAGGATGAAGTACCAAACAAAAAGTAAAACTGCCCATCAAGAAGGAACCCTATAGACCAAGCTACATACTACCATATAAATTCGGTCATCTAATAGAGTGATCACTTGCCTCACCACCACCATCACCCAAAATGCTAGGTTCTCTGAACCATGGATGTCGAGCAACCCTAGGAATAATAGCATCATATAAGGTCTAATATTATGTGGACATCTATAAAAATTGATCTCACTCAACTCACATCCTATCATGATCTACCCAGAGAGTATTTATCTCTATGATAAGAAACTATACTTGACCCTCTACAACATGTCATTTCCCGATTTCACTATCTCACTCAGCCCTCAAACTATCCCTCTCTATGGTTAGAGTAGCAACCTAAGCCTTGATGGCATGCCGTTGCACTATCTTCACATCTCTAGCAATAGTCATCTGAGTTAATTAAATATCTCCATCCCTAGGTGGTGGAGGGGGACCCAAACCCTATCCATGACCCTACACTTGAGGCATATACTCATCATGACCACCCTATTCCCCATCATGTTGTGCCCTATCAAGCTACTCTAGAATAACCTTAATGTGTTGTTGCTCCCCTTACTGACCTATAATACCTTCTCTACCTATAGTAGGATCACCCCTAGGATGTGTAAATATCAAAGGCCTGTGTCATGCCCACCATTGATCAGAATTAGGTGTGGTACTTGGATCTAGTAGACCAACAAACCAGCCTCAACCATCTAGAGAAAGTGCTCTAAATGCAACAACAAAAACATCTCTATCTTCTTGGTGACCCCATACATGGACTTGCCTAGTGGTCCAACTGAAGTGAGCCTCAAACATATCAAGAAACTAGCCTTGCCACTCTCCAAAATAACAACATACTCTATCCGATAAGTAATTCTCTATTAGAGAATGAGATCAACTAATCAACCATCTGGTCTACCAATAGTAAACAAGATGCTCTGGATCCTCCGACCATGCCTCACAATCGATGTAGGGTCTCCAAACAAAACATGGCATCTCATCGAACACACAACATCGGTATGGAAGATCTCCAAGCAAGGTGTAGTGTAAGAAATCTCCATAATGATATGAGTACGATCATGTATCCCATCAGGTCAAGTAATTGCAATGTGCTCCCATGCCCAAATATGCAAAAGAGAAACACCTACAAAAATAGATCTCCCACCTCGATATAAAACCTTATGCATATCTATATAGAGGTGGCTGAGAAGACACAAACCCCAAGAATATCTGGTGCCATGCTCAAGCATACCCTCAATGCATATACCCCATATGACAGGGAATTGGTGACCTATCCTATCAAGAACAACTAGTCTTGAAATCAAACCACAAAGGGCAAGAGAAACAAGGTTTGTAATCCCAATGAATTCTGACAAATCAATCTCATATTTTCACACCTCCAAAGGTTTGGAACCTAGCACACACTGCATGGCATGGGTACCCCATCAAACATGGTATATCACAAGATTTCCATGGATATGAATGCGAAGAATCCTCCACACATCCTTGAGAGTAATAGTCACCTCTCATGTCGGTAAATAAAATGAAGATGTCTCATAATACCACCATTCCATGAGTGCGGTCACCATCATTGTATGAGTCTGGATGGGAGGCATATAACAGACATGAAAAATCCTAGCCGTATCAAGAAAGTGTCACTCTAGAACATCAAAACTGATAATCGGATCAAACAGATCCTGAGGTCATCTCTCCCTCGACTTCAGTGGTTTAAGGACCACCTACAATCATTTTAACCCATGATGTTAGGGATTCACTCTGAACACATTAAACAACACAAAATGACACAAAAATGATGACAAACGACACTTAGGGTTCCAATCAAAGAAACAAGATCAAAAGTAGGGAAACAAGAATAAAGGTGAGGGTTTAAGTCAAGGGAGAGGGTTTCAGTCAAAAGTGAGAATATAAAATGCAAGGAACTAAAGCAAGTGTGAGGATCTATAGCATATGTGTGGAAAGCAGAACAAAGCATTCAAAAGAAAAAAATAACATCAAAGACATGAAATAGAGGCACAAATCCAAGTCAAAAGTAGGGATCTGAAGCAAGGGCAAGGGTTTATGTCAAGTGTGAGTTTCTTGAATAGTCAAGGGTGAGGAAAATTATGTGAGTGTGCAAAAAATCCTAGAACCTTTCTATTGACTCAAGGAACTTTGTACACGAAATACGAGAATGTGATGAAATAAAAATGAGAAGAGAGAGGATACATACAAGGCCATTGACACCTACAGGCCATTCAAACTCTCAAACCAAGTCTAAACAATGTGGGGCTCCCTAAATCCTTAGAATTTCTCCTCAACAACTGATAGAATGGAGAATCTAGAAACAATAATTCACTATAAGATCAAAGCACAAATGAGGCAATTAGAACCCTAATTTCACCTAGGAAACCCAAATTGTTACTTAGGGAACCTTCCTATGTTCAAATTAGGACTTCCCAAGAACAAGGGAACAAGTAGTGAGATACTTATAGACCTAATTTTTCATCCTAAACACAACTGAACTAAAATAGAACTATGTCGTAAACTTAGAATCAAAATCAAAAATTTCAGCTAACCTCTCAAGGGGGTAGCATAGAGTCCTATCATCATTCCATTGAGGGATGGGGCACAATGGGGCATAATTATTTTTCAAAAACTTGATCTTAAAATCAAAATCTTTGGATCAAAGAAACTAGTATTTTATCTCAAAGAGGGGCAAAATGTAGACATGTAAAATTGACCCAACACTTATCACACACCCTAAACAACATCAAACAACACCAACTAGCATCAAACAACATCAAACAACACCAAACAACATTAAACAACATTAAACAACATTAAACATCATCAAACAACATCCAAAATTCTAATTTCCTCTATTAATTAAAGAGTAAAACATTATTTAATTAATTCACTTTTTCATCATTTTCGATGAATTAAATAAATTTAATTTATTTAATAAAGTCCCAAAAACCCTATTTTTTTTATTAGTTGAATAAAATGACATTATTTGATTAATTCATGTTTCATCATTTTGACCAATTAAATAAGTTATATTTATTTAATAAAGTCCTCATCTCACTTTATTTCATCCTGATTGATTAAAGAATGCCAATTATTTGATTATGTCGCTAAATCACGTTATTCCCTTAAGTTATTTTAATTATGAAATCATAATAATTTAATTACAATACTTTCCCTCCAAAATTTGAATAATTAAATCAAACTATTCAAATCATTCATCAAAAATCAAATCAAACTAATACAAATTTGTTTGCAAAAGTCAAACTTGATTTGCATGTTCAACTCCAAAATGATTGAATTAATTATCATTCTTAACCACTTTCCTGATTGAGTAAACTATGATCCACTAATTTCTCAATCTAATCCTAACAGATCAATCTATTCCTGATTGAGAAAATTATGATTGCCTGACTGATCAATCCATTCCTAACTGATTAATCTATTTCTCAATCCCACTGATCATTCAATCTATTTCTTCAATCACACAAATTGTGCAATCTATTTTGCATAGATTATTCATGTCTAAATCCTCTCAACACCTTTCAATTATCAATCTTGATTAAACATTGTTTTATCCTGATCGTCCATTTCCAATCACATTTTCTATATAACAAGCCTCTTTCCTCACAAACAAGGATCAGAGAGTCAACATCATTTGCACAATGAAGTATTGTTGAAATTCACAACCACCATTAGAGCTTCAACATTTCTTCAATCAACCAACCAAGGCATTGTTCTTGAAGCTTTTACATGTGAACTATGGAGGCTTCATAGTGATACAAACAATCCAACATCATGTGAATACATTCTGATACGAGATGGTAACACTGATTTTTTTTTTAATTCAATTTGGTAATCATAGGATTTACTAATATGTTTTCAATATTCTAGTTTCATTTCATAAGTGTAGGATTAGATCTTATATTTATGTTCTTGATCTTAGATTAGAGTTTAATTTTAATTGCATTCTATCTTGTTAGCATCTATTATTTCCCCCCTCACACAATCGGATTTTATTCTTCTAAGGTGAAGGGTGTAAAAGGGGAATTTTCAAGGGGCGTGCAACTTCACTCGTATACATTTTTCCCCCACTTTAGCGAACACGAGTTTCAATGATTTTTTCATAAAGTAGGTTGAAAAAAAAAGGGTTCTAAGAAAATATACTTGAACTGTCAAGGAAGCAAACTACAATCTAGCATGCTTGAAAGTGTAGGGTAGGAAAATGGCTCCACAGGTACTCTCTCCTGAGGAAGTTTGAAAAAAGTGCATCGGAGGCCCACAGACCAAAGATAGATAGATCCCATAGGATTAAATTCTTTATAGGTCCTCGGACCTGCAAATAAGGTGCCCCTAGGTACTCTCTCCTCAAGGAAGCCCGTTGTGAGGGACTCCACAGAGTCGGATTAGAAGGAAACTTCACATGTGCAATTGAAAAGCAAGATGTTAATCCATAGACAAAAAAAGTTAGAAAAAAAAGCCACACAGGCAAGAAAGTAGACAAAAATTCACACAAATAGTCGAAAACTAAAGGAGGAGCTTTCCGAGGGGTCCATTCCCTTCAAAATAAAAGGGGTCCACTCAAGGGACACACTATTTGAAAGTGTAAGAGTATTTTTTGTAGCTGAATTCAAAATCAAGGAATCCTTTTGAAATATTTTCACTTCATCAAGAAACTCAAAACGAAGAAAGTACCCTCACAAGGGGAAGCCCATAACTTCACCCACAGGAGAAGGTGCTCCCTCCTCGAAGGAAATTTTTCTCAAGTTCTTTTTTAATGAACCCATGACAAGAGAAAAGTATTCTGCTAGGGGTCCTTGTTGAGGAATGTTATTTTTGAAAAATATTAAATATTTTCAAGAAAAGATCCATTAGCCACCGAATGCATTCTCTAAAAATCAAAGTAATATGATAGACCCCCTTAGGATGGTTCATGCCAAGTACAAAGTCACGTGACATCCTAAGGAGAGAAAAGAAAGAATGAAAAAGTGATGTTGTGGCCTACATATAACATAGTGAGATGTAACTATGGTAATGTTGTCACACATGCAAGGTACAACACATAGGCACCACAATATCACAACTCAAGCAAAGAAGAGAGAAAGATGCAAAAAAGAAAAAAGCATAATGAACAAGGGACAAGGGTGATCTGATATTTCAGGATCATAAGTACTTATAAATATAGATAAATAGATATAATAGTAAATAAATGAACTATCATCACCCCCCTACTATATCAGGCCATGTGAAGAAGGCACATGAAAAAAAATTAAAATTAAAAATTGGATCAACATGGAAGGGAAGCCTAAATTCTCCTAACACTTTGCATCATCTCCAATTATCGAAAGTCAATACATAGAAAAGGAAGAATGATGTGACAAATAGAATTTTTTATGAAACAAAAGCATTCTTATATCCAAGTACCTATGAAGGAAACAAGGGTCATCTAGGAACATATTACACAAGCACATGTGAACACAATACACACACATAATCTAATCTATGGACAAAGAAGAGGCATCCCCCTAGTCCTCATCAACCAAGAGGTCATCATTCTCCCAATCTAGATCATTGTATGGGGAGGGTGGATGAGCCTGCAAGGGACAAATATCAAGGGGGGAACCATCTGACACTCCCACAATAAGAGCCAATAAAGAAGGCCCCTCAAGGTCATCTCCACTCAGTTCCTATGGGGTAAATGTTAGTGAATTTGCAAAAATCCCTGATAGGTCTAAGAATTCATCCACAAATTTGAACATGCACTTCATAGGAGTGTCATGCATCAACTCAATGGGCAAGGGAGGTGGTGCTTGAAATCCACTATTGAGATCACCTAAAGACTCAAGAGTAGGGATGAAATCTAGAGACATCAAGGCTTCCTCCATCACAAGGATGTTACATGCCAAGATAGAACCATCCTATGAAGAAGGTGAAACCTTATTTTGACCCCCATTGCTAGCAGGGTCATCCTCCATCTTTTGATTCATTAGGGGATTCAAGATCCCCATAGACAAAGTAAAGGGAACAAAGGAAGAGGAGAAAACTACGATAGACACCATTGAGGTATTCAACATGTCCATGGGTTTCGAAAATGGTGTAATGTATATAAGGGACATTAGAAGGGGCAGATTAACTAAAAGAGCAATGAATACCTACATCCTCTTTGGGTGAGGATTGTTCATTCTTACGACAAGAGATAGAAGCAGGACTAAAGCTGAAGGAACTAAAGAAGAGAGGACAAAAGAGGATTACACAACTAAGAAGGTGCCAAAGAAGGAGCCATTGAATCCTCTTCCTTATTTTGTAGGGCACACTGCTCAGTTTCTAGAGCCTTCCTCTGGCACTTGCTCTCATGTACAAGATAGTTTCTAAAAATTCAAGATCTAGAGGCCGTAGGCTAAGAAGGGATGGATGATTCATGTTCGACCATCGAAGTATCCATCATAGTTGTTTATGATAGAGGGAGGGACTCCTATATGGGAGTAGGAGGGAGAGATTGAGAGGATGATGGAACAATAATAGGAGGAGTAGACTCCAATGCCTCAATGGTGGGCCTCTTCCCATTCATCTCCTTAGAGGCAGGAGTAGTAGGAGACCATGAAGACTGAGACATAGAGGATGCTCCACAGGGATCCTTCCCCTTAGCATAAATAATAGGCCAATGAACCATGGGTAAGATAGGTAGTTCAAATGCTGGATACTTGGGCTTTCAAGCGAGCACTATCAAGCTCTCCAAAAAATTACTAGGAGCAGAAGATGATGGTGCCCCAACAAGGCGAGAGGAAGCGATAGGTGGGACAATAGAAGAAGAAGAAGAAGGGCCTTGGGTATGCTTCTCTTCTTCCCTCTTTTGAGCCAAGGAATCGTCACACTCCACCTTCATGCAAGGCCTATGAAAAATGACATAGGGAGAAGGAGGGTATCTCACCTTAGGCGTTATTCCCCCACTCTTGTACTTTACATAGGTTCAATACAAGAGGTTCATCCTAGGAGGAAGCATACCTATAGGGGAAAGCCAAAAGTGATCCAGTGAGTAGCCCCCACACACAACCAATGGGCTATAACTGGTGTCATTGACTACATGCATTGAACCCTCATGGGAAAACTTTACACACTTATGAACCATTGAGGGAACTACATTCATAGCAACCAACTAGGGGATACCTAGTTTCACCTTGAATAGTTCAGAGCCTAGGATTATTTCAAAGAGTGCATTTATGGTTCTAGACCAAACTAGGATCAAAAAGCTGATGTAACTAATGGGAGAGATGGAAAGCCCATCATGTGTATGAATAGTGCTCCTAGATTTATCATATCCATCCTTGTGTAAGAAATTAACTAACATGATCTCCTTAGTAATGACATTCACATGGCATGTAGGGTCAATGAGAACACCCATTAGGGTGTTTCCATTGCTACAGGCGGGGATGTATAAGGGAGATGGTTCTCTATTAGAGTTCATTAGCAAGTCCTATGAGGTGAAAATTATGGTAGGGGATCCACTCATAGGTTGCATGATCAGGATGGGTAGATTTAAGAAGGAGGCCATTTCTTCGTACACTAAAATAGAACTTTCAAAGATGTCCCGAAGTATTTCATAGTTAGATGGTGACCCACTCAAGGATTAATTCTGTAACGCTTAGGGAACCTTCAAGCTATGCCACTAAGGGTCATAGGTTGGGTTGCAAGGCTGAGCTCCTTGCAACAATCACACCAACAAAACTCCTAGGATATGGGGAAAGGGTCTTGCAACAATGCTAAATGGAACCAAAATGGTTCATGTCGGATTCACCAAAATGTAGAGGAGGGGAACCAACCACAACAAGGCTCCAGGTCATGAAGAGCCAAGAGTGGAAGGCTACCCTAATCTACCTCAAGTTGGACAAGTGTTTGATGTCAAGGATAGAGAATGAAGAGAACTCTCAGTCATTTTGTCAGTTTGCTAATCTAGGAGTTTTGATGGGGCTAAACTAGTAGGTTTTTGGAACCCAAACTATACCTCAAATAGCTCTCTACTAGAGTATAGTAGTGTAGGTCAATGATGATAGTGTGACACATTGGAATTTCATAGGTGTGTTGATGTGCATATGGACAAAGAGTGCAAAATTATAGTAAAGAGTGCAAGGAACCTATTGACAACTTAGTGAATGAAGTTTAAGAATGATAACTAAACTGATAAATGAAAAAGTAACTAAAATAACATGAGAGATGATATAGAGATTACAAGAATAAAGGTGATTAAGGTTTAACTCACAAAGGGTCCAGTTCGCCAGTAGGCTCCACATGAATGTATACCTACACACAACTAAGAAGGGAACAATTTTGGGGTTGTTTCAGGGCTTGCCATAGTTAAACCCCTATTTTGGTGTTTCCACCTCCACAAATAGCCAAATAGATAGAAATATAGAAATACAATAAAGAAAACAATATTGGAACAAAAATGAAACCATAAACTATGAGAGGCACTATGCTACTCAAATCTAACAATAAAGTAAAATTAAGGAAGTGATACCACCCTCGACCAGAGGCACTCGAGGCCAATGAGAGAGGAATGCAATTCTAAAATAGTGGTAAGGTTGACATGGCCGCAATGACACTGAAATAAGTCTCGCAAGACACCAAGTTGTAGCTTCTATGTTAGATGTGAAAAATGCTATGATTGTTGCAATCATGAAGCCAATAGTGTAGAAAGTAGCTTGAAGTTGTGGAGAGTGAATTTGCATGTAGAAGATCAAGAATTTCCAAGAAGATGGATTGAAAGTGAAACAATAATTTGAAGAAGAAATGGGAGGGAAAGAGTTGTTCAAAAATTAGCAAGAAGGCGTATGGGCATTAAGTTTCATTTCCAAAGGAGAACTTAATGCCTCTGTAGATTCCAGATGCAAGAATCCTGTTAGGATGGTAGCACGCTGAGCAGACATCTGTGCACCACACGTACATCCCCAACAAAGTTCACCCACTAACACTAAAAATAAGCGCCAAGTGGATGGATTTCAGAATGAGGATGTAGAATTACTTGGTTAGATTTGATTCTTCTAAGGTGAAGGGTGTAAAAGGGGAATTTGAAAGGGGGGTGCAAATTCACTCTTATACAAAAATTAACAAGAAATTCCATTTTTCATTCCCAATTATTTAATTTTACCATTCATTAAACATTATTAAAACATAACTATTCATCCATAAAAATAAAATATAATGAATTGAGGGAATAATTAGTCCTAAGAAAAATCACACATTTATGGTTTAACACACAGCACATGTAAAATTTATATTCATTCAATGATTCAGATCCAAATTCACCCAAGGTATCACATAACACATATCACACTTGATTCAAGTATAATAGGGGATTAAAGACACATTGGGACTAATGCAAAATATTTGATATAAATACCATTTGGTAAATATACTAGACCTACATACTTAGGTTAGGAAATAACCCTATACTTGCCCACTCAATTCGCACATCAAGTGTACCTAAACCATACATAATATTTCTAGAAATACTCAATAATCCAATGAGTTATGCTCTACATAAATGATTTAAAAATAACATACAAAATAATTCAATATCAAAATGTACTTCATTCAAACATGAAAATGTAATAATTGATAATCATATAGAATTCCAAAGTAATAACATCCATATATATATGTATGTATGTATATATATATATATATATATTTGTATATATATATATATATATTTATTTGTATGTATGTATATATATGTATGCATGTATATTCATATATATAGATGTATATATATGTATATATGTGTTTGTGTGTATGCATGTATATGTATATATGTTTGTATGCATGCATGTATGTATGTATGTATGTATATATGTATGTATATGTATGTAGGTATGTGTGTATGTATATATATGTATATATATACATACATATGAATATATATACATGAAACATAGAAAAATAGGGGCATAGATCAAATGAGGGGATGGTATCAAATATGGAAATATCTTCCTATTTTCATTAGGAAATGAAATCCACACAAAGAATTGACTTCAACCCTTATGCGAGTCAACTCAATGAGGGAATCTAATACTTTCCTTATGATTGAGGATAGGGGTATCAATCTGAACAACAGTTTTGGGAGAAAAACTAAAAATAGTATTTATCAGCTTAATTATGCCCATTCAAAATTAAAACATTAATTTAAAACAAATACAAACATAAAAATAAAGTTATGATAGATTTGGAAAGGGAAGAGTGATGTGTACCTATCACAAAAATATAGATCCAAGAGGCTAATTGGGAATAATTTTCCTATAGGAAAATGGATCTTTGTGCAGAGTTTTTAACCAACGTTTGGGAGCCTCTAATGTTAGCCTATAGCTTCTATTTGATCTAGGTTTTAGTGTCAAAAAACTAGGAATAAGATCTATAGGCGAAATTCCATGAATTGATGATAAATTTGTATTTTTTTTGGAACTTTGAAAACTTTTCCAATATTTATCTTCAATAGATCTTCAATCATTCTTCAACCTAAGATCTACAACACAAGCACAAGAGGGAATTTGTTTTTTTTTTTGGTGATATGGGTAATTAAACTTTGAATTGAAAATGCTATATTGTAACTCAAAAAATCCTTGAATAAAAATTTGTAATATTGAAATATTGATCTTAATTTTTCATGAAATGACTTCAATGGATGTGGATCTTGATGCTTGAAATATGACTTGAATGTTGGCTTGGATCTTTGAAACCTACATCACAATGTAAGCTCCAAAAATATACATGATTGCAAAAGACTTTGACATGATGCTTGAGATGATATTGATTGCTGCAATAAATTACTAATAAAGCTGCTCTTGAATCCCCTTGATCATAATATTTTATCATATGAAAGTTCACCTCTTGCTATATGTTTCAAATTGATAAAATAACCTTTCTTTTTTAGATAATTTTCTAATTTCTTGAAAATTAAACATTACAACCTGACATTTGAATATGAATTTGGGATCATAAAAATAACACCAAAAAAATATTTAAAATTTGAATTTGCAACTTAAAGGGGACCGTTTCACCCATGGGTGAATGGGTCTTGACCTAAGTTATTAGGATTTTTGAATTTCAGGGTGTTAATAATGATAAATGCATTAATTGAAGAACACTTCCCCTTCATAAATTGTAATTAATTAGGCTTGTAAATGAAAATTTTAGGAAATTAGAGGCTTTATTAAGTTAACTTAAATTAAGGGGACCCAAACAAACTGTGAAAATATAAAGTACATTTTTCTACACTACATTGAGCCCACACTTTAGTGAGAGGATGACCTTGCGTCAAACTAACACTAAAGTAAACAACCAAGTGTCAAGATGGATCAAAGTGTATGAATTTTGATGGGATAGGATGACAAAGATCAAGGAGGTGGCCAAGCCCATAGGATCAAAATCCCATGTCAAACCAATATAAGTACAAAGGGACACACATGAATTTATGATATGAAGAAACAAGACAAGATACACAAACATACAATATCAAAATTAATGAGAAGAGAAAATAAGGATGGAATAGATAGTTGTATTATGCCACATGCATCAAATACACTCTCAAGGATGTAAAATTTCTTATGAAATAGATGGATCCATAGGAAATCAAGTTGTATTATGATTGGTGGCCATGAAAAATATGCTCACAAGGGCTAGTGAAAATCGTTGTCCACTAGGCGAGCCCCCAAAAAGTAGCTAAAGGGGTGGATCAAGCCTTGACTAGTTGTAAAACTCGATCTGGATCAAGCCTTAGTTGATTTTCCAAAAAATATTACAAGTGGAAACCCGCTATCCACTATGCAAACAACTTGCGCTCACACGTTCTAGTGAAAATCCACTGTCCACTGGGTGAGCCTCAGGAAGTGGAAAATTAACCATACCAAAGTTATACCTCCTGATAAATTTGACAAGGGGCCACAACATGATCAATATTCTCTACTAATGCTACACTAAATTTAATAAGAAATGTCAAAATGTTACTGCCAAAATGAACTAATGCTAGTGTAATGGTCACACTTCCTAGGAGATGTATTCTATCATCACTAGGAAGGGAACATGAAAATGAATGGGGAACCATATGCCCCCCACTTAAAATGTCAAAATAATTTCTATGTTGGTATTTTATGTATGAAGAGAGGAAGAGGTGATCCTTGAAAAGAATGCACACCTCGAAAAACTAGTTATCCTTTCCCCCCCATTATGGAGACAAAGAAAACCACCAAGAACTTTCATGTTGCTTCCAAGAGAAATATGGTTGCACCTACCACCATGAATGGCAATGAGCAAGACACACAAAGATACTAATTCCACATAGTGACGAGCAACATGATAGGATGAAAACTAGTATCAATTAGAGGAAATAGGTGTATCAACACAAGGAAGAGAACAACAATCCTTAAGATATTGAATTTTATTATTCAAAGCCTTACATTAATTAATAGAATGACCATGAAATTGATGATAAGCTAAAAATAAAATTTTGTTGTAAAATTTATTTCGTGTTCTTGGAGGGAGAGATATCAAGTGGGATTTGAGAAGCCTTGACAAGGTACCCTCATGATTAATGGTAGAAGATTTGTGTTTCTTTTTTGGAAAAGATTATTTTTTCTTACTACAAGGTGTGATACATACACAAGACTTTTAGATTGTGAGATTCTGTACCATCCCTTAAAGGGAGGTGTAAACTCTAATGAACCCCAGTAACTACTAAGACATGTGTTTAAATACATCCTAGGAGTGTTTTTCATGATGAAATTGATATTAAGTGATTTATTTGATTCTTTCATTTCCTTCCAAGGAAAATAACCAAAAGTGCTAGTTGTTTCTATCAATTCAAGATGAACCAAGGTTAAAGTTATCTTAGAATAATAATTTGTAATAGTATTGATATTAAGTGAAGGATTTTTTGATTCTTATGTTTTTTTTGAAGGAAAATAACTAAGAACACTAGTCATTTCTTGTGTGAGGCTCTATGGGGACATGAATACCTTTTTCTCTAGCAGCACATCCTTTTCCATTATAGCCAAGTTATCTCAAAAACTCATAACCTCTTCCATAAAGCTTCTCCATCACTTTTGGATTTGGTGGTTTCTCATGATCACGCTCTTCATATGCAGATGTATAACTTGTGTTTTCCTCTTCTTTGCTAAAAGTTGTCGATTAACATTCTTTTGATGACTTGGCTTGTGTTAATATTATGTTTCTTTCTTTCTCTTTTCTTGGGTTGTGTGCAATATTATATTCTCCCATGAATATAGGTGTGAAATATAATGAACCCCAATCATCATCCAATAGCTTTGCGACTTTTTCAATATTGTTATATTTTTTCCCTCTTGCATGGGTTCTACTTTTGAAGTTGGTATCAATATTTTAAAAGGACTTTACATGTCTTTGTAAGTGTGCAAACAACTTTCTGGTTTAGGTTCAACCTTAATTGTACACTTTTTTGTTATATACATACTTCATTATGTGATGAAGAGTTGAAGGTGCCACATTCATTTTGTGAATTGATGGTCTACCTAGAAGAAGATTGTATGAAATATCTTGATGCATAATATGGACAAGAGTTTGAAATGTGGCCTTTCTGACTTGTGTAGGTAATGTGATCACACTAAGCAGTTATTTTCCTACATTATCAAATCCATGGATAGATAAAGAGTCTGGTTGTATTTGGATTTTTTCTACTCCAAGTTTATCCAAAAGGTTTATGCTACAGATGTTAGGGGCTAAGACATTATCGACAAGGGTTGGCATTAAAAAAATGTATATTAATGGTATCCGCTACCATGAAAGCTTCATTTTGTTTTTCCACTTCTAATGGAGGTAAATCATCTTGATGGAAAGTAATATCTAAGATGACCGAATTCATAGCTTGAATTAGGGTTGATACATCATTTGGATTTACACTAGGAGGAACCACAACTTGTTGTAAAGTTTTTTGAAGAATTTTATGATAATTAGGTGAGGATTGAATAAGATCCCATAAGGATATCTTAGTAGGAGTATTTTTAAGTTGTCCAACAAGGTCATACTCCTTTCCACTATGTAAAGGCAAATGAGGAGCAATAGGAAAGATAGGTCGAGGCAATGATAGTAAAGTGGGAGTGGTTTGTGGTTTCTTAGTATTCCATATATTATATGTGTGAGCAATGTTATTGTAACTTAGTTCCTTCAAAACATTGTTTTTTATTAGTGATAAACAGGTTTTGATGGGACTAGAAACCCATTACAACATAGTTTTGAAAGGACCCAAAACCCTATCTAAGAGAGTCAAGCTGCAACAAAAATGAAACATAAACTAACAACAACCCCTAAGCAACCACACCAAGAATATAGAAAGACAACACATGCTGCAAAAAGAAATACAAGGACCTAAAGTTCGTTAACCAATTACAACTTGGGTTTAACTAGGCCCTTAAACCCAAAGGTTTTGCAGGAACCTTAAACCCTTAACCAAGTTTTTTGAGGACCTTGAACCCAAAAGTATACCAAGATCATCCAAGTACATACACAACCTAGTAGTAGAAATCCAACTGGATGAAATCAAAAGATGCCTATCAGGCTAGGAACCCAACTCACACTCCACCTCTATTAGAGAGGAAGATACAACGATCTTTTCCACTGAAGAAAGAAATATCTAGCAACCTCAACCTCCACCTCCATAGGAGAAGCATCCCCCTCAAAAGGATCTCCAACTAAGGAAGCCAAAAACAACCATTCCAAAACTCCACTTCAATAGGAGTGGAATCCACCTCAATTGGATTCAAGGAGAAAGCCAACACTCCAACAAAAAAGGAACCTTTACCAACCTTTGGAAAACCTAGTAGCTAGAATGAAAGGTGGAACAAAAAATAAAGTTTGAAAAACCAAACCACCATAAAATCTTTAAGAAATAAACTCATCTAGGTATTCAAATAAAGTATAAAGAGAAACCTGACCACCATCCAAGAGACAACAATAGGGGACAACCAACAAAAAGCTCCCAAAAACGTAAGAGAAAAGTGGGTATTCCAAACAAGCAATAACAATAACCCAACCAAAATCCAAAAAATAGGAACAAGGGAATCCACTACCCTGGACAATAAAATTAGACATCCAAACAACACTAGAGTGATAAAAGCAAAGGTAATCTCCAATCCCAAAATCCTTCTCAACCAGAACCAAAATTTCCTCCAAAGTAGAGCCCTAGGTGAGACAAGGACAAAGCCGACCTAGCAATCCCTATAGAACACCACCATAAGTTGCAACACCACCACAAAAATCTCCCTCAAAATGGAGCCAACAGCATTAGCCACAAGCACCAAGCAGCTGCCTAGAACAACTTGGTGCAACAACAACCCTTCCAACATCAGCAACCCGATAGAAAGATAAAGGGAATCCTCATAGAAAAAGTGAAGAGAGTCAACCAATCCATTAAGTACATCATCCTCCTTGACATGACAGCCTTGAATAAGAGATAGCCAAAACTCCCAACACACTCCTAAAAAAGGAAAACCATAAATCACCCCAAGTAAGGCCATAGATGAGAGAAGGATCATGCAACAAGCAGAGGAAAGCCTCCACAAAGAAAGGCCCATAGCATCAACAATGAAACTATCGACAAAAATCCTTCCACCATCAACAAAAGCCTTAAACAAAAAAGCTGGTAGGAGAAGCCACCATGAAAATGAGCACACCAACAAGCAATAGCTCAAAGAAGGAACCCACAAACCTTGTTGATAGAAAAATGACCTCCAACAACAATCCACCAAGGAGAAAAGGAAAACCCACATAGGAAAGAAGAAGGGAACCAACCAATCCATTTAGCACCCCATCCTCCTTGTCATTCTAGTCAAGAATAAGAGAAAGGAAAAAATCCCAACATAGTCTTGACATAGGAGAGACAAACCTCACTGCGGACAAAAGAAAGAAATCTATTGCCACTAGAAACCTAGGAAAACCAACAAAAACATCTCCCAAAGAGATGCCAACTGCAACCTAGTCATCAGTCGTTCATGACTCGTCAAATGTCCTCGATCCATCAGCCAACGCCAACCAAAAAATGAGCACACCAATAGCTAAGAGCTCCAAGAAGTAACCCACAAATCCAACTGTTGACATAAAAATGACCTCCAACAATAGTCCACTAAGGAGAAAAGGAAAACCCGCAAAGGAAAGAAGAAGGAAACTAGCCAATCCATTTAGCACCCCATCCTCCTTGAAATTCCAGCCAAGAATAAGAGAAAGGAAAAAATCCAAACATAGTCTTGACATAGGAAGACCAAACCTCTCCACAGACAACAACAAGAAACTCGTTGCCAACAAAAACCCAAAAAAAACACCAGAAACATCTCCCAAAGAGATGCCAATAACAACCTAGTCATCTGTTGTCCATGACCCATTAGACATCCTCAACCCATCAACCAACCCCATCCCATCCATCTCAACCTCAGAATCTGCATCTTCCTCACCCTTTACAATAGAGGAATTCAAACTCCTTCCCCCACTCTCGTTCTCGCTACTCACCATTTTTACTCTAAAACATTGTTACTATCAAGTTTCCTTGTAAAATTTAAGATATCTCTTTGGGATAATGGTTGCTTTTTAGGTGGTCTTATGATAAGAACAAGTTTATTTTGAATTTGAGGTTGATATGGGGGTGGGTAGATGGTAAGAAGTGTCTCAGGAGATGACTTGGTATGTCAAATAATTAGAGGACTTGTAGGAGGACTCAAGGAATATTCGATGTTCATAACCTCAAAATATTTATGCTTATTTTGATGATATTTTAGCAAAGGGGGGTCTAATGTCACCTCATCATCTCCATGTAAAGAAACCACATTAATATTGTTTGAAAGATAAGTAACAATGCTATAATCCTCTTGCACTATGATATCTTCCCTAATAGGAGAGTTTTTAGGAGATGAGAAAACAAGATGTTCATCACATTCCATGGTTATATTTTATAAGATAGCTTCATCACAAGTAGGGGAGGCATCAAAATAAGAATAACTATGATTTTTTTTTTTTAAACAAAAGTGGTAGAACACTATATATTATTATATTATAAGTATATATTTTTTACAAAAACTGGCTCAAAGAGCATACCGGGAGGAAAGAGCTAGTGAGAAAACCTTTGGTTATAGCTCTTAAAATGTATAAAAATAACCTATGATCAAATATTTTGATCATTTTATAGTATTTCATCTTTAGAATATCCACTAAAATTGTCTTTTGAAACTTATAAGTTCAGTAAGTACAAAATACCATTTACATCAATAAGCATGGAATATATGCTTTAACCTACAAAAAGCTGAATTTTCATCTTCATTTGTAACCTTCAGCATCTTTGTCAAAAAACTTTTGGATGCATATAATGTAAAAACTTAAAAAAACTAGCATTATTTTCATAGCCAATTACTCCTCCATCTGCATGATATACAACAAATTATCACCTTGATCTTCATTTCCCTCTTCTTCAATTTGTGAGTTTATAGCTATGTTCATATCTGGGATAGCCGCCATGCCAACTCTCCTGCTACTTCCTCCTTGAAGTTGTGATTGCATCATGTTCTGATACACATTTTGAGCCAGACCTTGAGCACTTACTTGAAGAGTACCTAAATTTTTCTGCAATAAAGGAGCTGAATGATAACAGTTATGCTCAAGCAAAAAATAAGTATAGTGATATTTTTCCCTAAAAATTTCAGATATATCCCTGCCCAAATCATGACTATATCTTGTTAAAGCTCTATTCAAATTATTGGGACCTGAGAATTCTAAAGACTGTTTTAGAGCATCATAAACATTGACAAATTCTTTATTGTGTGGCAATAAATGAGGAGGAAAGATACCACCCACTATGATTTTATTCTTACCAATGATTGGATTCTTTTGTTCAATTATATCCTCCCAAGTGAGAGAAGCATTAGGAGAGGGAGAAACAAAATTCTCATGACACTCAATGAGTGTATATTTTAACACAAAAATATCTTCTTCACAAATAGGAGATATATGAGGAGAAGGAAAAATGTAATTATCATTATTGTGCATGATTGAATCCTCTTTTACTAAACCATTCTCACAAGCAGGAGATGAATGGAGACTAGGTAAGGTAATGTTGAGAATTTTTTCAATGATCTCATTCTCTTGTGCCATAATATCTTTCCAAGTAGGAGATTTTTTAGAAGAGGATCTTTCAAGATTGTTATGACTCTCAATGAGTGTATCTTCTAACACCAAGATACCTTTGTCACAAGTGGGAGAGGTATTTGGAGAAGAGCAACTATGATTTTCATGATTGTCTATGCTTACATCCTCTTTCACTAAAAAATTCTTAGAAATAGGAGAGATATTAGGGGATGTGGATTTAAGGAATGTGTCTACATTCTCACTCTCTTTCACTAAGAGACTCTCATAACTAGGAAAGATATTGGAGGAATGAATAACATGCTTTTTAATGAGACTTTTCATGGCATACTTGGAAATAAAAGATGCTAACATTGTAAAATTACTCCAAAAATGAAAGATAATCTATCTAACTTATGCAATGCTTCAGAAATGTAAACAACTTTAATATAGGTTTGATGATTTCAAATATTGAAATGTAATATAATTTTTATGATTTTGCAACAAATGAGACAAAATAACACCCTTTATTGCACATATACTAAATATTTTTTACAATTTCAAAATATAATTTGAACAACATAAACAAGAAGCTAAAATAGAGATTTAAATGCACTTAGAAATTGGTCAAAATTTTTGTACAGGGACTCATTCTCCCATGGGCGAGTGGGTCCTTGCTCAAGGTTTTAAAAATTAAAATTTTTTATTTCTGGGCAAGTCTGTATGTTATTTCAGTAACAAGTTTTTCCAAATTAGTGTGTCTAAACACAAGTGTAAATAAGGTCAAAGGATGAAATAGATTACTATTTTTAGTATGCAATTTGAACCTAAATATGAACCTATATGATTGAAGAATGATCTTGATGCAAGTATAATGCAAGATGAATTCAAACCTAATGCAATTTTTTTGTTTTTTATAAATTTAAGTAACGAAAACATGAAAGATTAAAACCTAAATGCAATGTTCACTAATGCAAATTTTAAATAACCCTAAATTTAATGGAACTAATGCAAATCTAATGCAAACTTAGTGCAAAACCTAGATCTAGGGTTGAAATGGACTCCAATTTTCAAAATTTTGTTGTAGAAAGTTGGGTTCACCAAAATGAAACATAAAAAAATAGTGGCATAGATCAAATGAGGGGATGGTATTAAATATGGACCTATTTTCCTATTTTCATTAGGAAATGAGATCCACACAAATAATTGACTTGCAACCCTTAGGTGAGTCAACTCAATGAGGGAATCTACCGATTTCCTTATGATTGAGGATGAGGGCATCAACTTGAACAACACTTTTGGGAGAAAAAATATAAATAGTAAATCAACTCAATTATGCCCATTCAAACTTAAAACATCAATTTAAAGCATAATATAGAAAAAATCAACAAAGTTTTGACAGATCTGGAAATGGTAGTGTGATGTGTACCTGTCACCCAAATGCACATCCATGAGGCTATTTGGGACTAATTCCCCTATAGGCTAATGGGTCATTGTGTAGAGGTTTCAACCAGATTTTAGGAGCCTCTAATGTTTTTTTGTAGCCTCTGTTTGATATGGTTTTTAGTGTTAGAAAGTCAAGAATAAGATCTGTAGGTGAGATTTTATGAATTGACAATTTTGACAACTTTGACAACTTTTCCAATATTTCTCTTCAAGAGATATTCAATCCTTATTCAACCTAAGATTTGTAACATAAATATAACATCGAACTTTTTAAATTTTTTTTGGTGAATGGGGGTTCACCTTCGTCAAACTACATTTGGGTAATTAAACCTTGAGTTGAAATAATAAAATATGAAAGGAATGATGAATGAACAATGCTATGTTGCAAGTCACCAAATCCTTGAATAAACCTTTGAAATACTAAACTATTGAAATTGATCTTGCATGAAATGGTGTCAGTGAATGTGGATCTTGATGCTTGAAATAATACTTTAATGTTGGCTTGGATCTTTAAAACCTTCACCACAATGTTAGCTCCAAAAACATGCATGGTTGAAAATAGACTTTGACACGATGCTTGAGATCTTTATTGTCGCAATAAGTCATTGATAAATCTGCTCTTGAATGGCCTTGATAATAATCTTTTCTCATATGAAAGTTCACCTCTTGCTAGATTTTTTGAATTGATAAAATAACCTTACTTTTTTAGATGATTTTCTAATTTCCTGAAAAGTAAACATTATAGGCTGACATTTGAATATGAATTTGGAATCATGAAAATACCTCCAAAAACATATTTAAAATTTGAATTTGCAACTTAAATTGGACCCATTTTCCCATGTGTGAATGGGTCCTAACCTTGTAACTTAGGTAAAAATAAGGTTAGCATTATAAAGCATAAACAACTAAAACCATAGCTCAACAATGAAGAACAATGGATTTAAAATGCATAAAAAACCAAGAACAATCTCACCAAGCCTTCATGCTCTCCATGAATCACCTTCATTGCACCTTCTCCATTTATTGCAAGTAGATGTTTGCCCTTAGATTTTGTAAGCAACTATGACCTATGACAAGCCCTAAGAAAATATTGAAGGATTCTATAATTGCTGCAAATGTATCCAACAAAATGCAAGTAAGCCTAAAGTTTGAAGCACAAACTAGGCAAGCATGAAGTAATGACAAAATGAGGTAGAACTTTCCTTTTTTATAGAAAATCCAATTTTAAATGAATGGCCGAGATTGAAAGTTGAGAGATTCCTTAAGATCAAAGGCTGAAATTAAATGTGACAACCAGTAATTAGGGTTAGGGCAACATTAGGGTGAATTTTGAAATGAAGGGCAACATTAGGTTGAAATCAATGGACAAGAATGCATGTGACAAGGAGATATTTGCCACAAAAAAGGAGGCAAGTGGGGAATCAAAATAGAAATTTAAAATTAATTCCCTCAAGAGGTTGAGTTGACCTTTTAAATTAAAAATTAATTTAATTCAAAAGTGGTGGGGCCATGTGACAACAAGTAATGATTTTAAATTATTTGCTTGGTGGGAAATTAGAAAGTGGGTAATTTTAAATAAATGATTTTATTTAAAATTAGGAAGAGACAAGGTGGATTATAATTAAATAAATTATAGGAACTTATTTAATTATAAGAAGACTCAAGAAATTAATGACGTATTTTAAATAAATAAATAAAGTTTACTTATTTAAATAATGAGGAGGAAATAATGGACAAGTATTAGTTACATAAATTTAGGAATTTATTTAATTATAGAGAGCCATAGGAAATTAGTGACGTATTTAAATTAAATAAATATAATTTATTTATTTAAATAGTCAAGAGGAATAAAAGACATGAATTAATTAAATAATTAAAAATTATTTAATTAATAGTTGAAATTGGACCATAGGACATAATTAAATATTTTTAATTATGTTGAGAAGAAATATGGAGAAAATAAAGTTCATAGGTCCAAGTCAATTTTATGTGTCTACATTTTTCCCCTCTTTGTCATAATGTAGTTTATCACCTTGTGACAAAGAAAATTCAGTTCAGAATATGCCCCAACAAAGATACAGTGTCTATGCCCCCTCAGGAAAATTTACAAATTTTGGCTTGGTGCCAAAAAAATTTGGAAAGTGTCCCAATAAGTCAATTTGATGACCAAAAAAATAGTGGCGCAATCAGTTTTGAAATCTGATGAGGTTAAAGCAGTCAAAAGGTTGGTCAGAGATGGTCAAATACACCTCTAGCAATAGCCCTTAGAGCAAAATCCTAATTTTTACCCTTTAAATAGACTTGATTTGGGTGAAAAAGTAACTCATTTTCACTTTTTCCTTTTGAAATTTCAAAGCCCAGAGAGAGAGGAGACTATGTAAAGATGGTGATTCTAGTGATGGAGCATCGCGGCTACCAAGTTCAGACCTTCCAATGACTAGAGGGTGCAGAGGCATCGGTATGTACCCTATTCCCACTTTGTAATTTTCTCATTTTACGTGCATTTTTAGGCATTAAAGTTAGGATAGTAGATGCGTTGTGACACATCTATGTTTGCGAAAGACGCAATTGCGTTCACATCGTATGCATTTGATGCGTCACAATGCAAATGCAAGGGGTAGGGTAGGTCTAGGTTTAGAATGACGTATTCGTGGGTTGGTGAGATGCAATCACCAAATCATGACGTAACTATCATGTTTTGCAACACAATCACCAAGTTGCAACACAAGCCCGGGTTTATGCAACATAAGTTCCCTAAAGTGGCACAATTGTTAGGGGGATCGATGCAAACACTATAGAATGACACATCTCTATTATTATGCAACGAACTTGCTATGTCGTGACACATATGCCTAATGAAACGATGCATGTGACTTGGCACAATGCAATTGATAGTCATAATGACACAATTGACTATAGTCAGGGTTGACCTAGTTTAGGCTAAGCTTATTTTATACTTTTGATTAGGTAGATGGTAATGATGGTTTTCAAATGATGTGCTAACTCCCATTTCTATGTGTGTAGGAATGATTACCCCTATTTACACTCGAGAGTTGAGGTCAGCAACATACATGTTTTGGGATCAGCTGAAGGATGGCGAGTGCAGACGGCTGATATGATTAGGTCTCTTTCACATTACCCATATGCCCATTATCTAGGAAAATAGGGGTCTACTAAAAACACTGGCAGAGAGGTGGCACTCAGAGACTTGTTCATTTCTCTTGTCAACGAGAGAGGCTACTATGACTCTCAAGGATGTATACAGGATCCTGCCAATCCCAATTAGAGGAAAGAGGGTTGTTTATGATCCATAACAGGGACTCTAGGCCATGACATATTTTTATGAGCCGGGTGATGCCGTAGAGCTAGGAATCAATGGGTATGAGATCAGCTGGGAGTTTATGGCTGAGCATTATGCTTGATGGGATGTGATGCTATGTACTTTGATTTTTGGTGTTTTCATTCTAGATCGTCAGAGTCACGAATTTTTGATTGGATGTGGAGATGTGCTTGTTCGCATTCAATGGGACATGACTATATTTTCCTGGGGACCATTCCTTTTAGGAATATTATATCATCAGTTGCACAATGTGGCTTATAGGGGGGCAAGTAGTATTAGTTGTGTGACTACATTATTGATGATTTGGGCCTAGGAGCATATTCCAATATTTCAGCCACCAGTACAAAGGCAGCTAGCTGAGGTGATGTCGTATGTCTATTTATATGAAGGATCAGTTATACAAACCCATCTAGGGGATACAAGGTATTGGCAACATGTCATTGATACTTTGATGGGGTTCCTTTGGAGGCCATACAGAGACTCTGTACAATGGGAAGGAGAGGATGAGCATCTTTCATTTTGTTGATAATTCAGATATTTGATTAGATGGACAGTTTAGTCACAACTTATCATTGAGATGTACCTGCCCCAATAGCTATTGAGGCAGTTTTGAGAGCAAAAGGATGTTCCTGTAGGTACTACTGAGTATATCAGGTCCTCATGAGAGACAGTGTGGGGACCATCGATATCAGTTCCCTTGGTTGAGCAATAGATAGATAGATTGGTAGCACAATAGTGGGCCTAGAGTTAGGGTCCAACAAATCTAGGGACTACTAAAGAGTATGATTCATGGTGGTAGACACACAAGCCACCTCCACTTACAGATCCAAATCAACCGGTGCTAATAGATCGGTAGGCAGTGATACCTCGGGTGTGTCGAGTAGGGCAATGGGTCTGAGATGGGGGCATGAATGGATGCAAAGGAGATGGAGGTGGTGATGGAGGATATGAGAGAGGTGGAGGGGGTGGTGGTAGGGGTCAAAGATATGGGAGGAGGGTGTGGCAGTGAGTGGAGAGAACACCGTTGTCACCCATCCGCGATGAGGGTGATGGAGAAGAGGAGAGGGAGGAGGTGGAGGGGGTAGAGGTGGTGATGGAGGAGATGTGAGAGGCAGAGGGGGTGGTGGTAGGTGCTAGAGACATGGGAGTAGGGTGCGAAAATGAGTAGAGAGAGAACCACTATCACCCATCCATGAGGGTGGTTGAGAGGAGAAGAGGAAGAAGGGCCGACAAGAGGAGGCAAAAGTAGAGGGAGAGTAGCTAAAGGGACATTGATAGGAGGGGGTTCATTAGGAAATGGAGGTAGAGGTGGAGTTTTTGAGGGAGGAGGAGGCGTTGAATGTCAGTGGAGGGGAGGATGATGTAGATGTTTTGATTGGTGGTGAGGAGGAGATTGATGATGAGGAGAGGTGGGTTAGGGAGAAGATGGTGGAGAGAGGAGGAAATAGGGGGGAGGTTGCCATTCCCATGGGATGCCATAGTCGATCAATGATTGAGTGATATGCAGAGTCATCTAGATGAGTCCCTAGCTAGGATCAGGGCCTTAGAGGCAGAGTTAGATGTGATGAGGGTGGAGAGGGATTAGGCTGAGATCAGGCAGCAGGAGTCACAAAGCTGGTGTTTCAAGTTTGCACAACTATGTTCTGGGCTAGTAGGAGAGGTAGCCAGAGAGGCATGATATAGATTGCTTTATGAGAGAGAATTTACAACATAGTAGAGAGATCCTAGCCTCTCCTGATCTAGCAGCAGGACAGGTAGTGGTAGTAGCAGGAGCCACAACAATCGGAGCCACAATAATGCCAGTGTTTCCACTTCATCTAGGAAACATTCATGACACTTCTCCCACTATAGCCATAGGAATTCCTCTAGCCATAGTTCTTCTCATAGTCATGGTTCCTCATCATCAAGGCACGAGTCTACTAATAGTCATCCACCTGTCACCGTTCCCGAGTCCTCACAGAGTTAGCCATCAATGGTAGTACATGTGACATCAGAGCTTATGAGAGATCATCAGTCACCCCATTCCTCCTCGAGGGGATGAGGCTAGGTCATATCATTTTATGTTTGTTATTTATGTTTGAGACACATTTATATATTGACTGTCGAGCCTATGAGCTTTATTTTTGGGATACCTCGAGGCTCTATCCCGTGACATGATTTTTGAGATATATACATGTGATGCATTTTTGGCATGCATTCTATCCTATGTATTATGTTATGATTCATTATGATTCTATTATGTTTGTGTGATGCGATGCATGTGATGATTCCTATGATGATGCATTTTACTTTATGGGATGTATGCACTTATGAATGATTATTTATGATGAGCTGTCATGATGATACTACTTTATGTATGATGGTTATTTATGTGATGATGATGATAATAATGTTCCATGTATGCTTAATGTTTAGACTCTAGTGGATTCCATGATTATGGTTTATGTATTGTTCTACGATTATGTATGTGTGGATCATGCAATATGTGATGATTTATGTTATGATCTTAGATGTATGCATTATTGATATGGATAATGAATGTTTAATGTGTTTAAATGTTATGCTTATGCAAATGGATGAATGGAAATGATTGGCTTTATGTGAGTGCAATATGGATGTAAATGTTAATATGTAAATGGATGTATTTCAATGAAAATATGATTATCGATGTATATTAATGCAAGATGTATGTTAATGCAAATGTGAAGATGCTAATGCGATAATGATAATGAATGCATGTTAATGCCAAATGTATATTAATGCAAATGTGAAGATGTCAATGTGATAATGAATTTATGTTAATGAAAATATGATAATGGATGTATGTTAATTCAAAATATATGTTAATGCAATTTATATATGAGCGTGTATGCAATTATGTTTTTGTATATCACAGGATATTATCAAGAGACAAAAGAAGAGAGATTATTAGAAGGAGATGGATGTTAGTGTGAAGAAATAATCCTTCAATATTTTCCCAAAGTACTAATAGGTGTTTCTCTAATCATCATTGGGTATTAAAATGAAACAAATGGACAACAAACACCATGGTATGAGATAGACCAAGGTGTGCAAGGTTATCCATTTGCAAAATAGATAGTCGTAGACAAGGATGATCATGACTCATATGAGGGACTCTCTTTCCCTAGTCCTTTTGTCACAACCAACCATAAATAAGAAAGACAAGCCATGAAATGTCGTTACTTCTCTAAATCCTATGCAGGACATCCTCAAGGAACTAGTAGCATGACAGTCCGAAAAGAAAAGATAATCACCATAATATGTCGTAGCTCCTCTAAATCCTGATGCCAAGACATCCTCGAGGAACTAGTAGCATGACCAAAATAAAATGGTAAATTCAAATATTAAATATAGTGTTTTCCAAGTGTTTTCCAAGTATGTTTGAGTGTCAAGTGTCTTGATGTCAAGATGCCAGGTTTGACAAAGTCTAGGTTCGGGTGTGACAAATGCTAGGTAATGCCAAATTTAGGAAAGACGCATCTTGAATGATATCGATGTTGAGAGGATTGATCCTCATATGTCAAGAGAATCCCTCAAAATGCCAGATAACAGACTCGATACTTCATAAGGACACATCCTAAAGCATAAACATATTACAGGTTGACTTGTTATGACTATGTTTGACCAAGTTTGACTAAATGACCAAGTTGATCACATGCCAGCATTGACATGCTAATTTAGTTGGAATGTTGATTAAATGATTGTCAAGGTTGTTTAAGAGTTGCTCAATTTAGAAAAGGTAAACAGATTTTGACTGACAAGATTGAGAAAATATTTTGATTTATTTGAAGAGATCTAATGTGTGTGAGAATGTGGTGCAACGAACCATAACAGACTGACCTAGTGTGGCCTTGGGGGCTCATCAATTGATGGCCTTGCCTATTTCATACACTAAAAGAGCTTGTAGTTCACACAACCAATGAATTTGTCTTATGGACCAAACATTGAGTCATGATTTTATTTCGACCAACCTAAAAGGATCAACCTAATGTCTTAGGGGTTCAAAGATGAACCTTCCCTACATAGAAAATGCACAGAGACAACATAGTTTGACAATGAAAAATATTGACGCAAGTGACACGATAGACTTCACTCTATTTTTGAGATTTTTTTGTCATTTTTCAGGACATTTTATGATTTTAATGGCTTTTTCAGGACTTTTTCTAATTTTTAGGATTTTTTCAAGAATTTTTATGATTGTTGGGATCATGTGTGAGACCCACTATAGTCCGTTGATAGAGTTTTTTCCCCTAGTTAGGTCAAGGACTAGCCAAGTTGAAGGATATGGAAAGGGACATGCTCGAAAATTAAAAGTGAAGGGTATGTGAGACATGATGTCAACCATTTTCAGCCATGGCAAGAAATAGGGCTTTATGCTAGATGGAATGTTGGTTATTTATTATGGATGAAGGTAGATGGAATGATAATAGATGTTAGAGAAAATAATGACTACAAATGGCACTTGTTTGCTAGGTTTTCACCATGGTACTTATCCAAAGCACCACCGAAGTGGTTTTCACTATTGGACAAATTATTTCTCTTTACTATTTTTGATATGTTTTGTTTTTTTTGTTGTCACCAAGATGCCAGTTTGCCAAGTTTTCATTAGGGTGACGATTTTTTTGTATTTTTAAGGTTTTCATCCAAGCTCTTTGATGTTATGTGTAGAACTTGCGAAGATGCAGACTATTGATAGGTTTTGTCAAATTTTCCCGATCTGGAGTAGCTAGTTGATAAGCGCTAGAACCAAATGAAGCAGTGATGATATACAAACCCAACCAATTAGGCTCGAATTTCCTGGGTTTCTCTCAATCAACTTGATTCTTTGTATTTTGCATTAAGACCAAGTCACCAATGTCAAAATTTTAGAACATGACCTTTTGTTGTAGCTTCGACACAAATGATTTTGATATGCCTGTAAGTGTGTCAAGGCATTTTGTCTACGTTCTTCTAAAAATTATAGTTTGTGCAATCGAGACTGCTGGAAATCTTCATCATCAATCAACCCCTTCAAAGAGACCCATAAAGAAGGGATTTCAACCTTGATGGGCAAGATGGCTTCGAATCCGAAGACCAAAGTGAATAGGGTGGCATTGGTAGGTGTGCGGGTGCAAGTGTGATAGGCCCATAGGGCAATATTCAATTGCTGATGCTAGTCACGACCAGCATCATTAAAAATATTCTTAAGAATTTTAGTGATTGTCTTATTGGACACCTCATCTTGACTGTTACCTTGTGGGTAATAGGGCGTGGAGAAATGGTGTTGGATGTGGAAGTGTTCACAAACCTCATGGATGTCTTGATTTTTGAAAGGATGACCATTTTCTATGGTGATGGATTGTGGAACATCATACCAATAGATGATGTAATTGAGGATGAATTTGGAAATTTATTTGTCGGTTATATAGGTAAGGGGAATGGCTTCTATCCATTTAGTGAAATATTCAGTGGAAATAATAATGAATTTAAAGCCATTGGATGAAGTGGGATAGATTCTACCCATGAGGTCAAGTCCCCATTGTGTGAAGGTCCATGGAGAGATGAACAGCCGAAGCTCCTATGTGAGTGCATGAATAAGATCAATGTGTATCTGACATTGATGACATGTTCTTACAAACTAAAGGGCATCCTTTTCCATGGTTGGCCAATAATACCCAAGTCATAGCTTTCTTAGCTAAGGTTGGGCCACTTGAGTGATATCCACATATACCCTCATGTACCTTGCATAAGGTTGTTCATGCTTCATGAGTTTCGAGACATCAAAGAAGGGTGTTGTCAAAGCTCTGTTGGTATAAGGTGTCATTGATGATGGTGTAGTGGGTGGCTTTTTGGATAAAGGACTTTCATTGATTGTTGGAAACGTTTGGTGGGAGAGTTTGGGAGTTTAGGTAATCATATATGTCTTGGTACCAAGGGGAATTGTGACCAACAAGCTCACAACCATTTTTGATTCTGGAATATCATAAGCCAGAACCAAAAGTTGTTCCACTAAGAACTCAAATCCTGACATGTTGCTAGGAATGTCTAAAAGAGATCCAATCATGGCCATTGGATCCACTACCTTGTTTTTTGTTTCGAGAATTTTCTCAAAAGAGATCATGTGGAAATATGAAAAAAATCTATCAACCATGCATTTATAGGGCATCAACTTTTCATCCTTGGTGTCATAATCATCATTGACTTGGTTGATAACTAACTGAGAGTCTCCAAAGACTAGGAGTTCTTTGATCTTCCACTTGATGGCCATTTGAAGTCCTGTTACTAGTGCCTCATATTCAACAGTATTGTTAGTGTAGGGGAAGGCAATTTGAAATGACTTCAGAATATAATCTCCTTGCATTGTGATAAACAATTTGCTCACCCCTGAGTCATGCCCTGTATGTGACCCATCAAAATATAGTTTCCACGGTAACCTAGGGCCTACATGGAAGTTAGCTATCAAAGGGTGATCACGTTGGATGGGTGCATCCACAAGTTGATCTATGATAACCTATCCTTTTATTACCTTGTGTTCCATGTACTGTATGTCATACTCACTAAGGATCATTACCCATTTGGAAAACCATCCTATCAATGCAACACGACTAAGGAGATACTTAATCGAATCTATCTTTGCTACTAACTATGTCTTATGATTCAACATATAGTGCCTCAAATTTTTAGTAATGAAGACTACTATGAGACAAGCACATTCAATAGAAGTGTAATTAAGTTTGTATCCCAGCAAGGTGCGACTGATGTAGTATATGGCTCTTTATTTTTCTTCATGGTCATTTTGTGCCGATAATGCCCCTAGCATCAAAGTGGTTGCAGAAATGTACAAGATCAAAGGTTTTCCATCAATAGGAGGCACTAAAATAGGTGGTGTTAGAAGATAGTTCTTGAGGTAAAAGTTTGTTTGAAATTTATCGGTCCTCACAAAGGGGATGCCCTTTCGTAGAAAATATTGAAACAGTTGACACGTGCTGGCTAACTATGAATTGAAGCATCAGATGGACTGAAGTCTTCCTTGTAATTTCCTAAGCTCACTAATTCCCTTCGGAGGAGGCATGTCTAAGATTTCTTTCACTTTAGTGGGGTCCACTTCAATGCCTCATTGAGAAACTATGTACCCAATTTTTTTTCCTGAAGTCACCTCAAAAACACACTTCTTAGGGTTCAAATGAACCTTGTACTCTTCCAGCCTTTTAAAGATCTTATCCAATACCTTTACGCGATCTTGACATGTTAATGAATTTTCCAGGAAGTCATCAAAGTAATCTTCCATCAGAGTATGCATGAGATCATGAAATATTGTGGTCATGGCTCGCTGACATGTAGCCCCTACATTTTACAACCCAAAAGGCATGATGTTCCAGTAATAGGTTCCCCAAGGACAAGTGAATACTATTTTATGTTGATCCTTCAGGGCTATACAAATTTGATTGTATCCTGAGAAACCATTCATGAGGGACATCTCATATCCAACTATGAGATCCACAATGATGTCTATGTTTGGAAGTAGAAAGTCATCTTTCTCACATGCCTTGTTTAAGTCCCAAAAATCGGTACATATGCATATTTTCCCATTTGGTTTCATGATAGGTACCAAATTCGAGATCCATTCTGCGTAATCTATTGATCTTATGAATCTCGCATCTAGTAACTTCTTGAGTTCATCTTTGACAAGTAAGGTAATCTATGGATGCATCTTTCGTAGCTTCCGTTTGACAAGTTTAGCTTTTGGGAGCAATGGAAAATGGTGTAAGACTAATGCTGGATCTAATCCTGGCATTGTAGGCACATAAAAATGACCTAGACCTGCGAGCTATTCTTCTAACCCTAATTAGGACATTTTAATTATGTCCTTGAATCACTTTCAACTATTAATTAGATAATTCATAATTATTTGATTAATTCATATCTAATTATTCTTCATGATTATTAAATAAATAATTTTATTTATTTATTTAATTATGTCACTAATTAAGTCCTCTTCTTCCTAAAATTAAATAAACTCTTATTTATTTAATCCACCTTCCACTATAATTAAATAATTATATTTAATTATCTAACTATTCATTAGCCTCTTCTCTCATAAATTAAATAAATTTTATTTATTTAATTTGGTCCACTCTCCTAAACTTTGAATTAAATCTTTATATTTAATTTAAAAGGTTCCATTTGTCACATTCCTCTAATAATTAAATAATATCTTTATTATTTAATATTCCACCTAAATTAAATAACTTTTATTATTTAATTTCTTCTAAATCTTATTTATTTAAAATAAGTCCTAGCACTTAAATTAAATAATTTTATTATTTAATTCCTCATCTTTTATTGTGCTCATTTTAAATAAATATTATTTATTTAAAATAAGTCCCCATTTAAATTCCCTCTTTTAGTAAATAATTTACTGTCACATGACCTAACCCCTTTTGAATAAAAATAATTTTTAATTCAAAAAGTCAACATCCCCTCTTGAATTAAATAATTTTAAATTATTATTTGATTCCCCCAACAACTTCATTTTTCGTGCCGAGAATCTCTTGTCACATGCATTGTCAACCATTAATTTGATTTTCTAGAAATCAATCTTGACCCTTTATTTTGAATATGACCTAATGTTGGTGGGTTGCTATATGGAATCTCATCCATTGATTCTAGGGCACTTGCTAACTTTTAGTCTTGGCCATTCACACAAAATTGCATATTCTATAAAAGAGCAATTTTGGTCACATCTTGCATCTCTTATCTCTTGCATTTTTAGATAATCTTACATTTTCATATTTCATCTCCTGCACTTTGATATCTTGCATTTGTTCTTCATTTTTGTCATAGCATATCTAGATTTCATTCGATATAACTTAGACATTATAGATGCTTACTAGTTGCAGTAGGGCATAGTATTGCATGTATTGTCAAATCCTTCAATATTTGCTTAGGGCTTGTCATTTCTATTGGCTTGCTCTTATTAAATCTGAGGGAAAACAATTTATTTTCAGCAAATTAAGAAGGTGTAATGGAGGTTAGTGATGGAGGATGAAGACAATCTATTAGATTGTTCATCTATTCCTTTGCACTTCATTATTACTTTGGGTTTTATGTTATGCATGTGATATTGCTAAACCTAGAAAAACACCCATTGTTACATTGGTGAACCTGACATATTTTGACAAATTTTGAGGAATTTTGGAGTTGGATCTTTTTTGTTGCAGGTTTTGTTGGCTTTTTGTTGCAGGTTTTGCATCATTTTGGAGATAAAAACCCTAGTTTTCAAAGATTCGACCATATCTCTCAAACAGTTGCATATTTTCTAACAAAATTATTTTTGCAGGTTGACAATACTATCAAGAGCTTTCATTCCAAAATCAGATTTTTTGGAGGAGTTTTTAATTTTTAATAATTTTCTTTGTTATTTTCATGAAAAATCAATTTTGAGAGAAACTTAGCGAATTTTTCGGATTTCTTTACATTTTTGGAAAGCTCTTGGAATTTCAATAAGGATCTATTTTTTATGTTTTCAATTTTCTTGCAAAATAATTTGACAAAAAATAGATCTTTAACAATCAGGGTTTTACAAAGATTGACTTATATCTCACAAAATTTTGCAGATCTGTTCACACAATTTTTTTTGCAGGTTTGGAATGATGTCAGACACCTTTATTTAAAATATTAGAGTTTTCAGACCTGTTTTGAAATTTTAATAATTTTTTTATGATTTTTCCTAAAAAGTTAATTTTGGATGCAAAATAGAAAACAATTCAGATTTCTTTACATTTCTGGAAAGCTCTCTATATTTCACTAAGTATCTTTTCTCTGTGTTTTTAATTTTGATGCAAAAATTAGTTCCAAAACTCAGATTTATTTTGACTAGCTAACCCTCTAATATTAGTGATCAATAATAGAAGTGTCCTCTCCCCTTGCGCACTTGTGCGATCCTGGGTGTAAGAGAAACTGTTATTGACTCTAGGAATTGAGCTTCCACTAGGTCAATTCGGGTTAGGGAAAACACTTTTTTTCAGCATGGTAGTTTAAAGATTTTGGGGTTATTGATTTTCTGTTTGCAGCTTGTGGCGAGGAGTCTAACATTTATTTACTTATTTTATTTCACAAATCTTAGACATACTACAAGTTTGCATTTTATATTCATGGGTTAAAATGAACATGCATGCATACTCATTGGATTAAAAAGAACATAGTTTTGCATGATAACTCATTGGATTAAAATAAATTTGCATCTCTTCATAGCATTGGGTTAAAATGAACTTTTAGTTAGCTCACACTACAAACAATTAAAATGAACCCCATGTTTTGACAAATACTACAAACGGTTAAAATGAACTCTATGTTTTTTATGTTTGTTAACACATTTCATTTTGGGCTTAAAATGAACACCATGCGAGTGTGAGTTAGGATATTCATGTGTTCTCTCTTTGTTTTTAAACAAGGATTGACTGAACTATGAATATTTTGGCTTGCTTTTGTCAACTTTAAAAAATTGGGCTTGCTTTGGTGGGAAAAAGTACTCACCCCAAAGCGACTCAAACCGGGAACGCGCTAAATCCAAGAGACGCCCAACTGGTATATAAATTTTAATGTTAAGGAAAGCTTAGCATTACAGAAGCTCCTACGGACTAGAAATTGAATCCGTAGTACCCTTGTGGTGCGTCAAAACCTACAGAATGTAACCTCTGTAGACTGGGATGATAATGCCTCTCGCGTGGCCTTTTGAACGGGTGCCCAAAATAAATGCTTTGTTATAGCAAGCCAAAAACCTTCTATTCTTTGGTGCAGCAACGGTCATTGCCAAGGCACCCACACCTGCGCAGTTCTTAGTAGAAATGATCAATTTGCTATGGGAGTTTCATGGAGGTTGGAAGCTTGGTTGCCCTAAGAAGTGAGTGCACTGTAATGGGGAGCCTGTGGGGCCAAGATTTTGAATTCATTCGCTAAGGATATGTAGTTAGTGGGATCCAAAAGAATACTGTCCTTGCAGCCATAGGATTTTTGTAAAATGACTTCTATGTGGTTGATTTTTAACACCATGTGTTTGCCAACTATTTTAGACAAATCAACATCAAACTTGCCCAAATCTGAAACAACTTTTCCAACTAAAACAAATCTTTGCAATTGGCCTAAAATTTTGTCAGATCACTTCTTGCAATGCTTTTGCAATCATGAACCGCATTTTTCAAATCAAGTCCTCAAATTTGCACACTTTGGGATAGGAAAACTTTCCTTGCTTTGTCAAACCATTGTATCAAAAAGTAAATTGTCATTGGACCAAGTCAAACAACTCAATCCTTAGTCATTTTCCTTTGGTGAGCTACTTCCAACTCATAAGTCTAGGGTGGAAATCTCACCTTGTCATTTTTTCATCTTGTCCTTCAAACCAGTCCTTTGAAAATCCAAATTGAATGGCCAAACTTTGAATGCTTAAGTGAACCTTTCCTAAAAATCATTTGGCATAAGGCATCCCCTTTTATCACTTTTCATTGTCACTTTGTATAGCCTTAGTCTCATTCCATCCACCATCATGTCTTCAAGTCACTATGACATGCTTGCTAGTCGAATTGAATGCCAATTCATTGGTAATGGTCAAGCACAACTTGCTAGGGAATTCAAAACACTATACCTCCAATCCAAGTCCAAATTTACAACCCTTAGCCCTCCATCCATCTATCCATCTTACCAACAATCCATGAGTCCTAGTCCTCTATCCATCTACTATTAGGAGTCCCCTAACACCATCCATGGCACTAAGTCACAACAAACTTCCATTAGTCAAAACCACCCTAACTTTGACAAGGGAAATCAACCATCCATCAATCCAAACCAACTATCCACATCATATCCTAGTCCTTCATTCACATCATATCCTAGTCCTTTAATCACATCATATCCTAATCCTCCATCCGTGTCATATTCTAATCCTCCATCCACATCATATCCTTGTCATGCATTCATGTCCTATCCTAGCCCATCATCCTTCAATCAAGTCCAAACCTCCATAGCATATCCTAGTCCATCATACACCAATCCATTCCAAGACACTCCATTTGGTCATGAAAACATATCTAGTCATGGTCTCCAAAGTCCCATCTTCTTACCTACACTTGAGGATACATGTCAAGAGGCAAGTCCAAAGCACAACATCATAACATCACTGTCTTGTCTAGATCAAAGTAGTCTATTAGACCCCATCTTTAGATCCATTGAAGAAGCCCTCCTAGAAAATAATGGCATACCAAAGACACCTATCCTTGGTCAAGAGTCCATCCAAAATCATGTCATTCAAGATGAACCTATCCCTGGTCAAGAGTCCATCCAAAACCATGTCATTCAAGATGAACCTATCCTTGGTCAAGAGTCCATCGAAAACCATGTCATTCAAGACAAACCTCTCCTTGGTGAAGACCCTATTTTCAATCATGTCATTCCAACTGAGCCCATCTTTGATCAAGACACTACTTTTGAAGAAGTCCAAAATGATCCACCCCTTGACCTCTATGCCCTTCATGATGACACACTTGAAGACGATTCCATCCAAAATTCAAGTATTGGCACTACCAACATTGACACTACCGACAATGAGACACTTGCCTTCATGGGACACATAGATGATCTACCACTAGAACAAGAGTCTCCTAGCATGGAAATATTTGCAAATGATCAAGCTATAACTGAATTTAGTGGGCTCTATGATAATGACCATGAAGACGGTTTCGACATCAACTTCGAAGCACCAGTAGAATCATCATAATCTAATATGTCAAAAAATCAAACCGAAGATGTTAGTCAAAAATCTATCCAACATGTCAGTGATTCTACAACATCTTATCAATTAGGATCATCTATCTTTTTTAGAGCAGGCTTCCTTACAAAGGAGAAGATTTTAAGCATTAATTTCCACAATAAGGATGGGTTAGCATCTTGCTTCCACAATAACAAGTACCCCATTGCAAACAAAATTTTTCAGAACATGAATTATCAGGGAAAAGGATTAGTTCTACATGAGCAAGGAATCTTGGAACCTGTACAAGTTCAAGCACATTACAGACATAAAGGTCTTGGATATTCATCAGTCAGAAAATCAAATGATGTTAATGGTCCCTCCTTGATATTGGAGGCAACTTTATCTAATACAAACATCAAAATGGCTGTCATGAGTAGTCCTTGTCATAAGGTTGTTGCCAACACCCCTTCCCTCCACACCCCAAACCATCATTCCATCATGACTAAACCTTCCATTTGGAACCAACAAAATTACTACAAATCCAAAGTTCAAAATCACCTATCAAAGGCCATGGAATCAGATAAAAAGTCAAGTAGACAAATAAAGCTAAAGTGGATCCCAAAACAAAATGGATCAATTCAAGAAAAGAATGAATTAGGCAAAGAAAATATTCCAAAAGTCAATCAAAATGTGGAACCACTGCACAAGGGGACTCCCACATATAATACATGTCCACCTCTGTCAAAATGGCCATAAAAAAAGACATAAAAATGTTGGTTCCAAAAAACTTCCTAACCTGACACCTAAAGTTTGGAGAATAAAAACCAATACATTAAAACATCCAACCAACCCATCCACGTCCACCATCATCCGTCATAATCCTACATCCTCCTTAAAGTCCAAACATGCCATGTCACAAATCCATCGCATTTTGGTAGCAACTCTTTATCATAAGGACTCTCATGGCACTCTATCACGATGTGCGTATTCTGATAAGGCCAACTCTAGTATCAAAAAGGATCACAATGACATCAATCAGTTTTATGCAAGCACTATCATCCTGACAAGGCAACTACTTCAAAAAGGTCATTATTGGCATGTCATGGCACCAGTCTCTACATCAGCACCATCAAAGGCTTCAACACAGTCAGTGGTCATCTAAAGAATCAAGGCTATTCAGCAAAAAATCGAAAATACAAAAGTTTTGAAAAAGATAAAAAAGACAAAAATAGTAAAGAGAAAAAATCCGTCCAATAGTGAAAACCATTCTTATGGCACTTTGGATAAGTACCATGATGAACACTTGGAAAACAGGCATCATGTGTAGAATAAATCATCTATGTGGACCATTACACTTGGGGGAAAGTCATCTCATCTCCCATTCCCTTCACATGAAACCTCTTATGACCTTTCCATCTATCCATCCAAGCCCTATCATTTTTTCCATTTTCCCACCTATTTTGATCTTGAAAAAGACTAGGGCAAAAACACAAATCATGCTTTGGGAGAAATTTTGACATGTCTATCCTTTGACCATATCCTATTCCATATCATGTCATTACCATCATAGCCTCATGTGACATTGTCCTTGACAACTATATGATAATAGTCCTCATGTCTTCTATCTTTTACAAAAGCCATCCATTGTCCTTTTATACCTATTAACCATCTTGGCTTCCCTTGTCAATGGTCTAAAGATCCCTCGTCATCCCATCTAATCCTCATGAAGTCATTCCAAATGCAACAATATGGAAAACCTAGCCCATCATCCAAAATGTTCCTTGGCTTTGTCCTTGGCCCTACTATGGACTTTTATCCTCTTGTCATATCATTGTCATCCTCATGTTGTTTTGGGATGTGTCCTTCCCACGTCAAACAATGTTATCATTGTCATTGTCACCTGACAATTGATATTTAGCTTGAGTAGCAGCAAAATCATGGTTGTCCTTGGATTCATGTGCATCGACATCATTCACATGCATTTGTCACAATTTTTGTAAAACATCAAAAAGTCATATAAATTCGAAAAAGTCCTAAAAAAACCCTAAAAATCTAAAAAAGTCCTGAAAAAAATCCTAAAAATTGTATAAAGTCCTAAAAAAAGTCATAAAAGAAATTGAAAAATTCCTGAAGAAAATACAAAAACATTCAAATCAATGTCAAAATCCCAAAAATAGAGTCAAAGTAATATCATATCTTTTCAAGTCAGTCACGCCAATCAATCTTTTGTCCATGTCCGAACTACGTTGTCTTTGCGCATTTGCTACGTAGGCAAGATTCATCTTTGAATCCCCGAGACATTAGGTCAGTCTTTAGGTTTGTCAAAAGAAAATCATGATTCAAACTTCTATCCTTTGGAAAAATTATTTTGGTCATGTCGAACTATGAGGTCTCTGAGTGCATGACGTAGGCAAGGCCATCAATTGATGAGCCCCCGAGGCAGCACTAGGTCAGTCCATTAGGGTTCATGGCACAACATTTTCACACACATCCAACTACCTTCAAATCACACAAATCTTCCATCAATCCCGAGCAAGCAATCTATAAACAGACTGTTTCATCAGCAATCTCAATCAATTCAACATATCAGCAATGGCATGCAATCAAATTCTATCAAGACATTTTAACCTGGCAAAACTTTGGGTTCTGCTTCAGCTGTGTCCTTTTGAAGAGCAACTGTCATCATTTCTTTAGGCTTTTGGATGTGTCCTTCCTAAGCATTGTCCTCATCATCTGGCAATTTTGATGGATTCTCCTGACTCTGAGAATTGATCTCCTAGATATTAACATCATTCAGGATGTGTCCTTCTTGAATTTGATATCGCTCGACAGTTGGCAACCTTGATCTTAAAACACTTGGCAAATACTTGGCACTTGTCTTTTGCCTTTTCATCATGTTACTAGTTTTTCAATGAGATCCCGACAACAAGATTTAGAGAAACAATGATGTCTTGTGACGTTTGTCTTATCTTTTGACACTCATGTTACTAGTTTCTCAACGATGTCCTAACTACGAGATTTAGAAAAACAACGATGTATCATGCTAATGGCTTTATTTTTTTGTTATTTTGGCAATCATGTTGCTAGTTTCTCCAGGATGTCCTAGAAACAAGATTTAGAGAAGCAACGACTTTTCATGGTTTATCCTTCTTGTCTTTTTCTACTTGCGGTTGGTTATGACCAAAAGATTGGGGCAATTGTGCTTTTAGTATGAGTCATGATCATCCTTTTCTGTGACTGCTTGTCTTACATGATGGTGCGACCTTGCACATCTTGATTTATGTCATATCATGATGTTTGTTAGCCATTACAATAATCTTCCCAATGATGATTAAAGAGCAACAACTATTAAAGTCCTATGGTAAACGTTGAAGGATTTGGTGTAGGAACTAACATGCATCTCATATAGTCATTGCATTCATACCATCATCCATATCTTTTTCACTAAAATTTCTTTCTCTCCATATTCTATTCTTCTCATTCCATTTCGAGAGCACACTCGTGTTCTTAGAACCCGTCTGTCCTCCTGAGGGGGCATACCGCAACCCTCCTTGTCATTCTTCCTCATCTTATTTTGCACTGGAGCATATGTTTCACTTATTTTCTTTGTCACAATGCGACAAGCTGCATTATGACAAAGAGGGGCAAATGTAGGCACATAAAAATGACCTAGACCTACAAGCGCTTCTTCTAACCCTAATTAGGACATTTTAATTATGTCCTTGACTCACTTTCAACTATTAATTAGATAATTCATAATTATTTAATTAATTCATATCTGATTATTCTTCATGATTATTAAATAAATAATTTTATTTATTTATTTAATTATGTCACTAATTAAGTCCTCTTCTTCCTAAAATTAAATAAACTCTTATTTATTTAATCCACCTTCCACTATAATTAAATAATTATATTTAATTATCTAATTATTCATTAGCCTCTTCTCTCATAAATTAAATAAATTTTATTTATTTAATTTGGTCCACTCTCCTAAACTTTGAATTAAATCTTTATATTTAATTTAAAAGGTTCCATTTGTCACATTCCTCTAATAATTAAATAATATATTTATTATTTAATATTCCACCTAAATTAAATAACTTTTATTATTTAATTTCTTCTAAATCTTATTTATTTAAAATAAGTCCCAACACCTAAATTAAATAATTTTATTATTTAATTTCTCCTCTTTTATTGTGCTCATTTTAAATAAATATTATTTATTTAAAATAAGTCCCCATTTAAATTCCCTCTTTTAGTAAATAATTTAAATTAAATTATTTACTATCACATGACCCCACCCCTTTTGAATTAAAATAATTTTTAATTCAAAAAGTCAACATCCCCTCTTGAATTAAATAATTTTAAATTATTATTTGATTCCCCCAACAACTCCGTTTTTCATGCCCAAAATCTCGTCACATGCATTGTCAGCCATTGATTTGATTTTATAGAAATCAATCTTGACCCTTTATTTCAAATCTATCCTAATGTTTCCCTAACCCTAATTGTGGGTTGCTATATGTAATCTCGTCCATTGATTCTAGGGAACTTGCTAACTTTCAATCTTGGTCATTCACACAAAATTGCATATTCTATAAAAGAGCAATTTTGGTCACATCTTGCATCTCTTATCTCTTGCATTTTTAGATAATCTTACATTTTCATATTTCATCTCCTGCACTTTGATATCTTGCATTTGTTCTTCATTTTTGTCATAGCATATCTAGATTTCATTTGATATAACTTAGACATTGTAGATGCTTACTAGTTGTAGTAGGGCATAGTATTGCATGTAGTTGTCAAGTCCTTCAATATTTGCTTAGGGCTTGTCATTTCCATTGGCTTGCTCTTCTTAAATCTGAGGGCAAAAAATTATGAAGGTGTAATGGAGGTTAGTCATGGAGGATGAAGACAATCTATGAGATTGTTCATCTATTCCTTTGCACTTCATTATTGCTTTGGGTTTTATGTTATGCATGTGATATTGCTAAACCTAGAAAAGCACCCATTGTTACAGGCATATCAGAGTAGGACCATGCAAAGTTGATTTTTTTCTCTATGAAAAACTCAGTGAACTCGGACTTCTCCTCTTCAATCAATGAAGCTACAAAGAGAATCCTCTTAGGACTTTCTGGTGTGGCTACATTAACTTCTACGGTATCCTCAATGAGGATGGCTGATCTTTCTTATGTCATGGGAAGAAAGTCCAATCCTCCATCCTTGGGCACATTAGAGAGGTTTTCACACTTAGATACATCCTTTATTTTTAATTATTTATCATCAGAAGGTGCCTTGTGGTTTTCACCTAAAGACGTGTCCTTTTTTTTTTTACTTTTGTAACTAGAGGATTGAACTATCTCCCCTAAGTATGCCACAAAATCAAGATCTATAGAAAATACAGCTTTATGGTTCCCACTTAGTATTCATTCATGGAGTCCCATGAATTCAAAAATAGCTTTGTCATTCTAAAAAGTGTCCATAATAGGCGAGTCTTGTTGGTCCCAATCAGCGAGCTTCAGGTATACAAGGGAAGTTCCATCATCAGTGTTGGTGAAGGGTAGGGAGGATGTAGAAATCATGCAGATAGAGGTTGAAAGGGTAAAAATGGAAGTTTCCTCAAAGTCCCAAGAGGATTCCATCCAATAGTCATCTTCATTAGATTTAGGCAAATTGGACTCATGGTCAAATAAGGGACAAATACCAAAAAATTGGATTCCTGGTCAAGATAGAGGTTGAACTTTGGCAAATCAGACTCATGGAAAATAGGCTCAGACAAATTAGATTTTTGGCAAATAGCTTCAAGAGGTAGTTCAGGTTTATCTTCGTCCCAAGGCTGAAGGAACTATGGCTAGGCTTCCCTTTTCAAAGTGAATTTTCTAGAAGGTTCAATTTTAAACATTTGATTGAATCTTTCATCAAAAGAAGGTTCACTTGGTTCTCAAAAAATTTCATCAAGCTCATAATCATTGAAGGATATTCAAGAACCCCATTCCCACTCGTGTGAGTCAGTTTCAGTATAGGATTCATCATCTATCTCGACACTTTCAAAAGCATTTATGCCCTCACTCGAAAGTACATGGGTACATGGACCATTAATCTTAAGTGGCTCAAACCTTAACCCTATATTCTTTGGTCTTATTGAAGGAATTATACATTCTCTTATTCCTATGTTGTTTATACCAAGGCCACTAGTTCCATCATAGCCTTTCGCCTTCATTATTTCATAGCATTTTCCATACTATTGTACTTGTAGTAGAGGTAGCTCTTATGTGTCTTTTTAAATCTAGGCTAAAATATCCTCAATATATACTTCATTAATATCTCCCCATTTGTTGAGAGTCATTGTAGGAGGAACCTTAAAGATAACTTTGGGCTCTATCCTAAAACAAGGCCTACCATGAGATTTTGGAGACTTGGGTATTGTAGTGATGTAGTAGGAAGTGTGTAACTTGTATGTGCCGCAACCTTCATCCTGGATCTGAATGTTTGGATTGACAATAGGAGTAGTGGAAGCAGATGGTGTGATGGAGGTCAAGGGAGTGGGTGGGGATGGTATGTGTAGACATGGAAAATATACCGACACACTTGATCCTGGTTACTAATGCCATTTCTTCCTAAATCATCTTCTTAACTTGTTATCAATTTTCATCCCTTAATTGAATAAATATTATTTATCTGATTAAGTCATTCTCTCCTGTTAATTAAATTAATCAATTCGATTTAATTAACCCTATGTCTCTATTTGATTAAATAATTCATTTTATTTAATTAAATCCCTAAAGTCATCCCCTTAAATTAAATAAATTAATCTTTATTTGATTTAATGTAACATCATGCTCCTTAGTTAAATAAATCAATTCTTATTTAATTAAGTCTAAATCATTATTCCTCTCAACTTTGATTTATTTAAATCCGAAAATCTAAGTCAAAATTGTCAAATCACCTAATTTCTACTTCATTGATCCAATGATGATTAAATCTAATCCTAATCACTTCAAACCTCTAGATTTTGTAACTTGCACAATAAATCAATTTCTTTGATTTATTAAATCATCATTTTCCATTCAAAAGGGCATCTTTTGTGGAATATTCTTCTAATTCAAAAAACCCTCCAAAAGGGGATGGGTACTTCCAACAAGGCATTTAATTCCTCTTACATGTCCTTGGCCTTGAGCCAAGTGACATTAACTCCATTCTTCTCTCCCTCCAACACATCACATTCAAATTTCTACTTTGAATCTCATAGCATTTATCATGCACATTGATCAAAATGTGCTCATTCCTCCTCTAATCACATGTGGACAAGTGGAATTCTCTCATTGGTTGGTCTTTTGTCCCACATTCACCCAAATTCTTCAATATCCCATTCTTCAAATCTATAAATAGAGACCTCCTCTATTGCAATATCATCCACAATCCAAGCAAGTCTACTATACTTCATTTCATCCACACTTAGAGAAAAGTTACTATCTTCATATTTAGAGCAATGTTATAGAATTTCTTGAGAATTTGTCATCATCATAGCTATGTTATTTGCAGGTTTTCTCAAGGAATCACATTTTTCTTCACCATCAAGTGGATCAAATCATCAAAGATTAAAAAGGAGTTGGGAAAGGGCCAATTTCTACACATAATTGGCACCAATTTCCCCATGGGATTGATAGTTTGTTCATTAAAATAGGATTTATTTACTTTCATTTGTATTGTTCTTCATTTTATTCCTATATTGATGTTTCAATCTAATTTCATGAGGAATCCTTTTCTTATCTTGCATATGAACCTAGCTATGTGTTTGTTTGTTGTGTTTGTACATGAATAGGATTGGGGTTCACAATATGATAGAAGTGGAAGGATTGGACATTGATGGTTTAGAAAGTGTGGATGGATCGATGTATTTGGCAGAAGTGGATGTTAAAGTTTCATGATTTATAGGTACTTGTTTAGAAATACCTCTCAAATTAGTAGAATACTCGAAAGGATCAGGATCTCTAGGTATAGTAATTTCGGTGCCATCAAATGGAAACTTAAAGCATTGGTGGTAAGTAAATAGTATGCCCTTTAAGGCATGGATCCAAGGTCAACCAAGCAAGATGATATAAAGTAATTCAAGATCCAGGAATTGACACATGGTATCTACAATTACTGGTCCCACACGGATAGGAAGGGTAATAATGCCCTTGGAGGAGCATTCCTCATCATCATATGCCTTTATCACTATGATTTTATGGTATCCACACATGCATCAGAGAAGCCTAGAGCCTTGACCAATTTTAGAGAGCATATATTCAATCCTGCTCTGCCATCTACTAAGATTTGTCTAACCTTGTGTTTATGAATGAAGACTTCAATACGTAGAGCATTGTTGTGAGATGGTTTAGGTGAGGAATAGTCTTGATCCAAAAAGGTGACATGATGGGGAGTATTCAAGTATCTGACCATGGACTCAAAGTGGTTGAAATCAATTTCGATGGGTACGAAATAATCCTTTAAGGTTTTATCAAGTATGGTTTGTGTGCAGGCAAGATGTGTAGCAACTCGAGTATGGAGATTTTGAGCAGTCATTTTACCCAATTGGTCAATAAGATTAAATTATCCTTTGGGTTGTGACTATTTGGCAGAGGGACCGGGTATTATGATCTTTGGTTGTTTAGAAAGAGGACCAGGTATTGTGACCTTACCTCGACGAGTGGTGACATTATACTACAAAGCTCTTCTAACTGTAATGGTATTGACATGTTCATTAGCGGCTTAGATATGATTAATTATAGATCCACCTAAAGAGTCAAAAACAACGCGAGTGTCATTAGCTCGATTGTTAGCCTTTGGACCTAACGTAGAGGGGTTATTGGAACCATGGTCTTGTATTGGTATTTTGTGGATGGTTTGGTCTGAGTTTGAAGAAATTTTTTGACCGTCTATTTCTATAGTATGACTTTTGATGAGGTCATGTATGAGATTTCTCAAATTTTTATGCCCTTTTATATGATGATAGTCACAAAAGAAATTATCATCCCACCATGATGGTTTGAACTGCCCTAGGTTGTATGGTTTAGGATCTTGTAATTTTATGACATTGTTTTGGATAAGCTTCTGAAGGACAACTTCAATTGGTTCACCCAAGGGGGTGTAGGTGTGTCTTTTGGGAAATTGTCTTTTTTGTTATGGATGCCCTTGGTCTTATTGTTTTGGATGGAATTTTTTGTAGTCATTGGTGTGGTCAAGGGAGGATTTTGGGGTAGAGGTCCCTTAATTGTGATTATAGGACCTTTCATGTTTACCACTTTAGCATCAACAATTCTATCATTGGTGATATGCTTATTCTCGACCCAATATTTGTTTTTATCATTAGGCAGGTTTGGGTTTGTGTTTTTGTTGGCATATTTGAGTTCTCCCTTGGCAATAAGAGCTTTTTCAAGCTGGACTATTTTTCAACTAAGTTTATGAAAGTGGTGCAACAATGGACTTGCAATGTGTATTTCAGTGGGCCAACAAGGCTTTGGATAAACATGTTCACTTTCTCTTTTTTTGGTATTTTGATAAGGTATCGACTAGCTAGACCCTGTCATCTTTGGAAAAATGGATTGAAGGTTTCTCTAGTGTCCTCTTGGGTTGTCTTACATAAGGCGGAAATGGTGATGTCAGTGTCGATGTTGTAGGAATAGTTTTGTACAAATTTATTAGCAAGTTCAGCCCATGAATTTATCCCTTTGGGAAAGATAGTGAACCAATCAAGTGCAAGACCTGTGAGACTCCTAGGAAAGAGCCTCATCAAATAGGTATGTTTGTACGCAACGTCCATGCAATTGGTTGTAAATTCTCTTATGTGTTCAATGGGATTATTTTTGCCTTTGTATTTGGAGAACTTGGGTACCACATATCCTAGAGGGAAGGTGGCATGTACAGGCTTGTGTCGAATGGGTATGGACATAAGTCATAAGATGTGTGTGTCTTATTATTTGAAAATTGCATATCTCCCACCTTTTTTTGTAGGGTAGCAAGTTGAGTTGTGAGAATATACACTATAGGGTTTTTTGTGGCATCACACATGCTGGTAATGGGTCCCCCATGAGTTCTCACTTGTTGTGATGGTATTTTCTGATTTGGCATGTATTGGTGTGGACCGTATGATGCATTTTGGGTTGGAATTTTTTGGTATTGAGTGTGTTGAGTGGGAACATACTGTTGTGTGTGGACATGAGATGCATATGTGGGAATGTGTGTTCCAGCAGTGTTAGATTGAATTTGTGGAATTTTTTGTCCTTGCATGTTTTGATAACCAAATGGAGTCATGTGTTGGGTCACTTGGTTTCTTTGTCCAAATTGGTAATTGTGGCCATGTGGGATATTGATATTTTTCCTTTGAGGAACATTGGTGTTGGTATTGACTTGATTGGGTTGAGTTCCTTGAATGACAACTCTTCTTTTGTTCCTACCAAAGGGGTTTGATGAGTTTGTTCCCATGGAATTAGTTGAGGACCCAAGAAAAAGGCTTGATGATGTCATTCCCATAGTGCTAGATGAAGCTCCAAATGAAAGGTTTGATGAATTCATCCCCATTGTATTGGTAGCTTCAACATTTTGTGATGGGATGGTTGATATTTATGGGATACATTGTCATATGGTATGGGTTATGGTTGATGTTCCCACAATAGATGTTGTGTTGATTGTGTTGGCTATGTTTTGAGTGGTAGTGCCAATAGAAGTAGCATTAATAGTGTTTGTTACATTTTGTGTTGTAGCCCCAATGGAGGTAATGTTTGCATTATGTTGTGGTGTTGATTGGGGTTGAATAGTTTGTGCATTAGGATTAGGAGATGCTTCTCTCAAAGTATAAATATTGAACCCTCGTGGTAATTTAACCCCTTGGTGTAGAAGCATGGCTAGATATCATTCGGAATATTGTAAGACTAGTTCTTCCACAAAGGAAGCCACTTCAAGGTTTTGGCCAACGAATTCTACATCTTCCATGAATACTTGTCTATTTTCATCTCTTTGTAGAAACTATTCGAAGGGATTGCATGAGGAAGATGCTATGTTCATGTCACTAAAAGGGTTGATGAAAGGTGTCCCCATATCTATGTTGAAGTTCATGTAATTAGGAAGGTTGTAAGGGTTATTGGCTTTTCCAAAGGAATCCATTTTTCTTCTCTTCCTTTGTAGCCTAGTTCCAACCATATAAGATTTTCTCAAATGTAGGAGGATAAAAGATAACCAAATCTATGTATGGAAATGATATGAAACTATATTTTTTGGATTTTTGGAATAAAGAATGCAAGGTTGTCTAAGGGGATGTCAAATGCAAAGTGACAATGAATACTAGAGTGAATGGTGGGAGACTAAAGATCCTAGGGTATGCTATGAAAAAGTGCAAGGTATAAGGAAACCCTAAGGTGTAATCAATTTTCGTAGACTTTTGGAAAAGGTTTGCTAACCATTCACAGTTTGGTCAATGTCTAAATTTTATTTGTCAAAGGATTGTTTGTATGACTAAGTGAAATGACAAATTGATAAGGTGAGGCTTCCAAACTAGAATAATAAGTTGGAAATATCTCACCTAAGAGGACAAAGACTAAAGGAGTGATTTTGGCTTAGTCCAATGACAATCTACTTTTGAAGGAATAGGTTTCACAAAGTATGGAAAGTTTTCCTATTCTAAAGTTTACAAAATGAGGACCTAAGAGTTTGTCTATGTTAAAGATGGTTTAAGATGAAACTAAGGCTAGTAATGAAGAACCTTTGGTAGAAGCTAAATGCAACTAAAAGGTACAAAGATGGATGGTTTGAGAAAGTATTTTTTTGGTTTTGAATAGAGGCCATTGGGAAAAGACATTTAGAAATAGATTAAAAATGTTTGGTTTCAGGTTTGGATAGTGATAGTGATTTTTCTCCAATGACAAACAATTGCATCATTTTAGGTTTCAAATGCATTGTAGTGAGAAAATGTGTTGTTCTAGATATAAAATGCATCGTAGAGATAGCAACTACATTGTTTCAGATAGCGATTGTGGTGCAAAAAGGCAGATGCATTGTTTTAAGTGGCAAATGCATTGTGAAACAATCAAATGAAGCTTAAAATGTCTCAAATGCATTGCAGTTTGGATAGAGTCTATTTTTTTTCCAATTTTGGTATATTTGTGAGGTTGCTTCAATCTAATTGTGATGTTTCAAATCTAGAAAAGTGTATTATGTGTTTATAATTTTAGAAAGCACTTAGCAAACACATGATTTTATATTGATTTGTTGGAAACAAGCACATAGAATACAAGCACAACCCTATGGATGGCAAGGACTATATTACTTGGATCCCACATGGATAAACCAACCACGCTTATTCTTAGCAGATGAATTAGAATCTTGGCCACATTGGCTCCCACTTACATGGAACTCACTTCTTGGGTCAACCAAGCTTTGATTTCTCATGAATCTCCCATCACAAAATGCTCATCTCTACTAAGAATTGTGAGAATGTGGGTGCCTTGGCAATGACCATTACTGCACCAACAAGTAAAAGGGTTTTTGGTAAACTAAACAAAAGGGTTTTAGTGAATACTTGGGGACATGGCAGCTCATGGACATTCAACAAGCCACTTAAGGCTTTAATCACTTTAATAGGGGCTCTTATACCTTTAAAATAAAATATAGATACCTGGTTTTGAATGACACTACATGGCTAAGGCCTACATACCATGACGACTTGACGATTTAGTATCATCCATTTATGTATCGAACCAAGTGAAAAATTGGTTGGAGTCATTCCCTCTTTCGAGGTAGACCCCTCTAAGGTTTAAACAAAAGTGAATTGAAGAATTTTGTAATACCCCTCCGTTTTGTTTCTTGTCCAAGTTGCTTTATGTTATGTTTGGTTGCAATTACTTTGATACTGGATACATTTTGTTATGATGTTTTGACCATTACTATTGAGTGACAACTATTATTGTGAGATGTAGTTATCTGATTTTGTTTCACATGTATTATGGATTAATGATGTTGTAGAGTTAGCATGAGATATTATTATGAGATTATTGGAATGATGATGGAAGTGTCAGTTTTGATGAGTGTATGCGTGAAGAGGACGAGTTCACATCACTCGGTTGCGAGCAACCTACGAATCCGTAATTCCTTCTTCACAGTGTGTATTATATGCTGGATATATTGTATGATGTTGTTTACTTGGTTGTAGGATTGCAAGTACATGACATCGACTCCACCTAGTTTCACAGGTTTGAGTGTGTCGATCCAATGGTTAAGTTGAACGGGAGATAGTAGCTAGGTAACATGTGTCAAGTTTACACCCTAGCCTTAGTGTGTCATCAGTTGTGTGTGTCGAGTCATTGTCTGTCTTGCTTTGATGTTATTTAATTATGAAGAATTCTTAATTTGGAAATAGATATTTAGAATAATTATATTTAAATCATGTTGATGGTTATTTAATTTAAATAATGCAATTTGGATAAAAGTTTATATTTAAATTAATTAATTATATTTAAATTATTTAATTAATTAAATTTAATCCAAGGGGGTTGAGTTTAGTTATTAAATAATTAAAATAATTAATTAAACGTGATGCAAGAGAATGAAAGGAAATAAAAGAATTAGAATTAATTTTGGAATTTAATTCCAACGTGTGGGAATTAAATTAGAAATTGTAATTAAATGTTTATTTGGGAAATTGGTTGCAACTTTGGAAATTAATTTATTATTTGAAATTGCATTTTATACTGAAATTGAAATTGAAATTGAAATTAATATCTAATTTGCATGTAGTGTGAATTAGGATTGTAAAAAATTGAAATTTAAATTGAAATTGAAATTAATATCTAATTTGCATGTAATGTGAATTAGGGGTGTAAAAATTGAAATTGAAATTGAAATTGAAATATCTAATTTGCATGTAATGTGAATTAGGGTTGTATTAAGTATTTTTGATTTATAAAGAATATATGTTTTAATTTTAGGGCAGCAGAAAGAGATTTAGAAAAAAATACATTTTTACAGTAGGGAAGAAAATTTGGAAAATTTGCACAAGGGTTTGAAGAAAGTTTGATTGTAAAATTGATTGAAGGAAAGATTGTTTGCATTTGTTGGATTTTGAATTGAATTCATTGGAGGATTGAAGAAAATTCAGGAAATCCTTGGAGGAGGCTTGCATCAGAAATTCATCTCTTCCTGTAGCTTCTTGTACCAGGTTTTCCTCTTTGTGTTTTATTGTTCTTGATTGTTTTTCTTTAAAATAGTAATGATTAAAAATTTGTTTGTTAAATCTGTTTTAGAAAATAAATTTGATGTTAGAAGAAAAGAATTAAACAAATTTACAGCCTTTGCTTGTGAAAATTCTTGAGTGAAAATTGTGAAAACCTTAGTTGAATTTAAATTATTTGGGGAAATCGATTTTGTTGTTATTGAAATCAAAAATAGAGATTGAACAATGCATTTAGAATGATTTTAGAAAATGAAACCCTCTGTTTATTATTAAAAAACGGATTTTAAAATCTGTAGTATAGTTATATTTTTCATGGTAGAATGGTCTGGTTGCGTCGCCTATAACTCCACTTTCACAAACTGGGTTGTCAGGAAATTTAAAGGGTTTTTGCATTTTGAAATTTTCTTATTCCTGTCAAAAAATCACAAATACCTAGATCACAGTTTTTGAGTTATTCTTAAAACATGAGATTGTTGTTAAGTTATTTTCCCATGGCTGCTTTGAAAATAAAATAATAATAAATTGATATTTATAAATATTAATATTTTATGTATTGTTATTATAATATTAAAATATTATTTAATAATATTTTATATTATAATTTATAATATTAAAGTATTATATTTATTTATATTATTTTAAATAAAATTTGTATATTAGATTAGTGGAATTAATATTATAAACGTATGGGAAATTATTGTTTATTTTAAAATGGCATGTTAAAGTTTAATTGAAGGAGTTAAATATTTGATTTAAAGAATGCATAATTTAAAATTTAATTGTGGAATTTAAATTCAGGTGTAAAAGGTCCAATTATTAATTTGATTTAATTGGAAAAATATATATATATTTTGGAAAATTGATGATAAGGGATATTTTATTTTGAATTAAACAATATGATATTTTGTAAAGAATAGAAGATATGTTAATGATTAAATATATTTAAATATATTAATTTATATTTAGTATATATATATTGAAGGTATATATCCATTTGAAAGAATAAATAATATTTTATCTTATTTTATTCTGTTGTTTGCAAATTGGGTATTATTAGTGTTCTAAAAGAAATGATTAGTATGTATAGAAAATGGATAGAGAAACAATATGTTATTATATTAAAGTGATTGAATGTTTTAAATAGAAAACTGAATGAGATGTAAGATCTGGTTAGGAAATGGAAAGAGTTACTTGCATGGATTTGTGTCGATTTAAAAGTAAATTAAGAAGTTGTTTTATTGATGAGACAATCAATTATGTTATTTATTAATTTCTATTTAGAGTAATTGAATCATTGTGATTGGATTATGAAAGAGATATGGATTTAGTATATCCAAAAGTAGTATCTTCCTCATGATTATCTTAAAAGATTTAATTCTCTGTATTCAGTAAAGGGAAGTAAGTTTAATTGTTTTAGATTTCCAATAATGAAAAGGGAAATAGAGGTTATGATTATTTTAGATGATCTAGTTATCGTGTCTTTGACTTTGTCAACACTACCTATTGAATGAGTATGGATTTAGGAAATCCAAATATTAGATTTGATTGATGACTTGAATGCTTTTGTTGCTATGTCGTCAAGTTGCATTGTTGGTTTTGGGATTTAGTGTTAGTCCTAAATTATAAGTCTTCCAGAAGAACTTAGAGGATAAGGGTTGTTGAATCTTTATGCCATCCAGTTGTTTTCCCTTGGGTAGTGCATGGCATCTTTTCAGTTTTACTCGGTTTTCATGAACGAGGATGTTTGCATCTCCTTGATTTAGAAGCGGATTATGGGATCTGTGTCTCCTTGTATGGAGTGACCTTGTTATGTGGTTTCATCTTGTTGCCTCTTGTGAAAGAAGTGGACTATGTGTTTGTTGCCTCCAAGATGTTTGGAGTGAGTTCTATTATTTGTATCCTCCTTGTGTTGGAGTGGATTATGATGCCTAGTTGGTATGCACTTGTGGTTCCCTTGGTGGATTGTTTGGGTGTCTATTGTCGAATAGAAGAGTGGCTTCTGTTAGGCATCAGAGCCCAAAGAGGTAAACTAGATAACCTTCAGGAGTGATTTAAACAAGTGATAATTAAAATAATGTACTTAGAAGATTAGGACCAACTTCACATTAATCAATATAATTTAATCCTCACTCATAGACACAAGGGTTCATTTAGACTTGGGATAAGTGAGAAGGCCTGGAATGGAAAGATCAACTATCTTGTCCTTGCGAGAGGTAGTTGATTCCGCTTGAGTGAGTATGAGTGTCGGGATTCAGTTGAGGCCACTAGGATTACTTGTGCCGGAGCCTATGAAGAATGCCCAAAGGAGATCTCATGACAAACCTTGCGATGACACTCTATCTAGGACAACTGTTGTTAATTGTTTTATGTGTATGGTTATTTGAACATACTTGATTATTATTATGTCTGGAAGCAATGTGACCTATGTCAGTGATGTTGGAGTTGTACTTGTATTGTACTTGATTTGTACTTGTATTGTATTTGATTTTTACTTGTATTGTACTTGAGTTGTACTTGATTCGTACATATATGGTGAATGAGTTGTACTTGTTAATTTATTTGGTTGGTTATAACAGTATGAGTCAGTTTGAGTCTGCCTTTGGTTAGAGGTAGTAGAATCTTTGTCCATGTTACTTTATTACTATCTCCTAGCATGGAGGGTGGGCCTTTGGGTACCACATTGGTTGGGTGGAACATGCACCAAAACCGTTGGGTCCCCATCTATCTTCAATACTTGGTGGCGAGACATTCTGATGGACAGCTCGCGATTATTGTTGTAATTTCTTGCATTGTAATATTTCAATTTGTATATGATACTTTATCCCTCTTTTGTTATTAGGTGGAGTTATGTAATTGTAATACATTTTTACTAGTGTCTCATTCTGGGAATGAGTGATGTAACTATTGGATTAAATTAATGTTTATGAGATTGTATCTTGGTTGATTATCTTATTATCTTATGGGGTATTCTTATGATGTATGATGTTTATTTCATAAAGTTCATAAGGCTATGGTTATATGTAATATGTATGTGTGGGTTTAAGTAATCCTAACCTTGTAGCCTTAGAGGTTGTTGTGAACTAGTAATGAATGTGTATGTTAAATGCACTTTATAAAAAAAATTGGTTCGCTTATGATGTTAATTGCAACTTCCTTTAAGGTTACTTGGCGGGGCATTACAATTTTTTTTTTGTTCATCCAAGATCACACTAAGGCACGAGGAGATTGCATACACAAATCCTTCAACCCACACTCACAAGTTTGTTCCTTTTAAAATCCAAATTGAAGTATGTGGGTGGGAAAGTAACAACCTCTTAGTGTTTTTTTTCTCAAGATCACACAAAGTGCAAGAGAATTGCATACATACTTAGGGAGCAATCACTACACCACAAGACACATAAGAAACTTGTTCATTTTAAACCCAACTTAGTGTGAGACAAACAATGTTCATTTTAAGCCAATGCCATAAAAAATGCATGTAAATTTTAGCCTTGATGAGTTTCAATGTATTTTGTGTTCATTTTAAACCCATGAGTGGATATGCATCTTCTTTTCAACCAATGAAATGTGAATGCAAGTTGTAGTTTGTTTTTTTGTTTGCTTTAGGATTGTAAAAGAATTAGAAGATCATCAACAAACAAAGGTTAGAATCCTTTTCCAGCTTGCCACATGCTACCAACAATAGATTAGCAACCCAAAAAACTCTAATCTAATAAACAAAAAAGAGAAATCTAGAAATTCTATCAAAATTTTGAAAGCAAAAAATTACCAGGTAGATCTGTCATTCTACCTATCAAATGTGTCATGCCTTAGATGCTTGGTTCGATTTTGTAGATGTGTTGCAATAGGGTGATCATGTCATTTGTGATGTTAGATGCGACTCGACACTACAAATGTGTCGTTCCAGAGAGCAGATGTGTCACGACGTGTCAAATGCGGCTCAGAAAGTTTCAATTGTGGCATTCCATACTTGTACCTACAAAAAACAAAAAAAATCATATGAAAATCTACAAAAAATGAGTTTTGGTGTCGAGTTCACCAATTTAACTTAGGGAAAATTTATGTTATCATTATAAAGCATAAAAAAATAAAACTCTAGCTCAACAATGAAGAACAAAGGATTTAAAATGCATAAAAACCAAGAATAATCTCAGCAAGCCTTTATGCCCTCCTTGAATCACCTTCATTGCACCTTCTCCATTTGTTGCAAGTAGATGTTTTCCCTCAAATTTTGTGAGAAACTATGACCTATGACAAGCCCTAAGAAAATATTGAAGGAGTCTCTAATTGCTACAAATGTATTCAACAAAATGTAAGTAAGCCCAAAGTCTGAAGCACAAACTAGCCAAGAATGAAGTAATGACCAAATGAGGTAGGAATTTCTTTTTTATGAAAAAGACAATTTTAGATGAATGGCCAAGATTGAAATTTGAGAGATGCCCTAAGATCAAAGGCTGAAATTAAATGTCACAACCAAAAATTAGGGTTAGGGAAACATTAGGATGAATTTTGAAATGAAGGGCTGAGATTGGATTTTAGAAAAATGAAATCAATGGACAAGAATGCATGTGACAAGGAGATTTTTGGAATAGAAAAAGAGGCAAGTGGGGAATCAAAATAGAAATTTAAAATTAATTCTTTCAAGAGGTTGAGTTGACCTTTTAAATTAAAAATTAATTTAATTCAAAAGTGGTGGGGCCATGTGACAACAAATAATGATTTTAAATTATTTTCTTGGTGGGAAATTAGAAGGTGGGTAATTTTAAATAAATTATTTTATTTAAAATTAGGAAGAGACAAGGTGGATAATAATTAAATAAATTGTAGGAATTTATTTAATTATAAGAAGACTTAAGAAATTAATGACGTATTTTAAATAAATAAATAAATACTTATTTAAATAATGAAGAGGAAATAATGGACAAGTATTAATTAAATAAATATAATTTATTTATTTAAATAGTCAAGAGGAATAAAAGACACAAATTAATTAAATAATTAAAAATTATTTAATTAATAGTTGAAATTGGACCATAGGACATAATTAAACATTTTAATTATGTTGAGAAGAAATATGGAGAAAATAAAGTTAGCAGGCCTAGATCAATTTTATGTGTCTACAGACCTAAGTTATCAGGATTTTTGAATTTTAGGATGTTAATAATGATAAATTCATTAATTAAAACACATTCCCCCTTCAAAAATTATAATTAATTAGGCTTGAAAATGCAAAATTTATGTAATTAGAGGCTTAATTAAGTCTGTTTAAATTGAAGGGAGCCAAAAAAATATGAAAATGTAAAGGAGTACATTTTTCTACACTACAATACATATGTATGAATGTATATATACATATACATACATACATATGTATATATACATATATACACACACATATTCATACATGTATATATGTTAGAATTGTGAAAAACATGATCCACAAGATCAAGTAATGAAAAAAGACACGTTCCACACAAGAGATATGCAAACAAAGAATTTTAATATTCCTCAACAAGAAAAAGCTACATAATGAACCTCAAGAATCTTCAAGGAAAACAAGAGTCCCAACAGTTGAGAGTTCTATCAAAAGCATGAAAGATGAAGAGAGCAGAAGAGATAATATAATGAGGGTTGAGTGCTATATAGAAGCAACCTTAAATGAGAAAGGGATCAGATCATGGCAAGTTTCAACATCTCATGCAATGAGAAAAAATGATCTAATAATAGCTCTCTAGTTAACAGAGTAAATCACTCCTAACTTTAGGTTAAGTGTATGAGAATAAATTAGATTAATTTAATTAATTAAATATTAATTAATTATTAGCTAATGTATGATTACTCTAATATCCCCCCTTAATTTTAACTTAGAGAGTAGCTAAAAACCCTAAAAATGAATTCATGATGGGTCCCGAAAAACAAGGCGTGGTGAGGTACTACTGTATAAACAAAAGATCTCTCAAAAATGGAGAAAAGGGAGAAAACCTCATGGGAAAAACTCCTCTCCAAAAGAGAAAGGTGAATGAAGGACTGGAAAATACTCCAAATCAAGGTGAAGGACTACGAAGCCTCTAACTAAATAATTTCCCAAAAAAGAGGAACATGTAGAACACCGTTGAAACACAAAAGCTGTAGACTGCTATCAAATGATGACTTGAAAGGAAAAATAAATGAGCAATGGAAAGTACTAACTAATGAGCATTGTTTGAAGGCAATAGATTACCAAGAAATAGAGAATCCAAACCAGGGACCACCAAAATGCAAAGGACACACAAGAATTTGATAAGGGGAAAAAACAAGAAAAAACCCCAATATTATGAATGGAGGCAAAATTCCTAAGAATAATACAAAGAGAGAGATAGCACTTAAGCCTTAAGATTTATTTCTTGAATATGAATAATGAGAGGAGAGGTAACTCAATCAATAGAGGTGAGAAAAGGATTTAGAATGTGATAGAGCCCTTCAAATTTTCCATAATTTGGTTCATCCCTTGTTTCCTTGGTGTTTGGAACCACTGGTCTACTTTGGGGTTTAGGGTTTTAGCCTAAAAAAAACCTTTTCTTTTGGTCAATTGCTTAATTTTGGTTTGGATGTTCAAATCCTACATTGACTGATTGTTGTAGGTTAGTGGTTGCATAATTCATGGTTTGAGCCTTTTAAGTCATCCGTGTACTGGCCCCCTTTACCTAGCCCGTCGGTCTTTTCTATGTTGGGATTTAATATTAATTTTTGCTTAATGTTGGGTCAAATAAATCTTCATAACTATAGACTTATTTCTATTTTTCCATACCCTAAGGGTTGTGCCCCATCTTCCTATTCGTTCCCCTTTTTATGAATAACAATTATGGCATGTGCAGGTTTGATGATCATCAGATGGATGTGTTGAATCCTACCCATTCCTTGCTGGCCTCGAAAGGATTTTTGATGATGTCCCAACTGTGGTGCGAGGTGTACGAGATGTTGCCACATGTCTCCTATAGTCATGGGGCCCAGTCCTTTTTTGTCTGTTGATTAACGAAGGCTATTAAATCAACAGATGTCATGTAGCGATGTATCGTGGTCATTCCTCGCTGACCCCGCACAGTTAAGACAACAGTTTTAATAATGTTGCGAGGTGTGCAAATCGTTGACGCGTGGAAACTAGTACTGAGCATGAAGTGATCAAAGTGGGACCAACTCATGTTGAGGTGATGTCTCATTAGTGATTTTTCATTCACCTAGCATCTGGTGGATGAATGTGAAACATTCAAACTGTGTTGACTCAATCTAAGTCACTTGTTCTTGCTTGCCTGGATTAAGATCAATGGCTGATATTTAAAATGGGTTAGTACTATACAATAGCCGTTTTTTCTCACATGAGTGAATAGTAATGGTGGAGTTCAGTCCAAGCCACCAAATTTAATGCTAACAGTTTCTCGAATTGCTATTTCTGTGTGTTAATTCCGCACTGAGAAGGATTTTCCAAGCACCAAGCGAAACGAGCAATTTCCTGTAAGTCTAGCATAATTTCCATTAAAATTCACTGCAATCAAAACCATAAGTAACATATCCACTGTGCTCTCTTTCTTTCAAAAAATACTTGGTTGATTTCTTTAGGGCAAGTGTGAATTGCGTTTTGTTTTATTTTAAAGCTCACACTAGTTTGTTTGCTTTAAAATTGTTTTAAGGCTTGCATAAATAAATGACAAGACCTTTTTAAATTGTGAAATTATTGTGTTTGAGGCTATAAAACTAAAGGCTAGACCCCATAAACCTTCAAGTACTTCAAAACCCTAGGATGAATTTTAATCTATCTTGTGCAATGGCACCCAAAGCCTGAAATTCTGGCTCTAAAACTTCCACTAGGTTCTTTTTCCCAAAATGTTATAGATATATTGAAACCCTCTAGACTAACAAAAAAATTGAGGGAAAGGCTTTGTATTATAGACCCTGGGTTTTTCAAGGGTTAACTGATAAATAATGCACAATTTGAGAGGCTGAAGTACCATACACAGGCTGGCAACTATTCTCTAATTGGTTTGGAGACAAGAATTTGGGTGCCCCTCTATGTAACCCTTAGAGGTTAGACCTTGGAAAGCTAGTAGTGCCGAATGTATATCTGGATGTTGACTTGTTAAAGGATATTGCGGCAAGGTACGACCCTACAACTAGAATTTTTAGAACATATGATGGTGTGGAAATGGTTAAAATAACAAAAGAGGAGATTGCAAAGATTTTTGATCTGCAGGAATGGAATAGGGATATGGTACCTATCGACATGCAAGCCTTCCGATAAGAATATAGGAATACCAAGGGTTTGTTTAGAACCTCTCTGTTAAATCCTCATCTGGCCACCATAGGAGTGGAAAAAAAGAAGAAGAAGATAGTGATTGGCAAGAATGAGCCAGAACCTTTTCCCGTAAACTACTTTTACAATTATTTTAGAAAGATAGTTCGCTCCTTGTGCAAAGTTCTTGGTATCAGTATAAGGACTACCTTGTCTACTGACCTCATGTATATGTTTGTACATCTTCAACATCCAAATTTCTATGTGGTGTATGATTTTTCTACCTATATGGCAGATAAAATGCATGAGGGTTTGGTATCTCTCAAAGAAGGAAAAACATTGGTTAGCTTTAGATGGAACTCTTTATTGATGCACATGTTTTTGTACAAAGGAGGCAGTTTTTGGGCAAAATATGGAATTGAAAAATAAAGAGGATGACATTGACATGCCTGTCCAATATTGGACCAGTATTCTTGGTAGGCATGACTGTGAATTTGGTTATGTGGTGTTTCATAATGTTTTTGGGTCCAGATTGAGAATATTCCTAGTCTATGATCCACCTATAATTCCAAAGGAAAATCATGATTTCTTAAGGGCAATGGAAAGGAGACCTGAGTTGAATTTGACACATAATTGGGGAGACATCATCCCTTACTATAATACAACCATTTTCAGGGTATATGGCACTAATGTTAACCCATATTCTTTTCCTAGGTATGTGCCTCTAAGGATTGGGTTCATAGAAATCGTGAGACAGTTGGGATGTGCTCAAAATGCACACTTGCCAACAAAGCATAAGAAAGGATCTTTCTTTCTTGAGTATACAACATTTTCAAAGTTTGTCATGGAAAAAGGAGGGTGGAAAGATGTGGGTAAATTACTTAAGCCTTATGGGTTGAGAACTGTACACCCGAGGAACCATGATCTTGAGGACTTCATTTTTCAAATGAAGGCAAAGGACATAACTGACATCTTTGTTCACAATTTCTATTACCCTGAGGATATCATCAGAAACATCCTTGACTTGTAGGTGTAGAAGGATTGAAAATAAAAATATATAGCTTTTACTAAGATGATGAAGAAGAAAACAAAAAAGACCCCTACATATAATCCCATGCCAAATATCAGTGGTGAGTTGAATAGAGCCACATATGCTATTGAAAATTTTGAGAGCATGGTAGGAGTCTTGAAAGAAGAACGGATAGTGGAGGACAAAGGAAAGTCACAAGCTATTGAAGAATATCCTGAAGCGAGATTGGAGGAAAGACCTACCTATCAACCTCCACAAAAGGTTAGGGTATATTTTAGAAAGAAGGGAATGACAACTAAGAAGGAAACTAGGCCCACTCCTATTACTTCAGAAAAATATGGAGCAAGGTCTCATGAGTAATCAATGCCATCATCTTCAGGGAAATTGTTACCAAATTTCATTGATCTGGACTATCCCTTGAGGTCTCATTCTCCAACCCAGACACCATCACCCAAGAGACAGAGGATTGAAGAGGAAAAAGTGGTTGATTATCTTGAAACAAATGATGAAGAGATCATGGTGACCCCTAATGACCTGCAACAAGGAATGCCATCTTTTCCACAAAGTGTTGCATCAAGTTCTGGAGTAGTTGCTCTAAGGCTTGGGAAATATGAAATAAGGGGAATAACTAATACTGATGATATGAGAATAGAGGCTTGCATAGAATTCATGAGGGATGATACTTTTGTTAAAACAAATGCATTTAAATATTTTGTATGGAGGGCACATGTTCCAATGTATGTTGAGAAGGTAGCTCAATAAAGGAGTCTACATCCTGAGCTTCGAGAGATGGTTATTCAAGCCAATGTCATGTAGGGAAAAATTCAAGGAGATTACACCATAGCAAGGTAGGGTATTGGTGCAAAAGAGTGGAGTATTATTTCTCCCAGAATGGGATATTGTTGATGCTATGGTATTCAATACAATAAGAAGGGCCAATAGGCCACTTCTCCAAACTAAAGAAGAAGCTACATTGGTACTTAAAGGTTCAACCTTTAGTGAGGAATGGGATGCCTTGATAATTTGGTCATTATCTACTAGATCAAGAAAACCAATAGTTGCAGAGCCGGTTGATTTCAGTGGTCACTTGGCTGTGAGACTTGAGTTGTTGATACCCCAACATTAGAGGTAGCAGATATGGTAGTGAATGTTGCCAAGTTCACTAGGAAAACTATTGAGGATTTGACCAAGGACCGAGATGATCTAAGGGGCCAGTATAACAATCTTATTAATGAGTATAATAAGATTCAACAAAGAGTTGCAAAGCTAGAAACTGAGTTAGCATTGTTGAAGTAGCAAATGGAGACATTGAAGTCTTATGGACAATCTAGCTCTGGCTACACTATTTCTAATCCACCAATGGAGCAACCTCAACCTCCTTCACCAAGACAATCCTTAGCAATCGTTCCATATAATATGGGAAAGGTGCCCATTACAATTGAGAGGGAAAATAGACCAGAAGGAGGGATTTCAAGGGATAAATTAATCCACCAGGTTGAGGAATACAAATAATTGTTGCAACAGTCCCGGGAATCAATGTTGAAAAGTAATTGAGTAATTGTAGATATTGTATTGAGACACTTGAATAGAAAAGTCCAAGGAAAATTAAATAGTATCCATGCAAGTTATGTTTTAATGTTGCAAGCAATTAAGATGTTCCCAAGAGATAAATAATTAGCCACCCCATTGTTGGATGAGTGGAGTCCCAGAGCCAAGAAATTAAATTTCATGGTGGTGGGAGAAAAGCATCAGAAGGATAAGTATCCCAGGGTTATGCCAACTTATCAATTTGTTAAGGAGATTGTGGAACAAAATTTCTAGGGGTATGTTGCTCCTATGGAATTGAAGATCAAAGAATTAAAGGCCAAATGTGATGATGTATACCTAACACCATTACCAGATATCCAGCATAATTATGATGAGGTGAAGCCTTTGCAGGTTTGGAAAGACCAAATGAATAATATCATGTTAACTCAGACAAATGAAATATGCAAGAACACTGATATTGGTATGTTGAATGATACACTTGAGAAACTATCCTTTGTTATTAGTTTCTTAGAAGATTTTGATAAGGAAGCTACTTCAGTGATGGTGAAATATGCACCATATATAGAGAAAAAAATGATGAGGTTATCGCTTTTAGGTGGCCCTTTGAAGCAAAATTTGAATTATGGAAGATGGTATTCACTAATGATTTTGGGATATGAGCACCAGGGTGGAGAATTATGACTTGGTCAAGTATAGTACAGGTTTGGCCTCAAAAGATATAATTGAATTTACACATACTTCTCCCAACTCAAAGTGCAGATTGATGATGTGGACTACCACTAAGGTGGAAAAAGTGTTGCAATGGTTAAAGATGCTTTTCCTTCTAGCGGGTTTCCTTTTGGAAGGCGAGTTTCCTTCTCTACGGTAATTGAAAATAAATTTTGTCTTATATGCATTCCCTCTAATTGTAAAATGAAAATATAACTATAGAAGGGAATGTGTAGAGTATCAGTCTAATCAAGTGTGGACATGTGTACATTCTGGCCTTAAGCTTGTTTTGCTCCCTTATTCTATAAAATGGAATTCTGGGCTGAAGTATGGTGTCTTTTGTTGAATGCAAGATTTGAGAGTGCAAAATTGTAATATAGAGAGAGTAAACATTGAGTCCATGTTTTAAATTTTAGAGTCAAATAAGAGAATTTTGTCAATTATGAGGTTCTTAAGCATGTTTGTGTTGAATATGACAATCTTTTGAGTCTATTTTCTCTCCAATTGTGATACCTAGCATGAATTATTAATGAAAGATTGGTCAAAGACCGGTTTCGTTGATTTTCACTATTCTTTACTATGAATTATACTATAATTGTAGCTCTTGTTCAAAGGATCATTTAAATGCTTTAGTTATTGTGTTAGTTCATGTAGGTTGGTGACTGGATTCATAAGTAGTAATAGATTTCTGGTATAGATATATGAATTATAATACAATTCATATAGATCTTAACTATTTGGGATGAAATTTGCCTTATAGTTCAGTTCTTTCTCATTTGACTTTGTGCTTTAGGATATGGCACTGATATGCATTCGATTTTAGAACATTTATTCATGATAATTTCTATATCAACTTATCTTTGTCTTGTTTGAAGTTATCTATTGATAGGAGTTGGATATTTGAAGGAATTGGCAATTTCTTGAAGGATGTCATCTATTCAGTACTGATGGGGAACTTATCTATTGTTATGCAATGTGTATTTGAAATTTTTTAGTTATTTGTAAGAAGCAAATTGTGGGGTCACCCTCCCGGGTCTTGCAGAGCACAAAGTGTAGGAGATTAAGGGTGATCCCACAAAGTTGGTTTACAATTTCTGAGAGGACCTGATTTTTGCTGAAATCAAATACTTTTAGAAAATATAATGATTTAAGCCTTAGAAAGGTCCATTTTAAGGATTCCAATTGAAGAGGGTTTGATCAAACCACTTAGATCAAACCCCTTTGGATAGAACCTCGCTATTTTTAAACCATACCTATAAATGAGTCTCCTTTACACCTATCAAAATGCTGATAAAAAATCACTTTTGATTGACCTTTTGGGGGATCAAATGAATTCATTTAAAATTTATTTAAAATTATTATGGTAGTCCTTGGAATGAGCTAGATCCAATGAATATACTTTTAATATGTTTTGGTTTTATTATGTATTGTCTTTTTAGTTTTATTAAACATAGGTTTTTCATTGAAAATGAAGGTCTTTGTTCTGAACAAGTGGAAAAATAGTAGATTATCAAAAAAAAGAATTAAAAAACATGAGTGCACCATATATTGAAGTCCTTGATCCAACAAAAAAAATAAATTTGAATTTCAATATTATACAAAAAATGTTACGCGTTATACGGTCACGCTATGTCTGAATTGTAATTGGTTGACTTTGAAACTTGAGTACAGAAAAAATATTCAATAAAAAACTATCTAACCAAGTGGAAGCACTAGATATCAGAGTTAAAAATCTGAATTCAAAAGAATTAGAATTTTATCCTTCATGGAAAAAAAGTTATGTGTTATATGGTGTGCGTCACTTTTTAAAAATGTTGTTTTCTGAAAAAACCAATTTTCATGGGAGATGGAAAAAAAAATGCAATCTGATTCCAAAAAAAATTGAAAAAAATATTTTTAGAATCTATAGACAAAATTTGACGAGACTCTAGTTTGCATCATCTCCAAATTCCTCACAGTTTAGCCGCTATAGGTGCCTGAATGTGAAGATTTAGTTAAAAATAATAATTTTAGTGTCCTGTTTGGCCAAAAATTGTAAAGCACTATTGTGGGATCACCCTTAAGCATGACTGCTTTTTCTAGTTAAGTTGGCCAATAATTTCCTAGGAAAAATCATTATTGAACATGGCAAACTCATAAAATCTTTGAGGAATCCACTTGGGTTTTACAAAACACCAACAAAATCTAACTCCCAACTCAATCAATACCACCATTCATTTATGTGTGTGCAATGTGTCAAGAACCTCTTAAGGAGGTGGCTAAAACTATTCCTTAATAAAGGAATTAAAAATAAAATGATTCATCCTCACAAATGTGTGAGGAGACAAAAAAGATAAAATACTTGTAGGGATTCCTTTGGAATATTCCTACAAGTTAATAAAAAAATACAATTAAAGAATAAACTTTACCAAGTAAAGATTAATCCTATAACATGACTGATATAGTGTTGAAATAATGAACCTCCTCTAAAACAAATGATGATCAAGATCAAGATAACAAGAATCTACATGAGTTCCCTCAACATCACTACTCGAATTAGATGCCAAACAAAGGAAAACATCTAGAAATTGAAGATACAAATGTCAAGGTCAAAGAGACTATAATCTACATGAGTACCCCCGATGAAACTAATTGAATCAAATGGAAAAAAAAACATTTGAAAGTCAAAGATACATATGGTACATGAATCTACATGAGTGACCCCAATGACACTACTCAACATGAAAGATGCAAGTAAAAAATATAGGTACCACTAGTCTAAAGAACATTGATCAAGAGAGAGACAATAATCTAAATGAGTGTCCCAAATGACACTACTCGAATCAGATGGAAAACAAAGAAAAACATTTGGAACTCGAAGATATAAATGGTACATGAATCTACATGAGTGACCCTAATAACACTACTCAACATGCAAGATGCAAATTGAAAATATAGGTACCAATAGTCTATAATCAAATGAAAATGGAAGATCACCTCTAGAAAATAGGAATGCAAGAGTGTCCATATAGTAAGTGCTCAATCTCACCGCAATGCAAGGTAACCAACCGTTGATGTACGTTGTATCCAAAAGTATATAGAAAAAATAAATAGATACATAGATCACTCCAAAAAAGAAACCAAGGAAGAATTAGCACCAACAGTAAAACCCCCCATAATGCTGAAAAGGGAGAGCCATGACATGCACACTAAAACTATGTGAAAAAATAAGTGCATGTAGGAGAAGCAACATACAAATAAAAGGGTATGCAAACTAAGGCACACACACATGAGGCAAGAATGACTAGGATTGACTACTATTGTGAAAGGGACAATCACTTGACAAAGGTGTGATAGAAAAAAAAAGAAAAACATCAACCTTGTTGCAAGTATGAAGGTGTCATTTATGTCGACTGGTTAACTGGTTTCCAACTGATTGTTGTTTTCATTGATTTCATAAATGTTGGTCATTGGTTGCATATGTTGAGGATATTGAAAAAATTATAATAAAGGAAGGTTGCAGGTATTCAGTGTTTGTTCCAAGTTTTTCTCTAATATTTGTTGTTATACTAGTGAGGATATGATGTATTGTTCATGGTTGTTGGAAGCTGCTATATCTAGATTTTAGGTTTATGCATCATTGTATAGTACGAGTTATGTTCACCAGTTGTGAACTATGTTTTTCAGTGTATCTGGTTGAGGTCCAAGAGAAATGTAGTTACTCTAAATTTCTTATTTTTCAAGTCTTATGACTTGCAGTTCTCATGATGAGTTGTGGAGGTCATGTTAAAGTTAATTTTGTTATATGGAAATATTGGATCGTGTTAAGGTTGTGTGTGCTTAATTGATTTATTTGTTTTACATTGGTTTGGCCAACCTTGTGTTTAACACTACTTACAAAGTTCATGGAAGACTATTGGGACTCATTTGGGTCCTCACTATATGTGTGTTTGGGTCACCATAATTCTAATTCCACTATAGAATTCTTTGGAATTAACCTAATTTAAATTTGCAAATACAAGTGGTGTGTGGTTGAATTTGGATGTGTTTCAAAGTTGAAGATGGTATAAATAAAAGTTGAGATGTTTGTGAAGGATGAATGCAAGAAAAAAAGATGTGAGATAGATGCCAAAAAGTGTGTGTTATGTGAGTTTGTGCAGATCAATGTGAAATCTAACAATGTGGTTCCAAAAGAAGTGAGCTAAAGGTGTACTCTATCATTCAAGCATGCATGTAAGTGTGTGAGTGAATTATGGTGGAAATCTCTATTGCATTCAAATAGTTTTCTCTTTGTAACAGATCTCTTATATCTTCTTTATAATTTTTTGGCAGTGATCCATTCGGGTGGTTAACCCTTTTGGATAGTGAGTCCTGATCTAGATAGTAAGTCTTGTTTTGGAAGTGAGCCTTCTCTAGTAGTGAGACTTTGTATTTGGTTTTGATGTTCTCTATATTTTGAGCTAATCCTCATCGTGGTTTTTCCCTTATTAGGTTTTCCACGTAAATCTGGTGTTATTGTGTATTCGATGTTTATCATTTTTTTCTTTTGCACTTAATTATTAATCACATTAGCAGAGTAAAGGATTTGTGAATGATAATTGATCTAATCTCTGGTGGAAGTTCTTAAAGGTTAAAATTTGTTACAACTGATTCACCCCCCATCTCAGTTTTCTTGTTCAAAAAACCTCCCCATGGAACTTTATATCATACTACAATTACAAAAGTAACAATAGGATGTGTGAAATCCCCAAAAAATATACACCAAAATGACACTTTATCTTAGTGTGTCTACAAAAGAGAATGTACATGAAAAGATGTCTACAATGCCCAAATAGGACAGAAAACTAGAAATACATATAAAAAAGCCAAAAATGAGTCATCCCATGCAAATGAAAATTTTCCAGGAGATAAGATGTCCAAGTAATTCACTAGAGTGTAAAAACATGAAAAAATAAATAAAATGTACTTGAAGAGAAATATAAAAGAATTGCATCGATGGCTATGACAAACACTGAAAGATCATCCTAATGTTGTTAGAATCATGAAAAAATGATAACAAGTCAAACATTATGAGATTGAGACTAACAATAGAACCTTTGAATTTAATATATTGTATAATGCACTAAGAATAAAAATAGATGATGAGACACACACCATGAGAAATTTGGTGGAACTAGCTTTCCAGTGATATCTTGTTTGCTAAAAAATGACATTGTATGAACAAGTTATGGCCAAAAGAAAAAAATATCTCCTTTAGGGCACAAAGGGGTCTTAAAGGGACCATCCAAGTGTATGTATCATCGATCTCAATAGAATATTCCAAGAATATTCCTAGTTGACCGAGAAAAAAAATTGATCCTTGGAAAAATCTAGTTGATGAAATATTCTGGTAAAAATGAAATATTCTAGTGGAAAAAACTTGTCACTCGAGAAAATTTTAACACCACTGAAAATCAAAAAATGTCGCCAATTTTTTTTTTTCTCAATCAGAAAAGTAGTGGTGTTAGAAATTTTTAAAAGCCACTAGAAATATTTTTGACCACCGGGAAAATTCAAATGGTTAGCGGCAGTTTGGAAGCCACCGGTGGCAGGCAGAAAGGGCCTGTAGGACCTAAAATTTGTAGGTATTTGTGGGTACCATTATTAAATGTGACCTATAAAAAACAAATCTACCACCCACTAAAAATAAAGATTGCAACTTTTATTTTTCGATTTTCTAAATTTCTAAAAAAGAAATTATAAAAATAAATGTAGACCTTTTATTTATTTCACCCTTTTTTTCAATTTGTGTGCAACATCTGTATAGGAGCCATACAAGCCCCAATACAAACAAATTCCTCAGAAGGTCCCAACGTTGAAATAGGGAAAATTTATATAGTCAAAATTCGTTGAATCATACTCTTGAATCCAAAGGTGGGGTCCTTTTTGCACCAAAATGCACCAAAATCGCAACTACCCTCTAAGTCCAAAAAAAAGAAACCACTTCAAACCCTCACAAATCTGACCTCAAGAGTCCAAATTATGAAAAAAAATATATATATAACTTTCATGATAGCTCTAAATCCAACGTGAGGTCCTTTTCACACAAAAATGCACCAAATATTTTCTCATCTCCAAAATTTGCAAAAACAATAATAGGGATTCTAGGTCTGACGATTATAACCCTTGTTGAAAAAAAAAACCTTATAAATTGAGAAGGGTTCATTGAATCCATGCTCTGATATCATGATAGAATTTTGAAAAAATCAGCCATAGGATCAAACATTGAACTAACACACCTTACACTCAAGAGATTTACAAACAAAGAATTGTAATATTCCTCAACAAGAAAAAGGTACAAAATTCATATCAAGAATCTTAGAGGAAAATAAAATTCCTCAAAGGTTGAGATTTCTATCAAAGGCATGAAAGCTCAAGAGAGCAGAATAGATAATACAATGAGGGTTGAGTGTTATATAAGAGTAACCCTAAATAAGAAATGGATTAGATTATGACAAGTGTCAACATCTCATGCAATGAGACAAAATGATCTAATAATAGCTCTCTAGTTTACATAGTAAATCACTCCTAAGTTTAGATTAAGTGTATGAGAATAAATTAGACTAATAATTAATTAAAGATTAAATAATTATTAGATAATGCATAATTACTCTATCAATATAGGTATATGTATAAATATCTGACTATATATATCTATACATATGTATAGATATAAATATATATACATATGTATATATCTAGACTAATATACACATATGTATATTTAGATGTAGTGTAGGAAAAGTATCCCTTTTTCACACTTAATTTGAGAATGAATAATTAATAGTAATGTGAGCTTAATGATGCCTTAATTTAGTCTTGTAATATGTATTTTACATATTCACATTAAGTTTAGGGCCTTTTAATTAAAATTGACTTAATTGTTCCTTACTTTTGGTGTTGTAAGGTGTACCTTTACACTTTCACACTAATCTAGGGCTTTATTAATTAATTGAGGTTAATTTTTCTTAATTGGCCCCTTTAATTCAAATCCAATCTTAATTAATTATAATTTTTTAGGGATAAAATTGAACATTCATAAATTCAATAACATAATGTTTAACATTGAGTAATGTGTGTCTTAGGTTAGTGACCTAGGACCCATTTGCCATAGGGAGAATGAGTCCTCACTTGCACCTAGGACCTAAATTCAAACTATGTTTTTGGCAGAATTTTAATTATTTTAAATGTATATTTAGATGTCGACTTGTGATATTTGAATTTTAGGAATTAATGTTAAGATATGTATAAATAAGAGGTCATTTCACTAAGTTTCACCTAGAGTTTTCAAGCTAGAATATTTGAAGCAAGCTAAGAATACTTTCAGAAGAGCATTTCAAGAGCATTAAGAGCATTTTAAAGGCATTCCAAAGCATAATTATTGAAGATTATTGCAGCAATCAAGATTCCATTATCAAGTTAAAGATTTATTGCATCATGCATGTTGTTTGAGCTAATATTGTGATGTAGTGTTCAACATATATTGAAGTAAATTCAGAGACATTGTTTCAAGACAATTTTCATGATCAAGATCTACATCCATTGAAGCCAATTCATGCTAATTACAGATCTATAATCCAAGGTTCAAACGAAAGTTCAATGGTGAGTTGTTACATAGAGTTGTTCATTAATCATTCCTTTCATGTTGTTATTCATTTCAAGGTTTAATTACCAAAACAAATTTTGACCAAGGAAAACCCCCATTCACCTAACAAAAAACATTTTCTCTCTTTGATGTGTGATTGTAGATTTTAGGTGGAAGATCCTTTGAGTAGAAAAATTGAACAAAGTTGCAAGAAAATTTATCATTTCATGAAAACTCTTCTATACAATTTATTTTTGGTTGTCTGATAGTGAGAATCAGGAATCTCAGAGTGCAAACATAGCAGAAGAGAACCCAAAAACAAATTTCAAAGAACCCTAGCTAGGACCCATTTACCATAGAGCGAATGAGTACATAATGAGCTTCAAAATGTGACTTTTGGTGAAAGGTACACATTATTCTCCCCTTTCCAGATTTTCCTTTTGGTTACTATTACTGTTAGTTCTGAGTACTATCCTTCATTTCCATTTTATAACTTGTGTTTTGGATTTTATTTGATGATTGTGATCTTTTGAGTCCTCAATGAGCTTCAAAATGTGACTTTTGGTGAAAGGTACACATTATTCTCCCCTTTCCAGATTTTCCTTTTGGTTACTATTACTGTTAGTTCTGAGTACTATCCTTCATTTCCATTTTATAACTTGTGTTTTGGATTTTATTTGATGATTGTGATCTTTTGAGTCCTCAATGAGCTTCAAAATGTGACTTTTGATCTTATTCTCTTTTGATTACTATTTTTATTAGTTTTGAGTACTATCCTTCCTTTGAATTTTGGAGTTTATTTGATGATTGTAATCTTTCTCCCCAAAGTGCTATTTGAATCTGACCCTCGTCCTTGCATAGAGAAGAAATTTGTTGATTCATACCTTTATTTGACTCACCCTTTTGGTTGTTAGTCACTTCATTTTTTGGATCTCATTTACTTGAATTAAATTAGAGAAATAGGCCCTTAGGTGGTTCATACCCATATTTTGATCCACTTAACCCTCATTTTACATTGTTCATACCCATTTTTTGATCCAATTAACCCTCATTTTCCATGGTTCATACCCATATTTTTCTTGCCCTATGATGGGCTCAATAAATATCCCTCCAAAATTTGGTCTTAAAACATTAAATATCTCATTCACCATCATCCCAGCATCAGATCAGTTTCATGTGAAGTTAGGCTATCCATGGCTTCACTCCATGAATTTTGTCTTGTTGGTTGACATAAATCTTTAAAATTTCCCTTTGGAAATGAGATATTTACTGTACATCATGGTGGCTTTAATCCTGCATCTTCCCATGGGAATTTTTCATTGGATTTCTTTTAGTCCGAGCCTATTGAACCTATTAGACCTCATGAAGACTTCTTTTTAAAATCACATCAAAATTTTAAGGAAAAGAACATAGCAAAACTATCCCGTAGAAATATGCCTCAACCCATGATTATGCCACCTATCCTTGATGAAACAATGATTGAACCAAAATCCCTTCCAAATATCCAAGAATAGCCTATTACAAATTCTCCTACCATTTCCTGTAAGAGAAAATGAGATAATCAAAACAATCCCATTGTGTCTCCTAAAATAAAACAAGTTTACAAAGCCAAAGAGAAAGTGGTTGAACAACCTCCCATGGTTCCTTTTGTTCCTCCCCTAAGGGAAGAAAATTCCCCTATGGTTGACAAACCCATTCCTACACAATCACAAATTGAAAACAGAATGAAAACAAAGCAAAATACTAGAGAGCGTAGGTGTAGACATCATGCTATTTATCCTATATTACAAACTAAAGAAGAAAAGAGCAACATAGAAATAAAAATTCAAATTTTCTTCAATAAATGCATGATGATTTTATACCTATAGCGCAACGTAAACAAGAATTTTCTAGGGACATTATCATTCGACCTCTTGTTGTGATTAGCTTAGATGATGATATTGGTATTGCAAAGATTGATGAACAAGTGCATAATGAGTTGAATTCATTTTTATCCTCTTCCATGAGCTTAAATGACAATTCTATTGATAAGAGTGTTGAACTTGGTGTGTGTCCTAGTTTGACACTTGATGATGTCCCTTTAGCTAGTTGTTTTCCTTTGACATATAATCAACAAGATTGGGATGAAGATGACATGCTATAGGTTGACTCGCATGTTCCTTACTAGTCTTTTGTATTTATTTCCTTTTCATGTTCTTTGTGTGGTTACATATGCATAATGTGATCGCCTCGTATTGTTCTATTTTATGTCTCTTTTTGTGCATTCCTCTATTTGTTTCTATGTTCTTCTCTACTTCATAATCATTTTTTAATTTTTATTTGTCTTGTGTTTTCCTTTTGGGGGTGATGCAAGGCATCAAGAAATTTAGGTCTCTTCCATGTTGACCCAAAAGGATTTTTCTTCTTTTTCACTCTTTATGTGTCATTCTTCTAGTTCTATGAATATTTGGGGAATGATGACATTTCTGAGCTCTATAAAAACATTGTAGCAAATATATACTTGTAAGCGTGGGTAATGTGTAAAGCACAAAAGACACTTCTTAATATGACATTATATTGAAGATAAAGCCAAATGAATCAAATCAAAGCAAAATAATCTATTGAAAGTGTCATATTTTTCTCTATCTCCAAAGATTTATTAAATCATTGTGGCTCTCAGATCGTGAGTGCACTATGATTGTTAAAATGACTATCTAAAGAATGAGATGGATGCTAATGCAATGATATGGAGCTTAATGTGATAATACTAGATGATAAAGAAAATAAACTAGCATGAATTGACATGGAAACAGATAAATGCAGCTACATGAGGCAGCCATGATATGAAAGCTTGATTTTCTTGATGTTGGATGCTTGATGCTTGAATTCCTGTAGAGTAAGAGTGCATAAGTTAGATTATCCGGATCCTTTTCTTGGTTCTATGAGGCTTTATTTATAGATTTCCTAGCTGTAGAAATGCATAGGGATGACATTGAGAGGCTTGGATTCAATCTGGAGGATTGAATGGTGAAAGATGGAGGAGATTGAGAGAATTTTGGATATTGTCTCTACCCATGAAAACACCAAGCAAGAGAAGAGGAAAGATTGATGGAGGAGGATTGAGAGAAGATTTTGGAATTTGTCTCCAATTTGTCTCCAAAACTTCCCATGAAGTTTCAAAGCATTAATTGTGACATATTTTAGACATAAATTAGACATAGGATATCTAATTTATTTTTGAGGAAATATAGATGGAATATTCTTTATGCCTTTATTCAAATATTTTGATTTATTTAAATTAGCGAAAAAGGGATAAATAATTTAATTAAAAAAACTATAGAATTTGTTTATTAAATTAAACAAAAGAATATGGCAATTAATCAATAAATTTTTTTGATCTCTATTTAATTAATTTAAGATTGATGTGATAGAATAAAATAGGGATTTGATAATTAAATCAAAAAAAGTATTTAATTTTTTTTATTTAATTAAGATAAGATATTAGAAGAATTTAAATGTGAACTATATAAATAAATATTTCTATTTGTTTAAACAGTAGAGGAAATTATGATAATTAATCAAATAAATCATATTTAATTAATTGGATACTCTAGATCAATTTTAGGTGTATACATTTTGCCCCTCTTCGAAGTGATGTGTTTATGTGTTGCTTCGAAGAAAAATTTGTTGCTACTGCCAGGATCGATGATAAAATAAATAATTATGTATGCCCCAGACATTGATTTTCAGATTATTGATGATAATATGCCCCCTTGGGAGATAAATTAATGATTTGATGAAGATATGATGACGAAATAATTTATCTCCCGACAAATGATGAGGAAATATAGCCCACAGATGAATTTCAATTAATATCATGGATAAAATTAATCAAAATATAATAAAACCCCTCAAAAAAATCCCTTTTCAAAAGTTATATATAGTCCAAAAGGTCTTTTTCAAAGTCATTTATATTTTCGAGTTTGAAAAATCCTTGTGATAGAGACATTTCAGCCAGCTGGAGCAGGATGCCAATACCTTACAACACTCACCGTTTCGAGTGCGTTCAATGTCACTGACGACCGACCGCATATGGACCTCCGGTATGTACCCCTTTTCCTCCTTGTTTTTCATGAATTTATGTTTTTTATGTATTTTAATGCTTTAGGCATGTTTAGGTAGTTTTAGCACTTTCAAGCTGCGCTATAGCGCTTTCACTCCGATGTAGTGCTTATAGTAGAGATTTAGCACATGCGTTAAATTCTCTAGCGCTTCTATAGGATAATGTAGCGCTTTTGATGATATAGTGCTTAGGTAGTGAATTTTAGCACTTTGATGCTAGATTTGAGCACTTAGAGAGTTCTAGCACTTTGATTTGGTAGATTAGCACTTTCATGGTCTGTTCTAGCACTTCTGGTAAAGCGACGCTTTGAGGGACTATTTTAGCACTTTGATGTGGTAAAACAATGCTTAGGGTAAATAATGCTTTGGATGCCTGTTATGGTGCATCAGAGTGCTAAAGTAGCACTTTTGAGATTTAGCACTTTGGGTGCCTGATTTAGCACTTTTGATTGATAATGTAGTGCTTTTGGGATTTAGCACTTTGGATACCTATTTTAGAACATCCATGTCAGAATTACACATTTTGACCTAGTAAACCTTGATTTTGTCAATTCTGATCATGTCCATTCTTCAGATTGGTATGATTGATAATCCAAATTCTTGATGTTGGATTTGTGATGATTTAAATAAGACTAATTCTCATGATAAGCGAGAAGAAATCCTATTTGTGATGATCCTCATGATAGGCGAGGAAATGATTCAATATTTGATAAATCTCATGATAGGTGAGATTAGATAATGTTTGATGAACCTCATGATAGGTGAGCTTTGTTGATGTTCGCCCATGAATTTTGATCGAAAATTCATACCAAATTATTGGAATAGACTTGATAGTAGAATGACTTTTTGATTTCTTGACATAGTACACTAATTGTGAATTTTTCATTTATGATGATAGGAGGATTTGGGTACTCTCCAAATGCGAGAGAGGTTTCCTTGGACCACAGTCTTGATACCTCATCTAACACTAGATGAGCTTCAGATTATAGGCCGATGCGGCTTGACTAGTTTACTTGACATGCCCCAGATTAGGATTAATCGGGGTCTATTGACTACTTTGGCTGAGAGGTGGCACAGTGACCACAATACCTTTCATTTACCAACTAGTGAGATGACAGTCACACCAAAGGATGTGTGGCGGATTATTCGCATTCCATTCATGGGGGAGATTGTAGCGTATGATTCTCATGGGGTTGGTGGTAGAGATGCTCTTCACAAAGTATTCCAAGATCAGGATATTGAGAGTTTGAGCATTTGATGGAGGAGGATCACTGATTCATACACGACACTACCAATAGTGCTTGTTGGATTTATTGGAGGTTTCCTTTGACCTGATCATAGGTCAAAGGGATTCCTCGTGGGTTGGGATAGGACTTTAGAGAGCATGATGGTACATGGTACTAGATATGAGTGGGGATGTGCATGCTGGCATATATTTACCATGATCTTCACTCAGTGGTGTACCTAGGGGCATGCAGCTTATTAGCAGGGATGACCCTGTTATAGGTCTGGGTATGGGAGCATTTTTCTTTTGCTCAGCCATTTCTAGTGATAGATAGACCAGTAGGCAGACCATATGTGTTTAGATACAAAGGTCTGCTTACCCAGGCATGGATGGGTAAGTTAGAGCATTGGAGGCAGGTTTTTGATGACACATAGACTGTTACCTGGCATCCATACTTAGACTGTGAGCAATGGGATGAGGATGATGGAGTGTTGGGATACCTCTACGATTCCATGTATCTGATTGACCAAACACCTTTTGTATTAGAGAGATTTTTGCTTCATTGAGTGTACAGACAGTATGGCATCATTCAGTGTATGCCACAGGGGGTATCCCACTATGCTAGGCAGCGAAGTTATATTCCTAATTGGGGGCCTTGTTTATCATATGATTCTCTAGTAGAGGGATACAGGGAATTGTAGCCATCACCTTGGGACATGCGTAGAGACATTGCAGAGGCACCAGTTATAGAGGAGTATGCTACCTTCTTGGCTTTGGTTCCAAATCCTCACATCACTATTCTAGACGAGCTAGCACCGTTACCTATAGAGGAGGATGTGGCAGGGGGTTTTACAGATAGCGAGGGTGGTACTCTATCAGGTAGTAGTATGAAGAGGGGTAGTGATGAAAACAACATCGATGATAATGATGGTGGCAGTGGAGGGGACAGAGGGGTAGGGCTAGTTAGTAGTGGTCCATCATCCAATAGGCCTCGCAAGAGGCGAGTAGTGACAGTACCACCTATGGACCATCAGAGACAGATTGCAGGTCTCCAGACATAAGTTCAGACACTACAAGGATAGTTGGTATAGGCCTGGGGTTTTCTTGTTCAGACCCAGACATAGATGCTGGCCCAGGCTTAGGCTCATGCTTAGGATTTAGTCCAAGTTCAAAGACAATTGGTCATTGTCTAGACTCAGGTTGCCAATTGATAGCTGAGCAAGACAATGCTCATCAAATTATCAAGAGGGGACAAGAAAAAATCAGAGACCCTACAAAGAATTGCCAATGGTACCTTGGTGGGGGATTACATGAGAGAGGTTCTGCGGGCTGCTTGAGAGGCTGAGTTTTATCGGGGTAGATATCATGATGCAGTGCCTACTGATCGCAGAGTCAGCTATGCCCTGTCGAGATCTGGGCGGACGCATATTCAGACAATGAGTGAGGGTGTGACACAACCTCTATGTAGAGGTCCCAGAGATGCTGGATCTTCCGGGGGTGGTGGTGGTACTGGTCCTGTTGGACTTGGACATTCTGGCAGTAGCAGATAGTAGATGCTATTGAGATTCTTCTTTTTGAGACATGATTTATATTACGATGTACCTCATTTTTGATGATGTATTTTCAGACTTTATTGTATACTTGACACTGATGATATATATATATGAGATGCAGTTGATGTGATTTTATGATGGTTTATGATTGCTATGTGATGGATGCATTTATTATGTGATTTATGCAATATGTGATGATTTTATTTCAAAAGTGATGATGTAATGATAAATTCTTTTATTTTATATGTGATAAAATGTATTGATGAAAATGATGTAGTCATATGATGTTGATGGATGATAATGTAATGAATGTTTTTATGGTAAAATGAACATGATGTACTTATGGTACTATTTAATTCATAATTTAATTGATGTATGATGAAATGACGAAACTAAGTGATGAGATGACGAAACTAAGTGATGAGATGACGAAACTAAATGATGAAATGATGAATCCTACATGTTTTTGATGATTTTGGATTTATGTCAAGTAAACTCAGTCTTATTTGTAGATTAGATAATCATTGATTAGAACCCTTTATTGCAACAAATACTCTGCAGATAATGAATATGATGAATGCAATCTAATTTAATATGCAACTATATATGCAAAACGATTGTCATTTTAACAGTACTTTTGTGCTTTTTGTCATCATAGAGCTTTTATTGGATGTTGAAAGTGAGTACAAGCATCAAAGGTATGTGTTAGACCAATGACAACCTGAGTACTACTTTCATGATTTTTGATATTGCAAGTGAAAACAAGCATCTAGGTATGATTTAACCGAGATGACGTGAGAATTCATTGTGTAAACAGACAGTGGTTAATCATTTCAATGTGTGAATTCTGAATGTGATCAGTGATACATTTGCATAGCACATCCCTAGACAATTCATACATTTATATGATTAACTTACAGACAACAGATAATAAAAAAATCATTCTTCTTCCTTGTTTCTCTAGTTCGATACATCATTGAGTTACTCCAAAGAAATGATAATCAAAAATACAATTTATCCATTGTTTACTTAGAGTGTTTCATTCATTATTCAGATTTTAGATCATCCATCCTGATTTTGCGATGTTTCTAGATTTTCAAGATTTTGACCAAAGACTTAACCTACTAACTTATCCTAGGGGTCTCTGGGGCTGATCAAAGATTAGCCTTGCCTATGTTACACATGCAGAGACCACGTAGTTCGACTGACATAGACCTAAGTTTTTGGATTTTTCTTTTTCATATTTTAACTTTATGACATGTTTTTGGACATTCGAATATGACACGAATGGTTGATGCCTTTCTGACGATGATTGATGTTGCGCTTTGATCTTTGTTTTCGTTGTTCTACTATACTGTTTTTTTCCCTTTGGTGAAATCGATGTTTCATTGCCCCTAGTGATATCCAGATGTTGCCCCCAAGCTTTGGAGTGAGACTTTGAGCAAGTGAAATGATTTTGATATGGATGCAAAAATGGCAAGACTTATTGACATGATATGAAATGGTACTGACTGCTAGACTAATGATCCTAATATATTTCAAAAGTAGATGGGAAAGATGATCTTAGAATCACATACAATGCTTGTTTCTAGGTTTTCACCATATTTTTTGATTACACTCTTTGTTTTGTGTATTTTTCTCATTTTTTACTTTTTTTCTTTCTTTTTGTATTTTCTATTTTTTTTGTATTTTTGTGTTGCCAAGATGCCTATTTGCCAGGTTTTCATCAAGGAAACCATTTTCAAAAGTTTGACCTGTGCACTAGGGGACTAAGCATAGAACTTTTGGAGATGGATACTGTTGATAGGTTCATCAAACAAGTCCCCTTCTGATGTTGATAGTTGATATGATCCTGATCCATACACTAATATGACAACAAAAGGACCAAGCAAGTTAGGCTCAAATTTCCCTTTCTTCTTGCCGTCCTATTGATTCCTAGGGTTTTCCTTTAGTACCAAGTCACCAACCTTAAAGACCCTCGATTTTACCCTCTGGTTGTAACTTCTTGACATCCTCTATTGATAAGCCGTTAGATGATTAAAAACATGTTGATGATGCTCATCCAACATTTCCAATGCCTACAGTCTAGATACCCTATAGTCTTCATTTGAAATGATTCATCTGAGTGATACATGAAGGGATGGAATCTCTACTTCGAATGGAAATATGACTTCTGACCCATATATTAAGGCATATGGTGTAGCTCCTGTTGGTGTTCTGATACTTGTTCTCTAGGCCCATAGTGCAGGATTGAGTTGGACATGCCAGTCACATCCAACACCGTTAACCATCTTTTTGAGAATTTTGAGCATTGTTTTGTTTGAGGCCTCTACTTGGTAATTCCCTTGAGGATAGTACAGTGTTGAAAACTGATGTTGGATATGAAACTTTTCACATAGCTCCTGGACATCTTGATTCTTGAACGATCGTCCATTATCAGTGATAATGGATTGAGGGATTCCATACCGACATATTATGTAATTCAAAATGAAAGAGGAGATCTGCTTCCGAGTGATGGTTGTAAGAGGCACTGCTTCAATCCATTTTGTGAAATATTTTGTAGCTATTATAATGAACTTGTGTCCATTGGATGAAGATGGATTTATTTTTCCTACCAGATCCAGGCCCCATTGAAGAAAAGGCCATGTCGATGTGAAGGGATACAGTTCATGTGCTAGTGCATGAATCAGATTGTTGTGAATCTGACACTTTTGACATTTCTTGAAAAACTGATAGGATTCTTTTTCCATGCATGGCCAATAATATACCAAATGGAGGATTTTCTTGGCTAGAGTTATCCCACTCGAGTGAGTGCCACAAATACCCTCATGAACCCCTTGTAGGGTCATTTCAGATTCATCGTGTTCTAGACAACGGAGAAAGGTACCACCAAGACCTCGACGATAAAGTATGTCGGGTGGATTGGAAGATAAAGTTTCATTTTTTGTTCCTAGAAAGATTAGGAGGAAGGATATCATCTTTTAGGTAAGTATAGGTCTTTTCATAGATGGAGGTTTCAATGGTTTTCAGATGGTAGATGGTAGCGGATTTTGAATTATTATGGGGAGGACCTGATACTTGTTCTACCATAAACTCATAACAAACATGCTTCTCACGCAATTGTGGCCATAGCATCTGCAGCTTTGTTCTCTGCCCTTGGAATTTGATCAAACTTAATACTGACAAAGGATTGTTTCAGATCATCTATTTGTTGCTTGTAGGGCATCAAATTTTCATCTTTTGTTTGATACTCATCATTTACTTGATAAATGACTAGTTGAGAGTCCCCATATACCTGTAAGTCCGTTATCTTCCATTGAACTGCTATTTTGACCCCAATGATTAATGCTTTAGATTCTACCACATTATTTATACACTGAAACATCAATCTATATGATTTTGGAATGGTGTGTCCTTGTGGAGAGATGAAAAAAATCCCTTCTCCTGATCGTCGTTTGTGTGTATGATCCATCAAAACATAATACCCATTATTGGGGCATTTCTGTCAGAATGTCTACATCCAGAAACTCCATTGTCGTTGGTCGATCATCTGGTAAGGGAGCCTCAGCTAATTGTTTAGAAATTTCCTGACCCTTGATTTCCTTTCTCTCTACATATTGAATGTCAAATTCACTTAATAGCATGACCCACTTTGCCAGTCTACCTATTAAGGTAGCTTTACTGAGTAGATAATTTAAAGGATCAATCTTTGCTATTAGTTTGATTGTATGAGTTAGCATATAGTGTCTTAGTTGTTGAGTAGCAAACACCACCGTAAGGAAAGATTTCTCTATGAAAGTGTAATTGAGTTCATATCCATTTAATGTCCGACTGATATAGTAGATGGAATGTTCTTTTCCTTCATAATCCTGTTGCGCTAATAGTACCCCTAAAGACATATTTGTCGTGGAAATATACAATATGAGAGGCCTTCCTTCTATTGGTGGCATGAGAATAGGTGGTGACATTAGATACTATTTGATTTGATTGAACGTTGTTTCACATCCATCATCCCACTTGAAAACTATATTCTTAAGCAATAGATGATTAAAAGGATGAGTTTTGTCCGCCAGCTGGGAGATAAATCTTTTGATCAATTGGAGCCTTCCCTGTAGTGATCAGAGTTGACTGATATTCTTAGGAGGTGTCATTTCCATTATTGCTTTGACTTTCATTGGATCCACTTCAATGCCTTTTTTCTGAGACAATGTACCCTAATAGTTTTGCTGATGTGACCCCAAAGACACACTTCTTGGGGTTTAACCTAACATTGAATTTCTCCATCCGTGTGAAGATTTTGTCTAGGATATGCAGATGTCCTTCCCTATTACTATATTTTTCCAAGATTTCATCCATGTAATCCTCCATGAAGGTGTGCATCATATCATGGAAAATTTTTGTCATTGCTCTTTGCTAAGTGGCTCCTGCATTTTTCAAACCAAATGGCAAGATGTTCTAGCAGAAAGTTCCCCATGGACATGTAAAAGCCATCTTTTCCTAATCTTCTGGAGTTATTTTTATTTGATTGTACCCAGAGAAACCGTTCATGATTGACAACATGGCATGCCATGCCATCAAGTCCACGATGATGTCGATATTTGGTAGTGAAAAATCATCCTTCGGGCATGCTTTATTTAGGTCCCTGAAATCTGTACATATCTTGATGTTATTGTCCAGCTTTGAAATAGGTACAATGTTTGATATCCACTTGGCGTAGTCTATAGACTTTATGAATCTAGCGTCCAATAATTTCTTTAGCTCTGTCTTTACCATTAATGCGATATGGGGATGCATTTTTCTCAATTTTTGCTTGATAGGATTGATTCCTGTGGGAAAAGACAAATGATGCATGAGATGATTTGGGTCTAAGCCTAGCATATCGGAATATGACCAAGCGAAGTTGATGCTTCTTTCTTTAAAGAATTTGATGAATTCAGGTCTTTCTTGATCTGTCATGGATTCCGCCAGATGTAGGATTTTTGTCTGTTCTTCAGTGTCGATGTTCACAAACTGTGTTGGTTCTACGAGGACTGATGATCACTCATGATAATGTTCTGGAAGAGTGTCAAATCTTCCATCCTTCAGTGCCTCAAAAAGGTTTTCACTATTAGATGTGTTCTTTATTTTTTCTTTTTCCATATCTAATGCTGCCATAGAATGGTTTTCACCATTAGATCTATTTTCCCTGTTTTCATTTTTGCAACTGGAAGATTTGACACCCTCCTACCGAGTTGTGTTGTTATGAGTGTTATAGATAGAACTTATACTAGGTTTTCTATGACATAGGAAATTTATGATGGCATCATCATTTATAAATCTGGGTATAGTCAGAGGTTCGACAGGGTCCCAGTCAATGAGTTCAGGATGGATTAATGGCATGAGGTCATCAGATTCATTTGGGTTGATGGATGTAAGGGTTCAAACATGCATTTCATCATAGTTGTTTATGGTAACATCGCGGTCAATGATGGTACTTTCTTCAAGATCATCTAGCTCACTCGAGGTCTGTTCGTCCCCACTTGAATCATCGATATTTAGTGATGCTTCTATGATTGGTCTAGACCTAGAGCCTTGGCCCTCCTCATGTATAGGTGTATATTGTTGGATTACATCAATATGAATATCTATGAAAGATATATTGGAACATGAATCCCATTCATATTCATTTGAATCTGTCTCAAAGTTATTTCTAAGTTGAAGAATTATTTCTACAACCTTCTTTTTTAGTTCCTATTTTTCTTCATTAGAGTATCCTAGTCCTAAATTCTCTTTTGAATGGAGAGGGAGGGGTGTAATAGTCTCTATAATTCCATCCTTTCTTAATCCAACAGGTCCTTGTCCTTCATACCCCATTTTTTCTAAAATAGCTTTTCCTTTTCCATATTTATCAGTATTATTATTGACATTTTTGATACTGATATTTGATGTAGAGGGTTCCTCATCTTTGTAGAGCCAATCTAGGATCGTTTTTCTATCTGATTCATCCTCTATTGTACCTTTTTTGACAAACCTTTCGTCAAGAGCTGTGGCTGGTAATGATGTTTGAGATTTGATCATAGATGGTTGACCATATGTCCTAGGAGATGGCATTAACTGTGATAGGTTAAGCAATTGCTCCATAGAATATGTTCCCATTCCCTTGTCCATCGGTTGGACTTGCTCTTGGAACTTTTGTGATAAAGAAGTTTGTTGATCTGGATTATCTATTGATTGAGTTTCAACAGGACTTGTCTCTTTTTATTTACCCTTCTTCTCTACCCACTTGGTGGTGATACTTGGATGTTGTTCTTCTTTGGATGATTTCGAACTTGATGCTTCCTTGTTGTGTGGTATAAAGGTATCTTGAGAGATCCTAAGGGTGTCACAATGTTGAGGATGATTGTAATCAGCAGATATAGTCACCTCTCATCCATTTATGGGAAACTTCAAACATTGATGATATGTCAAAGGTACAACCTGCATTTCATGGATCCATGGTCGTCCTAAGAGAATGTTGTATGCTAACTCTTTTTCCAACACTTGACATGCTATATGTTTCATCATTGGCCCCACTTGAATGGGTAGCATAATCAAGCCTTTAGATGATATTTCTTCCTCATCATATGCTTTGATAGTCATTTTTCTTCGAGCATCAATAGCATCATCTGAATATCCTAGTGCACGGATTAACTTGAGAGTGCAAATGTTCAGACCAGATCCCCCATCTATTAAGACTCTCTTGACGTGATGATTGTGGATTAAGACTTCAATATGGAGTGCAGTATTAAGGGGATGGTTTAGTGAGATATCATCCTGTTCAAAGAATGATAGACAATGTGGGGTAGTCAAATGTCCCACCATAGCTTGAAACTGAAAAACATCTAGATTCTTTGGTACCGTAGTGGCAAGTAATGCTTGTTCAAGAACCTCCTTATGCAATGGGGATATTTTAAGGAGCTCTAGTATTGATATCTATGCAAGAATGTTTTGTAGTTGATTGACAATGTTATAATGAGATGGAGGTGGAACTGCATGTGTACACCCAACTCCCTTTAACATGCCTTGGATTTCCCCCTAGTCATTACATTTATTGGTTGATGTTCTTGACGGTTTCTGATTTTTAAGACATTGATTTGATTATCATAGTTTTGTATGCTGGGGTGCAAGTCCAAAGAGGTAGTGTTGTTGATTTTGGGTTCGCCAATGTGGTGACTAACTATATCATCACTCTCTATTCCAAATAGACAAAGGATTGTTGTGTCAAAGACATGGTTGACATTCTTCCCTTTGTTGTTTGAAGATGATGATGCTCCTTTGTCATAGTTTGGAAAAGGGTCCTTGAAGGCCGAATGATCATTATTGTTTTGGGGTCTTTTCACATATGCTTTATTGTTGTCAATCAAATCTTTTATTGTGTGCTTCAATTCCATACAATCGTTGGTTTTGTGGCCTTTGTTATTATGGAAGTTGTAGTAATCAACGTCATTCCACCATGGTGGTTTGACCTTTAGATCCCAAAATTAGGCTTCTCGTGCAGTGATAAGGCCACTAGTGACTAACTCTTTCATTTTTGATTATATCATTTGGCCTAAAGGTGTGAACCTACACCGATTTGATGGTTTCTGATATGACTGCGTTTTTACGATCTTGTTGTTTTGCATGACAGTTGACCTGATAATTTGATCATTGTTTTGATTCTTTGATGTAGATGCTGTCAAGTTAAAAACAGGTTTGACATTTTGGGAATCACTTGTTCTTTCATTTGTAGTTGTGTGTCGATTCTTTTGCCAAAATTTTGGCTTATCACTGCTTGAGTATTGATTTGAGGAGTTATTTGTGTTATTCATTTTATCATTGAAATGTTTGATAACTCCTTTTTTGACTAATGCTTTCTCAATTTTAAGACCGTTTTCTATTACTTTTCAAATGTGGGAGGACATTGCAATTCAAGTCTATAACTCATTTCCTTTGTTAAGTCAATGAATAACTCCATCTTTTCTTCCTTAGGAATGGATCAAGGATATCTAGCGAACAATCGTCGCCATCTTTATAGAAAAGACAAGAACATTTCCCCTTTGTTTTGCTTTAGGTTATAAAGATCCTTTATTGTAACATCATGTTGGATGTTAAAGGAATACTGGGAAATGAACCTATTGACAAGTTCCTCAAAAGTTCTGATACCTGGTTGTAGTTTTGAAAACCACTCCTTACATGATCCTCCCAAGCTCCTTGGGAATAATATCATTAAGTAAGTTTCCTCTTGGGAAAACTCAAGACTCATTTTTTTGAATTCTCTAATATGATCTATCAGATCCATTCTTCCATTGTACTTGTCATACTTTGGGATCTCACAGTGTCGAGGAAAAGGTATTAGATCGATTGTTGCATTGAAAGGATAAGGACAAATGTCCTGTATTGCATATCTTTTGGTACTCCCTTTCGTCATATCCTATATCTGTTGTTTTAACAGTTGCATTTGAGATGTCAAAGCAGCAACTGGATCTATTGTTTCTATAGGTTGCAGTATTTCAGTCTCACTTGTTCCAGGTGCTTCCTTCAGAAGATTCACGTCAAAGTCCTTGGGAAGCTTAGCACCCGATTCAGCCAACATCAAAAGATACTTCTCCATATCTTGTTCTAAAATATTTTCCATAAATTTATGGAACTTGGGATCTTGTTGAGCTATTTGAATATCCTCTGGAGTTATTTCATTCTTATCAATTTGGTTTAGATTGTTCCAAGGATTCTCTTATGCCATTGTTCGGGATGTTTCAAGTTCTTGTTCTAAGAGTCTTTGCTTTTGGGATCTAGTGAAGATTGGCATACAAATTTTTTCCCTTTCTTCCAAAATGTTGATCTTCTATGCTGGGAAAATGTCAATTGAACTTTTAACAAAGTCGAATAAGATAATTGATCTTATTGATGAGACTATGTTAAAAATTTGATTACTATACTTAATTTCATGATAAAGATGATAGTATCTTGATGATGAAACTTCAGTGTAGTAATCGATTGTGTATTTGATTTTGACACTTCTGATTTGCAAGATCTTGTTTCAGTTGATAAGATTGGAAATTTGTATAAACCTATCTTCTTCTAGTCTCTAAAAAATGATTTTGATAAAAAGAAACTTGGTTTTGATAAAAAATGTGGATAAAATGACAGACTGATTGATTGGTAGGATTTTTGAACTCTCAGTTTTGAAAGCGCTAAAATAGAGGACAGAGGTGAAACAGGTGACAAAAGCGCTAAAATAATGCTCAAAAGTGCTACAGAAATTGATGGAAGCGCTATCTTGACAGAAGCACTGAAACAGTTCCCAAAAGCACTGGAAAAGATGATGAAAGCGTTGTGTAATGAAAGTGCTAAAATAAAGACTATAAGCAGTAAAATAGTGCCCGAAAGCGCTATTTCATAGAAGCGCTAAAACAGTGACCTGAAGCGCTAAAATAGGTTTCCAGAGCACTAAAAATAGGACTTTTAAGACTCTATTGTAAAATCTGATCTAGTCTTGTGGCATACTGTATCATGGATTGTGGAAGATAAGAATGATGTATGCGATGAGTATGGTTGTGATTCTGAGTGATATCTCTTCTTTGGAAGAAGGATCGTGAATAGAGTGGATCTACTGCATAATCTAAAGTGTGACCCCTAGCAAAATCATTATATTTATGGATGAATGTTCTATGTTGTAAAAAAAGCTTCCGATTTTGATATAGTAAACGTTGTCTTCTTTATTTATCTCGATAACCGAAAGGTTTCTTGGGTTTTGTGATTTTGATTTTTATCTTGACAACCATGGTGGACTTCCACTTTCACAACATGGATTTTTTGACCTAACTTGACTTTCTTGTTTTCAGGATGATCTTTATTCTAATTTTAATGATTTGTAAAAACATAGAAAGCAATTGTGAATAATTGTTTTAACTGAATAGATCGTGTATACTCAAGAGCCATGAATGGTCCTTATTGATTTTGACGGGTTGCTTTGACAATTGTACACAAATCAAACATACTCACACTTAAGGACAAATAGGTCATCATTATACTCACAGCCCACATCTTGAATTGCGTTGACGCACACAACCTTATCACCCCTTAGAGGGCACCCGTGTTTTTGTTGTTTCCAGGCACATACTCAGAGTTGGATTTCTCGTCCTCTGAGAAAACGGTCCGTGGAAATTATATGGTAAGTGTCTTGGGGGTAGATTCTTCCCTCCCCTTACACTGTGAGTATGACAATGTACAGATACTGACTTGGCAGGATACTACGCTATGGTTCGTAGATAGGGCTTCTGTGTGGTGTGGCAATTGATAAACTCCCTCAGGAAACCTCCCAATCTTTAGAACAAAGATCTTGGGGATGGTTATCTTTCTCACTACCGTCAAGTTGGACTTTCATCAACAACTTGCATTTTTATTATAGTTGGTTGGAATCCTTGGCTTTAGGCATTCCCACTTAGGTTGTTCCCGTAGGGTGAGTACTTTTTCCCACTATGATAGGCCTTCTAAAGGATTTAATAAAGCGTAAATAGCATGAAGTAAAAGTGAATCTGGCACTTTGGTCACCCAGTTAAGGGGAGAGAATAAGCCTAATCACCACAAGCACAACATATAAGTTGTTCTAGTTTTAGCCCAAAAATAAATTTTCTAATCTATGTGAAGGTGTTGCTTCACATAAATCATGTTATTCTTTTAAACTTATATTGTAAAAATGTGATGACTATCCTAGGATTGATAAATTTTATTTTAATAAAACAAAAAGTGGCTACCCTACGATAGATACATTTTAGAAACCAAGAAGTGACTATCCTAGGATTGATAAATTTTAGAAAACCAGAAGTGACTATCCTAGGATTGATAAATTTTAGCCCAACTATGAAAAAAACTAAAATTTGGCTACGGTCGTGTCAGATCCAGACTGATTTTACAAAAGCATTGGAATAGTCCATTGAAGTGCTATAAATTTTACCTGATGCAGTATAACATGAAAGTGCTGAAATAAGACATCGAAGCACCGAAGTTTGCCACAGAAGCACTAAATCACCGATGCACTGAAATAGGTCATAGAAGCACTAAAGTTGAAAGCGCTAAATTTTTTGAAGGATGTGTTGTAGTAACATGGAAGCACCGAAATAGAGCATGGAAGCACTATAGTTTTCCATAGAATTACTATAGTATTTGACGGAAGCACTAAAACAAAACACGCCCACAACCTGCATGACACTTTCCAAAAACAATTGATAAAATTGGGGTTAATTCCCCACACTGGGCACCAAATTGTAAGTGTGGGTAATGTGTAAAGCACAAAAGACACTTCTTAATATGACATTATATCGAAGATAAAGCCAAATGAATCAAATCAAAGCAATAATTTACTGAAAGCGTCATATTGTTCTCTATCTCCAAATATTTATTAAATCACTATGGCTCTTAGATTGTGAGTGCACTATGATTGTTAAAATGACTATCTGAAGAATGAGATGGATGCTAATGCAATGATATGGAGCTTAATGTGATAATACTAGACGATAAAGAAACTAAACTAGCATGAATTGACATTGAAACATATAAATGCAGCTACAAGAGGCATCCATGATATGAAAGCTTGATTTTCTTGATGTTGGATGCTTGATGCTTGAATTCCTATAGAGTAAGAGTGCATAAGTTAGATTATCTGGATCCTTTTCTTGGTTCAATAAGGCTTTATTTATAGATTTCCTGGCTGTAGAAATGCACAGGGATGACATTGAGAGGCTTGGATTCAATCTGGAGGATTGAATGGTGAAAGATGGAAGAGATTGAGATAATTTTGGAGATTGTCTCTACCCATGAAAACACCAGGCAAGAGAAGAGGGAAGATTGATGGAGGAGGATTGAGAGAAGAGTTTGGAATTTGTCTCCAATTTGTCTCCAAAACTTCCTGTGAAGTTTCAAAGCATTAATTGTGACATATTTTAGACATAAATTATACATAGGATATCTAATTCATTTTTGAGGAAATATAGATGGAATATTCTTTATGCCTTTATTCAAATATTTTGATTTATTTAAATTAGCAAAAGAGGGATAAATAATTTAATAAAATGAACTATAGAAGTTGTTTATTAAATTAAATAGAAGAATATTGCAATTAATAAATAAAGTGTTTTGATCTCTATTTAATTAATTTAAGATTGATGTGATAGAATAAAATAGGGATTTGATAATTAAATCAAACAAAGTATTTAATTTTGTTTATTTAATTAATCGGATGCTCTAGTCAAATTTTAGGTGTATACAATACTAACTCCGAATCTATAGATCTCTTATGTATTTTTTGGGGAAACCCCTCCTTCCTTTTTGATGAAATAGCCTCATTTTGGAAACATATGACTTAGCATAGGGATTTTCAAGGAAGCTCTCATGTCTTAGGATTGAACACTGGCTACTTTAAAGAACTTTCTCACAACAATGGTGTCAAAAGCCACTTTAAATTGGGGCCATACATCAATAATATATTTCGACGTTTCTAATGTTTCATGGTGCAATTTAGTTGTTTGTGATGTGTCATTTTCTTAATGGTGTCATTGGGTTTGGTGTCCTCCAAGAGTGCAGTATTTCTTAGTGTATGAATTCCCTCTTAGTGGTGATGCGATGCACGCCATTACAGCAGTTTTGAATTTTTGACTCTTTACTTTTCCTCTCTTGGAGACATTAGGTATGATGTTCCCTAAGAAGAAGACCTTACACGAACTGGTGTAGGAGCACCTAGTATGCAAATTTTGCTCAAATAATACATTTTTGCAATTTTGGAGTCCTTTTGGTCTTAGGGGTTTAATAAGGTCTTTAATAACCATGATTAATGTTTTAATTCCATTTTCAATCCATTTTTTGGTGTGGGTTTTTAATTTGTTGCAAGTTTCTAAAAAAATGTTAAAGTTGCTATTTTGGGTGTCATGCATTTTGGCAACTTGGCAAAAATGATGAAATATCATTAATGGAAAAGGGAAATGTCTTGTAACTAAAAAATGGATTGTAAAAGGAATGTTAGAGCCTGGAGTGGTTGAGTTTTTAAGATGGGAAGTTATTTTTGGTGTTTATGCAAGAATTTGAATAAGATTTTCCAATATTTTATGTAAATGCAACAAGTTTTTAGATTTGATACAGCGTATACAATCTTGTTTGTACAATGAAAAAGTTTGCATGTTAAATTAATTTTTTTCTACTTTATTTTGGCTTTGATTTGAGGCATTTTCATGGTAAAATGAGAAAGTTGCAGTGATTTTGGTGAAAACTGTCCAAACCCTAGCTAGGGATGGCAACAAGCACTAAAAATGTAATAGCTTTTTTTTCTACTTGTCCAATATTCCTGAAATTTTGTCCAAAATTCTATATTGATCTATATTTTGATTTGGATTTGGTTTTATGTCTTCAAACACTCACATTTGGGAGTAATCTTCACCAATCCGCTTCAAAAAAGCACAAAAAAAGGGTTTCTAATTTTGTAACAACCCATTTTTGACCTATTCTGTACAAAGTAACCCTATCCCATTTTCAAATATGTGTAGTAAGAGACAAAAGGGTATTCCAAATAGGTCTTTTTTTTATTATTAGGTTTCTAATGAAAATTATGACCAAAAAACCCAAATTGTTGCCCCCATGTTTTAGGTTTTAAGAGCAAGTTGTCAAAAATGAACAAGAATGCACATTTTCGCCATTTGGATTGGAAACCCTATTTTTGATGTGTTTAGTTTTGTCTTTCCTCTACATCACGAACTAAACAAAATCCCTTAGAACAAAACCTTTACTAGCATTATTGTTCATAAGTGTTTATCATAACACAACTTACTAACCTTATGAAGCTCAAACCTTAAATTCAAGGCTACCTAGTATAAAACACATTTCTTTCCTATGGAGCCTTGTATTTTTTATAGGTGCTTAGCATAAAACAATTTCTTAATCCCTATGGAGCACAAAACCTTTCCTTGCGGTGCCCTATTGAAGTTATCAAAGGGATAGATCTGGTATGATTAGTACAATGATAAGCCTAAATGAGGGAATGACTTTCTCATTGTAAGGTGAGAAGCCTAAATGAGGGCATGACTTTCTCACTAAGCCACTTTATTGGGATACTCACCTAGTAGACAACTTGAGGTTCCACTACCCTTGAGTGAGCACAAAATCCAAAAGCTTAGATGTGTTTTACGCCAAACAGATTGTCTAGGCCTAATTTTTTCCTAGTCTTTGATGGTGCATGATTGAATATCTTTTTCATTGTTTCATACATAAGTGTTTTGGATTTCTACTTTAGTGTGAGTTTGTGCTTGCACTCATCCTCACACTAAAGTGGGGGTTAAATGCAGTTTAGGAAAAAGTATCCCTTTTTCACACTTAATTTGGGAATGAATAATTAATAATAAAATGAGCTTAATGATGCCTTAATTTAGTGTTGTAATATGTATTTTACATATTCACATTAAGTTTAGGGCCTTTTAATTAAAATGAACTTATTTCTTTCTTATTTTTGGTTTTGTAAGGTGTACCTTTACAATTTCACACTAATCTATGGATTTATTAATTAATTGAGGTTAATTTTCCTTAATTGGCCCTTTTAATTCAAATCCAAGCCTAGTTAATTATAATTTATAAGGGATAAAACCCGACAATTCATAAATTCCATAACATAATGTTTAACATTGAGCAATGTGTGTCCTAGGTTAGTGACCTAGGACCTATTCGCCATAGGGTGAATAGGTCCTCACTTGCACCTAGGACCTAAATTCAAACTATGTTTTTGGTGATATTTTAATGGTTTCAAATGTATATTCAGATGTTGGCTTGTGATATTTTAATTTTAGGAATTAATGTTAAGATATGTATAAATAAGAGGTCATTTCACTAAGTTTCACCTAGAGTTTTCAAGGTAGAATATTTCAAGAAAGCCAAGAATAATTTCATAAGAGCATTAAGAGCATTTTCAAGGCATTCAAGGGTAGAATTATTGAAGATTATTGCATCAATAAAGATTCCATTATCATGTCAAATATTTATTGCATCATGCATGTTGTTTGAGCTAATATGGTGATGTAGTGTTCAGGATCTATTCAGTCATTCAAAGGAATTTTTTTAAGACAAGTTTCATGATCAAGATCTACATCCATTGAAGCCAATTCATGTTAATTATAGATCTACAATCCAAGGTTCAAAAAAAAATTTGGTGAGTTTTTACATAGATTTTTTCATTCATCATTCCTTTCATGTTGTTATTCATTTCAAGGTTTAATTTCCAAAATGGGGTTTGACCAAGGAAAATTTCATTCACCTAACAAACAACATTTTTCTCTCTTTGATGTGTGATTGTCGATTTTAGGTGGAAGAAATTTTGAGGAGAAAAAATTGAAGAAAGTTTCAAAGTTGTCAAAGTTGCAAGAAAATTTGTCACTTCATGGAAACTCTTCTACAAGATTTACTTCTGGTTGTCCGATAGTGAGAATCAGGAATTTGGGAGTGCAAACATAGCAAAAGAGAACACAAAAATAGATTTAAGAGAACCCTAGCCAAAACCCATTCACCATAGGGTGAATGAGTCCTTAGTGAGATTCAAAAGGTGACTTTTGGTAAAACGTACACATTATTCTCCCCTTTCTAGATATACCTTTTGATTACTACTTATGTTAGTTTTGAGTATTGTCCTTAATTTTTATTTTATAGCCTACATTTTGGATTTTATTTGATGATTGCAATATTTCTCCCCAAAGTTCTATTTGAATCTTACCCCTGTCCTTGCATAGAGAGGAAATTTTTTGATTCATACCTTGATTTGACTCACCTTTTTGGTTGTTAGTCACTTTATTTTTTGGATCTCATTTCCTTGAATTAAATTAGAGAACTAGGTCCTTAGGTGGTTAACACCCATATTTTCATCCACTTAACCCTCATTTTCCATTGTTTCAATAGATATATATATACATATATATAAATACTTATATATTTATACATATGTACACATATATGTGTACATATATTTAAGTAAACATACATACATACATACATACATACATACATATGTATGTACGTACGTCTGTAGGTACATGAATATACAATGAAAAAAATAAAAAAAATAGTAAAAATACAATGGAAATCTTTATTTCAACATTTAAGTTCATTTGGTTTCATAGTCTTTTATTGAATATTTTTTTCTTAATCAAGTTTTGAAGTCAAACCAATTACAAGTCAGACATAGGTAGACCATATACAACATAATGTTTTTTGTATGTATCAAAATTCAAATTTTTTTACTGGATCAAGGACATCAATACCTAGCCTAAACATGTTTTTCAAAATTTTACTTTGATAATTTACTATTTTTCCACATGTGTAGAATAGAGAGCTTGATTTTTGATGAAAAACCTATGTTTAATCAAACTATAAAAACAAATACATAATAAAACCAAAACATATTAAAATTATATTCGATGGATAGCTCGTTCCAAGGACTACCATCATCGAGTTGGGTCTATGAAGTCTCCTCCATTTCATCCTCAACCTGAGCTTCAAAGAGAAAATTTTTAATAGAAATTTGGTGCAAGAGGGAGAGAAGGGGGAAAAAGAGGGGTTCGCTTGAAGGGGGATTTGAGCGAATCCCCCTTTTTTCAAAATTTTCCTTATTTTCAATCTGAGCAACAAGCAAAATGTGGGACCCATCATTTAAGAGGGTTCTCTCGAAGGAGGGTTCGAGTGAACCCCCTTTGGGTTCGTGTGAACCCTAAGTTTGTTCGAACCCCCCAAAACTCAAAATTTTCTTCATGGGGGCATTTTTTGCAATTTTCCTTCATCAATGGAGTTGTAAACCAATTTTGTGGGATCATGCAAAACCAATTATCCAAGTTCAACCCATTCAAGAATATTATGTTGATTCATCATATCCACGCCACTAAAAATTACTCCACAATTATCAAATGACCCATTAAACCAAAGAGGAAATCCTATCAAAAAAATAAGCATATCATAATTATGACAAACAAATTACACTATTCTAGGCTTGCGTAGAGTATGAACTATATTTACTTAATGTGCAATATCCACTAGAAGTCGAGGAATAGGAATATGCCAAATAATCTTAGGAAGAGGAGAAATCACTAATTAATGATTAAATTTTTGACCTTCATCCTCAAATTTAAATGTAAGAATTAGAAAAAATCTCCACCCATCAATAAATGGAGGTGATTTTTTTAATAAATATTTTCTCACAATTTTCATTGATTTAGTTAGCACTAATAGTTTTATTGACTCAAGATTGGCTAAAATGGTGGATTATTTTGTCTACCCTTGTTCTATCTTTAAAGTTATGATTTTCAATGGAGGAAACATACTTTGTAAGTGTGAATGTTAACATATTTAAACATTTCCATGGGGTCCTATAGTCTCAAATAAAATATGTTTATTCTTTCCTTGAGTGGTAGTGAAATTATATGTTGGGAGCACAATGGATCTAGACTCTTGGTCTTATCTTGTGATAATTTCTTGAAATATAGATTTAATACATAGTTACTAACCTAAAAAAAAAAAAACTTCCAAGGCATAACCTCTATATCTATTAATTGTTAGCTTTCATTGTATACAAAGGTTACTCAATAGTGCTCTCATGGAATTATTGTAAAACTTTCTACTATGCAAATTACTCAAATTTCTACCTCAAGCCACCTTGAAAGGATCTCCAAGATATTTTAATCCATATTCCTATGCTCCTCCTAGAACCAACTAAATTACATATAAGCTACATGAAACCTCATGCCATTTGGATCTATGACCTAGGAAGAAACCTCCAAATATCTACCCTTAAAAGTACCTATTTTTTTCAGAAGACTAAGATAGATAGATCATCCTAGGAATTGCCACTCCAAGGGGTTATTCATGTCAGAACAAAAAATTACTCCTTTGAGTCTAATTGGTGTGTAAGAAACATGGGTCTTAGTAGGTCTTTGTATTGATCATCTAGGATAAATTTCCTTCTTTGGTACTCTATGATCTCTTAGATGAACACTCTAGTGCATTCTTATTCTCCAAGGTATATTTATGATCAAGCTATATGATGGATATTATGAGTTTATTATCATGCATTTTGGACTAAACAATGCATCATCTACCTTTCAAATCTTGACGAATAATACTTTCCATCATTTAATGTAAAATTTTAGCTTAGCTTCTTCTTTAATGATATTCTTATTTATAGTCACATGGGAATAAAACTGATTACACTTATATTAAAAAAATAATAAAATCTTATATGCTAGAACCATTTATGTTCTAAATTCTACAAATTATTTATTGGATAGATAAAAATTGAATATGTAGGTCACATTGTTTCTAAGGATGGTATTCAAGTGGCCCCAACAAAAGCTATTACAATGTGAAATTTTCCTACCCCGTAAACACTAAATAGCTTTTATGGATTCTTAGGCCTTAGAGGATATTATCACTACTTAGTAGAAGATTTTGAGAATATTATTCCCCCCATATAAATATGATAAAATATACCTTATAGTGGTTTACAAGTATAGAAGTGATATTTCATCTAGATAAGAACGCTATGTGCACCACACAATTTCTTCCTATATCAAATTTTTCCAATACCTTTTGTTAATAGAAGTGATTATTTAAGATCTAGAATAGGTTTTACATTTTCATGCAAAAAAAGGTCATCCTTTTCCTTTACTAGTAAGGCTCTAACTATCCCAAACCACATCGATTCTACCTAAGAGAAGGAGATGTTAAGACCATTCTTCACAAAATGAATAAAAATCATGCATTTCTTGTTGGACCACAATTTTGTGTTAAAACTTATCACCAACGTTTCAAGTATTTTTTAAATAATGAGTCTCCTCGCCAAAGAAACATAAATGGATTGACATGTTGTTGGGGTATGGTTGTGAGATAAACTAAAAAAATGGAAATGATAATAGGATAGAAAATATGTTGTCATATCAATTTGAAAACCATCTTACTTTGACTACTTGGTTCATTCCACCACTACTAGGGTAAATAACTTATGTCAAAAGTGTCAACACGTCACCTAGAGCAACTCATCAACTAGGTGTTAATAACCCTTATTCAAATCCTTATTATTTATGGGATGCATTTTATTTTTGGTATAATTATCATCTACTCTTAGTCTCACAATTGTACTTGTGATTTTTTTTTTTCCTAAGTTCCATGTCATACCGTTGAGTTGTAACCTTGGCATTTTAAAAAATTATGAAAGATCTCATTGAAATTTTGTCTAGGAGGGTATAAAAATAGACATCATATAATTTTTAGTAGAATGTTGAAATTGTCAACACAATATAGGTGAAGTTTTGTTTACCTTGAGATACCTTCAACCATTATCCATTCTTATACAAGTGTGGACTAACACTTAAATTAAATTCATTGAAATAATTCTATAGTTTATAAGAAAATAAGTCATTCTAGTGGTGTTAGATCACCTCTTCAAATGCATCCATTTTTGTGCCTTATCATTCTCCTATACAACCTCCACCATTACCTATACTTTTATGGACCAAATATTTTTTGTCCATGAAATTGTTGCTTCCAATGTTAGTAATCATGTCCCTATTTCCATTACATATTTTTTGTTAGAAATTTTCAGTACCAATGTACCCAACTTAAGATGAGATATGCATGCCATCCATAGATAAATTTATAAAGTAAAATTGTTAATAATTTTATGGAGATCTATTTATGCTACTTTTCTTTAGATCACTAACATCATTGAACCAATGATTACTATTTGTAGAATGATGTTATAATACTACTCATCAAACATCAATCAAGATGATACCATATGAAATACTATATGATCAAGTATACATCGCCTCTCTAGAAATATATAATGATAAGTTTAAAGCTACAAACAATGGACCCCACCCTTCATTCATGTAGCACCATTCTTTACACCCTTAAGGAAAATATATACATAACACATACAACTCTATGAAGTAAAAGGTTGGTCAACACTACTCAAAATGCACTTTTACCATTAGTGACATGATCTTTCTTTATGCCCATCTCTTCAAAAAGTTATCTTTGAAGGTGAAGGGTCATGAAAAATATAGAACCTCAATTTTATAGGCCCTAGAAAATTTGTAGTAGATTGGTTCAATTTCCTACAAGTGGGAGCTCCATCCCTCCCCCAAGCCCCACCTAGTTTTCCATGTTTCTTATTTGAAAAATGTTCTTGGAAAACATATTCATACTCATTCTACATCTCTAGACACAAATGGATTTATCATCTTGACCCTAGAGTCTACCCTTGACCAATGTTTATGATCTATCTACAACGACACATTCGAAAAATTCCTCATCTAATGACATGATATGCAACTAGAAGGTGTTATATATGGACCCCTCTTCCAATTGCAAAAAAAAAAAAATCATCTCAAGATTTAAGGACTGTAGACACCTAAAAATGACTTAGGCCCGCGATCACTATTTTACCACCTTTCGTCATAACATGGTTATAACTCTGTAATTATGTTTTTAACCCACATTCAACTATTAATTAAATAATTTATAATTATTTAATTAATTCATAATCTTTCATTCTTCATGAATATTAAATAAATAAAACTTATTTATTTATTTAATGTGTCACTAATTATCAAAGTAATCTCACAATTAAATAGAGTCTCATTTATTTAATTAATCCTTATCACTAATGTCCTCCTGATTATTAAATAAATATATTTAAAATATCTTGATTTAATATGTCACTAATTCCTAAATCCTCTTAATTAAATAGATTTGATAATTTATTTAATTAATTAACTAATTCTTCTAAATTAAATAATTATTTTTAATTATTTAATTTTTGCATGTGACACTTCTATATTTTTAAATAAAACAAATCATTTAAAAATGTCTCACATGGTTAACTGATTCTTCATTTAGTAATTAATTTCAAAAATTAATTACTTATTATCTCACAAAATCCCTATTTTGAATTAATTTAATTCAAAATGGAAATATTCTTCTACAATTCAAGTAATTGCTAAAATTATTGATTTTCTAAAAACTCATCCCCTTATCTTCTGTTTTTTACTAATTTCATCTGAAGGTCACGTTTATTGTCCACCATTGATTTAATTTCTTAAATTAAATCTTGTCCACACATTTGGGGATTGTTACCCTAACCCTATTTGAGAGTTGCCATTTTGAATCTTAACCATTGATTCTAGGGCATTTCTCAATCTATCATCTCATTTGTCCATTCAAGATTGCATTTTCTATAAAATGACAATCTTGATCTCATTTTTGGGATCGCTTAATCTATTATTATTTTGGCAATCTCATTATTGAAATTCTCATATCATCTTAGGCTTATATTACTATTTGCATAATAGAAGTAAAATTTTGGTTTGCATAGAGTTATTTCATAAATCCTTCAAAGGCTTTGTTAGGACTAGGCATATAAAGTTTGCTCACAAATCTAAGGGCATCCATTATCACAACAAGCTTGAGGAGGTACAATGGAAATCAGTCATGGATCGTAGGAATGGGTGAGATCTTTCTAGTTTCTTGCATTTCTTTACATTTCTCCTTTGCATTCTATTGTTTGATGTTTTATTGACTTGCAGGTGTTACTAATCTAGTTTTAAACATTGCAGAAAATAAACCTTGATTACATTGGTGAACCTGACAATCTAACAAATTTTTGTAGGTTTTTGTACGGCCTCAGATTCTATTTTGTAGGTATAGGAGTACAAAACGATGCAACCGTAGGCCTATGCAGTACAAATTCTCTGCCGCACCGCATTTGTGATCACGAACGATGCATACGCTCTATCGCGATGCATATGAGAGCTATAATGACACATTCGACAAGATGTGACGCATTTGACAGCCCTCGCATCACATCCACTCAGGTGAGCCATAAATGACTGGTTGTATTGTGTTTTAATTTTTTTTTTTGGATCCGACGTGATCGCGACCAGTTTTTCTTTTTGATGGGATTAAAATAAACCAACCCTAGGATAGATACTTAATTCAGAATTTACCAATCCTAGGATAGAAAATTTAATTTGGAATTTATCAATACTAGGGTAGTCACCACATTTTATTTTATTTTTGGTTAAAATGAACCCCATGCTTTTGTGAAGCAACATCTTCACTTAGTATAGAAATTTTTTCATTTGGGTTTAAAACTGAATAATTTGTCTACTGTGTTTGATTAGATAATAGGTATATGCTCTCCCCTCTACTGGGTGATCAAAAAGCCAAACTTATCCATTTTTATATTCATGCATTTCATGTTTTCTTAAATCCTTTAGAAGGCCTGCCGTACTGGGAAAAAGTACTCACCCTATGGGAATGACCTAAGTGGGAACAACCAAAGCCAGGTTTTCCAACCCACTATAATCAAAAGTGAATTTTGGGGAAACTCATATTCAACGATAGTAGGCAAGATAACCATCCTCAAAGCCTTTGTTCTAAAGATTGGGAGGTCTCCTGGGGGAGTTTATCTATTGCCATGCTGAACGGAAACCCTTACTAAGAACCATAGTGTAGAAGCTAGCCGTGTCAGTATCCAAACATTGTTTCAATCACAGTGCAAGTGGATGGAAGAATCTCCCCCCAAGACACTCACCATATAACCACCACAAATTGTTTGCTCAGGGGATTCCGTATCCACTTCTGTCACCTTGAGTATGCACCTGGAAAAGACAAAAACATGGGCACCCTCTAGGGGGTGACATGGCTGTGTGAGTCGACGCAATTTTAAGTTGTGGGCTGTGATTGTTATGATGACCTTTTGACTATTAAGAGTGAGTCTGCTTGAAGTGTCTTTTTTTTCCAAATACCAGTGCAAACAAAAAAGGGTCATGCTTGACCTTTGAACATCAACTCAATGTTTTAATTTCTAGGTGTTTGCCAACTATTTTCAAACAAAATTCAACAAACTGAACATCAAAAATCTGGGTCAAAAACTTGTCAAATCTGCAAAATAATGTTCTATTTTCCAAAAAATTTCCTATTGTGACACAATCACTCTATTAAAATGCAATTTCCATCTTTTGAACCGCAATCACCATATCTCGACTCGCATTTGCTATGATGGGCCACATTTGAATCATCCTGAGCCGCATTCGCTCTGATGAGTTGCAACTAAACCACATAGAGCCGCATTTTCCAATATCAACCTGCATTCACCAGACTGTGTCACAATCAACACTTTCTGAACCGCATTCGCCTCTATGACCCGCATTCACTCTATCGTACCGCATTTGCTGTGATGCATTTACAAAAAACCTCAAAACACTTTCTCACTGTCAAAAAACTAAAAGTCCACAACTTGTCTTTAATTCAATCAAGTCTTCCTTTACTGTTACAGTTCAAACAAGACTCTGAATCGCTCAATTGTCATTGAACATTGCATTTCAGGTACCATTTTAGGATCACAATAGGGTTCTCTTTTTAGTCTATTAGATTGCATTGATAGCTTCACCATTTCCTTAGACACTTACTTTTGCAGATTTTAGGAGTTGACTCTTACCATTCATTTTCAAACTTTGCATTCAATAATAGGTTATCATTGGACCCAATTCCCTTTGTCATTTTTCAAAACTTTTGTGAATTATTTCCCACTCAATAGTCTAGTGTGGAAACTTCACTTTGTCCTCTTTATAGTCCTTTTATGGTCCATTGGTCTTCCAAACTTGAATCATTGCAAAAAGCTTTGTTTGCCCAAGTTGTTCTCTTTAGATCCCTCAATAGTAAGCACACCTTAGGCTCCTTTAGTTCCATATCATTTAGCATCTCCATTTTAGTATCACACCATCTTGCATTCACAAGTCTCTAGTCTCACTTGCATTTCATAGCATTCTTTAAAAATCCAAAGAAACCAAAAACATAGTGTCATACTTAGATCATTCTCTCCATCATCCCAAGTTGAGCAAACCTTGTATGGTTGAAACTAGATTACAAAAAAAGAAGAAACTCATGGATTCCTTTAGACAAGACACCAACTTTCTAGAATTCACAACTAGCATGGATTCATTCCCTAATGCCATGAACAATCCTTGTTATGACATGGGAAATTCCAACATCAATCCTTTCAGTGAAAAGAACATCCCACCATCTCCATCACATATTTTTGAACCATTTATCCGATGGGATAAAAATGGTGAAGTCTTTGAAGAAGACATATTAGCTACTACCCAACATCCAAAAGTTGTTGCTTTTGTAGAAGAAGTAGTCTTAAATGACTCTTCTAGATTCCTAGCTATGATCCTTGATCAAGGGGCTAAGTTACCAAAGGGATTTGATCTTAACACTCTTAGAGAAACTTCTCCCACTCCACCATCACACAATCCTTCCATGGGAGCCTCTTCACAAAATGGCATCAACACAATCAATGCTACCTCCCTTGGTCATACTACCACCAGAACCAACACAACATCTAGTGGGGGATCATCTTCCAAAACCAACACCACATCACAATCCATCCCCCAACAAACATCCACCATCCCTTCACAAACAATGGGGGAAACCACATCAAACCTCTTTGGAACTACATCTAGTTCCATGAGTACTTCAGCAAACCTATTGTTAGGTTCTTCAAATGCTATGGCAACCAACTCATCCAACCCTTTTGGGAGAAATAAATGAAGAGTTACCATACAATGAACCCAACCCACTTCCTCACAGGTTAATAATAACATTCCTATGACCCAAAGCACCAACATTCCTCAAGGCCACAATCTCTTATTTGGGCAAGGCAATCAAGGTGCTCAATCCTTCACTCCATTTGGGCATCAACAAGCTCAAAATCAACAAGGCCCTTAATCCTTCACTACATTTGGACATCAACAAAATCAAAACCAACAAGGTCCTTAAATTCAGTCCAACATGGCAGGATATCACATCCCCACTTATGCCTCTCAAGTTCATACACAACAACACATCCCTCATCAAAACACTCATTTCCAACAACTGCCTAATTAGAACACTCATTTTTCTCACCGCCAACCAATTTCAAATCAACACATCTCATCACAACAACTGGGGACTCAAGCTTCCCCTATCACCAACATGGGTGATGCTACCAACCATCCCATGCTAGAGGCACTCACACTCCAACTCGCTGCTCTTCAAACACAAGTGGAGACTTTGCAACAATCCAATAAAAAGGCATACTTGTCACATGACTTGTGTCCATATCCATTTGACACAACCTTGTATATACCACCCTTTCCTCATGGATATGTGGTACCTCACTTTCCCAGATAAAAAGGAAAAAAAAACCCCATCGAACACATAAGAGAGTTCACCACTAGTTGCATGGCCATTGCATATGAGCAAACTTATCTCATGAGACTCTTTTCTAGAAGTCTCGTAGGTCATGCACTAGAATGGTTTTCGCTTTTTCGTAAGGGAATCAAAACATGGGATGAATTGGCACTCAAGTTTGTTGAAAACTATTCCTATAACATTGACACGGATATCGACATTGCCTCCTTATGCAGACTTACCCAAGAGGATGCAAGAGATAATTTTATTCCATTCTTTCAAAGATGGCGAACCTTGGAAAGCAGATGTCTGGTAGAAATACCTGAAAAGGAGAAAGTCACCATGTTTGTAAAAACTCTCCTAGGATCACTAAGGTATGGCTTACAAGTCCATTGTTGCACCACCTTTGTTGACCTTGTTGAAAAGGGTGTTCAACTTGAGAAAGCCTTGATCGCCAAAGGTGAATTAAAATATGGTGGCAAAACCATCAACACCACCACAAATAATAACCCAAGTAGCTTAAATTACAAAACTAAATACAATGTTAAGAACAAGCATATCACAAACGACGATGTAGTTGATGCAAAAACTGTCAATACAACAGGTCATGTACTGACAATCAAAGGAGTAAAAAATAAAAATGCACTTGTAACTACACCGACACCAACTACCAATGCTATCCAAAGCAATCATGCACAATCTAATCAAAGGAAGTTGCGTCAAGCCCGACAATTCCAAAAATGCACATACACCCCTTTGGGTTAACCTATTGAAATTGTCTTGAAAAAACTTCTTCAAAACGGTGTCATAACACTAGAAGAGACAAAACCGTATGACCCTGGTCAGTTCAAGCAGTCATGGTGGGATGACACTTCATTTTGTGATTACCACCATGCCAAAGGGCACAAAAATTCCTCTTGTCATCAATTGTGAAATCTGGTACAAGACCTCATTGAGAACCATACTATTGAGTTAGGTGGTCAATCATTTACATCTAATGCGGAACATACTATTCACAAAAGCCCACTACAAGATCATGGTAAAGCTTCTTCATCTGGCACAAAGAATACCAATAATCAAGCCAACCACATCCATCCGGCCTACAATACTATATGTCCTACATACAATTATCCTGATGGTACCATCATTAACAATCTTCGCACTGCTGACAAAGATAAATATGTTAATACCATTACCATTAAAAAGGCCCCAGAATGCAATGTAACCATGCGTAAAGGAAAAGTCACCATCCTAGGTCCTTCTGCATGTCAACCAAAAATCACCATACCTAGTCCGTCCGCTAGATAGCCCTACCCAAAACCGAAGTTTAACATTATTGAGAAATTAAATAAAACACCTGCTCAAATATCCATTCTCGAACTGCCCTGTATTTCACCCGCACATAAGGCCATCCTAGATAAAGTACTGCAAGAGTTCTCTGTCCCAACCAACATTGATGTCAACCACTTTTAAACTATGGTCGGATATGTGAATTTGTCTCATCACATCACCTTTCCAGACAGTGACTATTCCTCGCCCAAACCATCGCATAATGATGCCCTTCACGTTGAAGTTTTTATCCACAAGCATAAGGTTAGACGAGTCCTAGTAGATGGCGGAGCAGGATTGAACATCTGCTCTCTAAAATTGGTCAAAGCTCTTGGTTTCTCTGATGCATGTGTAGATGCTAGCAAGAGCATCATCATCAAGGCATATGATGATGAAGAACGCACTTCTAAAGGCGTTATTATAATTCCACTCTGGGTAGGACCAGTTATCATAGATACAACATGCCAGGTCCTGGATCATGACATACACTATAATATCTTACTTGGTCACCCCTAGATTCATGCTCTAAAAGCCATTCCATCCATATACCACCAATGCCTGAAATTCCCTTTTGATGGTAATGAAATCACTATCCTAGGAGATCCCGATCCATTTCAATACTGTACCAACCTGCGAGCCACTCCTGAGTACTAAGTACCCATCAATCAGGAAGCCTCATCTTCCACCTCATCCAAATATATTGACCCATAGACACTCACAAAATCATCCATTCCATCACCTTCTACAACACCATCTGCATCAGCCTCCATCCCAAGTAATGACCTTCAGATCTAGGACCTTGGTTGTGGAGAGTTCAAATTAAATACGGCGTATTGTATCACCACAATACCGAAGCCAGCTAAAGTCTATGGTAGACCATGTTTTGCAGTTGAGCCCAAAATAACTTTCAAGGTTCCACCAAAAAGTGTTTTTACACGGTGGGGTGATATGAGTAATGAAGTCATTATTGACATAGATAACTAGATCTACAAATACCCAACAAAGTTATCTCCACTACCATTGCATCTCTATGGAAAAGGCTATGATATGTGCAAAGCCCTAGGTTTCGACGACACAAGTGGCTTTGGGAAGAAAAACAACGGAAGAAGGGAACCTATTATCATGACTACAAGACCAAGGAATATAGGGCTAGGGTTTGACCAATTCAGAACTGACGATCAACATACCCATGAACTTTCAAGTAAGGATGTAACGGTTACAAAAATTCCTGAGACATGTGAAGAATCCCTTACCAAAACTGGCTCAAATGAATGGGAATGGGGATCTAACAAAACCATCCGTGACTATGACATTGACGAACTATTCTTGGAACCTGGCCAATTGTCCTTTGAGGAAAGATTCCAATAGGAGTACAATATAGACCCTATTGACTGACATTCCAAAAATAAGGAATCGGTAAGCATTCCTTGGAATCCGGAAGAACACAAGGTGTTGTTAGCAATACCTGAATCATCCCACCCCATCCTTGAGCCCACCCATGAGCCTAACTTACCTGAGCCCACTATCCATACTTCTGAAATGCCAACCACTAGTCACGATGTTGATAATTTTATCCCATATTATGATTTTGAATTCGATTCATCTGACTTAGAGTATGGACCATCCATTGCATCAGACACGAAATTTGAAATTGACAACTTTTCCTTTACACTTGAGGCATCAATTTGCACACTTTTAACATCTTCCCCATCCTTTACCAACACTGACGATGGGATCCCCCTTGTTTACCCACAACTGATCAACTAGGACCAACAAGATTCATCGGTGATGGACATATTTCAGAATGACAAGGCAATTGCAGAATTCATGGGGCTAAGAGAAGGTATTCCATGGGGTGATAAAAAAATAGGGTTCTCCATTGATCTAGATTGTCCAACTTACTTTGGGGAGACTGTGCAATCCTCCAGTCGCAAAAATACAAAGAATAAAAAAGAAAAAGAAACGTCTTTAGGTGAAAACCGCAAGGCACCTTCTGACAATAAAATAGTAAAAACAAAGGATGTATCCAAAGGTGAAAACCTCTTTGAGGTGCATAAGGATGGAGGATTGGAATTTCTCCCCGTAATATAGGAAAAATAATCTATGCTCATCAAGGACACAATGGAAGTTAATATAGCCACACCAGAGAATCCCAAAATGATTCTCTTGGTTGCATCATTATCAGATGAAGAAAAACCTAAATTTAAACAATTCTTCACAGACAAGAAAGTTAACTTCACATGGTCATATACTGACATGCCAGGCCTTGATCCCGAATTGGGTCTACATCATCTTTCTTTAATCCAAAGAATCAAGCCGGTCAAACAAAAGTTGCACAAAATGCATCCACAAATTGCACTACATGTTAAGGCTGAACTAAAGAAGTTACTAGATGCTGAGTTCATAAGGTCAATAGACTATGCTGATTGGATATCAAACATTGTCCCTATTACAAAGCCAAATGGAAAAATCTATATCTACACGGATTTTAGAGATTTGAATAAGGCTTGCCCAAAGGATGACTTCCCCTTACCAAATATAGACATGATTGTTGACCTCACAACAGGGTATGAGATGCTATCTCTCATGGATGGTTTCTCGGGTTATAAGCAAATTCAAATTGCAATAGAGGATCAACACAAAATGGCATTCAGTTGCCCGTGGGGAACATACTGTTGGAATGTCATGCCTTCTAGCCTAAAGAATGCAAGAGCCACATACCAGAGGGCTGTGACAACAATCTTCCATGAAATGATGCATATCCTAATGGAAGATTATGTGGATGACCTATTGGAAAAATCTTTGACAAGGAAATATCATCTCAAAGTCCTAGATAAAATTTTTAGATGGCTTGAGGATTACAAAGTTTGATTCAACCCAAAGAAATATGTTTTTGGAGTCACTTCAGGCAAGCTGTTGGGGTACATAGTCTCACGACGAGGCATTGAGATTGACCCAACAAAAGTAAAAGCAATTCTAGACATGCCTCCTCCAAAAGGAATTAGTGAGTTGCGAACACTTCGGGGCAGATTGTAGTCTATCCACCGCTTCATCGCATAGTTGGCAGACAATTGTCAACCCTTTCAATATCTATTACGCAAATGCATTCCTTTTTTATGGATGGATAAATGCCACATAGCCTTTGAACAAATAAAATAATATCTATTGACACCACTAGTGTTGATGCTGCCTATTGAGGGAAAACCATTGATCCTATATGTCTCCGCAACAACACATGCACTGGGGGAATTATTGGCACAAAATGACCATGAAGAAAAAGAAAGAGCCATATACTACATCAGTCACACACTAATTGTATATGATCTCAACTACACAACCATTGAAAGGGCATGCCTTGTAGTTGTCTTTGCGGCACAAAAATTAAGACATTATATGCTGAGCCATCAAACACATTTGGTAGCTAAGATTGACCCACTAAAATATCTCCTGAGTCGAGCAGCATTGACAAGTTGTTTGGCGAAGTGGATCATGATATTAAGTGAGTATGACATACAATATCTGGAGTGCAAGGCAATAAAAGGTCAAGTAATAGTAGATCAATTGGGAGATGCACCAATCCAAGCCACTCATCCACTGATAACTGATTTTCGTCGATGAGTCTATCTTTCACGCCAAACGAGATTTACCATGGAAACTATACTTTGATGGGTCCCACACTGGTCATGGCTGAGGAGCTGGCATATTATTTATCACACCACAAGGGGATTCAATTCCTAAATCATTTCGCATTGCCTTTCCTTGTACAAATAATATTGCAGAATATCAGGCATTGGTCATAGGTCTCAAGACAACAATTAAATGGAAAATTCAAACATTGCTCATATTCGGGGATTCTCAGTTAGTCATCAATCAAGTGAATGATGACTATGACACAAAAGATGAGAACTTGCTTCCCTACAAATGAATGGTGGATAGCTTCCTGATGTATTTCAAAATGATCGCATTTGAAAAAATCCCAAGGACACAGAATAAGGTGACCGATGCAATGGCTACCATTGTATCTCTCCTAAACATCCATAAGAATGTGTCACAATTCAAATTCTTAGTGGAACATTTGTTGATGCTTGCATACAATATTCTAAAGTCAGAAATGGTGTGTGAGATTGTTGGTCCCAGTTCGCCTTGGTATCAGGACATATATGACTATCTTAAATCCCAAACCGTCCCACCCAACCTATCCAACAACCAACGAAAATCCTTTATCTAAAAAGCAGCTAGACATACCATCGTTAGTGACACCTTATACTGCCATGGCTTTGATAACACCCTTCTTCGCTGTCTTGACACTGATGAAGCCCAAATGACTTTACAAGAAGTACATGAGGGTATATGCAAATCTCATTCTAGTGGTCCAACATTAGCTAGGAAAGTCACCAGACTAGGATACTATTGGCTGACATTGGAAAAAGATGCTCTTCAATTTGTCAAAACATGTCGAAAATGCCGAGTGCATAGTGACCTAATTCATGCACCTGCACAGGAATTAAGACCGATCACTTCTCCATGGCCTTTCACACAATGGGGACTCGACCTCATGGGTAAAATCCATCCATCCTCTTCTAATGGCCATAAATTTATAATCACCACCACTGAGTATTTTACTAAGTGGATTGAAGCTATCCCTCTCACTTACATCACCGGTAAACAAATCTCCAAGTTCATCCTAAATTACATCATTTGCCGATATGGTGTCCCATAATCCATCATGATAGATAACAGAAGTCCATTAAAAAATTAGGATGTTCATGAGCTCTGTGAGCGATTCCACATCCAACACCATTTTTCCACCCCATATTATCCACAAGAAAATGACCAAGCTGAGGTGTCAAATAAAGCAATTCTTCGCATCCTGAAGAAGACTGTTAATGACGCTAGCCAAGATTGGTAGCTACAATTCAATCCTGCTTTATGGGCCTATTGTACCAGCATTCATACCCCCACTGGAGCCACTCCATTTTCCCTGGTCTATGGATCTGAGGCCATATTACACATCGAGGTCGAAATTCCTTCTCTCTGAGTCTCTTTGAAAGGAATGATTGATGATGAAGAGTACATACATACTCGCCTACATGAGCTAGAAATGTTACAAAAAAGATGACAAAATGCCTTAAGTCATTTGTAGGCATATCAAAATCATCTATGCCGAAGCTATAACAAAAGAGTAATGGTGAGAAAGTTTGAAATTGGTGACTTGGTTCTCATGCAGAACCCCAGAAATCAGGTGGACCGTGAAAAGCCTAACAAGTTTGAGGCTAATTGGCTTGGTCCTTATATCATTACTACCACATTTGGTTCTGGAGCTTATCAGTTGGCCACACCTGATGGGGAGCAGCTAATAGAACCCATCAACAGTTTACATCTGAGAAAGTTCTACACATAGCATTAGAGAGCTGGGCTAAAAACCTAATAATACAAAAAAAAATTGAGAAATAAAGAAAAAAGTTGTCCCTTGATGAAAACCAGGGAAACAGGCATTTGGTGAGACCAAAAAAATAAAAAAATGACAAAAATAGTAAAAAGAAATGAATTCATCCAATAGTGAAAACCTGGCAAACAGGCACTTTGGATAAGTACCATGGTGAAAACTTGGAAAATAGGCACCATGCGTAGTCAATCATTGCTCTTCCATCTACTGTTACTCAAATTGACCTTTATCCATTGGGCATAATCACAAAGGCCTGACACATTCACGACATCCATCCTACGTCCTGTCGATTCCGGCCATGGTTCGCATTTGGTTGACATCATCCCTTGCATATTCTTTCCTTTGCCTTGCACCTACCGATCTCCATAACATTGGACTCAAATAATCCCCACTCTGTCTGGGGGTAGGACCTTTATCGTGCAACTGCAGTGGGTGACGCACATGATCCTACATTCTTAAAAAGTCCTAAAAAAATCCACATTGTGAAAAAGTCTGGAAAAAAGATCTAAAAATTTGAAAATGTCATGAGAAAATACAAAAACATCCAAATCAATGTCAAAATCCAAAAAATAGAGTCAAAGTAAATCTGATCAATTCAATCATTCATATAATTCAATCTTTTGTCAATGTCTGAACTATGTCATCTCTATGCATTTGCTACATAGACAAGATTCATCTTTGAATCCTTGAGACATTAGGTCAATCCTTCTAGTTTTTTTTTTTTCAAAATAAAATCATGATTCAAGCTTCTGTCTTTCAGAAAATATCTTTGGTCATGTCGAACTAGGAGGTCTCTGAGTGCATGACGTAGGCAAGGCAATCAATCGATGGAACCCTAAGGCCGCACTAGGTCAGTCTATTAGGGTTCATGGCACTACACATTCACACATGTCAAATTTTCTTCAAATCAAGTGTATCTTATGTCAATCTTGAGCTATCAGTCTATCGGAAATCTACTTCGTCAAATACTTTCAGTCAATTCAGCATGTCAACAATGACATGTAGTCAAAATCCTATCAAGAAAATTTATCATGGCAAAACTTTGAGTTCTTCTTCAAGATGTGCCCTTCTGCAGAGTAACTCCTGTCACTTCTTTATGCTTTTGGATGTGTCCTTCCTAAGCATCATCATCATCATCTGGCATTCTGATGGATTCTCCTAGCTCCAAGAATCAATCTCCTAGATATCAATGTCATTCAGGATGTGTCCTTCCTGAATTTGATATCGCTCGACATTTGGCAACACCTCACATTAAAACACTTGGAAAACACTTGGCAAACCTTTTTCTATCTTTTAATGATTATTATGATATTAGTTCCTTATGTCCTAGGAACCACAACATACAATGATGATTATCCTTGTCTGCTTATCACTCTACAATTAGTTTCTCCAGGATGTCCTGACTTCAAGATTTAGAGAAGCAACAACGTAGTACGATGATTTTACTATATGTTTTTTACTATAATGTGGCTAGTTTCTCAAGGATGTCCTATCATCAGGATTTAGAGAAGCAATGACATCTCATGATTAGTTTGGGTTTTCTGGCAGTTGGTTATGACAAAGTGACTAGGGGCAATTATGTTCCTTGCATGAGTCATGATCATCCTTCTCTACGACTCTTAATCTACGTGATGGTTTGACCTTGCACACTATTGATCTACGTCATATCATAGTGTTTGTCGACCATCATGACATTCTCGCCCAATGATGATTAAAGAGCAATAACTAGAATAGCACTATAGAAAAACTTTGAAGGATTTCCTTTTCGGCACTAACATGGATATCTTTCTTCGGACTAACATCCATCTTCGTCTTCTTTTTCTCTTTTTCTTCGATGATGTCCTGTGATATACAAAAAAACAAAGTTGCATGTATAATGGCATAAGCATTTCATATTCACATCTTCATGAATCAAATACCATAAGTCACATTGCATAAACGCTATCTTTTACATCCATTCATAAAACTACCATTTGCATCAACATATAAGCATCAAAAATAAACATTTGCATTAGCATATAAGAATCACGTCATCATTACATTACACAATGCATACATACATAACCACATCCATAATTGCATTCATAAACATAAAGCATAATGTCCATACACCTCATAGCATCATAAAAGCATCACATAAACATATGATAAAACATTAGAATACCATAACACATAACATCATATAGGCCACATCAAAACTGCATTGCATATATATAATCTCAAAAACATGTCATGTCATAGGATAGAGTCATATGGTATCCCAAAAATAGAGCTCGCAGGCTCGAATATCAAAATATACAAGTGTCTAAAAGCAAGTCCTAGGGTGGCCCTCCTCTGTCCCATGGAGCTGAACTGTGAGGTAACTGTGGCTGACCCATCAAGTGAAATGTGACCTGAATAGGCATCCTCTATTGGGTCTCACTCTGAGATCCCATAGGATCAGTAACAAGAGGTTGGCTCTGCTCTGCCTGGTTTCCTAATGACACTAATTTGTGCCCATGATCTGACCTATGACTATGGCCTGATGACTGACCTGAGGTAGTAGACCCCCCAGCACTGGTATGACTACTACTATGTGTCCGGCTGCCACTGTCTATTCGGCTATAGGATTGAGACAACCCTGGGTCCCGTCTCTCTGGGGGAACTCCCTACTCATATAATACCCTGTACCGCCCCCTACTCTCTGCCATCCTGGCCAGCTCCCTGGCCATGTCTCCTGTCAGCCTCGAACATAGCTCTGTGAACTCTGTCACCCACCGATCTGACTCTTGTTGTTAGAGAACAGCCTGATCTCTCTCCACCCGAGTGACCTCTAACTCCACTGCCAAGGCCTTGTTTTGAGACAAGGTCGCATCAAGTCTACTTTGCAAATATGTAATCCGCTGATCAATAGTGGCATTGGCAAGAAAAATGGGTGATTTGTCACCCTCATCATCCCCATAAATCATACGCTCTTGTAGTCTCTGGTCTACCTCCTCCTCCTCCTCCTCCTCCTCGTCTCTCTCCTCCTTGGCCCAGACCTCCTCCACATCTATATCAAGAGGGTGTCCCCCAACAAATGGATCCTCCTCTGCTCTCTCCTCCACCCTCACCTTGACCTCCTCCTCTCCACCCCTCACCTCCTCCTCAACCCTCACCTCCACCTCCTCCTCTCCACCTCTGACCTCCTCGACCCTTCCCTCCTACTCTCTCTCCTCACCCTCCTCCCGGATGGGTGACAATGGTACACCACCCACTCTCTGCCTAACCCTCCTAGGCTGCCTCCGCCCTCCGCCATCCCTCCTCTTCCTTGCACCCCTCCCATCTCCTCCACCTCCTCCATCTCCCCCATCTCTACCTCCTCCTCCCCTGCCTCCATCTCTACCCCTGACACCTCTGCCATCTCTCCCTCCATCTCTACCACCACGACCTCTCCTCGATATGCGTGGAATGACTGACTTTCGACCTATCGACAGTGGACCATCTGGATCTGTCAATGGGATGGGCCTGTGAATCTTCCACCAAGCATTGAACTCAACAGATGTCCTTAGATCTATTGGACCCCCTCTCCACACCAACTGAACTACCACTAAACCATCAACTTGCTGCTTGGCCACTATCACTGATATGGGCAACCCCCACATGGTCTCCCTGGAAGACCAAGCATACTCTATTGTTCCTACTGGCACAACCTGCTGCTCTCCAAACTATCGTAGTACCCATTGGGGTAGGTACATCTCAATAATTCATTGGGTCTGTACCATGTGACCAATCAAATACCGAAATTGTCTGCAAAAGGATAAGTGGCCATCCTCATCTGACCACTGAGCACAATCTCTGTAAGGCCTCCAAACAAAACTGATCATCGTATCAATCTGATGACGCTAGTACCTGGTATCTCCCACACGAGTCTGGCTAATTGATCTCGCATACATGTAATCATACGAAATTCTATCACCTAGTTGTTGAATCTGCACTAGTGGTCGAAAAATGGGAATGCGCTCCCATACCCAGATCATGAGTAAGTTAGTCCCGCAACTAATACTATGGCCTTGATGGTAGACAACCTCATGTATCTGATGATAAAGCATGGCCAACAAGCAAGGCCCCCAAGAAAAAACAATCCTCTGTCCTCGCATATGAACAAGTACATCCCCCCATCTAATGGGAAATCCGTGACCATGACAATCTAGGATCAATAATCTGGCAATCAAGGTCATCAACTTGGCATTAAACCTAGGAAACCGATTGGCTACAACATCCCAATCTATCTCGTAACCATCCATGCCCAACTGGGCACTATAAACACCCTCATACATCTCTAATAGGGCCTGTCACCCTTGGTGTGGATCATAGATAACTCTCTCTCCACTAATTAGAATTCGGAGAATGTGGTAGACATCCTCCAATGTCACTGTCGCCTCTCCAATAGGCAGGTGAAATGAACAGGTCTTTGAGTGCCACCTCTCACAAAGAGCTATTAGCAAACCCCTGTTTTCCTGAAGAATGGGCATATAGGTGACATGGTACAGACCTAGTGCCATCACCCGCTGTCTCTATCTATCGCTTAGGTGATCTCTCAAGGCATATGTCACTGGTCGAAACTCTTGGGTGTAATTCGGCACAAGCCAACTTTGCACAAGTAAGGCCAAGGATTAGCACATATTGAGCAACATTGTGGAAAGGTTACTACTATGGGCAAGTCAAGGGTGTATCCAAACTAATCTCGGCACAAAGTCAACAGAAGTCAACTCTGATCAACTGCAATTACATCATGTTGACCATAAATGCACCATAATTAGTCAATTCTGGCTCTATGCATGACAACGGTGTTGCAATATGTCAAATGCGTCGCTCTAACTAACAAATGCGCAACCTAACAACGAATGTGTCATTTGGCATGGTAATTGCGCTACGATTTGGCAAATGCATCATTAACCAGGAAATTGCGTCACAAAAATGGCATATGCGTCGCAAAATCCACACTTGCGTCACAACCTAGTGATTGTGTCGTTTACGCTTACAGATGCGTAATCACATAAAAAAATCCTAACATGTCAATCGCACTTGTGTCATGCCGCAAGCAAATGCGTCGAACACGAAGGCATTTGTATTTTACACGACATCATTTGCATCGCAACGCATGTGATTACCCCTCCTAAAACCCTAATAAATGCATTAATTTCAAAAATTGACAAGGGGGATAGGGTACTTACCGGTGCCTCTACGCCCTCGGGTCGTCGAAATGTCCGCCACGCGGTATCCATGGTGGGTAGTCACTGGAATCACCATCATCTCTCTGAGCTCTGATTTCTAATTTTTTTATTTAACAAATGAGCAAATGACACTTGGATTGAACTTTTCAACCTATTTATAGGCTAAAAATTAGGGTTTTAACCTAGTAGGTTCTACTGGAGGCTCATTTGACCATCTTTGACTGAAATTTTGGCTAGCTCAGTGTCCTCCATTTCTGAATCAAATCACGCCATCACTTTTCTGGTCATTAATTTAACTAGTCGGCATATTTTCCAATTTTTTGACTCCGGGCTGAAATTCAAAAATTTTCCCAAGGGGGCATAGGCACTCCATACCTTCATTGGGGCATATTCTGGACTTGTTTTCTATGCTACAATGCGACAAGCTGCATTATGACAAAGAGGGGCAAATGTAGACACCTAAAAATGACTTAGGCCTGCGATCACTATTTTACCACCTTTCGTCATAACATGGTTATAGCTCTGTAATTTTGTTTCTAACCCACATTAAACTATTAATTAAATAATTTATAATTATTTAATTAATTCATAATATTTTATTCTTCATGATTATTAAATAAATAAATCACTAATTATTTATTAAATGTGTCACTAATTATCAAAGTCATCTCAAAATTAAATAAAGTCTCATTTATTTAATTAATCCTTATCACTAGTGTCCTCTTGATTATTAAATAAATATATTTAAAATATATTGATTTAATATGTCACTAATTCCTAAGTCCTCTTAATTAAATAGATTTGATAATTTATTTAATTAATTAACTACTTCTTCTAAATTAAATAATTATTTTTAATTATTTAATTGTTGCATGTGACACTTCTATATTTTTAAATAAAACAAATCATTTAAAAATGTCTCACATGGTTAACTGATTCTTCATTTAGTAATTAATTTCAAAAGTCAATTACTTATTATCTCACAAAATCCCTATTTTGAATTAATTTAATTCAAAATGGAAATATTTTTCTACAAATCAAGTAATTGCTAAAATTACTGATTTTCTAAAAACTCATCCCCTTATATTCTGATTTTTACTAATTTCATCTCAAGGTCACGTTTATTATCCACCATTGATTTAATTTCTTAAATTAAATCTTGTCCACACATTTGGGGATTGTTACCCTAACCCTATTTGAGAGTTGCCATTTTAAATCTTAACCATTGATTCTAGGGCATTTCTCAATCTCTCATCTTGTCCGTCCGTTCAAGATTGCATTTTCTATAAAATGACAATCTTGATCTCATTTTTGGGATTGCTTAATCTATTATTATTTTGGCAATCCCATTATTGGAATTCTCATATCATCTTAGGCTTATATTACTATTTGCATAATAGAAGTAAAATTCTAGTTTGCATAGAGTTATTTCATAAATCCTTCAAAGGCTTTGTTAGGACTAGGCATATAAAGTTTGCTCACAAGTCTGAGGGCATCCATTATCACAGCAAGCTTGAGGAGGTACAATGGAAATCAGTCATGGAGCGTAGGAATGGGTGAGATATTTCTAGTTTCTTGCATTTCTTTACATTTCTCCTTTGCATTCTATTGTTTAATGTTTTATTGACTTGCAGGTGTTACTAATCCAGTTTTAAACATTGCAAAAAATAAACCTTCATTACAAGGACAAATCATTTTAAGGGTGAGGGAATCTTAGGATTTATAGTCCTAGTAATTTATTCTTAAATAATTAATTTATTTTAGATCAAATTATTTAAAGCATTGGATGAATACACTTTGTAAATCATCCCTTTTTCTAAGTTTATGTCACATTTTTTCAATGTAATAGTTCTATTGGGTAGAATTAGTAGAAATAGAGTTTTTTAGTGTTACACTAGGTATCAATGAATTATATTGTATTCAACACTACTTAAATTTTCTTCACCCCTTATTCTATAAATTGATTCTATCAAATCAAATATAATATTGTTCACTTTTTCAATTAAGATTTTATTTTCTATATTTTATGTATCTAATTAATTTGTTGTAGGGAGCTCCAACACAACATGTTTCATGTCTAGTCAATGATATCTACTACTTTTTTGTATAGAGCATCTAGTTTATCCAAATATAAAAATGTTACACAAGTGAATGATTTTATAGAATCTTAAGTTGTAAAGAGGGTCTTTTCAATCTTTGGAGGATTTGATTGATCTTCAATTTTTGTTCTGTTGTCTAAAGGATTTGAAGATGTATAGGAATCTGATTGGATATGTCTTCAATGAAAGGAAGGAAAGCTACGTGGGTAAATAAAGAACCTGCAACATTATTATGCAAAGAAAGACACATCTTGACATTTAAAAATTTCTAGATATTTTTTTATAACTGTACATCCATTGTTTATGAAAAATCTTCAATAGTGAGCAATCTGTTGGACAATATGATTTTCATCACAAATTCAATACTCTAGTCACAAGCCTTTTAAGTACACTTGCTTTTTGGGCTAGGTGATGATGAAAAGACAAAAGAAGATAAATATCACTATGAGTGGTTCTCCCATTAACATTACATCATAAGAAACCATCATGTTTAGAAGCTATCAAAGTAGACTAAATTGTCATCACCTTTATTCATTTGATAAATTCAATCCCTTTCTTTAAATAATGATTATTTTTTAATTTAGTTATTATATTTCCAATTAAAATTAATATCATCCACGTAAAATTTCCACCATTTTAATTTAAGCACAAAGATGTTGAAAGACTTTTTACCCCAAAACTACATGAAGAGATCAGGGCATGGAAAACTAGATAACTTCAATTTCTTGAGCATACACTGTCTAACAACAGGGGACGCCTAGAGTACATGTCATCTTCTAGAACCAAAGATGAAAGACATCTCCAAGATAAATTACGTTCTGGATATATGCAAAGGCTTAAAAAGCCAGCATGCAGATCACAACAGAATCCCCAACATATGGCTCTTTATGGTGGACCAATATATCATGTCCATCAATCCTAGTTATACTGGGTAGGGTTATACCAAGAGATAATGATCTGGTCACGATTATGCATCACATCCTGTCCGGCAAGGTAGATTTCAGAAGAGCCAAAAGACGCACTCGGGACACGTCTATCCTCACTAATTTACTTTATCTTCTTAGAACTTAATTCACAGTCGTCTGATTAGATGGGTTGTACCACCCAAAATCATATTAACCATGTCACATCTATAATATTCAACGCTGCAATTACCATTAAACGCAATCAATGGCGAGAATGCAAGTAGGAGGAGCACGATAGATCGGGCCACCATTCCTATATTATATTGTACCCTTGACTGGCTCAGTCTCCGCAATTATTTCCCGATGGACCCGGCCTTGGAAATTGTGTTAATGGTTATCATATTATTTACATAAAAATGTTAACTTTCCGCTTGTTACCTGCTATATCTCCATTTCTATATACTTCTACTGTATACACAAAGTATGGTCTTTGTGAGAAGGCTGAAGAAAAATAACAGAATAATTTAAACGGCAGGAGTCATTGCCTTCGACTTGGTAGAGATTTCCCTGAAAGAAATGACCTGAAGAAAGCCAAAGCATTGCCTGGTTTGAAAAGTGGGACTGCATGTCCAGCGCCTCTAAACGTGGCAAACGTCAAGCCCTCATATTCTTGAATCCACCCACCAACCTGCAATTGCCGACGGATAGTCAGTAATAATGACAGTACATTTCCAAAATTTATTTTGAAAGCAAAAGTTCGTGGAAAAAGTTAGTGCATAATTTATTTGTGTGGAAGTTTTTTGGATCATACTTCATGATCTATTATTAAAACGGAACAAAATGAATTTATATTTTTAGGTTCAACTATCTTTTCAACTGATGAATTTAATGTGGGTTCATTCAGTTTACAGCTGTTATTTCTGATCTTCTTGGTAGCCTTTTATTATTTTATTGAATACAAACATCTTTTGAACTGAACTCAATATGGATTCATTCAGTATGTTATTTATAGCTGTTATTTCTGATATTCTTTGTAATCAGTTGTTACTTCATTTAATACCAAAATCTTTTCAAGTAAATCAATTGATGTTTAGGTTGCATATTTTTAACTAAAATCAATTGATAGTTTCAGTCGGTTTGATTTAAGCAGCACACTTTAAGTTTTGACTTATTTATGTTGTTCATATGAAATCACACTGATAGGTGGGACCCATTAGAGAAGCTAGTGTAACTGCAGTTAAGTCACATACACAAATCAAAGCTTAGAGTGTGTTGTTTAAGCCTGACCGTTTCAGTCAGGTGTGGTAGTTGGAGTTAATTTCTCACCTGCCCATGATGATACCATGGCCGCCAAGGACCTATTTTGGGAAGTTGTAGAGCATTTAAACTATATCTTGTTGATAATACTGGAACCCGCCCATCTGTATCCCCACTGCCAAATATATCACTTCTAAAAGATTTAATATTATTGTAATCATTTTTAAATATCAAACAATTCAATAATTAAAAATATTTCTTTATAAATAAAATAACTCCACATATATTTTTTTAATATAAAATATATCTATATATAGTGTAAATTATTATATTGCTTCCTATAAATGAATACACAGAAAGGGAATAACGGAGATCAATAGACATACCTGTAAACCCATATACGGAGACCTGCCTCAATAAGCTTAAGATAGGCTGGCAATACAGATGATCGGGTGTCTGTCCACCCTTCGAAGATATCCATGCTGCATTTCGGAAAATTATAGTCATTTTCATAAAAGGTCACCACATAATGATCTCAACCAATATATTTTGCTAAGTAATAGAAATTTATTATTTTTTCTAAGTTCCAGATAGTATACATGTGATTGGCACTGTTGAGAGGAAACCTTACTTGCATATACTCCAATTTCTAAGGTGCGGGCCATTGATGACATGAAGAGCTTTCTGGACATCATATCTGTTGTAATAAACGTGGGCAGAGTCATCGAGACAAGGATCATATCCACCGGCCATCCTCCTCATCATCTGCATAAAAAAAAACAAAGTGTAACAATACTAGTTATGAGGTTTACATATTCATTAAAAATAAGTGATGATTGGGAAAAAATGTTTATCTTGGATCAATATTAAATTCACTGGAGTTTCAGTCATTAAATAATTAATTTTTTATTTTTTTTAACTTTATTAAATAATTAATATATATATATATATTTTTAACTTTCTGATGGATCACAGAGTAAGATTTAAAATGCTGATTAAAAAATATCAAACACAATCAGATCCAAGAAGAAAAATGCTATCGCATAACAGCTTAAAAACACCAAACCTTGAAATACCCACAGAATTGAGACATACAACTGTACCTTGTTTGTTGCATATTTGAACTGGCTCCCCCCATGCTTTGCATGTTTTGTAGCGTTTCTGTGAATGCATTTAGGAGTATACAGACTATACATGTCTATCTCGTTGTATTGAGAAAAAACTTCATTTACCGCATTGGTACAGTTTTCGTTGGTCCATGGATTGTTAGAATCAAAATCACAGTTGTCTGTGATGACTTTGTGGGTTTCATCGGAAACAACTGCATGGCTCCATGCATAGTCCATTTGACCTCGCCAATCATTTCCATCATGTGTCTCTGGGTTGCCCACCTGAATTGAGTAGTGATACATCAGCCTCTCTACCCATGTAAAAATGTGTCGAATTAGAACTAAATATACTGAATGCCACTGCTTACCATGAAACCTTTCAGATTTATATAAAGGCTTAAGGGGGAGATTTTGTTGCGATCGTGTATGAGTTCTGCAAGTTCAGGCACATATTTCCCTGGTAAAACAAGAGCAATTGCATATGTTATTTTACAACAGAGTTGGATTTAGTTAGGGTACATAGAAAATAAAGTTAGACCACACACCTGCATAGCTTTCCCCTGCAATGTAGAACTCATGTGTTTTATACTGCGGGTAAATTCCAAACCAGTTTTGGAGGAACATGTACGAATCCTCAGCTGGTGAATTGAGTTACCATGCAAATCATGACAGAGAATTTTTTTAATGAAAAAATGTTTAGATTATCATTTATAAAATAATAATATACATATTCATAAAAAAATTTTTGTTAAAAATAAGTCACATATTAAAATCTAAAAAATAAAAATATTGAATCAAATACAACAACGCAGTCAAAAATAAAAAACAATAGCAAAGGAATTTCCAAATAAAAACACTGAAACAAATACAACAACACAGTTAAAAATAAAAAACAATAGCAAAGGAATTTCCAAGTAAAAGTTTCTACTTACGAACTATATATGAACAATGTAATATAAGAAAAACACCAGATTCTTACTGGTAATGTTATCTCCTAAGATCTTGTAGTCAGATGATTTATTAGAGTAGGAAAACCCAACTCCCGCTGGAGACTCCAAAAACAATAAATTGGCTTCTGATCATCAAACCAAAGGAATTGTTAGTTGCATTTCAAATTTATTAGTGCTAAAAGTATTTGCTGCAAGAACAGTTAGCACAAACAAGTAATGAACCCTATCCATAAGCAACACATCCTCAAAAAAATACCTTGGTTCCATGAGAACTTATTGAAAGAAAGTCCAGTTCCATTTTCCTTCACAAGAAAAGGTCCAATTTCTTGGGTTGCTCCATAACCCACGGATGAACACCCTGGACCTGCAGAATCAGTATCATTGTTACCTTGCTGAACTAAAGCACACACATAGGAATAGCTAATACATTTATTTTACAAGAATTCCCATAGGCTAGTACCTCCATTAAGCCACAGGACTAAAGGCTTTTCCTCTTTGGCAGTGGCAGCCTCAAAGAACCAATAGAAGAGAGCTCTACCATTGGTTTCATTGACAGTCACGTAACCCGAACAGTGATTAAATGCTGCTTTAGGCTGCCCGGGCAATTGGGTCACCAAATTTTGACTCAACTCGTAATTTTTCCTACCTTTCCATGTCTTTCCACTTTGTATAGACTGTGCAACAGTAATCATACAAAAAACATAAAAACCCCACAATGACAAGTAATTAGCCATTGTTTTCCCTCAGCTTGACTGCCCTTTCCTGCTTTGGAATCCTGCCATTTTCCCACAACCACAATGACGTTTTTATAGCCTTAAAGAACGATAAGGATTTCTAGATTATTGGGAAACCCACATAGGAAAAGTCTTTGTGAAATAATCATGGTGGTTAAACCACACCCGTGCGAAGATTTTGGATTGGGTCAAAAGCTGTTTATTCTAGAAAGTTCTCTCAAGTAGACATCATGCCTGTGGAATTAAAACTGAAACGCCTCACCTTATGTCAAGGACGCAGTGAGCATGCTTAAGCAATCAAATATATAACAAAATAACAAAGTGGGCGTATTTTAAGTGCAAAATGGTCATTTGCTTCTAGAACTTATAGAGGAAAAGTTCAAAGAGAAAACCTATTAGAACCTATTAGAAACCATTTAGTTTAGATATCAATAAAAAAGGTTCAATTTGATCCTATCCTCCAGGGGTTGGTTCTCCGTATACATCTCAAATAGATGTATTAGTAGAAAGTTATATTGTTCTAGAATTTGGCCTAACTGACCATCAAATGGGAAAAGTACTCTAAAATTAGGCCAAAGTTTTCTATTTTGAGAGGGCCCATTAGTCTGGCTGAAAGCAGGACCAGCCAAAAGTATTTTTTATGGTGGGGGAGGTATGGTGGTGGAGATGCTAGTTGGTTCGGCAGGTTTGTTATCACTTTGCGCATGCGTATTAATGCAGGCCAATCTGTTACAATCAACGTGAACACCACAGAATCTCCATTGTCTTGTTGTTCTCTGACTGGATTCCAACTTAGAGAGTTGAGTGAACAAGTTTCCACACATGATAATTGCTATCTAAACACACTATATTTTATTTTGGGTACCTGAAAATCAGTTTCAAAATATGATTTCGTTCTAATTTGTATATGTGGGTATTCATACAAACACAACCTTCATTGAGAGTATGATCATAATAATTACAGAGAGATTTAAGGACCGAGCTATTGCCAAAACCTAAAAAAAATATTGGTGGCTTGGAAAGTATGAACGCGTTCATGTTCTGCTTGATAGTAGTACCCTATGGACGGTGTAGTGCGCCCCAAAAGAACTCAATAAGAAAAGGGGAAACATAGATATTCCAGCTACTACAGATTGTATTCAGTTGACACAATAATTGGAGCCTATCTGTGATTGGCTCATTGATACAGCCAAATTGCACAATGTGCAAATGAAATCATGCCAGCTTTAAATTATGCTCTTCAACTTGTAAGTATATGTTTCGAAAGGCTGGTGTGAATATGACTGTCGCTGAAAAGAATATAGTATATACAACAGGTATTGTTCTGATAATAATTTGCAGCAGGTTTTATCACTGTCATTAATGTTGTAAGCTTTTGTCCAGGCCAATTGAAAGATTTATTCTGATCACACTTTGTATATCCTCAATCTAGTTGCCCTTTTCGTTTTGTTTGATACAGCTTTCCATCATATTGTTCTCCTTTGCTTAGTCAATGATAGATTGTATTAGAACATAGTGATTGTACCATATCCACTGTCCTTTAGTATGCTTCATAGGTTGCTTAGTAAGTTGAACAGCCCAAATATCCACGGACACTTTACAAAATCTCATTTTGTTATAAGATAATGCGGAACAAATATATTTAATGGTAGCCCATAAACGTTCATCCAAAATTACATTGAAATGTACAATTAAGGCAGGTGTAGTTGTTACAAAACACATGTTTTCATAGATGGAGTAGTTGGATTTAATATTTTTGTTGATTCATATTTTATGAGTAGTGATTCATAATACTTCTTTTTTGGATTAAAATAGAATTTAGAAAGATAAAGTTTAAGGACTTCTAAATAAATCATGCATATCAATATTACTCTAGTTCAAATCTCTTTAGCTATATAAATTTCCTACTTCATCTATATCTATTTGGTTAGATTTAGGTGGTGCTTACAAGATATAATGATAAAAATATACAATGCACTTTTCTCCTTACTTAAATTGGATTCACTATGACTTACTTACCTTTAAAGTAGCTATTAGTGTGCAAAAAGATATATTTTTTCTGATGTTGGACAATAATGTGATGCTATCTTATCTCTATTTGCACTTATTCCCATTCTCTGAAATCAATCCATAGTTTATCTATATCAATTTGGTTCAAATTTGCAAATTATAGAATTGGCATAGATCACTTCCATGATTTGTAGAAGTAAACCTAATTTCCAATTCCGAATTTTAAATTTTAGGCCTTGGAATTTCCCTCCATTTAGACAATATGATCAAATGTTGAAGTATTACATTAATTGTACACTATGGTTTTGAATTTAAAAACAAACATTAATTCATTTGAAACATCCAACAAGAAATCACATTGCTCATTACAATATCTTTAGATAATTGATAATTACATAATATCCTATATATATTGTATGATTAATTATTGTCTTCAATCATTAAGCTTGGTTGTTAAATTGATATCCAATAGTTTGACAAAAGAAATAAATATTCTTGGTTTGTTCCAAATTCATTTATAATCCACAATAATTTTCTTATACAAATTGCAAGAATAAAGTAAAGTAGGATTCAAATATGATATTTAGAGTAATTCATATCCATAATTTGTATAATTGATTATGTAGATGCACAAGTAATTCTACATAGTAGAAAAGTGGCCTATGAAATCAAATAGGAAAACTTTTGATATATCTATTTTGGTAATATCCCTTGACATTCCAGTATAGGGATTAATTAGTTAGAACATCTACACTATCAAATCAACAATGAATAAAGAGTTAAGAGTTAAGTAATTTTAATTAATTTTTTAAAATAGAAATATTTTATGTTAGTCTATTGATATAAATAGTTATTCAAAATTCATGTGGAGATGCCATTTATTTTCTAGATTTTTGGTGAACCCAACATTTGAACCTCCATCTAGGGTCTTGAGCTTCATTTGATTTCTAATTTTAAAATTTGATATCCCTACTTCATACATATTTATTAAATATTTTCTTAACATTTGCATCCACCCTCATTTGTGCTTCATTATTATATATCTTAAATATTTAAAACTTTCATTATTTAATATTTATTTGATACCCACTTTCCTAGATTTTTATCATATATATGTTTTCTATTCCTTAGCCAAGTTTACTCCCTTTTTAACCATTTTTTATGATGATCCTACCTCCTTTTCTAAGATATTATAGTGATCTATCTATTTATTTCATATTATACTTATTTGGTACATCTAACAATAATTCTCTATATGATGAAGGTACACCTTCTCTAGCTATTTATAATGTTTTAAAATTTTGTGTTGATTCCAACCTATATATCCTTGGATTAATGTTAACTCAATGTGGAATATTATGCGAAGCCTATATATTAATATTGGTGTGATATACATTTTTAATTAATGATGATATTCTTATTCATGATTAGCTTTCTCTAGCATCTCATACTTATACATTTCATTTTTATTTAGCACAAGATTATTATAGGATTTCTAATAATATTTCTCCAATCTTTTATGTTGATTATTTAGTGATTCATGAAAATTCATTATTTGTCCCATATTATATTATAATATCTTATCTCTTGATGAGGGCTTATTTTTCAATGAAATTAATGGTTCTACTAATGAATACTTGTATGTGGAGTCATTCTTGCATGCTAATGATGAGCATCTACATGATGTTGTCCTTTTATAAGTGAAATTTGGATCACTTTGAATTATAGATTATTATATTCATTTGATTATTTTAGTCATTTTATCACCCATTTATAGAATTTCCATAATTTTATTGGATCTATTTCTATCTATAACATGCATCTATTTGCCCCATGGTTGTCATTGCATCAAAAGGTCAACTTATTAATGGTTGATACAACTACCAGAGTTAAGAGATCCATGAGAGGTGGTTAGTCCATGCCATGAATCCCGAGGGGAGAACTAACCATTTGCCAATAATCCCCCCTCAGGGCAAGCTGAGGGTATTTGAACCCAACACCTTTGGCTCTGATACTAATTTTTGGAACACAATAATCTACTGAGAGGGGGTGAATAAGTAGATTAATTAAAACTAATTCTTTTTATCCCTTTATGCAGATTTACTAAACAAGTAGATATATAAATATAGAGACACACACAAAATCCCATAAGACAAGATATATGTGGAAAACCATCGATGGGAAAAACCATAGTGACAAAAGTTGCTTGAGTCTATTGATTGATTCTAGCATCACAATGAAATCTTTGATTACATAGTTTAAGGGCACCAACCTTAAGAAAACACCAATCCCCTAGTTTTAGGAGTACCCACTCCCTACATTGAGCACCTACCCAATTATTTGATGGCACCCGCCAATTAGATTTACAAGAAAAGTTATTACAATTTGTTCTATTGAACCAAATTCAATGTTGCAACTCTTTTTCGAACTACTCAACTCTTTGTAGCATTCTCTACAACTCAATACTCTTCTCTACTCCTCTGTATGTTTCTACTCTATAGCCTGAATACAAACCATTTGATGATGTTCTACTTTTTTTGGGTTTCACTCTATCTCAATATGTGCATTCTTTGTATGCCCCTTTGCTATCTCACACTACTACATGCATACACACACTTTGCTGCCAACACACTTAGCCAAATTCTAATTGTCTATCTTCTCATGACTTACTCAAAAAGACATTAATTCCTTGAGCCACACACTATCATCATCAAATTCTAATTCATTGAATATTTCGAAATATAGCAACATACAAAACCCTAAACCTAATATCCATTTAATGCCATATCCTTATATACTTGATTTGATTTTGATCTCAATCACCATTGGAATTTATTTTATCATTCTAAATTTCCTATCACCAATCAAATTATCATTGGAGTAGGTAAACCAATTAAATTCATGCACTATATCAGCTACCAGACCAAACCCTTATTCATACTATCATAGCCAATGAGGATCTTCAAATTTTAATTTGGTCCATGATCTCTAATTTTCACGCCACGATCCATAAATCATATTTTATCCTTGTTATCTTTAAAACACAACAATTATATGATTTTCCTTTAAACTAGCCTCGTTGATTTATATCACTTCACTTAAGTTTATCACAACTTCACTTAGTGCACCAACCTCTATTTTTGTGATGCAATCATATGTCGCCACCTATCCATGCATATGCAAGAATCATCTAACATATGTCCATTGCATATCACACATTTCTTTGTAGCCCGAAGAATGATAAATGCGATGTATACAATCCTTGTGATACAACCTCATTCTTCCATCTATCAAAGATGATCTCATATTCCACTATCTTTTTCTCATCTCACTTTTGCTTTCTTCCTGAGAAATAACTTATGCGATGTGAAGAGCTTGTGTGATGCAATCATATTGTGCCATCTATCCTTGTTGACATCACCGTCCACTTCCATTACACATGTGAATTTATTTCCTTCATTCTTCTTCACAACAATGATGTGAAGCAAATGATGTGATAACCATGAGATTTCCCTCGCTTCTTCTCAGTCATTAATCTGGCTTTATTGCATATCACAAAAGACTCTTGCTAAGATAACCTTCAAAATGCAATGTGAAGAATTTATGTGATGACCATCCGATCTTACAAGTTCCATCCTTCACCATTGACCTCCTTCATCACATATTACACAAACACTAGGCCACGATAATACACAATCTGATATGAAGGGACATTGTGATAATTGTCTGATCTTCAAATGCTAATGTGCACAATTGATCATCCCATCGAAAAAAAGAGAGGTACTTCTAACTTTGTTAGTAGTCAATGAAGTTTTCAAAAATTTGAGAGATACTGACACCACTTGACTTCAACTAAGGCAAAACAAATAGGATTTCTTCAAACTTTGTCGAAGATCGAAAGAGGTTATCAAAGTTCATAAAATGGTGACACTGGTAAAAACTAGGGCAAGGGGCCAGTCACCACAACAATCCAAGAGGCTTAAGTTGTAACTTAGGCAACATGCAACCACCAATAGGGTGATCCCACAATACTGATTTATAATTTTTGGCCAAACTAGACACTGAAATATTTTTTCCTAACTAAATCTTCACATTCGGGCATTTATAGCGGCTAAACCGTGAAGAATTTGAAGATGATGCAGACTAGTGATTTGTGAAATTTTGTCTATAGATTCTAAATACATTTTTAAAAAAAAATTTGGAATCATATTGCACTTATTTTTCCATATCCTTTGAAAACTAGTTTTTTTTAGGAAACAACATTTTTAAGGAATGGCGCTCACCGTATACAACATAACTCTTTTTTCCATGAATGATAAAATTCTAATTATTTCAAATTTAGATTTGTAACTACGATATCTAGTGCTTCCAATTGGTCTCATAGTATTTTATTGAATATTTTTTCCTTAATAAAATTTTGAAGTCAAACTAATTACAATTCAGACATAGGCGAACTATATACAACGTAAATTTTTCTGTATGTGTTGAAATTCATTTTTTTTTGTTGGATCAAGGACTTCAATATCTGGTGCACTCATATTTTTTACATTTTTTTTTATAATCTACTATTTATTCACATGTGCAGAATAAAGAGCTTGATTTTCGGTGAAATACCTATGTTTAATAAAAATAAAAAATAAAAACATAATAAAAACCAAAACATATTAAAATTTTATATTCGTTGAATAGCTCGTTCCGAGGACTACCATCATCTAGTTGGGTCTATGAAGTCTCCTCCATTTTCATCCTCAACCCGAGCTTTGAAGGGAAAAACTCTTGAGTTTTTTTTGGGCCAGACAGTGAGAAGGTGGGAGAAGGGGGGATCAGGCGAACCAAGGGGGGTTCAAGCGAACCCCATTTCAAAAAGGGTTTTCCTTTATGTTTTTAGTGGGAATGGTGGGCTTGGGGCATTTAGTGGGTTCACTCAAACCTGGGTTCTAGTGAACCCTATTTTGGTTAGCTTGAATCAATGAATTTGTTTGAACCCCCAAAACTAAATTTTTTGGCATGGGGTCAATTTTTACAACTTTTCCTTCCTCACTCAAATTATAAACCACTTTTGTGGGTTTACCCAATATCCAGTTAACACAAAAACATAAAATCTTATTACAACCATAACTAAAAACCTTAGGGTTTAACAGTAAAACCCTAATTCTGTCTGAGAGAGGAATTAAATCAAATCTGAGCATACTACGTATCCTTTGATCATGTAGACCATACCACTCGAAACCTCTTGAAAAATCCATATCAAATCTAGTTTTAGTTTTCTTCTCAGACTTTTAAAAGTAAACTCTATAACAACATGACAATATTTCATGAAAACTTTGCAACTTATGAGTAACTTTGTAGTATTGTAGAAGCATTCTCTTCTCTCCATCATACTTCACCAACTCTCCCAAAAAATTATCCACTGATCACAGTGACATCTAGAACTCCGTAAACTCCCCTTTGACATCAATGACAATATTATGCCAATAATTTCCCCATTTAACATTAATTTCAAAACCAAATGCTTATCACCAACCAACCAACTTTATACCAACTCCAATTGCACTCTAGACCAATTAATGAGCATTTGCACACACTCTCCCCCTTTGACATCAATGGAAAAGGGTTTCTTTAGGAGACCATGCTTCTACAACTATTACTCCTAAGCAATAGAAAAAAAAAATGCTCCAATTCATGCTTTGCACCAACTAAACCAACACAATATTGTTAGAAACCAAGATCAAACATGCAAACCTAAACACCTTCCACAAAAGAGAAAAATAATGAAAAAGTAGAGCTTTGCATGAAGATGTGCAAATTGATATATTCAGAATTAAGAAATTACAATAAGAGGGTTGCTTTATAAAAGAAAATGTATGCAACCCTAATGTTGACCTAAAAACAGCTCAACTAAATAAAACTTACTTATTAATTAAGTAAACTAATTATTACCTCAGGAAAACCTAAGTAAAGTTATGCAAGTGTAATTAAATATTAATTACATTAACACCCCCCCATAAGTGCAGCTTAGGGAGACTAAATAAGCATGCACCTAAAACTAACATGAATGCAAGAAAACATGAATGGGTCCCAACAACAAGGCCTGATCAGGTACCCATGTACAAATGCAATAATGAGGTAGAGAAGGAAAACCTAGTGGGACAACCCCCCCTACAATACGATAACTACTGCAAAGAAGCACTGGAAGAACGTTGTGGAGTAACACTAGAACCACAATCCGACAAGCAAGGAAAGATACTTCTATCTACAAGAAATTGTATTGGAATCATAGTGATGCAACAACAGACTCGATGTCATTGAACACTCGAAAACACCAAATGGGAACAACCCTGGAATCCATAAAGCAACAGTAGATGATATGATGATGACAGAATCTGGAAGACATGAATCTCGATGCCGATGCCAAACTGAGACTAAAATTTTTCCATGGGAATCATTACCATAAAGACTCAAGAACATTAACCACAAATTTAGTGGCCCTCAAACTGAGATGGATCCGAAATGAATCTGATATGTGTCAAGGTAAGACAAAAAAATGGCCAAAATAAACTAAGAAATCAGATTACAACCCATTTTAGTTTTCATCAAAATAATATGAAGATCAAAGTGCGTGCACACTCTAATCAGATTATTATGCAAGAAACCCCCCTGATGGAACTTTATATCAGTTCATTTATTATAATACCCAATGATTGCAAAAGGATAGAATTCATAAACATGCATAAACATAAAATAAAAATAAACCTCATATTTGTGTAGAGGACTGAACCAAATTTTCAATGCTGCAAGAATGGCGAAAAAAGGATCACCGAGTCAAAAGATATGCCCTCCGGAGTGAAAATAACAACATCTGAGTTCAAGGACCTAGAAAATAAAACTGGAGAAAAATCAAAGAAAACTACCTTAACCACTGGATCAGCATCAGAATCAGCTTTCTAATGGTATGTTGTTTGTGAAAAAAGGACACCATATCCAAAAGTTATGCCCGATTTTGTAAAAGTGCTCCAATTTGGCCAATAAGGCCTCCAGGCAGCCCAGGGGGCTAAAAATATTTCGGCCCCTGGTCTTGTGCGCGACCAAGGGTTGGCAGGCAGGGGGTTGGGATGGAGCCCCTAGTCACCCATGTGACTGATAGCTATAGATTGGAAGCCCTCAGGGGCTGGTGAAGAGCCCCCGATCATCCATATGACTGGGGCTAAGTGAGGAGGGGCCCGCGGGGGCGGACAGGCCAGCGACCGGCGGCGGCGGCGGCGTACCGGTGGCCACCCAGTGGTGCCTCCTTCTGTGCGGGCAATGCAAGCTTAAACAAAAAAAAATCAATTTTTCTTTTTTTTTTTTGAATTTTTTTTGAAAAATGTGCTTTGGGAAGCATGTTGGGGAGGTCGTACAACGTCTATGGTAAATGTTTTTTGCCTTCTAGACAAAATTCACAGAAATCGATGATTTGATAGGCATTCCTAGGGTTTTTGGCCGCTGCAAACATGATGGTGACCTCCGTTTGTGCCCAAAGTGCCCAAAAAAATCAGCTACCTCCAGAGCTTGCAAAAAATCACTGAACTTGAATCCCTTAGAGATTTCGTCAACGATGACCAAAATCAGAAAAATAAAAGTCAATCCTAACTTTTTCTAGCACTCTGAATCCAATGGAAATGCCCGATCTCATCCAAGACATTGTGTAAATGAACTCAAGGGATGATACCCTCGAGGAACCCCGAACGAACTCCGTAATGATTTTCTCCAGAATTTGAGAAGGGGTTGGATGTCAAGGCTCTGATACCATGTTAGAAACCAAGATCAGACATGCAAACCTAAACACCTTCCACAAAAGAGAAAAACATTGAAAAAAAGAGCTTTGCATGAAGATGTGCAAATTGATATATTCAAAATTAAGAAATTACAATAAGAGAATTGCTTTATAAAAGCAATGTATGCAACCCTAATGTTGACCTAAAAACAACTCAACTAAATAAAGCTTACACATAAATTAAGTAAACTAATTATTACCTAAGAAAAACCTAAGTAAATTTATGAACCATACGAGTTCAGATACAATAGTATAACTCACTATCATGGCTCCCATTTAGACATATCCCCAATCATAACATTTTACTCAACATATATCCCTCAGCTCACTTGCATGATAATCTGTCCATTTTCTCCTATTAGAGAATTTTTTCAACTTTTTCCCCCTTTATCAAAATAAAGGAGTGTGTCCATGACATCTTCAACCATCAAGTCATTAGAAATTTTAAAATCCAATTTTATCTTACTTGATCTCTCTTTTTCATCTAGTGATGAATGACATTTCTATGAACTTATGTTGGCATTAGATGCAAATTGTTGGCATTGTATTTTTTGATTGGCTTTGTGATTGGCTTTGGATTTCCATTGATGTCAACTCCATGGTATAATTTCCACTCATAATAGTTGCAGGAAGAATGTAGTTGTAGCTACAAGAAGTATTCGCTACAGGAGGTATGTAGGAACTATGGGCTACTAGAAGTATGCATTGTAGGAGATATGCAGATGCTATTGCAGGAAATAATGAAGTTTTCCACTACAAAAGTGTGCATATTTTAATATGCAAAAATACAACTATGAAAAAATTAAAACAGTGGTCAATATTTAATATATACAAAAAGTAAAAGGACAACTTTATAAGTGGGCCAGTAAGAGAACATTGATTTGAAAAAACACGTAGAAAACAATATGTGGATTAATGACATCTTAGTAATGATTTGGATATTTGGTCGAGTAATGCATTGTTTATCTTGCTAGGGTTTTTGGACACATAAAGCTCTTTTTTTTACGCGCGTGAAGGAGATTGATTGTGTGCGGCTAAAGGAGATTGGTTGAATACAACTACAAAAGATTGGATTTGCTTCTGACATTATTCAGATGGTATGACAGAGGATAATGTCTAGATATGACAACAAGAAGGTTTTTTTTATCTTTAGCATAAGGTACAACGATTTAAACCCTAAGTCAGTTCTTCCATTCAAAGTGGTTCTCCATGATCGATGCATATCAGATTTTATATTTGTTAAAGTGCAGCAAGAATAAAATTTTATAATATCCCTTCATCCATGTTTTAGCAGCATTGGTGGTTCTCCATGTTTCAACCCCAAATCAGATTTGAGTGTCTCTTTGTTTGGCATAATTTTTTTCTAACACAATGTTGAATGAAATGATTTTTAAAATCTCTTATCTATTTTTTTCTTACCTCTTGTTGAGTTTGTTCAGTTGTTGGTGTAGCCCTAGATTTCTTATTTATTATTGAAATAGGATTTGCAAGATGTAGATATTCTAGGCAGATCAAAGCTACATGAATCTGATTGTTGTTGTGATTAAAGAATTCTAGGTAGATTGAAGCTACATGAATCTAATTGTTGTTGTTATTAAAAAATAAGGAAGAGATATTATTTTTGTAATCTATGGTAGTTAGTTAAAATAGATGTAGCAACATCAGATCTTCTAGTCTATCAAGAAGAGAATTAAAATCTTGCAGATGGAATTACAGAAGGAAGATAAGGTATCTTCAATTAAAAATCTATTGTTACAGGGATGTCAAAAAGTTATTGAAAAAAAGATTGCAGAAATATTTGTTTGAAGGTTAGGGTTTCAAAATCTGTTTTGTTCTAACATAAGTAATATATATTCAAGAATTTGATTAATCACAAGTGTGTATAGAATGTTGTAACCTTCATAACATAGATTTATTAATTGTGATGAGAATGTGGTAGAGAAGGTACGAATGTGGAGAAGAGAGTAGATGACTCTGTAAAAACAAAGTATGCATTTCTGAGTGTTGAAAGTTTTATTTTCTACAGAAGTGTGTGAAGGCATGTTTTAGTTTTGTAGAGACTTGGTTTATGGATGTAGATTATAGTGTCCTGCAAATTAAGTGCAAGGGTACTTGCAGAGGTGCTAGATGATTGAAGACCAGAAGTTTTTTGAGGATAAAAAGTTAACAAAATACTTTCAAGCATAGGAATTTGTTTGAGTTACAAAACTTCATTTGTAACATGATACATAATTTGTAATAAAACATATCTCATTGTATAATCATTTGAGTGGGTGCTCATAAATCTGGAATTGGTGTTCTTTTTGGGTTGGTGCCCATACATTGTAATAGAAAGCATTTTTACAGTGAGGATAAATTGGAGTTGTAGCCTCTAGCAGCTATTCTCATCGAGGTTTTCCCCATCTTTGGTAAATTCCTTGTACATATTGTGTTGTGAGATGCACTTTGTGTGTTTATTTTAGATACCTTTCCTTTGCTCCTGGTTTATGCTTTTAGTATTTATTTTCATATTGCTTAGAAGAATTAAAATTAGTAGTCCACTAATTCACCCCCCCTCTCAGTGGTCTTTTTGTTCCTTCAATTGGTATCAAAACATTAGGTTCCCTGTTAGAAGGCTTTCTCCAACTTGGGTAGATTCTGATTTGTTAACACAATGTCTAAGCATGAATCCTCTTTTGTGAAAGTTCCTATGTTTGATGGAACTAACTATGCCTTATGGAGTAGAAGAATAGAAATCTACTTGTCTTCCTTAGGTTGTGATGTGTGGATGAGTGTCAAAAATGGTTATACTTTTCCCCAAACTCCTCCAACTGAACCTGATGCTAAGAAAGAATATGAGTACAATGCCAAGGCCAAGCATTCTATTCTTAGTGGATTGTTTTATAATGAGCTTGTCAAAGCTATGCATTGCCAATCTGCAAAAACAGCTTGGGATAAGCTACAAAATATTTATGAAGGTGATGAGACTGTGAAGGAAGCCAAGCTACAAAATCTCATAACTCTTTTTGAAGGATTGAAAATGACAGAAGATGAGAAGATTGTTGATTACTTGCTAAGAGTTGATGAGATTGTTAATGTTGTAAGAAGACTTGGAGAAGAAATTGAGGATATTGTAATTGTTAATAAATTTCTAAGGTCGCTAACATCAAGATATGACAATAAAAAAAATTTCCATAGAAGAAGAAAACAATTTGAAGACCTTATCCACAGATGAATTATTTGGTTCATTATCTACCTATGAAATGAGGATTGTGAGTGTTGAACCTTCTAAGAGAGAAGCTTCCTTCAACTTGGTGAAGAAAGGAAAAGAAGCAGTTGTAAATGTTGATCAAGAAGAACCTAACAATGTTGAAGCAAACTTTGTCAGGAAACTAAAGAAAGGATCAAGAAAGTATAAAGACAAGCTGCCCTTCAAGTGTTTTAATTATGGCAAGATTGGGAATTTTTCTGCTAAGTGTCCTTATGGGAAGAAGGAATAAAATATGAAAGAAACCAATAATTTCAGACCTAAGAAGTTGTATAAAGCCAAGAAGAAAAAATTTAAGAAGAAGAGAAGTCTTCTCACTGTTGAAAGTGATTCAGCTGAAGACTCTAGTGAAGATAAGAAAGAGGCTAATCTCTTCGAGGCTCAAGAAGTTTTAAATAAAAATAAGACTTCAAAGATTGAAAATAATGCTCAAGCTAAAAACTCAAAGATAGTTGATAATGATGAGGAAGATGAAGATGATGTTGATGTTAATCTTGAAGGAGAGCTGATTTGTGCTCTTAATGAATTAAACAAGTTGAAGAAAGAGTATTCCAAATTCAAGAATAGTACATAAAAAGAACAAGACCAGTTAGAAAAGAATATTATCACTCTAAAGACACATTTGGAAGAAGGTCATAGAACATGGGTGAAGTTTTGAAATCAAAAGTTGAGACAAAGAAAAAATAATGTCAAAGGTTGGAAAAAGAGGTAGTAACTCTAAGAAAAGAGTTAGAGACTTGTCAAGAAGACCTAAAGATGAGAATGAAAAATGAGTGCAGCAATAATGCACTACATGATATACTTGGTAAGTAGAAAAAGAGCAAGGACTATAGTGGTATAGGCTATGAGCATGGTGAGAGATCCAATATGGGTGAAAAAATCAAGAAGAAAATTGTTTTGACTACTGCCTCTAGTGAAAAAGTTGTTGCGCCAAGTGAAAAAGTTGTTGATAATATTGATGTTTCCCCTAGTGATAAATTTGTTGTTCCAAGAGATAGTCTTGTTGGCCCAAGTGAAAAAGTTGTTGATAATATTGATGTTGCCCCTAGTGATAAAGTTGTTGTTCCAAGAGATAGTCTTGCTGCTCGAAAGGATAGAGTTTTTGTCCTACAAGTTACTGTTTTTTCCCCAAAGATGAGAAGATCTACTGATAATTTTGCTACGGGCTGATGCAAGAAGTTGGGTCCACAAAAAGCTCAAAAAGTGGAAGTGTTTTTGTTGTTTTTCATAATTTGTCACACTTGGACTGAAAATTTGAGGCACTTACACAATGAATTTTTTAAAAAATTAGTAATATGAAAGTTTGAATTTTGAATCTAGTTTCTAAATATGTAAATTATTCAAATACCCAAATTGTAGAAATTAAATTTTGATAGGGATCTATAAAAACCACTTTTTAAAAGTCCCTGTTTTTTTACCATACCATGCACGTGTACGGACACCACTTTTTGACCCAAATAAAAGTATTTTGCTAATTCCTTTTGAGGAAAGAGAGCTAACAACATGAAGATTGATGAGGAATTTTTTTTGTAATTTTTTGTTGAATATTTTTTTTTTTATTAAATTTTTATTGGCCTTAATTGTTGTTTTTAAAAATCAACGTGTACGGACAACATAATTTGACCTAAACTAAACATTTTTTCAAACTTTTTTTTTTCATTCTGTAAAGAATTGTCTAAAGATTGATGTCATATAATTTTTTTACAAGAAACTTCACGAAAAAAAAGTTATTAAAAAACAAAAAAAGTCTGGTATTTCATGTTTAAGGACTAGTTTGCTTTGAAATTAATTTAAAAATATCAAATATAATCCAATATTAATAAAAGTTATATATTTGGAAACTAGAAATCATGTTCTATAATGGTTTTTAATTTTATAGATTGATTCAGAAAAAAAGTCCATCAACCATATTGTCAAAGATGGACATTCTTCTTCAACCTGCCTTAGTTTTTTAGTTGCAGGTCAAAGGCTAAGGCACGGATTGCCAAGCCTTTCCCGAGCCTAAAACCAAGGCTACAAGTGGGTTGGAGATTCAAGCTTTTAATAACGCGTATGCATTTTTAAAAATGCGTATGCGTTACAAAACACATATGCGCTCTTTATTTGTTTGATTATTTTTTTTTTTAAATATTTTTTAGAAACGCGTATGCGTTTTAAAATGCGTACGCATTTTGAAAAGACAAACGCGTACGCGTTTCTAAAAAGCATTTTTTAAAACATAAATGATTTGTATGCACTCAAAAATGCATATGCGTTTTATAACGCGTACGAGTTTTATAACGCATACGCATTTTTTTAGGCTCGGGTACCCAATGCATAACGCATACGCATTTTTTAATAACGCGTATGCATTTTTTAATAACGCATACGCGTTTTTTGCTAGATTTTTTTTTTTGGCCGAAACTTCCCCTCTTCGTGGACCTAACTTCTTGCACTTACCCCTATAGGAAGATCTACAACTAGAAGTATTTCTTAGTATAATGATTGGTACACCCCTAAATTCCATGGTTATTGTTTTAGATGCAATGCATATGGTCACAAGTTTATACAATGAAAAATGTTGAGAAGAGAAGCTCCAAATTTCATGGGAAAAATTTTTTTGCACCCTTGAGAGATTTGGATATAGAGTGTCACTATTGCAATAATTTGGGACATAGAACTACAAATTGTAAAATTTTAAGTCAGACTAGTAAAGGCTTCAACTTCCCTATGTTCAATGAGAATATAGAATGCTATTATTGTCATAACTATGGAAACACTACAAAATTTTGTAGAGCAAGGTCTACTAAGCTTGAAAAGAATGTAGTTGCTCCTCCAAGATAAAAGATGGGCAAATAGTAGCAGCAAAGAAAAATGAAACCAATCAAGAATCGAAGGAGGTGAGTAAAGACAAAGTTCAGTCAAGCATGATAGCACACAAAACTCTACATGCAAAGAAGAAAAATTTATGGGTGATAGATAGTGGTTGCTATAACCACATGACTGGTGACAGGAACAAATTCAAATAGTTAGAAGATTGGAATGGTGGTTCAATTAAGCTTGGGAATAACTCCTCAATCAATATAAAAGGTAAAGGAACCCTAAGCATTGATGGAAACCTACTCACAAAGGATGTCTACTATGTGGAAGGGATAAAAAAAAACTTACTCAATGTAAGTCAAATGTGTGACAACAGTTATAAGTTTTCATTTTATTCCAAAGGATGTGAAATCATAAAAGAGAACAATGTAAGATTAGTTGTTGAAGGTAAAAGAACATATGGAAATGTATACAACTTGAGAGAATGTCATGAATATCAATTATGATTGGACAAATGGATGTGAGTTGGTTATGGCATAGAAGGCTAGGAAACATAAATTTTGAAAATATTTTTAAAGTAAGCTCAAAAGGTTATGTGAGACATATGCCAAAGATAAATAAACCAACAAACATTATTTGTGATGAATATCAAAAAGGGAAGCAAACCAAACTGAGTTTCAAGAGAAAAGAGTACTCAACCACAAGGCCACTTGAGTTAGTACATACAAATTTATGTGGTCTGACAAGGAAAAGATCTTTAAATGGTGACAAATATTTTATGTTGTTGATTGGTGACTACTGAAGGATGACTTGGGTAACTTTCCTGTAGGATAAGTCACAAGAATTTGAAAGGTTCAAGGTATTCAGAAAAATCATTGAAAAAAAAGTGGTTTCAAGTTGAAATTTCTAGGATCAGACCATGGTAGAGAATTTACATCAAATCATTTTGAAGACTATTGTGAACAACATGGGATTAGAAGACAATATTTTGTTGCTCGAACACCTCAACAAAATGGAGTTGTTGAGAGGAAGAATAGGAGTGTGAAAGAAATGGAAAGAACTATGTTTAATGAGTCAAACGTACTAATTTTTTATTGGAAAGAGGTTGTTCATACAATAGTATACACATTAAATAGAGCTCATCTAAGAGTGCAAAGCAAAAGGACACCTTATGAGCTATGGTATGGTAAGAAAACTTCTCTCAAATACTTCAAAGTTTTTGGTAGTAAGTGTTTCATTAAGAAAGATGATGATGGGGTTGGTAATTTTGATGCAAGATGTGATGATGGGATATTCTTAGCATACTCAACTCATACTAAAGTTTATAATTTTTTTAAAAAATGCCTCAAGAGAGTAGTTGAGTATGTACATGTGACAACAGATGAAGATTTTTAGTAGTCAAAGCTAAATCAAAAAATAAGATTGAAGAACATCATGATGAAGGTGAAGAGCAATCATAAAGTGAAGAAGATGTAGTTAGAAGAACTCAAAATAAAACCCCAAGTAAGTATGTTTAGAAGTACCACCTTGAAAATCAGATTATAGGAAGTAAAGACCTTGGTGTGCAAACTAGAAGAAGACATGCTGGAAATGATGATCAAGTCAGCTTGTGTCTTCTAACTAAAAGAGAACCAAGGAGTTACAATGAGGCCAACAAGAGTGAAGATTGGATAAAGGCTATGAAAGAGGAGCTACAACAAATTGAAAGAAATAAAACATGGGATTTAGTTCCACGTCTAGCTGATAAGAACATTATTGGCAAAAAATGGGTCTATAGAAACAAAGTGAATGAAGAAGGTAAAGTGATTAGAAATAAAGCTAGACTAGTATGCAAGGGATACTAACAAATTTAGGGCATAAATTTTGAGGAATCATTTTCTCATATTGCAAGAATAGAGGTTATTAGAATGTTCTTAGCATTCTTAGCATATAAAAACTACAATTTTATCAAATGGATGTTAAGTCTACATTCTTAAATGGTAAGCTTGAGGGAGAAGTTTACATGGAACAACCTAAAGGGTTTGAGTCACTTGAACATGGAGATTAAGTATGCAAATTGAGAAAAATATTATATGGGTTAAAACAAGCACCTAGAGCATGGTACTCTAGATTGGACAACTATTTATATCAACAAGGCTTCAGGAAAGGATGTGTTGACAACAATCTCTACACCAAAGTAGAAGGTACTCATATGATTATTATTTTTGTTTATGTAGATGATATCATCTTTGTTGGAAGCCATGATAATTTATGCAAGAAGTTTTATGATCAAATGCCACAAGAATTTGAAATGTCCATGATAGGTGAGTTGTCCTACTTTCTTGGTTTGAAAGTTTCCCAATTAGATAAAGGAATTTTTATTTCATAAACCAAGTATGCTAAAAAAATATTGAAAAGGTTTCAAATGGATGATTGTAAGCTAGTTACTATGCCTATGGTGATTGGATGCAAGTTGTCCAAGAATGATGATTCACCTGATATTGATCAAAACATGTTTAGATCCATGATTGGAAGTTTATTGTACCTTACTGCTTCTAGACCAGATATTGTAAAAGCTATATGTATGGTAGCTAGATTTCAGTCTTCTCCAAAACAATCTCATTTGAATGTTGTAAGAATAATTTTCAGATACTTGCAAGGTAGTTTGACCTATGGTTTATAGTATGCTAAACATGATGACTCCACTTTGCAAGATTACACAGATGCAAATTGGACTAGGTGCATAGATGGCAGGAAGAGCACAAGTGGAGGTACTTTCTTCCTTGGTGGTAGATTGGTCTTGTGGCATAGTAAAAAATAAGACTATTTCATTGTCTATAGCTGAAGTCAAATATATAGTTGATGCATCATGTTGCTCTCAAGTTCTCTGGATGAAGAAAACTCTAATATATATTCAGGTAGAATATTCATCACCTATTTTGATTATGTGTGATAATTCTAGTACAATCAATATCTCCAAGAATCTAGTCATGCACTCTAGAACCAAGCATATAGCTATTAAGTATCATTTGTTGAGAGAAAAAGTGAGTGAAAAAGAAGTTCAACTTGAATATGTGAATACTGGTGAGAAAATAGCTGATATCCTCACCAAGCCTTTGACCAAAGACACATTTGAGTATTTGAGAATGAGATTGGGAGTTGTCTCTCCCTCTTCCACCACTTAATTGGATAAGGAATTTTATGATTCAGGGGGAGCTTATTCTATTTCATCTTAGATCCCTGTGTTTGATCTACTCCGAGGGGGTAGAAGTGTCAAGGTTGTTCTTCATGTAGTGATGGTTGCTACTCATGTCATACCCTTGTTATTTATCACAGTAACTTTTTATGCTCATGGTTATTGTTGTCTTCTGACCTGGAACTACATTTCTCTTTGCTTAGAATGATATTGACAGGGGGAGATAATTTAATAGCAGTAATGTTATGTTAGTGACTATTTAGTTTTTATGCTGCTCTAAGTGCACAATTATGATGTTATCCACTCTGCAATTGGTCTTTTTTTATGATAGCATGGAACCCTTTTCCATTGTTTTCAAAGGGGGAGAAGTTATTTATTGAGGGAGAGAAGATTGATTGATTGGTTGATTGATATAAATTCCAAAGGGGGAGATTATTGGTATTAGATGCAGATTTTTGGCATTGTATTTTTTGATTGGCTTTGGATTGCCATTAATGTCAACTCCATGGTATAATGTCCACTCATAATAGCTACACGAATAATGCAATTGTAGCTACAAGAAGTATGTGCTATAGGAGGTATGCAAAAAGTATGTGTTGTTGGAAGTATGTGCTATAGGAGATAGGCAGATGTGGCTGTAGGAAAGTATGAAGTTTGCTGCTACAATAGTGTGCATATTTGAATATGCAAAAATACAACTATGTAAAAAGTCAAACAGTGGTCAATATTTAATATATACAAAAAGTAAAAAGATGACTTTACAAGTGGGCCAATGAGAGAACATTGATTTGACAGAATACGTGGCAAACAATATGTGGATTAATGATGTCTTATTAATGATCTAGAGATTTGGCCAAGTAATGCATTGTTTATCTTGCTAGGAGTTTTGGATGCATAGAGTTCTATTTTTTATGCGCCTGAAGGAGATTGATTGTGCACAACTAAAGGAGATTGGATGAATACAGGTATAGAAGATTGGATTTGCTTCTGACATTATTTAGATGGTATGATAGAGGATAAAGTCTAGATATGACAACAAGAAGGTTATTTTAATCTTCAACATAAGGTATGGTGGTTTAAATCCTAATTTAGTTCTTCCATTCAACGCGGTTATCCATGATCAATGCATATCAGATTTTATATTTGTTAAAGTACGACAAGCATCAAATTTTATAATCTTCCTTCCTCCATGTTTTAGTTGCATTGCGGTTCTCCATGATTCGACCCAAATCAGATTTGAGTGTCTCTTTTCTTGGTGGAAAAGTTTTCTGAAGCAACGTTGAATGAACAGATTGTTAAAATCTCTTATTTGTTTTTTTCTTACCTCTTAATGAGTTTGTCTGGTTGTTGGTGATGCCCTAGATTTCTTAGTTATTATTGAAATCAGATTGGCAAGCTGTAGATATTCTTGGCAAATCAATGCTACAGGAGTTTGATTATTGTTGTGATTAAAATTTTTTGGGCAGATTGAAGCTACATGAATCTAATTGTCGTTGTGATTAAAAAATAAGGAAGAGGCATTATTTTTTTAATCATTGGCAACCAGTTTAAATAGATGTAGCAACATCAAATCTTCTAGTCTCTTAAGAAGAGCATTAAAATCTAGCAAATGGGATTACAAAAGGAACATAAGATATCTTCAATTAAAAATCTATTGCTACAGGGATGTCAAAAAGTTACTGACAAAAAAATTGCATAAATATTTGTTTAAAGGTTAGGGTTTTGAAATCTGTTTTGTTCTAGCAAAAGTAATATATATCCAAGATTTTGATTCATTGCAAGTGTGTACAAAATGTTCTAACCTTCATAACAAAGAATTATTCATTTCCATGAGAATATGGTAGAGAAGGTATGAGTGTGGAGAAGAGAGTAGATGACTCTGTAAACACAAAGTATGCATTTTTGAGTGTTGAAAGTTTTATTTTCTACAGAAGTGTGTGAAGGCATGTTTTATTTTTGCAAAGACTTGGTGTGTGGATGTAGATTATAGTTTCCTAAAAATTAAGTGCAAGGATACTTTTAGAGGTAGTGGATGATTGAAGACCTAAAGCTATTTGAGGACAAAAATTTAACAAAAGACTTTCAAGTATGGGTATGTGTAGGATCATGATGGGCCAAAAAGTGGCAATATGATGGGTATGTAGCTGATGACTTTTTTTTACGCAAAATTGATGAAATGAAAAGGGTTTTTAAAGGAGATTCTCAATTTTCCACCAATATAAATTATCCTTTACTTTGAATTTAATAAATAATTATTATTCATTTTCTATTGAATTACGACTAAAGTTCGATTGATAGGTTGATTGAAAAACATCTATAGCTTTCAAACGCTATCACATTTTTTGAATCTGAAACATGTGTCACATTCTATGCTTTGCATACTATAAAATAAAAAAATAAAAAAATGAATTTCATGAAGTTTTGACTAAGTTAAGGTGGTCAGACATACAAATCTTTATATTTTTTAAACGTTGTAATAAAAAAATTATAATTAATTATTTACCTAGAAAAAAATTACAAAAAAATATGCATCACATTGGGACATGTGTCCTCTACTTATATCTAAATTATTATAAAACAATACTATCATTTTAATGTGGTTAGGGTGGTTAGACAGACACCTACTTATTATTTTTTCCTTGAAATTGAAGTACTACTCTATTGAAATTTCAAAGTTTCACCAAATAGATTTTACTTTTTTGTAAATAAACCTAGTAGTTTAGAAACTACACTCAATTTTCTACAAATTCTATTCTTACATATTTTTGAAATAATATGGATGACTTATTCAAATTTTTATGTCAAGTTGCCTAACTCCGATTTTTCAGAATTTTTTGCCACTTAAGGTTCTATTTTTTCCATGATGATCCTGCACATACCCGTATAGAAATTTTTTTGAGTTACGAAAATTCATTTGTAACATGATACTGAATTTGTAATAAAAAATATCTCTTTGTATAATCATCTGAGTGGGTGCTCAGATTAGGGGTAGAAGCTCCTGAGTTGGTGCTCATAAATCTAGAATTGGTGTTCATATATTTTGTGCTCCTTTTAGGTGTATCTCTACACTCTCTAGTCATATGACCAGACTAATTATATGAATAATAGTAACCATAGAAAAATGAGGAATACCTTGGCAAATTGTCTCTTTATGCAGGATGAGGCGGTCTTCTTTTATTTGACTTATTCATGTATCTCACCCTTGAGGAACAGTCTACATCAGCTCCCTTTATGTGTTGCATTTTATTCAAGTCTTTAGGGACTGAATTCTTAGTCTTCTTATATGATGTATGATTGTTTTCTTCAACTTGTTTCTTCATCTTAGTAGAATTATTGTCTAGTTTTCTATTTTCAGTGACATTCTTCTTGTAGTATTTTTCATCCTTTGTGCAACACTTTTATTGTTCTTTAAAATTTTCATACAATTTTATAGATGCATTCTTGGTTTGGCTTTTACCTTTTTCAAAACCAAGACCAAAATTTTCTTTTTATGGATTTTGTGAGCTTATTATCTCATCTAATATCTTATAGCAATATTTCAACTTCACAACTTTATCAATCCTCTCTTTATCTTTGTCTAAATCTTTCCTTAGAGCCATAATTTTGGCTTCTAGCTTCATACACTGATCTAATGTAGACTATAGTTCAAACTTAACTACATATTCTATCCTTTTCACCTCTTTAGCTTGTGTCTTCAAGATGATCACCATCTGATCAGACTCTTCAAGACTCTCGATTAGTCTTTCTATCTCTTTTTGTGTATGCAATTTCTATTTTTTATTTTCCTTCCTCAAGATATCAATCTCATCAAGAGAACAGATGCATTCACCTTCTAGATCTACTTCTCCTTCTTCTTCTTCATCATGGTTTTCAACTTTACCATTTCCTTGAGCTATAAATCCTTTTTCCATGAACATGGATTCATTTACCTTACCCATCAAGGCACAATCATATTCATCATTTGAGCAATTACTAATATCAGATGAACCACTTTCTCCTATTGTGTGCAGACTCTTCTTATTTTTTCAAACATTTTCTTGCTTAGAGTTATTATTTTCATCATAAAGGCATTTAAAAGTAAGATGACCAATTCTACCACAGTTAAAGCACTTAAAAGGTAGCATAACTTTATATTTTCCTGTGCCTCTTCACAATATTATGATGAAGTCAACTTCATCAATATCAAACTCCTCCAGCATCTAGATGTAGATGCTTCCATCCCTTCATTCCTAGATTCTTTCATTGAAACTTCTTTCTTGGAATTTTCTACATCTCTCATTCTAATCTCATAGGCAGTGAAGAATTCATGCAACTCATCAAATGTGAGTTCATCCAGATCTCAAGCTTCATCTATTGCAAAAATCTTAGTCATATCTTGAAGATAAGGATCTTAGAACATTTTTCACAATCATAGATTCTTTTAATTCTTCTCCTAAACCTCTCATAGCATTAACAATTTCATCTCCTCTTAAGAGGTATTCTACAATATTCTTTTCTTCACTCATCGTCAAACTTTCAAACTTGCCTCTGAAAGTTTTTAGCTTGGCTAGCTTCACTTTATCCTCTCCTTGATAGATATTCTTTAACTTGTTTCATACATCATGTGTAGTTTGATAGTGCATGACTTTAACAAACACCGAGCTTGACAACCCATAAATAATTGCACTTTTCCTTAATATTTTTCTCATGTATGCCTTCTTTCCATCCTTAGTAGTTGGAGATTTAGCAGGAATTGTATATCCCTTGACAATCTACATCCACACATCAAACCCTAATGAAGACAAATATGTCTCCATTTTAATGCTCCAAAAAGCATAGTGTGAACCATAAAAATATGGTACTTCATTTGTAGATAATCCTTCTTGACTAGCCATTTTTGTGTTCACTTATCTAAGATCTACCTAATTTGATTAAGCTTCTTTGAGGGAACTAGGTCTCTAATACCAATTGTTGGCCCCATGGTTGTCATTGCACTGAAAGGTTGGCCTATTAATGCTTGATACAACCTACAGAGTTAACAGTACCATAGGAGGTGGTTATTCCATGTCACAAATCTCGAGAGGACCCCTGACCATTTGCAAAAAACATCATGATCTTATGGACTAGTCAAAAGATCACCATCAAATATATTTTGATCCTTACTCATATTATTCGACTAATAATAGTAATACCTCTATGGATCCTAGAGTTATTTTCAAAGGTGAAAACTAATTTTCCTTTCAAGTTAAATATAAAAGAAAACAAGGAATCTAGTTCATAAAATTATCATGTAGTGGGTTATCATTATGACCTAACCATTCTAATCTATTATTCTATGGTAAACGACCTTATTGTGTTGTGGTGGATAGCTATCAAAAAATTACTACGGATCAAAATTTTGTATCTAATTCATTAATATTGTTATTTAGTACTTAAGTGTTTCTTCATCCACCTAATTTGATAAAAAAGGAATGCTTAAAGGATATGATAAAATAGATCAACTTAAGAACACTTTAGCAAAAATTTCTCCTTAGGTCTCATTAATAAATTATTTATTTTAAAATGTTTAAACTTTTATTTAAAAACTATTACTATACCACATGTGGTTAATCCTACTAAATTATCAACCATGATTTGTCTTATTCAAAATTAAATTATAATATTTTATTTGACTCATATGAGTCTGCTAGCCTTCAAATTACTCAAGAGTGATTATATTTATAAATTATAATGCAAATTAGGGATATAAATGTAATGTGAGCCTTGGTTCATAATGGATCTAGTTTTAACATATATTTTAAAGCTTATTTGAATAATTTGAATGTTGATATGATAGCATTAGAAAAATGTATGTTCCCATCAAAACAATTGTCAATATTGGTAGATAGTTCATGGTTTCGTTTTTCTTTCCATTATTATTAGACATCTTACTATTTTCTTAGATTTCAAGTTCGATTCATTATAAATTAGTGCATAATATATTATTGGTCCATCCATGGATACAACACATGGGTGTGATACCTTCAACTCTTTATTGTCGTTCAAGGTTTAATATTAAGAATAATATGTTAGGTTCATTTCTTTCATTGAAATTAGTAATTCCATTTTTATGGTATAAATTGAATTCCAAAGTAGTGGAAATGGTTGAAGAAAATTAGGAAAGACACATGAATAAGGAGCTGATTGGATAGATTAAGTCATATGATAGTGTGGAACCTCATCTTATTTTTGATCTTTGAGGTCTCTTGTACAATAAAATTAAAGAGAAATAAAAAGGAATACTATCTAGGAATTATCCACACATGCCTTAATGTTAGCCATGAGTATAACTTAAGAATTCAAACATAAGTTATATTTTAGACAAGAATGCATATTAAATTTAAGATACTAAGAAGTTCCCACCAAAATATATAAGCCCCCTTATATCTAAAAAATATATGCATCTTGTTATCTAATTGTAATGGAGTGAATTTGCACTCCTTGCAAATTCCCTATTTACACCCCTCACCTTAGAAATATTAAACCCGATGATGCTTTTCCACTTCATCTATTCCGCTTCTACCCACTTGGTGGCTATTTGTAGTGTCGATGGGGGAATTTTTGTCAGGGATGATAGCGCAACACATAGATGTCTATGTGGCGTGCTGCTATCTTGATAGGATTACTGCCTCTAAAATTTACATAGGCATTATACTTCTCCATTAGCGATGAATTGCAACAGCCCTACACCCTTGATCGACCTCAAACGGATCTTTTTTATTTCTATTCATGCTAAAAAAATATTCTTCTCCATTAATTTTATTGGCTAAATGTTTCTTGAATCACACCTGCTACTACACACTTCATTTCATAACTCTTCCACCATTGTTGAAGCTATAAGATGCTACTCTACTAGATTTCATTCATTTTGTTGTGGCAACGGTAGCATCTACAAGTTTTCAAGCTTGTATCTCCCTTCATGTTCTTTAGGGTACCTTGTTTTGGAGGTGATATCCATTTAATTTAACATTATCATTTGATTCATGTAGCATATTGTTGTTAGCATTGCTTGGTATTAATTTATTTCAATACTTTCTTTATCAAATTCTCTCTATTATGGTTACTCTAGTTGTTTGTAGAGATGGGAACACAAAAAAAGGGGTTTGACTGTGACAAGCCTTGAAATAGCCCCAACATTTTCCCCCGTTCTATTGTGTGTAGGTATCACGTTTGTGTGTAGTGTTAGGACTCAAAAACGTAGGTTTAAACCACGAGAGGTTTCCAAGCTCTCACAACATTTGTGGCTAATGTACAAGGCTAATCAATGTGATTGAACCTTCTACTCTTTAGGATCTGCTAAACCTAGGTGAGTGAACCTATATAAATGAGGAAAAATTAAAGAATACACTTCCTGCTTAAACAATCTATCCATAATGGTAATTGGAAGTGGAGAGATAAAATTCGAATAACTAATCGTACTAAATAAAATGAAAGTGTTTATATATGTTTTCTTGTGAATTTTGTTTTCTAGGGTATGACAAATCAGTGCTTTCTATCTACATGGGCAATGGAGTCAAAATACAAGAATAATGTGAATTTCCCTATTTTTGGCTTCACTCGCGTTGCTAGGCACTTTTGGAAAAGGAGGTTCTATGACTGGCATAAAATTTCACTAAATTTATGACTTGCATAAATTTTGATGGAATATTTCTTTACGAGGTTCTTCTTTAATTATCCAAAAGAAATCCTTAATCACTGTGATTTACTCAAAAGAATTTAAATCTGACTTGCAGACACCAATTATTTAAATCACACAAAATGAAAATGCACTTTGATAAATCAAAAAAATACTTAACATACTGATTTAAATGATTAAAAATCTCAAGTCAGAGACAACTATATAAAAAGTAGAAATAACTGCATCACAACAACCGAACACCAAAAAGATTTCACAGTTTAAAGTATTATTTCCATTACTTTGCTTCAGAAAACTCTATACATTATTTGCATCCCCTAGTTTTTTTCTCCTATTTTCTAACTATTCTCACTTCTCACCCCAATTCTATCTCAAACTCATGCTTTTATACACTTATAGAGAACTTTTCCCTCACCTTTTGGTTTCTATCTGTTTGTATTTTCATGAGAGGCAAAGAGTCACGTCGCTTCATAACTAAAAATAACAATCATAACTATCACAACAACAACAACTTCCTTACCGCATTACCTTGCACCATTCTTTCCACTCCTACGGTACCGTGGTTTGCTTTGAATTGTCTACATATTTACCGCTTTATCGTGGGCTGTATTTTTTCTCCCAGCGATACCGCGGTAGCACATCATATTACTAATCTACATACAACTCTACCGAAAATTTCATTTTGAACCTCCACGATATGGTAGTCTCTTCCCAGCATTGCCCTACCATGCACTATATTTTGTCTTCCCACGGTATAGTGGTAATCTACCTTGATCGTTACCTCCACCACTCTACCGCGGTCTCTCTATTTCCTCCCCACAACACCGTGGTGGCTTACCCTAGTTTCCATCTTCACTGTCTATCATGGTCTCTTCCTTGCATTTCTCTCTACCGCCCAACTGTGGGCCTCGTTTCATCCCTCCGCAGTATGGCGATATCTTCTTATTATTGTTCCTCTGCACACTACACTACCATGAGCTACTTGTTGACCTTCTGCGATATGGTGGTGTCTAACTTCTCCTCTTTCTATTCCTTCCACCTCTCTATCATGGTCAAACCGTTGAATCTACACGATATAGCAGTATCAGCATGGACTATTCTCCCTACCACTCTACCATGGTCCAAGTTCAAAATCCTTGCAGTATGGTGGTATACCTCTATAAAATTCCCTTCACTTCACCGTCGAACCGCAGGCCAAACTTCTGCTCTGCATGGTATAGCAGTAAGGGTATGATGTGACTATTCATAACTATGATACCGTGAACCATTTTGCGAAGGGCAGCGGTAAAGAGGTAAAAGGAAAATTTAAGTGGATGTTAAGGCAATGGTATGGCAGTAAAAGGAAATTTTAGCATTGTGGAAGGTGGTAAAATAATTTTTCATGAAAAAGATAACGAAATACTTTGGTTCAAATGGAAAAAACCCTTAGATTTTTTAATGAAAATTTTGGTTCTAACAACTGCTCCTATTGGGGATGAGTGATTTGCCAATAAATACAAGAAACCATAATATCATTGGTAGAGAAGACCAAGACACCAAAGGATATGAAAAATGGAGGAAGTGGAAAGATGAAAGAGATGGAAAACGGAGTATGGAAGTGACCCTACACTACTGTACATGGAACAAGAACATTATTTTCAATGAGGGAACTTTGGGATTGTCCATGTATTGGAAAGCTCGAGCCCCATTTAAATTCCTAAATTACTGTGCATGGAAAAATAATGTGTAAAGAGGTTTGTAAAGAATTATCCATGCATTGGCAATCCTTAATCCTCTGTTATTCCATAAGAGAAAAAATACTTCAGGAATTGCCCATGTATAGGAAACTCCTGCTCCTCTCCAAACATATTCTGCAAGAAATAAGAATCCTCTCCTCCTTTACCAATGACCACAAAAGGACCCAACCACAAAGATTCAAACTTGCCATGCTTTCGCCTCTCCTAACATTGAGCATTCCACATCAACACTAGGTCACTTTCTTCAAATTTTCGCTCTTTGGCCTTTTTATGAAAAAGATACTTCACCTGTGATTGCAACTTCACATTCTTCTTCTAGGCCATTCTCCTTATTTCATCAAGTTCTTCAAGTTTCTCCATTATTTCCTCCATTGGTTTAGAAATATCCAAATCCTCTTGCATAATAAAATTGTAAACTAGTAAAAGGTTTTGTAGTGGCATCCTAGCTTGCGTCCCATATACCAGTTCAAATGAAGACTTTCCAACTGCCTTTTTACTGTAATCCTATTTTCCCACACAACCATTCTCAACTTTGAGTCCCATGCATTTTTATTTGTATCTAACAAGCTCTTTATTATCTTTAAAAAACTTTTATTACTTTCCTAACCATTTTCTTGTGGATGATAAGGGGCTCTAAATAGGAAACATTAATGCCATATGTGTTGTAGAAATCTCTGAACTCGTCATATCTAAAACACATCCCATTATTTGTGATCAATCTTACTGGTGTGCCAAATCTAGTTATAATGTTCTCCATCAGAAAGTTCACCACCACCTTGCTTGTTGCTTGTTTAGTTGTGATAGGCTCCACCCACTTAGTAAAATAGTATGTGGCCACTAGTATCTATTTGTGTCCTCCACTTGATCTTTCCTATATTTATCTAATAAAGTCAATTCCCCACTAGTGGAAAGGGTCTTCTACCTACAAAGGTCAAAGTGGTAAGGCTCCTTGATACTTCAATTTCCCTGAAAACTTATAACAAGCCTCATATTTACTTACATGTGTAAAAAAGTCATTAAAAACTTTAGGCTAGTAATAGCCAGCCCTGAGAATCTTATATGGAGTAGTTTTAGTAGAATAATGTCCATCACACACCCCCTCATGCATCTCCCTCAAGACATAATTTTCTTGTGACTCATCTAGACACAATAGCAACATTCCATCTCTATTCTTCCAAAATAAGTCCCCTTCTATAAAAACATACTTAGATTCTTGCAGCTTCAAATTTCTCTTTTGATTATCATTCAAACCCTTAGGGAATTTCATGGGCTTTAGATAATACATTACATTTATGTACCAAGAGGTATGTTCAATACTTGCAACTGCATTCTCCTCACCTTCTATATTGCAGAATTGATTTGCTTCTATGTTCATTTCTTCCCTTAGCCTGGCCAAACCCTATCCTCTTACCAACTTGGTAATCTGAATTTCCATATTGAAATCTTGGATTTTATTAATCCATCTGCATATTTTGCTATCACCTCTATATATACCAGGATATCTTTCATAGCTGCATGTGGAACATAAGCAATTACTTTAGCTCCAACAAGATATGGTCTGAAAGCTTTTGCTTCTTTGACCAATGCAAAGGCCTATTTTTCCATAATGTCATATTTCAATTCTAACCCCTGCAAAGATTTGCTGAAAAAAGATATAGGTTGCTCATGACCTTCATCATTCTTCTACAACATAACAACTATTATGGTGTGAAATGAAGCAAAAGAAAATATCTTAAAAGGTTTAGTAAAATCAGGGGACTTTAGGATGGGAAATTCTTTGATATCTCTTTTGATAGATATAAAGGCTTCCATAGCTTCAGTAGTTCAGTCTAACTTTTTGCCCCTTTTTCAACATCTCGGATATAGGTTTAACAATCTCAGCAAAATTGGATACAAATCTTCTAACAAAGTTAATTTGACAAAAAAATGATTGGATTGCTTTGAATTTTTTGGGAATGGGAATTTTATCTATAGAATCTACTCTCTCAGGGTCTATCCTAATCCCATATTTTGATACAATATGTCCCAAAAGTTTACCCTCTATAACATAAAATTGATATTATAACATAAAAATGATATTTTTTAGGATCAAGACTAATACCATATTACAAAGACTTGATGAATATCTTCTCTAAGTGCCCCACATGATCCTCTACCTTTTTGGAATAAGTAGTAAGATCATCTTGGTACACCACCATTATATCATTAATTAGATATGCAAATGCCACATCCATGGCCGTTTGAAAAGTGGCCCCTGCATTTGTGAGACTAAATGGCATTCTCACATAAACATATGCTCCCCATGGTGTAGTGAATGTTGTCTCGTATTTCTCAAACTCTTTGAGTTTAGGCTGGTTATATCCAAAAAATCCATCCATCATTGAAAATAGCTCACACCTTATTACTTTGTGCAATATTGCCTCCATATTTGGGAGAGGATAATTATCTTTAAGGGAAGCAACATTCAGATTTATGAAATCTACACATAATCTAATGTCCCCATTTTCCTTCCTTATTGGAACCATATTTGAGACCCATGTCGAATGCCTAATTGGTTTAATAATACCTCCATCTCTGAGTTTTTCCAGTTCCTCCTACATCTTAGGTTCCAAATTTGGGTTAATAGGCCTCTTCCTTTGTCTGAATGGCTTTGAGTCTAGTTTAAGTGGAATCTCATGCTATAAAAGGTCTTCTTTGTATGCCTTGAGATCCTCATAAGACCAAGCAAACACATGTTTGTATTTTCTCAATAATGCAATCAACATTCCCCTGATGGTTGGACTTATCTTCTTTCCAATGTAGACCCTTTTTGGCGCTAACTCAGTTCCTAGATTTACTTATTCAATATCTTCTCTTTTGACCAGTGTCTACTTCATGAGATAGTGATCACTCCCATCATATACTCTTTCTAATGCAACAAGCCCTTTTGGGTGCTTATTGGTTTTAATCTGCAAGACTTCCTTCCAAAATACAGCCTATTTCCCATCCACTTCCTCCACAAAAGCATTGAAGTCAATCTCTTGTGCCTCATACTGATCTATACAATGAAGAAACTTTAAAAGTTCAGTATCATTATTAAAAACCTGCCAACTGTATATGTTGTCAAGGATAGTAGGTATAGTTTTGAATTCAACCTGAGATATTCTAGCCAAAGTGATATCATCTCTTCTCAAGGCTACATTAGCCATAAAATCTGCCATAAACTTTTCTGATCTATCTATCCAATCAATTGAGAAAGAATCAAAAAATTCAACTGTGTCCCACACAACATTTATATATTGTTTCAACCTCTTTTTCTTTGCATCATATCTTGATCTGATTTGTGAGACAACCAACTTAGAATATCTCAAGATAGTTAGCAATTTGATCTTGTGCTTGACAACCATATTTAAACCAATCAATAAGGCCTCATATTCTGCCACATTTTTTGTACACTCAAAGGTTAACAAAAATGAATATTTGAATGTTACACCTTTAGGTGATATAAAAACTACCCCATCTCCATTACCTTCTTGGTTGCATGTCCCATCAAAATACATTTTCCACACACCCTTTTGATCTTTAGAAACATGCTTATCAATTGGGTCAGTATTTGCAAATTCAGGCTGAGATAGTTCCACTCTGAAACTCCCTAAATCCACATCACAAAAATAATTCAGTTATTTTTGAGGAATATACTCAACAATCTGATTCATCTTGGGTTCTTTATACAACTTGACTTCTTCACCATTGACTGGAATTGTAGCATATAATAAAACAAACTATACATTGCCTCCAACTGTTGCAGTCCACTATCTTGACAAAAGCATTCCAAATTGAGGAGGTGTGTCAATTATAGTTATATCAATGTTATAAGTCACCTGTGGGTAAGTTGTCAATTTAACTTCCATATCTCTCATAATTCCCACAACCAGGACATGTCTACTATCCATGGCATAACATTTACCACCCTCAACATATACCCACATACCAAGTTATTTCATTACCCCTACTGGCATAATGTTCATAGAAGCACCTAAATCTATCATACAATTTCTTACCAGCTTGCCATTTATGAGTAGGGTAGTAAAGAATGGATCAATCTGTGGTGTATTCATTAATACATCACTTAGAAAAACCTCTGAAACTTTTATCTTTTCCTTTCTATTAGTAGATTTAGGAATCTCCTTATGTTCAAGGTTTATATTTTGATTACTCCCACTAGACATTAATTGAATAGCACTTTCCCTATACTCTTTAATCTTAATCATTTCAAGTAATTGGACAAACATTTTTACTTGGGAAAAAGCTTGCATGAAATCGAAAGAGGAACCTTTTGTTCTGATCATCCTCTTTTGCTCTATTGATTCTCCTTTGTTCTCCTCTTTCTACTTTTTGTTTGTATGATTTGAATTTTGTTTGTCCTTGGGCAATTCTTTGTTTTCTTCTTTAGGGACATACTTTTGTTCTCTTTTATCAATCTGCTTATCATCTGTCCCTTTTGAAGCTTCATGGGGCATTTTCTTATTCTTCAAAAATATTCCTCTTGGAACACCTTCATTCTCATTCACTATTCTATTCCTCAACCAGTATCTATTTTTGGCCTGCTCAACTGCTGCAATGGTCAATATTTTGATTTCTTCCTCAGTTGGTCTCCTCATATTGCACCTATTGGTCTGATATGATGTAGTAGGGGGACCTTGTTCATTATCACTTTCTTCATGATCCAAAAAAAATTGTTATTCTACCATATGGACATTGTACTTCTGGTGATCAACATCATATTCATACCCTCCTTCTTCTGAAGATAAGTATCCCTACTCAACAAAGTGAAGAGTGTGGAAAGTTAAATAAATATTATGGTCCTCTTCATTGTTGTCTTTTGGTATATCTTTTCCTGGTATTGATTGAGCTATGATACAATGCTTTGGGGAATGCGACAAGTCACAAATTGAGCACCAAGGAATATTATCTACCATATATGCCCCTCTTTTCTTTAAAGGATCAGGTGTCTCTTTACTCCTTGGCCTATCCATCACTAGCTTTCCATCCTTCCAATTTGTATTGTATGGCATGTCATGTAGCCTTGGCCTTTCATTTCTATATGTATTTTCTTGCCTATTTGAAGTAACATATTGAGGTACCCTAGGGTTATCCCTCTTTCCAATCATTCCTACAACTTTCATATTATTTTCAATAGTTAGTGTTTTTTTTGAGCGTTAGCTCAATTCCTGGGACACTTGTTCCTAAGCTCATATACTATCTTAGGATCAAAATATTTTAAATAGATACTCAATGTAGAAGGATCAACTAATTTGGATCCAAGAGGTATCTTATTATGCAATTTAGAAAACCTCTAGTTGAAGTCATAAGTTGACTCATTTTGATGCTTCTGGATAGTTACCAATTTATGCAAGGAAAACTCTGGTGCACATTGATTCCCATATTGCTCAAGAAACTATTCATAAAACTTGTGAATAGAGTCAATAGAAGTTATTGGAAAACTGTTAAACCAATATTTGACATATTCAATCAGTGACATCATAAACCATCTCATTTATATATCCTCATATTGCATATCCAAATCTTGAATAAATGCATTAAAGCTCCTTAGGTGTTCTTTACCTGTGATTGCACTACATCCTATGAAATTTGGGATGAGGCTTCTCCAACTATTGTCCATAGGATAAGGATATATTTGAAATCCAACCAAATCAAACTATCTAATCATGGTTATGTATGGTGGAGGAGGTGGATTTTGATGATGTTGGTACTAGTGCAATGGATTTTTGTAAGGTAATGGCACATATTGCTGACCTTGTGGGGGCCTATGTTGTTGACCCTATGAGGTATGTATTTATGGTGAGGGGGTGGCTAAGTATTTTGATGTTGTGGTGGAGGATTTGGGGGTCTATATTGATTCCCCGATTGATTTTTTGGTACTATTGGGGGATTTGGAGATCCTGCATTATTATTCCCTTTCCTATGAGGTGGCACATATTTAGGCAAGTTAGCCATTTGAGCATTAATTTGAGCTTTCTGCAACTTCAATTATTCAAGCTCTCTTATTGCTTGGAGTCTCTGCTCATACTCTGTTCTTTCTCTTTCCACTTCTTGTCTTTCATACTCCAACTATGCATTTATCTCATCCCAAGCCATGTGTTCATAGTTCTCTTCAGAGGCTGCTTCATAGCCAAGTACATCCTGATTCTCTTCAAGCAATGCCATTTTTTGATCATATTCATGTTGTCTCCTTTCCCTTTCAGCCTCAAATCTAGCCATGAACTACTCAATTTTCTTGGGGTTTGGTTGATAGAAGGGATTCCTCTTTTCCTAAGGAGTGTGAGGTTCTCTAGATGGTTTGTTTCAGTTGCTAGTGTACCATAGGAATTATGTGTCCCCAAGGGTTCTTTTGATGTTTTGTCTTTATTTGTTGTTCCCATGTCATCAGACACCTTCTTGCCCTTATCATTCTTTTGATGCCATTTACTTTTATCATTATTAGAATCCTCTTTATACAAAGATTACCTACCATGCATGTTGTGAGTAATTTTGACAGTCTAAACTCTAGGATGATTCCTTTCTGATGTGTATTTCACTTTATCAGTTTAAATGCACTTGTTCATTTAGAGTCGGCACTCACTTTCAAAAAGAGAAAATTTTATAATTCATTGTTCCCAGTGGAGTCTTCTACAAGATACTGACTCTATAATGAAGGCTTGGGTTCAGTTTAACACTCCCCAGTAGAGTCACCAAACTATTAGGACTAAAAAATGCAAGTTTAAACCATGAGAGGTTGCCAAGCTCTCACAACGTTTTTGGATAATGTACAAGGCTAATCAATGTGATTGAACCTTCTACTCTTTAGGCCCTACTAAACCTAGGTGGGTGAACCTATATGAATGAGGCAGACTTAAACAATACGCTTCTTGCTTAAACAATCTATCCACAATGGCAATTGGAAGTGGAGAGATAAAATCCTAATAAGTAGTCCTAATACATAAAATGAAAGTGTTTATATATGTTTTCTTGTGAATTTTTTTTTCTAGGGTATGATAGATCAGTGCTTTCTATCCACATGGGAAATGGAGTCAAAATTCAAGAATAATACGTGTTTCCCTATTTTTGGCTAACTCGAGTTGCTAGGCACTTTTGGAATAGGAGGTTCTGGCATAAAACTTCACTAAATTTATGACTTGCATAAATTGTGCTTGAGTATTTCTTTACCAGGTTCTTCTTCAATTATCCAAAATAAATCCTTAATCACTATGATTTATTCAAAATAATTTAAATCTGACTTCCAAACACCAATTATTTAAATCACACAAAATGAAAATGCACTTTGATAAATCAAAAACATACTTGACATACTGATTTAAATGATTAAAAATCTCAAGTCAGAGACACCTAGACAAAAAGTAGAAATAATTGCATCACAACAACCGAACACCAAACAATATTTCACAATTTAAAGTATTATTTCCATTACTTTTCTTTAGAAAATTCTATACATTATTTGCATCCCCCAATTTTTGTTTTTTCTATTTTCTAACTATTCTCATTTCTCACCTCAATTTTCTCTTGAACTCATGCTTTTAGACACTTTTAGAGAACTATTCCCATGCCTTTTCATTTTTGTCTATTCATATTTTCATGAGAGGCAAAGAGTCGCATTGCTTCATAATTGAAAATAAAAATCATAACTATCTCATCAACAAAAAATTCCTTACCATGTTACCTCACACCATTCTTTCCACTGTCGTGGTACTACAGTCTACTTTGACTTCTCTGCATATTTACCGCTTTACCATGGGCTGTATTTCTGCTCCCAATGGTACCGTGGTAGCACTTCATGTTACTCCTCTACATACCGCTTTAGCGTAGGTCTCATTTTGAACCTCTGTGGTATGGCAGTCTCTTCCCAACATTGCTCTCCACCGCCCTACCGCACACTATATTTTCTCTTCCCACGATATACCGGTAATCTTCCTTGACCATCACCTCCACTTCTATACAACAGTCTCTCTGGCACCTCCCCACGGTACTGCGGTGTCTTAGCCTGGCTTCCATCTTCACTGTCTACCTTGGTCTCTTCCTTACATTTCTCTCTACCGCCCAACCATGAGCATCGTTTCATCCCTCTGTGGTGTGCCGATATCTTCTTATCACTGCTCCTCTGCACACCGCACTACTGTGGGTTACTTTTTGACCTTCCATTGTATGGAAGTGTCTAACTTCTCCTTGCTATGTTCCTTCCAATGCTCTACCATGGTCAAACCTTTAACTCTATGCGATATAGCAGTATTGACATGGACTGTTCTCCCTACCACTCTACCACGGTCCATGTTCAAACTCCTTGTCGTATGGAGGTATACCTTTATAAAATTCCCTTCACTTCACCATTGAGCCATGGGCCAAACTTTTTCTCTACATGGTATAGTGGTAAGGGTATGATGTGACTGTTCATAACCGTGATATAGTGGGCCATTTTGCAAAGGGCAGGAGTAAAGAGGTAAAAGGAAAAGTTAAGTGGATGTTAAGGTAGTGGTATGGTGGTAAAAGGAAATTTTAGAATTGTGGAAGGTGGTAAAATAATTTTTCATGAAAAAGATAGCGAAATACTTTGGTTCAAATAGAAAAAACCTATAAATTTTTTTATGAAAATTTTGGTTCTAGCATGTAGCTTATGGGAGGTTGGGCCAATTGTGAAATGTGTTTCTATCACCTTTATTCTCATCCACTTTCATTTCTTAATTTAAAGTATTCTTCTTGGTATTCTAGCTATTTAGTTATTTCTAGTTTTTTTCGTTGTTTCTTAAAACTTCATTTATCAGGTAGATTAGTGAATTCCTGTAAGTTTAAACTATACTTAGTGTTCTCTTTCCATATGGATGCCATCACCTGACTGGGACGCCAACACATTGTGATTCCATCCATCTTATGCATTGGGGTCCTCTGGTAGAAAGCTTCCTAGGTCTCGGTTTTCACTTGGGAATTCACTCACCCGATTCATTAAACCTCTTGAGTTGAAAAAAGGATAGTGGCATATAAATTTCCTTTCTTTTTTACCCTCCTAAACCATTAATCTTACCTTAAACAATCCTTTAGCATGAGGTACATCAGGGCATCTAATCATTCTAAACCCTCCTGTGACCTGGGGTCCTCAACGGTCAGTCCTCTTCTATATTTTGGTGAAGCTGACGTGAACCTTGTAGTACCTATTTATTTGTGTTGAGGTTATTTCTCTTGTGTTTGTGTGAGTTGTAGACTTGTGTGTTGTGATGTTTTATGAGCTTCACAACTCAATCTATGAATTTCATATACATAGTTATGAGGAGTGTGGAATACATAGGAATTGAATTCTTAAGGGTCACTACAACTCTCTCTTCTCAAGAGATGGTATCGATAGCAGAGACAAGTTTATTTGATGAATCTACTCTTGCCCCTACTCCTCCTGCCTCTCCTTTAGGTCCACCTCTAAACAAGTATGAAGCTATTCCTATTCCTATGAAGCATATCATTTTTGTAGATAGGAGACTATTAGATCTTGCAAATCACTTAGGGAGAAACCAAAGAATGGCTAGGCCTACTAGGGTTGTTAATGAGATCAGATATATGGTAGAAAAGGATCAGATTGGCATTGATTTTTTCCATGGAATTACTAATTTAATGGAAGCATATGTCCCTTCTTACAACCCTAGGTCAAGTATTACTCGAAGTCATGTGCTTAATGCCTATGAAAGACAAATTGGTGTGTCAATGCCTATGACATCAATATGTTTGGCTGAAATGAGCCCTTCCCTCAATATTTTTGTTCTTGCTCTGCCTCCTACTATTAAAGTAAGTAGAATACCCCTAGGATACACTTGAGTTGGCCGAATGGTGGAGAACTTGTACTCTTGAGAGAGAGGTCACAAGTTCAAATCCTATGTGGGGTAAGGTATGTACACCTCGTATTGTGAGCACGAGCTAGGTGCCTCCCTCATATTGGGAGTACGAGGAGTCCCATATACTATAAGCCATTTGTAAACCCAAAAACAGACCGCTTGGTATCATGGACTATAAAAGGACCTTTCCTGTTTTCGTTTCCTCCTCCAACAAGAAATAAATGCAGCCAACCAAACCTAAGTCTATAGATGAATAAGCCATAAATAAATATAAATATTTCCAAAAAATAAAATTCAAATTTAATAAAAAATGACTATATATTATCTGACTATCAAAAAATTTGATGTCGATGGAGGAAAAATATATGCCGCTAGAAAAATAAAATAAACCCCTAGATATGTTGAATGGTAAATAAAATATAGAGTCACCCAAATATATGTATTTTTTGCCAAAACTATATAAAGTAGCCCAATATTTTATTTTAAATAGCTTGTTGATTAAAAAAAAATTGCCATAGAGTACGAGTGATAGAGATGATTTTTTTCTTCTCTAGACCATACAATCCAAATGATATAAATTTGCAAACCCTCAAAAAATACCTTTGATGGCTCCTGATTACATGTCTCTGATTTTGATGAATGAATAAGTGATCCTAGGGTTTTGAGGCCTTTTGAAGATAATAGTGAGATCAGATTGGACTCAATCTGCTCCATAAATTAGCTTGGTCATTAGGTGGATCCAACTAGCCTACAATGAATCTCTCTATCCCAATTTTCTTGATCTTGAGATGAGTCTTCAATGAACAAGATCTGATACCATGTAGAAATTATGGATGCACAATCAACCTATGAAGTTACAACCTTCAAAGGACCTTTTCCAAGAAGAAATTCACCCACAAAGAAAGTGTTGCAACTTAGGCATACAAATTGAGATTCTATCATGAGATGATAAATAATGTGCAAATGCCTTGTATAAATAGGCAAGAGTGAAATGTAGTATGCATTATGATGCTGACATGTGTCTTGATCCAACAACATGTGAACCCTAACTAACTACCTAGGGAATGATGAACTAATAGGATAAGTTCTAGATGATATTCCTGAAGAATCTAATTTCCTAAATACATGTGAAGGGGTATGGCCCCATTATAAATAATATCCTAGTGAATGCAACCTAGGATTTAATTAAATAATATGCCTAAGTAAACTTATGCTAGTGTAATTAAATATTAACTACACCAACAACTAATAAAAACTACTTGAAACAGTCAGACACCAATGCAACCAACCTATAGAAAACCATCTGCTCAATAAAAACATCACTGAGCCACTAAGAAGAGGGCACCAAAAGTTACCAATCAAAATAATCAATCCAACCGGATTCTCAACGTCAATATGATAAATAAAAGGAAAAGCGAAGGAAGAAAAAATATGCATAAAATACTAGTCAAACCAAGAATCCATCTCATTCACCATAACTGAAGGAAAGATCTCCCCTCTATTGGAGAGGATCATATCAACACCTTTTCCATCAAACCTAGAGACCACCAATAGCCAGAAACCATTACCAACAAGAACCAAAGCCTCCAACCAGGTGTAATAAAGGCTCCGTGAAGGAAATCCATAAATAACATCAACACCCACAAATGCTAACCAACCGATCCTTTGCACCAAAGAAACAAAATACTCATTTGAAACTGAAACACCATCGTTCTCTTCATCTAAATAATCAAAGCCCTCAATTACCACCCACCACAGCACCAGCCTCTCTAAAAGGAAAGATAAAACTTCAACAACCTCCAAAGACCCATCATCTTCGTCTGAATCTGCATCTTCACCCTCATTGTTGCCTTAAAAATTCAAAATTGTGTTTTTGCCCCCAATCCCATCTTCACTCTGCTCTGCTCCATCATTTTTCGTTACTTGTGAAAATTGAATGTTGAATTAGTTCTAATTCATATTTGTAAGTTAGCATCTAATATGTTTCCTTTAGGTAGTATCCTATTTACTTTTTTTTTTAACAAAGTTATGAATTATATATATGCATATTTTATATTCTTTGACATATATGCTACTCATCAAATATTTTTCTTCTAGACTTGTAGGTTTCTAAGTGGAATACTCATTGTAAGGAAGAGTGTTGAAATTGATATCCCTATATTCATCCTCTAAATGATTGTTTATTATGAACTTCCATGTTGGTTTATTTCTTCACTAACACACATATTCATGGTAGTTTGCATGCAATTCAAAGAGGAGGAAATTTTCAATCATGAAAATTGCATGCGTTGCACTTTTCCCCTTTTTTTAGGGATATCTTTGACTCATTTGTCCCTAACACAATGACTAATGTGAAAATAATTTATTATGCATGGACATTGAAATATAACCTAATTCTAGTTTGTCTTCATTTGTATTAATTCCTAGGGTTTGGACATGGCCCTTAATTTGTATATTAACCATCCTCATTGATACTCATATGTCATGTAATTGACCTATGGTAGCTTTATGATTTGTAAGAATAAACCTATCTTTTCAATTTTCAATATAATATTTATATTTCTAACTTTTCTTTCCATTTAATCATTCGAAGATTACTTGAAGTGCAAAACATTTGAATTGCACAATAGATTGTTGTATCTATAGATAAACCCTAATTTATTTAGAAGATAACAAACATTTACCATACATATAACATCTATATTTATATAGTTTATTTAATCCCTATATAATATTTAAGGAATTGGTATATGCATGGAATCATAGACATATTATATGACTAATTGTTATCATCAATTATCATATTAATCCTTTAAATCAATACTCAAGTTTTTGACTAAAGGGAAAAATCTTGAATTAGTCATTTTCAAAGTCCTTTATCCATCATAAGCTTTTATATGTAGATTATTACAATAAAAAAAGTTCATATATAATGAAAGATTAGATCCATAGAAAAAATTAAAAATCAAATACCTTTATTTATAAATTTAAAAGTCAATATATTTCATTATATTATTTGATATATTTCCACTAGAATTGATTGTTATTCCAAATGGATACATACAAATTTTACATGTATATGTGATATATAAAGTTGAAGCAATAAGCTTAGAAATTGGAAATACAAAGTTCCTTCTGCACTTGTCAACTACAAACTATGTTCTTGTTAAGCACAACTAATAGTGTATTGTAGTTTTCAAGTTTTTCTTCGTTAATGGGGTAACACACTATTACAATAGCATTTATCTTTACTTCCTTTTGAATTGGCTATACTAAGCAACATCTCGTTCGACGAGTACTATTATTTTTACATTAAAAAAATAAATAAAATATCAGTTTGTAGGGTTTATCTGCAGCAAAAAGTTTTGGTGATGGAATTACTTTTCCAATAAATTGAAAACAAAGTGCGGTGTCATCAATAAAGGAACATAAGAGATTGCAAAATATAATAAAACATAAGTTTAGTAATATTTTAAATCAACTTGTTATTATGGAGAATAATGATCATTAAAGAAAATCTCACTTTCAACTTTAAGCCTTTTTAATAGAAACTATGAAATAATTTTAAAACTGATAAAAAGGTTAAGAATGCATAATGTTTTAAACTATAGCTTTTATAAGTTTTCTTTTAATCATTCTCAGTAGTAACATGTATGGTGATCAGCATCAATATGCATGGAAAACGTTGTTAATTGAAAAGGCTAATTTAAAGATTTTTGTTGTTTTATTGCTATAGAAAAGTCTATTACATTAAATATTAAATATTTTAGATTTTTCATACAATACATATACAAATTGGTTGTAAGTTGATATAATTTATGTTATGTAAATGAAATGTAAGATATGATTTTATAATGATTAAATATCAAGTAATCATAGTGAAAAAATATTAATTCATTAAAATTAAAATTAAAAATATTATTGTCAAACTTTAAGAGTAATTGTTGGAGTTCATGGGAACTATTTTATATTGACTTAAGGTAGATGTGGTATATCTACCCAATAATCTCTCTCAATTTTTGTCAACACAAAACCTTTTCACAACACAAATAATGAATGCATTCTTACAAAATCCCTCATTTGCATTAACATAATATTCTTAAGAGCCATATTTTACATTCTTCATATCATAAAAAAATAATGACTATACCAACACATGAGGGTAGAAAAGTGAATACTAGGGAAGATTTTATTTCACTCTCCAAATATCTTGATTCTTTCAAGCTATAAGGTTCCAACAAAGTCTCTTAAGGGACCTTAGTGCATAGAACTATAAAACTTTGATGGAGTAATTTTTGGAGTTCATGGGACCTAATATATTTTTGTTTGGACCTACATGTGGATTTGGGGTATGTTCATAATAAAATATCTCAATTTTTATCAATATAAAATTATTTAATTATGCAAACAATGAATGCATTCTTGCAAAAATGACTCATTTGAGTTTAGTGTATTGTTCTCAGGAACCATTTTTTGTATCATGGTGTTGAACTAAATGTGCCAACATGATAGGATTGGTCTATAAATACTAGGTGAGTCCTTGTTTTATTCTCCAATTGTCTCAATCCTTTTGGGCTACATCGTTCTGCTAAAGTATCTTAAGATACTGAAGAGATAAACATTTGCAAATTTTGATGAAGCATTTCTTAGAGCCCATGGATCCTAGGAATGTTTTATCTAGATGCACAAGTGGATTTGGGGTCACTACCTAATAAATATTCTCAATTCTTGTGAAATGTCTCATTTGCATTCAACAAACGGTTGTCAAGAACTACATTTTTCATTATTTATATTGTGGAACCAAAATAAGTATGACAACACATCAAGGTGGATTTTTTAATGCTATGGGAGACCCCATTTTCATTCCCTAGGTCTCTTGATCCTTTTGAGCTACATGTTCTTGAAATTCCTTTTAAGAGGCTTAAGAGGGGAATTATTTCCAAAATTCGATAGTGTAGTTCTCAAAGTTTCTAAAGCATGAGAATTTTCCATTTGGGCTTATAGATGGATTTTAGGTGTGTCTCCAACAACCTTTTTTTGTTTCTTTCAACTAAAACAATTTTATCATGTAAACAATGAATTCATTCTTGTAAAAATTCCTTATTTGCATTCAACATAATATTGTCAAGAGCAATATTTAATACTATTTTGGGTCATGGAACCAAAATAACTACAAAAAATGTTATGGTGGGTGGTTGAATGGTAGAGGAGGCCCCATTTTTTTATATCATTTTCAATCCATCTAGCCTAAATGGTTCTAACAATGCCTCTTAAGAAAGATTAGAGAAAAAAACTACAAAGCTTTGATAAAGAGGTTATTAGAGTTCATGAGGCCTACAAATACTTCATCTATATGTATAGCTATATTTGGGGTCCCTCTATAATAACCTCTCTTTTATTTCTTCAATTTAAATTGTTTTACCATGAGAAAAATGAATACATTCTTATAAAATGCATTAATAGTGTTTAGTGTATTATTGAAAAGAGTCATATTTCATGTTGATATTATAGGGGAAACTGATTGTGCCAACACATCAAAGTGGATAGGTGAATGCTATGGGAGGCCCTATTTCATTCCTCAAGTGTGTTTATTCTTCCATGATAAATAATGTTAGCAAAAGTTTCTTAAGAGACTTGACAAAAAATAAACTACTAAACTTTGATAGAGTAGTCAAAGTTTGTGGGGCCTAGGGTTTTAATTTTTTGACCTACAAATATATGTGGGTTCCTTAAAAAAAAAAAAAAAAAGTTCAACTTGAAATAGTTTGACAATGAAAATAATGAGTGTGTTCTTACAAAATTCCTTAGTTCCATTTAGTGTATTATTTCTGACATCCATATTTTTCCTTCTTCACATCATGGGGAAAAATTGAGTTTACCAACACATTCGCGTGGGTAGTGAATTCTATGGGAGGCCTATTTTATGCCCCATGGGTCTCACTCCATCTAAGCCACATAATTATAGAAAAAGTATCTTATGATACTTGAGAGTTAAATATTTTCAAAATTTGATGGAGTACTTCTCAAAGTTCATGGGATCTAAGAATTTCATATCTAGACCTATAGTTGGATGTGGGGTTCCTCCACAATAACCTCTATCAATTTTCATCAAACTAGAGTTACTTCACCATGCTAACAATGAAGAGATTTTTAGTGTCTATCAATGGTGTTTTGTAAGGCCCTATCTTGTGTATAATGAATACAACCTTAAAGTTTAAGGTGAAAGACATTAATTGATAATTATTAGAACACAATCGACAAAGGAAGCAACTAGGTGTTGGCATGTTAGGAACATCATTGGTTGTGTAGGTAAACCCTATGGGAACCCTCTCTCTCTACTTAAACATAATGAACTGAATGCACCTAAGTAAAAAATAGAATTTAGTATTGTATTAGGAATGATATTAATCAAGGTATTGGTGACACTTGCATCATAGGTGCTAAAGTTATAAATTGGCATTGATATCTAGTTGGATTGATAAAGTGACGAAGCCCTAAAACTATCCAAGGGTATCTTGTGAACCTAATATAAACTAGTATGCAACTTTGAAAGTAGAATAATAGTTATTTAGAGTACACACATTATGATGAAATGGAAGGTAAATAATAAAACACCTATGAAGACCCTATGGTATGGACCTAGCCATAAAAATAGTTGAATTCAATTGACTCGATACCTTATGAATATTCACATGAATAATTAGACAATTGATATGTTGGAATTAGTGAAGGGTATTGAGCATGATTGTATTATAGGTGTAGAGAATTGAAAGATGTTAAAAGTTTAAATTGATAATTTGATGTTCAATGAATTTGTAACCTAGAATATTTAGATATTTAATAGGGTTAACGTATATTATTCTATTTAATAAGGATTAAAGGAAATCTGATTTTTGTTGTTTTGCTTGATTATGAATGTTGATATAATTGGTTTATTATTAGGTGTTGAATGGGGTTCTATAATATTAAAGATATGGCTTACCATCATATCTTCTACAATCTCATATGCTTACTACTAAAATTGATAAGATAATGACTAGATAAATTTATAATGAAATGATAAGCTTAAGATAATTAGATGATTAATTGAGACAATCATTGTGGTTTGTAATTATCTTATGAAGATTAAAGGATACATGCATTTTGATATGTTCATGATTATGAATGTTAAAAAATATGTTTAAATTTGAGATAAGCTAAAGTTGATAGATAATAATATTGTGAATAACATGGTATAAAAATTAAATTATCAACATACGAGAATATGGTTGGTTAATTACATTGCTAAATTATTATTCTTATTATTGAACATATTGACATGTGGAATTCAGTGTGTAGATATTATTCCATGGCCCATGAAATTAGAGATCTCTCAAGAACCCAATGTGATTAAATCATGAAACCAAGACCATAGTCCATATGGAGAGATGATACTACCATTTTTAATGTGATTAATTTTTAGTGTTAATTGTGAATCTAGTGTGTTTGTGATTTTTAATTAATTTTATATGATCCCTAGGATGTGATTTGGCATCTAGGTGGAAATTTTCACATTCTTTCCTCTATGGGGTTTTATAGGGTCTTAAAAATATTATTTTAATGTTCTTTCATGGGTTTTAGTGCCCTATGATAAGTACATAAGGGCATGGAGTTCATTTAAACCCCAAAATTGGTAAAGGGCTTTGATGTAACCTATCTTAATGATCCATTAAGGGAAATGAAAAAGTTAAACCTTGAGATAAGGAAAAGATATATGATCCAGTCTCATTCCCATTCTCATAGGTTCATTTATGAACTTGGGGAAGCTCACAAATAACTCACATGTGTGAATTTTTTTTGTAAGAAATCATGTGAGGAGTGTCCAAGAACACTCTTCATCTCCAAAAAAGTATCACACATCTTTGAGCACCTCTAGGAGGGTGTTCTTGAGGGAGGAATGAGAGAGTGAAAAGCGTCACTCCTTCATCCATAGAACTAAAACTAGGGCTTCTTATTTAATCCCATTTGAGAATGAAAAAAGGAGAGATTTTTGGGGATATGATTTCTTTTATTCTTCACTTTAGCAAAGTTTTTCACTTAAATATTTTTGACAAAAGAGATTTTTGTTTGGCTTGGGAAGGAATTGAAAGGATTTGAACTTGAATATGATCTCAACTCATTCTCTACATGTTTGAAGAGCTCAAGGAGGTAGGACTTCTTGGATCCTTATTTTATTTTGTTCCAAAGTATATATTGGAATTTTAAATGTTGTGTGTTGTGTTCTTTTCATGTTATATGATGTTTTATATCATGTTGCAAATGTGGGATGGATTCCATGGATTAATTCATTCATATGGGTAGAGCATCCCTAGTTTAAGTGAATGAGAAATATGGGTATTTATGGGTTTTATGCGTGTAATTATATTATGTTTTTGGTTTATGATGTCCAACAAAGACTTAAATATTAGATATAATTTGTTTTATTGCTATATTAGAGTTGTTCAATCATCTTGCAAAATATGGTATGAGTTTGTATGTAACCCGGTTCGTTGGGAGATCTCCTAGCTCAGTGGTGACCTATACATAGGTCAATAGCTAGAAGTTGAGTAGCCCATGACCATTGGAATTTTTTTTATTTTATGTCCAGGTATCAAGGAGCTTGGAGAAGAAAACCAATATAAAGAAATGGTTACCTTAAATTATTTTTTTGTAATGATCAAATATATGTGAAGAAATATACCTTAAAATGGGTCTTGTAAAAATTAGGTGGACACAATATTTTATAATTTATTAATAATAGATTCTTTAGAGGAAGGTTATTATTTCTTTATGCATTGAAGGAATTAACTATGTAAACATCTACATGTGGACTCTCTCTTATTCAAGTTGTAAAATAGGAAGATAGCAATAATTTTATCCTACCTTTAGAGTTTTATGTTCATTAACAACAATAAGGTTTCAAAGAAATTATATTTATTTAATGATCTTAAAAATATGTGTTTTGACAAACCAACAAATTGTTTCAATATCCTACTCTTATTACTCACGGGTTATTCAAAAAGAAATAATTAAAATAATCTTATTTTAAACACACTCAAAACTTGTATATGATTAATTATTAGCTTACTACTCTAGTTTTTAAAAATGATGGATTATAAAAATTAGAAAAGATCTACAAAAGTTATCTGGGTAGATTTGAATCTACTTATATATGCATGTGTGAGCTAAATTTATCATAATAAAGGGTTTTAAATAATTATTTCAATATGTTTTAATATAGAGATTTTCACATGGCTAAATTTTTATTTATATATATATAAATGTGTGTGTGTGTGTGTGCGTGTGCGTGTGCGCGTGCGTGCGTGTGTGTGCGTGTGTGTGCATGTGTGTGCATGTGTGTGCGTGTGTGTGTGCGTGTGTGTGTGTGCGTGTGTGTGTGTGCGTGTGTGTGTGTGTGTGTGTGTGTGTGTGTGTGTGTGTGTGTGTGTGTGTGTGTGTGTGTGTGTGTGTGTGTGTGTGTGTGTGTGTGTGTGTGTGTGTGTGTGTGTGTGTATTATATCGATATAAATAATTAAATATATAAAATGAGATATAATAAATTGTATATATATATATATATATTTGAAATATTATGGTGTAAAAAGAAAAAAAAGAACTTAGAGACTTGTTATTTCTATATATATAGTAGAAAATAGTAATAAAATACATAACTCACAAATAAAATTAAACAAATTCATATATATAAATAATTTTTTTAAAAGAAATAAATTTTAAAGAAGAAAATATATATGCAAAATTAGAGGGGATGTAGGTAGGTAGACCAATCACAGCCCCATTAGTGAGGTGGAGACAAGGCATGCCACAAACCCATTAAATGGATGTGGAAAAGTCATGCCATGACCCCTCCCCTCAATGAGGGGTGGTGGTGGTAGGGGGTAAACCCTATCGTGACCCCCATGAAATGGATCATGATAGGGTTTACACCTTGCCACAAATCCCTTAGAGGAGATTTACTCCCTCACAAAGGGTCGCCTAAGGAGATGGTGGCATTATTTTGTTTAAGCCTATAACAAAATGAATTAGCGATGCATAGTTTTATTTTTATGAAGGATTACTAAATATATATCCATGTGCGTGAATCATTGCAACATCAATATATATATATATATATATATAGAGAGAGAGAGAGAGGACATCAAGTAATATTTTTATAAGGTTATAAATTATTTTATATCAATGCAACACAAAAAATATATGCAAAGGACAATAAGTAATTTTTTTTCCTAGTTCCCATAGCCCTTACAAATTACTTGCATGTGATCATAAGCATCACCAGTGGGTGTTGGGTTGGGAATGTGATGCCTTGTAAACGTTTAAGGGGGGACCCTCTGATTCTATTTCTTCTTCTGCTACTATCTCTACTCATGTCTCTATTTCCAATTCAATTTTTTCTTATGTTCCCATCACCTCTATCTTTCTTCTAGCTTTATCGATGGATCCTGATGAGCTTCACCCTAAGTAGGTGCAAGTTTTCATCACTCAGGTTCCTTTCAACCTTTCTTGATCACCTCTTTACTATATCTCCCTCCTTTCCCTAAGCCTGTTAACATGCCTCATACAAAGGTTGTGTCTACTCTGGATCCTACTAGTTCTTCTTTTTCTTCTGATGTGAGGATTCCACATCCTCTGCTTAAGAGTAAGTTAGAGAATGACCTCATTCCAAGCGATGATCATAAAAATTATTCTTCATCTTTTGCATCTTGTTCTACTTTAGCTTGTACCATCCTTGTGACAAATATAGAGCCTCTTTCCCCATAGTTTGTCATTACCTCTCTATGGAGGTCATCTCGATGACTCTTTGTTTTCTCATACTCCTTTTGTTTAGTCACAAAACTTCAGTTCAAAGAAGTGTATTTTTGAATTGCTAGAGGACATCTTGAATTTTTCATCTATATTTGCTTGATTGATGACATCGACATCACAAGAGATTACTAATGCAAGCATTCAAGGTTCCTCCTCCTTGGCTCTTGTTGTAGGTGAGTCAACCAATATCACCCTCACTATCACTCCTCTACAAGGTCATATTCCTTCCCCCTATGATTATCTATATTTGGAGCAAGATGACTTATTGGAGGTGTTAGACTAGAGTGGTACCTCTTATCTATCTAAATAGATTAGATTGATGTGTTTGTTTTTCTTTCCCTATACTTGTTTTTCAAATTTTTTGATTTCATCTAGAGGACCCTTGTTATCCTTGTCACTACATGGACACAAGGGAGAAACTATATAATAATACTTCTTCCATTAGTTTCATCATTCTTGTATCCATCATAAAATTTTCTCTTCATGCTGACGACAATGCAAATCCTCAGGGAATTTAGACCTCTTCCATGTTGACCCAAATTTTTATTTATATTCATGGTATCTTCTTCCCTTTCCAATCTATTTAGGGGGTGGTGATAGTTTATACATATTATATTATATTTATCTCTATACATTTATGATCAATTGTGACCCTCAATAATTGGATCCCCTTGTGATCTTGATTTTTTCATCCCTTCTTGTTTTAATGTTGTGGATTCTATGTGTTGTCCCTTGTGTGACAACATTCCATGAATACATATTTACATGTATTTCATGAAAATATATCGTTATGCCTTTGTTCCTCTTAGAATGGAATGTGCTTCTCTGCATAGCACACGTCATTCTAAGAAGGGGCAATCATATCTAGATTATCTTTACTTTTTAAAAATGTATGTCTTAAAAATATTGATTTCTCTTCTAGCTTGTGGGAAATGTAACTAGACTTATCTTATAATCTCATATTTTTTGCGATAGAGGCTCTCCTCCCTTGTATTTTTCAACATTATCTTTTATTTTATCAAATTATTATCATGCTTATTTTTCACTTTTCTACATAGCATGTTTGTTTGTAGCTAACATATTTCTAATGACATTTCTTTGTAGGATGGAAGATTTGTGTCCTCTTTGTTTCCTATATTAGCATCTCAATCACATATATTGGATTAAATACCTATTTCCTCTACATCCTGTGTATATTCTCTTCAACATCTTTCCTTTTCCAGTTTATCTCACACATGTTAGAATGTATATGATTTCTAAAGTAGGGGAAAATGTAATACCAAAAATCGCACCCTATGAAATTTTTCATTCCATAACCTCCGCTTTAGAATAATTAAAAAATGATAATGCAATGCCCTTTTTTCCTAACCCTAATTTTGTCCCTAACCCCTTCATTTTTAGCTACTTAAAAAAACTTTTTTCATTGGCGCTAGTGTGATGTACATATATCTGCACAAACATCTAAAAAATATTCTTGTTGGGTAGTTGTTGGGACATTACAATTCCCACTTTCCCATGAATGGTAACACCTATATGGCTTGCAGGCACACCCAAAATTACCATTTGTGTGCCTTTTCTTCATTCTAATCTCTCATTCTTTCATCCCTTCAATCTAGCTCTCATTCTATTCAATCATTTAGAATAGCTCATTTTATACACCATTTACTCTCATCCTTGAAATCTCTCTCACGTCATGGCTCTCTAGACAAACACTTTGTTTCTCTTAGCATGGTTTGGGTGTTGTATACTCTCATTTGACATCACTATCTTGCTAAAGGGATGGTAAATACATCCCTTCTCATTACATTATCATCTTTATTTTGATAGCTATTATTATTCTAACTTGTCTATCACCTTGTCTATCTATTTTCTTGTCTATTTTCTAATCTATTTATCTACCTATCTTTATGTGGAGGTGAGAACACCTACTCAGAGGTTTGACTAAGGAAAACCCCTAACACAACCCCAAAATTTTTTATGTTTTCATGTGTGCATGTTTTAATGTTGGAGCATTATGGGAGGCTTCATACATAAGACCTCTTGTGATTTCCCCTCTTTCTTTTTACTTTCTTACTTTAGTTTTAGCTAATCTATGCTTGTTATCTCCATTATTTGTGTTATTTTTTTATTTTGCTAGTTTAGCACACTTTTAAGATTATAGTCTCTAAATAGCTAGTGAGTTCATTGTTGTCACTATTATCAAAATTTGATTTTGGTATGTACAAGACTATGATGCACCATACGAAAATTTGTAAATTGCATTGTCATCCTTGGCCAAGAGCCTGCCAATTTTCTCATGAGATCTCTATAACTTTCTCTTTTGGTCTTTGAAATCCTTACCCTCTAAATCCACATAAAACATAAAATATAAAAAATTTCCCCTATATTCCCTTCCTTGTCACCTAAGCTTTAGTCCTTAAGGTATTATAGGAACATTCACCCTTTGGGGAGAGGGAGGGTGTTATTCTCCTGCTCTATAGAGATATATGTGAAGAAAAAAATGAGTAAAAAAAAAAAAGTTGGCTTCCATATCCTTTGGAGCTTTTCTCTCCCACCCTATGTAAAACCACAACCACAAATGAATAAAAAATGAGAGGAAATAAATTATATAAGAATACCTATGCTTTAGGTTTCACTTAAGTTACCCTATATATAAGGGTTGTGATGCAACAATATTCAATGGCTAGGAAGGAGTGCACATTTCATTAAAATTTTAATTAATACTTAATTTCTTTAATCTCACATAGAAAATGATTAGTTCATGGTGGGGACAATGTGACTAGGTCCCCTTAACATTAAATTGTTACTTAAAGTCACTTTTTTAAATATTAATAAAATAACTTGAGGAATTTATAAAATATTTGAAAGGGCCACTTAAGGAGATTAACAATTTTTCTTTACTAGATTAAAGTTCAGGGATAACTAATCCTTGTGACCTTGTGTTAAATATTAATTAAGATTTAATAGTTAATCCTTTTAGAAATGAATCTAGTACAAATGAGCCTTAAGGATTTAAATGAGTTTTGTAAAAATAAATCAATGATACTTTTTAATTAATGAGGATGAGAGTGATGGAAGTATCGTCTCATATAAATAATTGTCTCATTGTTGAACAAATTAATTAATGGTAAAATATTAAATTATGGATAAAGTTAGAATCAAGGATTTAATCCTTTATGACATTCAAATGGTTAACATAATTACATTATATGCAACCTAAAGTGAAAATAATTCAGTCAATCGCTTGTTAAACATAGGTTTAGCTATATCACCTTGAGGAGTTGATATTTAAATTAATGGAAAAATTAAGTTAATGAGGTATGAAAAATAATCATGCACTAATTCCTCAAAAATAAAATCCTAAAATATTAACTACATTACAATTAAAGTAAACCACTAGACCTTAAAGTAAAATTAAGGATTCAATCTCCCTTAAGACTCATTGGCATCCAACCTATATTCAAATGAACCTAAGGTGCTCTTAAAGTAAGAAGCAATTGGGTGACCCTTGGTCCTAATATTTAACATAACATACCTTATCTTGGTTATATCAAAAATTTAGTACTGGGTCACCCTAGAAGGATATAATTTGTTAGGTTACAAGAAAGCCTTAGTGGAAACCATTTGGAAAGTCTCGTAGAGTAACTCTCAATTTTGAGTATGGATGTCACAACACAATTTTTTATAAGTTCGTACCCTATTTCTAGGTCCTAATTACATGTGAATGAACATACACATGGGTGGTGATTAGTGCTTACTTAATGTTAAAAATAAATTTCTTAGTAAAAAATTTGGGCATTGCATGTTTATTGTATCATTTCAAATAAACCATATTTAATAATTTTTTCATCATGTGATTGAATGAAATAAAAAAATACATTAGGGTGGTTACCCAAATTTCAGATGAGGCCCTATTTTGTTACTAGATGTCTAAATTCATTTGGGCTATATAGTTTCAACAATGTTTCTTAAGTGACATAAGAGAAAAAATACAAAACTTTGAATGAGTAATTTTTATATTTTATGCAACCTAATAATGTTCCTCTAGATTTATAGTTGGATGTGGGGTACCTCCATAAAAAACCCATATAACATAACCAGTTAATTGTACCCTCCATATATAAAATTCATGAACATGCACATGAATGAATGTCACTAATCATGACATATGTGTAAGAAGACTAGACACATAGTCATAGGAGTTTGGTGCATACTATCCATGATTCATGCTTCACATAAAATACATGACATATACACATGAGAAAGAGGTATATAGAGGGAATGTTTAAGAGATAGAGTATATATAAATTATTAAAAATATTAAAGGTATGTGTGCATATAAAACACTTGTATATATTGATCTTGATATGATTACGAGGGTATGCATAATACCATAAAAATATAATAAATAATTCCACAAGGATACCATTTTTTCTCAAATTGCCAAATGTCATCAATATATAGATGTACAAATTATTGTTAATGTGTCACAAAGGCATAGACAATGTATATGTCTATGTAGGAAAGATAATTAATGAAATATTTTGTCTCTTTTTCCAACCTAAAATTGAACCTTAATCCCCAAATTCATTGGCATCATACATTACACTAGTCTCATGTGTTGATAACTGTTATGTATTATACCAAACATTGTAACTAAAAAATATTATTTTTAAATCTTATTCAAATAATCAAAACTTACTATTAGTATGTGGTGAATGATCATGCTGGAGTAAATATTTTGGTGATTTTGACAACTACATTTCCTCCAAAGTTAATTAATGGTGGATTGTAGGAGGGGAGATCCTATGGTGGGGGTTTGGGGGCAATTACCCTAGCAAGGTACTAGGAGTAGCACCCTTGAATAAAAAATTATCCATATTTTAATAAATATATTTGTTAATAATTTTAGTTAAAAAATAGTTATAAAACTACCAAAAATGTGATTGTTTCTTTGTTGTGACTATGGAAAGAAAAGGGTGATACATGTGAATGTAAATAAGCACACACCAACACACATGAGTAGATCATGCATTTGTAAATGAACATGTATTAATATGGGTTGGACCACATACCATAGTCATTTACGAGTGTACGCACAACTATTAATATTGTTGTGAGTTAATATAACTTGTATTGTTTGTTGGATATTAAATTGGATAGCTTTTTATGGATGTAACCCACATTGGGTGAACCACATTAAATTTTTGACTTTCTGTGTAATTCAAAATTTAATAATTTTTAATATTTGCATTTATAATTGTGTTATTTAATTGCTCCATTGTATCAATAAATCCCAACACTTACAATAAAATTTTATTCCATATTTTCTTTCCTATGATTCTTAGCATCATCAAGAAAGGTTTATCATGCAACAAGAATCCATTCATCAATATAACATAAAAAAGTGGAATATATTAATTATTTATAAATACCTAATTATGTCAATTAAAATAATATAACAATATTTAAATTAATACATTTACACTCATAAATTTGAATAAATAAAATTTAAATATAGAAAAAGAAAGATAGAACCACATCTTAAAATGTGAAAATTCACTAATATAGGATTTGGATAAAAAATTAAGTAGATGTCATGGTAGTATGATGACAAATAAAATCTAGAAATTTTTTTTATGTTTCCTTACCTTAATATATTTTCTAGTATGTTGCTTTTAATTAAAAAAGTAGGGATGAGGCCTTGATACCATGAGTTACAAAATTAAAAAAATTAAAGAAAAAACAAGAGGGCATGCATGCCTGACTAAATAGGAAAAGGAATGAAGTCCCAACAAAACAACAAAACAACGTGAGAATGAGACAAAACAAAACATAGAAACCCAACTAATAGATCATGCTAAAATCATCTAGGAGGGCATTAAGGGATATTTCCCATCCCTCCTTATCTTTTTTCTCATCAATATTCCTAACCTACGTCTTATCCTTCTTATCTTCTTTATCTCTTTTCTTCTTCTATTTGATGATCTTTGAATGGCCAGAGATAGTACCCATGACAAAATTATGCATAATTCCCTAAGTATGCATAATAATATTAGGTAAGGAATTTTTCAGACATTTGCAACTGTCGGAGACAAGATTTTTCAGCTCAAGCACCCTAGTCTACAACTTATTTATAGTCTCATTATCTTTTTCATTGGTGTTATGTGTAGGAATAGAAGGAGGGATAATTTCCTCCCTGACATTTGCGTTTTCTAGAGGGCCAAGAGATCTATAGGGTTAGAAAAGTTTGACACCTCTAGGGACACCTCCATATATTAGTCATATCCCATGACAACCAAAGTATCATCATCATCTTCAACATGTTCATCATTAATATCATTTCCTTACATCTCATTAGATTCTTGGTTTGAGTTATCATCCTTCAAACCCTCCTCAATATAAGGGAGGAACTCCTCTTCTTCTGACTCATGCTCATCATGTAGGTCTTGAAATTGTTTTATTTTGGTAGTGTTAGGGTTGACAATAGTAAGGGATTTGGAATTTCTAGTAGACCTACACCCACCAGAGCCTTTGGAATAATAAGAACTAAACTGCATAGCCACATTTTCCATCCCCTTTGCATCAGAATATCAATAGACTCACCCATGCCAAGATTGGGAATTTTTTCCATTTTCATATTACCTTGTTGTTTCTTGTGCACACTAGGTGGTTCCACCTTTCTTTTCTTGACCGATGGGGGCTCTAACAACTTTAGCTAGAGTGTAGGAATCATAATAGGGCCCTTACCCTTAGGATCTGGACCCACCTTGCCAAAAAATCAAGGTTGAGGGTTAACAAGAGTAGAGGGGGACCTTGAGGCATTTCCCTCAATGAGCTTGATCTAGAAACCACTATTAACCTTTGGGTTTGAATAGGGGCTCATATAAAGGTAGTATATATAAATGCCCATGATGAGGCCTTGGTGTAGAGGGAGATGGTTCCTTTGATAATGTAGGACTAAAGGGAGGTAAATATAAATAAAGGAAGGTTCATTCTCTAATTTTGGTGTAGATGAATAAGAATACAAAAATAATAACCATGCATAGTTTTAAGTGACCTTGAAGAGTAAAATATTTAATACAATAAAGACTCACTAGGGCTCAAGGTGTTGGAAACTTCTCATGACTATAACTATTCTAGAAGTGGATCACTTTCTCTTTTCCTCTAAAAAATTATCAATAAATATTTTATAGTCACCATTGCTCTTTTTCTTGACCTTGATTCTATCATAGGATAATCCTATGGCTTTAACAATCAACTCATTAGACACCTTAAACTTCACACCAACTATGGTAACAAACCCTTCAGACCAATAGTTAACAAATTTTAAAGTAAGATAATCATTATAGCCCCACACAACTTGCAAGAAGGGTGTAAATCCTCCTCTCTCAAAGAGCTCCCAAAGTTCAATATTTATCTTAAGGGAATCTTAGGAAATGGGTTTTGTGTGAATTCATGGGCCACCCATAGTAGCATTCACATGAACCCACCTGAAGCATAGAAGATCCAAAGGAGCTGATAAAAATACCAAGCGAACAAATTGATAGAAACTTCAATTTTCTTTTTAAGTTTCTAATACTCTTGTTGATGTTCGAATAGAAAGAGAGATACTTAAATAAATATTGTTTATTCTTATAGAATCCCCCTATGGTGTAAATAGGTAATAATAATTCCAAACCTCCACCATCTTGTGGTATAAATTCATAATAGCATCACAAATGTTTGTGAAAGGGAGATGACCGTCCTTACCAACAAGAAGTGAAATCCACATGAGCAAGGTGTAGCTAGTCAAATGATCTTATGCATTAGCTACCAAGTGTAACTAGTATTAAATGCATCTCAATAAACCCTTAAATCTATAATTTACATGTAATCCATACAAAAATTGTAAGTTAAGTTGGTTTCAATTAGAGTGATCATTGAGATACATCGTGAGAACCTTACAGGTATAATTATTTCATTCAATGTAGATCTCCCACCCTAAAGAAATGAAAAGAAGAAGCCACATCAAAGTCCTTCGGACATCTAAGAACAACTTTATCAAACCATATGAACTCTCCACCAAACCAATGCCCCAATCCATTGTGAAATTAATCATATCAAGGAATTGGAGGAATGATCAAATTTATCTTGGGGTAAGAATATGATAGAGGGTTCTCAAGATATTTTAATTTAAATCCCAATACTTCCATTTCTCACTTTATAGACCCAAATTCTAAACAAGGTTTGTCATGCCATTACCTTCCCTAAATATGTGGAAAATTTTGACTTGGTGAAACCCACATAGGCCCTCTTTGTAGTTCTCTATGATCCTTTGATCTCCACCTCAAGGAACCCCAAGCTTAGAAGCCTCTTAATCACCCACCATGCCACCATAGCCTCAACAAAATTATTGGAATTAATTCCAATGGCTTGAGCATATCCTTCAATAAGGTTCCCCTTATCATCGCTTATTATGCCTCCCACAAATCCTTCCCTTGAAGTAGACATCAAACTTGAGCTTAGCCCAACCTCAAGAAGGAGGGGTCCATTTGGTCATATTTCTACCAGAAATATTAGCCCAATTGGGATTGGTTAGGATATGGTATATTTTCCAAATCTGTTTCACCCTTAGTAATGTATAATTAGACATTCTCTTAGAGTATTTGAAATTCAAAGAATTGATGCTATCTTGAATATTATTTTTTATGACATGGAAGATGGTCTTGTTGTTTCTTGATTCATCACCGAAAACCCTATTATTCCTTTCTTTCTATAGATACCAAGAGACAAGACAAGTAATTTTGTTTAGAATTTCACAAATAATAGGGTGTTAAAAGGGACAACCCAAACAACAAGAAGTAAGGAAATTACTAAGGTGTAGAGGGTGTTGAAGACCCAAAACACTAAGAGGGGGGGCACGAATCAATATTCATTGAAATTAATTAACTCTATAAACTTTAAACATGCATTCAATGTATCACATTAAACTTAATAGGGTAAAAGTAGAAACCTATGTCACAATTTTGGCCAATTCTACAAATTCTATCGAACCTATTTCGGCTGGAAGGTATTTGGCTGAATTGGTTTCGACCAAAACCACTTGGAAACGACATGGCGCCTATGTGGCCTCATCGTTTCAGCCAAAATATATGAAAATAAAAGCAAAAAACCTTGTCCATGTTCATTTTGGGTGTTCAACCGAAGGATATGTGATCATAGCTTACTCGTTCAAAGGCCAACTATATAAAAAGAAGCAAAGCCAGGTTCATTTTCATTGGGTTCCTCTTGCTCATTTACATTTGGTTCCTTTGCAAGTTTTTTTTAGCTGTGATAAATAGAAAGTAAATTTTTTAACTGGGTGTTAGTTATGATTTGCATTGTTGCAATTTCAAGTTAGGTTGCATTTTTGGGGTTTTTTTTCTTTATTCAGTTTTCAGTATAAATGTGATTCCTTGCACAGGAGAATTTTTCAAGGCTATAGAATAAGTAAGTTTCAATGTTTTATGAATGAGATTTGAAAGTTTTAATAATCTGAGTTCTATCCAGTATTGGCATATGCAAATGTTGTTTTGTAAAGGCTCAATAATAGGGTTTTTCATGTGATTTTAAAAGGGTTTATTTATTTTGTAATGGCTGAATAATAGGGTTTTTATGTGATTTTAAGGGTTTATAAATAAATCCTTTTAAGCCCATTTATTTATAAACCCTTAAAATCATATCGACTGTGAAAGCCCTGCAACCTTTGTTTTGTTTTCGATAGACACCATAAATTTATTCAAGTCAAGGTGCCTACATGGAGTCTTTCCTACACTCTTTGCAACTAGTTTGCTGTTGATTTTCTTTCGTAAAATATAGATGCCTCCAGGGAGTCACATGTTTCTTTATAAAATTTAGTTATACCTTATTGTGTTACCATGTTTGCTAGATGATTAAGAGGATAGTATGACCCCTTTCTTCCTTGGCCATACAGTCGAGATTGATAATTTATTATATGAGATGCATTAACTAGAATCAAAATATTCACATTCTAATAGATTAAACATCCTTAATTTTCCTCCTATATTTGAGACCATGGAAAAATAAAAACTTTATGATACAAGAGATGATACTGCTTGTCATAATATGAACCCCTAGAGGCTAGAATAATTAGATTATGAAAATCTAAGAGGTTTCAATTTTATATGTTTTCTTTCAAACAAAGAGAATGAAAGAAATTGGATGTTAAATAGCATGAATGGACACATTTGTGTGCTACTCAATAAATTGAGATACCAAAATTATGCAACCCATCAATCATTCTTTTTTATGAATACAATCATAAAGATAATCTAGCCATTACAGAAAATATAATTTTTTTACCATCATGACTTGGTTTGCATGGTCATATCAGTTAGCTGCATATATTAAGTTTGTTCCCCTAAAGCTAGATATGCAAATATTGACCTTAAATTCAGCGTAGTATTTTTCTCATCAAAAATCTTTTTAGTTTTGTCAAGTTGTGTTAAATTAGTCACATTGAGTATGATATTGTCAACAAAAGAAATCTGGAAAGAAAAGTTAAATAAGCAATTGACAACTTTGGATTGCCACAACTCACAACTCAATTCATATTTTAGTTTTGATATAGTTTCTAGGTTGCCATTAAGGGCACCCAATTTATGCCTCATTTTGAGGTTATCAGAAAAATAATGAACTCAATTTGACACACACCTCTACAACTACCTCTGTAATTTAATGCTTGTAGTACTAGCCCTAAAATATTTCATACTATGTATAAATCTATTTTTTAAGTTATTTCTTGTAGGTATTTCAATAGTGTATTTAAGTGGATCTCATCCAAAGAAATTTGTTGGTTGTTATCATTCTCAAACAAAAAAATCTACAAATTTGGTAACAACACTACACCAAAATACCATGTCATGAATGTCTTTGGATCATATTTTCTTAAATCAATCTCTATACAATTTACAACTCTATATCATATTGCTATATGAACTAAATCTAACAATAGTACACTATAAATGATCAGAATCAAATTTTTATATAGCAGATTTTTATATCTAATTTAATTTGAAAAGTACATGATAAATTTTGTTGATGATTGTATCTATTGTAAAATTACTCTTTCCTATTCTTATCTTCCTATAAGAAATCAATTGACTCATCATATGATCGATGCAATCCTTACCTATCAAGTTTTACACAATATTAATAAATTAACCATCCCATATTCAAGCATGGAAGGCTTTTCCACACTAGAATTCAGCATATCCATATACAAATCCCCATCACTATTAATTTCTTTAAACATGAAAGGATTTCTTTAGCAAAAATCAACTCTCCAAACAAAACATCATTTAAGTCCTCTTCCCTTATCCTAATACCGTGCATCTTAAAAAATACCAACTCCTCAAAATCCTTTAGCTATTCATGCATCTATTCCTAAAATTTATGATATTCTATAATATGTTCTCATAAATCAAACCACACAATTATATGTGAATTACAATTAAGACTATCAACATCAAAATTATGCTCTAATAAAAGTTTAGAGATTACAATTTAACTAAACAACTTAACTTGGAAACAATTTAATATGCTTCCCACCCTTATATGATTTCTTAATTCATCACACAAACTTCTATAATGCTCCCATCTTCCTCAAGATGGTAAGAATAAAATTTAGCCTATACTACAATATATTCTTAATAAAATAAAAAGTAAAATTCTCTCCATTATCCTTTGCAATTTTTTTAACCTATCTCCTTCTTTGAAGCTCTTCTTTAAAATTTTTAGCCTAAACTTCAGCATGTCCCTCTCTTTACATAATATATCCTATATGTGTTGGCAACACAGGGGAAGACAACTAAGAGGGGGGCTGAATTAGTTGTCATAGAAATTATACTTATTAACCTTATTCTCATATCTAATAATTAAACATGAAAGAAAAAACCATCACCACATTAGAAACACACATAAAACGAAGATTTTTGCATGGAAACCCTATTAGGGGAAAAACCACGGTGGAGGTTAATCCATAAGTTTATACTCTATTAAAATAAAAGTAAATAGGGAATGCACATGCATTCAGGCACACTGCCTAGAGCTCATTGCACAAATACAAAAAGGATTACTACCCAAAGGAAGACACACTATCTTACAATCGCATTCAGATTAAATCCATTTGAGAGATTTTGAATTGAGAAGATAACATCTACTCATTCCTGATTACAGTTCCCGTTAAGCACATGTACACTCTTCTTCACACTTTACTTCTTCCTTCGAAAGATCCAAACTTTATTCACACATAGCACTCGCACTCCGCACATCTCGCATGTCTCACATATCTAAAATGATGTAAAAAATCACTCATATATATCCGCAACAAAGGATAACATCATCTACATGTTGGCTTAAAATAATTATAAAATGAATACAAAATATCAGCCCAAAACATAAATAATTATCAATGTGAATCAACCAATGTTGGCCACAACATAGTGAGGACCCAAAAAAACATCCTTGAACATGAAACATCTTCAATAATTATTCGTCGAAGATCCACAACATGCTACAATCAGCTTGTCATCCATGAACATGAAAAACATGAACATGCAAAATAAAATCACTAATCACGAGCACAATGATCAATGGGGATGTACAACATAGATAGAGCAAAATCTAGAAAACATCCACAAGCATCATGAATCACTAGAGAAGCATCCACAACAATTGAACTTACTGTAATTACATCACCTTATTTCAAGAACACCAACCGAAGCAACAAAAAACTTGTCAAAACATAGATACTCATAAATCGATCAAATATTCATGCAAATCTTAGAAACTTAATGTGGATAAACTAGATATACTCGAAAAAAAATCCTTTAATCCACAACCTCTGATCATCAACATACTTATCTAGCCAACATACTGAACTTCACTTCACCACTAATAACCTACAACTTATTTTATTATAATTTTCTCAATATCCTCGACATATATGGCCTCTAATGCATTAATACCAATAGTGTTGACATAAATGAAAACCACATACCAACATGCAACAATATGTCTATTACCCTACCTAAAACCAATCCTATGCTTGAACTATAGTGATCACATAATCTCAATTTTGTAATCTAGGCTTCCATCTTCCTAATAACAAAAACTAGACCTTCAAGATCTCTATTCTAAACATCCTTATTTATTGATGTCTCAATAATTCACCCAAGATAAAGTAGCTCAGGAAATAACAAAGAAATATCGCATGGTCAATAAAAGGGCATTAGTTGGTCCAAACATTTTGGTTCTTCCAAAATGTTTGGAACTAGTTGTACAAGGAGGTGGTTTTTCCAAAATGTTTGGACCAACTAATGATCTCTTGTTGAACATACCAATAAAAGTAGAAAGATATGGCAATATGAACCAATTTAATATTTAAAAAAAATTGAAGAATCTATGAGTGATTAGATAATCATAACTTGATCCAATCTTCATGCTGATCTCAAAAAATTAACGTGGATAAACTAGATATACTTGAAACAAAACCCTTTAATCCACAACCTCTGATCATCAACATACTGAACTTCACTTCACCACTAACAACCTGCAACTTATTTTATTACAATTTTCTCAATATACTTGACATATACAACCTCTAATGCATTAATTCCAATATTGCTGACATCAATGACATCCGCATACAAGAAACATCCAACAATCTCCCCCTTTGGCATTGATGGCAACACATGATCTAAAAAAAATGCCATCAACACAACTTTCTCTTAGCACTTTCTCCCCCTTATATTTTGACTCTTCTCCCCAAATAATTCATAACTTTTCACATGACTCTTCTCCCCCTTTGAAATCAATGAAAAAGATAATGTGTATCTTTCTCCACACAAGCTTTGAACCACATTTTTGAACATCTAACTACTCCCCCTAAGTACCAACCACCACAACATCAATCTGGATCAAGATAAGATTGTGAAATACACAGATTGATGCAATTCAATGCAACTTAGTTCTAATTAGGAGGGGTAATCACTACTAGCTTCCCTCTGAGATACTCAAAATTATCCTTAGGCAAGGTCTTGGTAAAGATATCTGCAATTTGTTCCTTAGTACGCACATACTCCAATCTGAATTCCTTCTCACTCACATTTTCTCTCAAAATGTGAAACTTAATAGATATATGCTTGGTTTTTGAATGCAGGACCAAATTCTTAGAAATGTTAATAACACTTGATTTATCACAAAATACAACAATAGGTTCATCATACACAAATTTGATATCTTTCAACATCTGCTTCATCCACAATACTTGAGTAAAATTGTTAGCAGCAACAATGTATTATTCCTCTACAATAGATAAGGAATTGGCATTCTGCTTTTTACTTAGCCATGAAATCAACTTCTTTCCCAAGAAAAATGCACCACCAGTAGTACTCTTTTCTTCATTCACATCTCCTTCCCAATCAACATCATTAAAAGCACTCAAAGTAAAATAATCGTCTTTAGGATACCTTAGGCCAAAATCAACTTTCCCCTTCAAGTATCTAAAATCCTCTTCATAGCAGTCACATGATATTCCTTAGGATCAGCTTTAAATCTTGCAACAATGCATACGACATTCATGATATCAGGTCTAGTTTGAGTCAAATACAACAATCCACTAATCATGGATTGATATCTACTCTGATTTGTCTTAGGAGAATCATCATTTTGAGTCAACTTACATCTGGTCACAATAGGTGTACCAACTAGCTTTGAATCTTCCATACCAGACTTCTTTATCAACTCTTTCACATACTTGGATTGAGATATAAAAATCCCTTTATCTAACAGAGTAATTTGCAATCCAAAAATGAATTTCATTTCTCCAATCATAGACATCTCAAAATCACTCTGCATCTCATCAACAAACTTCATACACAAACTATCATCTCCTCTAAAAATGATATCATCAACAATTAAATCTTTATCATGATCAATCTTGAAATATAAATTACTATCAACAATACCTTTTCCAATATGGCATACCATGCTCTTGGGGCTTTCTTAAGTCCATACAATGCTTTCTTCAACCGATAAATCATATCTCCTTGATTGATCAGTCAATTGATATCCATCAGGTTTCTCAATATACACTTCTTCTTCTAGCTCACCATTTAGAAATGCTAACTTGACATCCATTTGATAAACCTTGAAGTTCTGGTAAGTAGCATAACAAAGAAATAGTCTCACAGCTTAAAGCCTAGCAACATGGGAAAAGTTTCTTCAAATTCAATTCCTTCCATCTGAGAGTATCCTTTACACACCAGTATTTCTTTGTTTCTAACAAATTCTTGACCTTGCTCACTTAGTTTATTTCAAAAGACCCATTTATTTCCAATTATATTTTTTTCCTTAGGTCTAGGAACAAGAATCCATGTATCATTATTCTCAATTTGTAGTAGCTCTTCTTTCATTGCTTCCATCCAATGTTAATCTTTGCATGCTTCATTTACACTATTTGGCTCAGTCTTTGATATCAAACAATATTCTTCTACAATTCTTCTCATAGTTCGAATAACTTTGTTCTTATCACCTATAATATGATCTTCTGAATGATTCATTCTTACATACCTTAGAGTCTTAGGATGTCCTTGAACTTCAGGCTCTTGTAATCTCTCTTCTTTACTTTCACTAGTTCCTTCCTCTTGGCTTTCCTGATTCACCTTAATGGTCTACACTTGATTCTTAGTCTAAACTGAACTAGCATTTTGATCATCTAAATCATATCGATAGGTTCTAAATGGTCTAACGGTGTCTTCATCAACCTTGACTTTAGCACTTTCAACTACTTTTCTCAATCTCTTTTTGAAGCACCGGTAGGCTTTACTTTTAGTAGAGTAACCAAGAAAGATTCGTTCACCACTCCTAGAATCAAACTTTAATATATCTTCATCTCTTTTGAAATAGAATTTATTCCAAAAAAAATTGAAGTATCTAATAGTAGGATTATGACCAAACCAAAGCTCATAAGGGGTCTTACCAATATCACCTTTGACGTATACCCAGTTGAGAGTATAAACAACAATACTCACAACTTCTCTCCAATAGATATGTGGGACATTCCCTTCCAGCATCAGAGTCCTAGCAACATATTGAACTATCATGTTCTTCCTTTCCACAACTCCATTTTGGTGAGGGGTTTGCACGGCAGATAATTGTCTCTTTCTCCCATGTTCATCACAAAAATAATTATACTCACTAGAAATGAATTCACCACCTCTATCTGATCTCAAAAATTTAATCTTCAGACCTATCTCTATCTCAGCCTTAGCCTTAAAAATATGGAATTTCTCTAGAGCTTTAGATTTTTCCCTTAAGAAAGCAACCCACATCAATCTAGAATAATCATGAATGAGTAACATAAAATACCTATCTCCTTGTAAAATTTTGACTCTAGAAGGACCACATAGATCAATATTCACAAGCTCCAATACTTCATTTGAACAATGATGTTTTCTCTAAAATTAAACTCTAGTTTGCTTCCCCAATTTACATTCCTTGCATATGGTATTAGTAAGATTTACCAACTTAGGAATATCTCTGATAACCTAGGTAGAACTTATTTTCATAATATTATCAAAGTTTGCATGACACAATCTCCTATGCCACAACCAACTTTCATCAACTTGAGTAATCAATCAAACAACTTTTACTAGCAACACTCAAGTGAAAGATACTACCTTTTTTTTTTTGTACCTGATGCAATCATATTTATAGAACTCCCCAATATTCTACATTTTCCATCCTTGAATTGAAGATTTTATCCCTTGTCAACCATCTGTCCAACACTTAAAAGATTATGCTTCAAGCATTCTACATATAAAACATCATTAGTATTATGCCTATCATCAAAATAAATGGATCCTCTGCCATGGATTACACCAAATTTTTCATCACCAAATCTTACAACACCACCATCATACTTTTCAAGACTCATAAATTTACTTTTATCACCTGTCATATGATGAGAACATCCACTATCAATCACCCATTCATCCTTTTCTTCAATTCTAACAGCTATAACTTTCTCCATATTCATGCAACTACCAGATTTAGTAGGTACAAGATTACTTTCCTTGATAGCAATAAATACAAACTCATCCTCACTTACATTCCCTTTATTGGATTCATCATCTGTCATAACTTGATCAATAGGAAAATAACACTTTCTTTGAAATCTAGGCTTGTTAGGTCTTGGCTTACGAACTCTTTCTGGACACCTTGAGGAAAAATGACCTATCTTATTGCATGAAAAACATTTAAGAGGGAATTTCCCTTTATACTTACCTTCTCCTTTGGGTACCCTTTTGACAAGAAGTGCTTCAAGGTCATCTAGTTTTCTCTCTTCTTCTTGAATCTATCTCATTTATTGCTCATACTTGAAAAATTTTATAGAGGAACTTTCTCCAAGATCATATATTTTCTTATCTTTTCTAGAGGTAGTAGATTTGAATGAAGATTCTATCTTATGAAGAGCATCACCAAACTCATTTAACTCAAAAGAAGCAAGCTTACCAATCAACATGTCTCTGGTTACATTTGTCACAGTTCAGATTTCGTCAATAGCATCAACTTTGTGTTTGTATCCAGCAGGCAAGGATTTAAGAACATTAGAAAAAAATCACTGATTCTTCCAATGTTCCACAAGTACATCTAATACTACACTCTAGTTCATTCACTCTCTGCATAAAAGCAGTGATTTTCTCATCTTCACCCATTTTCAATGTTTCATATCTTCACATGAGCATCACCTTCATACAATTTTTCCAATTTTTTCTAGATCTCATAAGAAGTCTTCAGATCCATTACATTTGTCATCTCAGAATCAGTCAGAGCACTCAACAATGCTTCCTTAGCCCTGGTATTATACTCAACATTTTTAATCTCACCTGTAGTAGAAGGACCATTCTATGGGATGATGCATCTATTCTTTTTAATGTTCCAATAAGGTTCACCAATGCATCTTAGATGACACTCCACTCAAGTCTTCCACAGAGAATAATTTGTTCCATCAAATCTCAAACTATTCTTCTTATGTGTCACCATCCTAGATCACCTCAAGCTATTAAACTTCTTACAAGCAACCAGCTCTAATACCAATTATTGGCAACACGAGGGCAGACAACTGAGAGGGGGGGGGGTTGAATTAGTTGTCACATAAATTATACTTATAAAACTTATTCTCAGATTTGATAATTAAACATTAAAGAAACAACAATCACCACATCAAAAACACATAACACCAAGATTTTTGCATGGAAACCCTATTAGGGGAAAAACCACGGTGGAGGTTAATCCATAAGTTTATACTCTATTAAAAGTATAGTAAATAGGGTATGCACATGCATTCAGGCACACTGCCTAGAGCTCATTGCACAAATACAAAAAGGATTACTACCCAAAGGAAAACACACTATCTTATAGTCGCATTCGAATTAAATCCATCTGAGAGATTTTGAATTGAGAAGATAACATCTACTAATGCATGATTACAGTTCCCATTAAGCACATGGACACTCTTTCTTCTGCTCACTCTTCTTCACACTTTACTTCCTCCTTTGAAAGATCCAAAATTTATCACACATAACACTCGCACTTCGCACATCTCGCATGTCTCACATATCTCAAATGATGTAAAAAATCACTCATATATATCCGCAAACAAGAATAACATCATCTACATGTTGGTTTCAAAAAATAATAAAATGAATACAAAATATCAGCCCAAAACATAAATAATTATTAATGTGAATCAATCAATGTCGGCCACAACATAGTGAGGACCCAAAAAAACATCCTTGAACATGAAACATCTTGAATAATTATTCCTTGAAGATCCACAACATGCTACAATCAGCTTGTCAGCCATGAACATGAAAAACATGAACATGCAAAATAAAATCGCTAATCATGAGCACAATGATCAATGGGGATGTACAACACAGATAGAGCACAATATAGAAAATATCCACAAGAATCATGAATCACTAGAGAAGCATCCAAAACAACTGAACTTATTGTAATTACATCACCTGCTTTCAAGAACACCAACCAAAGCAACAAAAAACATGTTAGAATGTAGATACTTATAACTCGATCAAATCTTCATGCAAATCTTAGAAACTTAATGTGGATAAACTAGATATACTCGACAACAAAGCCTTTAATCCACAACATTTGATATTCAACATACTTATCTAGCCAACATACTGAACTTCACTTCACCACTAATAACCTACAGCTTATTTTATTAAAATTTTCTCAATATCCTTGACATATACGGCCTCTAATGCATTAATACCAATAGTGTTGACATAAATGAAAACCACATAGCAACAACATCCAACAATATGTATATTACCCTACCTAAAACCAATCCTATGCTTGAACTATAACATAATCTCAAATTTTCTTTATTCAATTTTGTAATCTAAGCTTCCATCTTCCTAATAACAAAAACTAGACCTTCAAGATCTCTATGCTAAACATCCTTATTTATTGATGTCTCAATAATTCACCCAATATAAAGTAGCTCATGAAATAACAAATAAATATGGCATGGTCAATAAAAGGGCATTAGTTGGTCCAAACATTTTGGTTCTTCCAAAACGTTTGGAACTAGTTGCATAAGGAGGTGGTTTCTCCAAAATGTTTGGACTAACTAATGCTCTCTTGTTGACCATACCAATAAAAGTAGAAAGATGTGGCAATATGAACCAATTTAATATTTAAAAAAAATTGAATAATCTAGGAGTTATTAGATTTAAAAATGAAACCCTTTTTGTACACAACCTAAACCATATAGCCTATGCTACTCAAAATCTATGTGAGTCTTCTAGATTAAGAAAAATAGTTAGTAAACATTGATGAAAAAATGAAAGCTCACAAACACAAACCCTAAGTGAAGCTAGTTATAGTATAGATTTTGGTGTCTAAAATAATGTATTTTAGGATGTGGACCTAGTTGAAATTATAGATTTGACTTACAATTGTATTTGTAGACTCACTCTTTTACATATCAGCCTTCAAATGTAGTCAATTCACTTGAACATGCAAAATTCCAATCAAATATAGAAGAATATTAAATAACAATTATTGAAATAATTTGGAAGGGTAGTAATTGAAATTTTAGATGCTTCACACTAAATGAATATTTAATAGGTCATGCTTGGTGATGGTGTACATTCAATACAATAATTGATCAATCAAATACTTTATTGAAATAATCTTGGAATAGCAGTAATTGGAGCTTATGTTAATGGATAAGTTCAAAACTAGTTATAGTAGAGATTTTGGTGCCTAGCACAATGTATTTTAGGATATGACTTATAACTTAATGTAAGAGTATGACTATAGTTTCATTTAATGCACACCACTCAAATGTATTCATAAAATCATGTATTTAAATGAAATTATATCTAGTTGTACTTGTCATATCCTAAAATACATTGTAGGCACCAAAATTTCTACTATATAACTAGTTTCACTTATCCTTTCACATAACTCCAATTAATACCCTTAGTAATTCAAGTTGTGTGAATGGATAAGTGAAACTAGTTATAGTGCAAATTTTGGTGCCTAGCACAATGTCTTTTAGGATATGACTTACATCGTATTGTAAGAAAGCATGACTATAATTTCATTTAAATGTACCACCTAAATATATTTATAAAATGATGCATTTAAATGAAATTATATAGTTTTTTAAGTCATATCCTAAAATAAATTTTAGGAACTAAAATTTATACTATAACTAGTTTCACTTATCCATTCACATAACTCCAATTAATAGCCTTGAATGATTATTTCAATAAAGTACTTGATTGATCATTTATTGTTATTTAATATTGTTTTGTATTTGATTGATCATTTATTGTATTGAATGTACACCATCACCAAGAATGGTATATTATACATTCACTTAGTGAGGCATCCAAAAAGGCCTAGATGTGTGTAATGACAAAAGGATAAACACTTAAGATGCACGATTATCTCCTTATCCCTATTTATATAGATGCATTATACTTAATCATACATTTTTTTATCATACACTCGTATCCTATATTATACACTTGTATGATTTTTATTTGGAATTTAGAGATACCTTACAATTTTAAATGATTTAGTACGTGATATTATTTGTTTAAGAATTTAAATATCATACAAAGTTAGTCAAATTTAATCCCACTTTCTCCCTTTCTCCCTCTTTTTCATAGATAGTTGAATGGACTTAAAATTGTTCTTATTTTTACTTCATGATGTTCAAGCTACTCATTGCTCATATTTCCTATTTTTAATAATTTCCTATGGAGCATCTTACTTATAAAATGGTTATTGCATATTTTACTTTTATAGAAATAAAATAAGTACATATTTGTAAAAAAAATTGTTTTAATTAAATTTGTAGATCTTTCTATTTATATAGATATGGTTGATGATCAGGGATCCCATCATTCCACTCAATCTTAGGAGCAAGCTGAGGCTAGGTCTAATTTAGAGAATGATAGGATTAGGAGATTAGAGAATTCTTTGAAATGTTTGGAACAAACAATATAAAATCCCCTAATCTCTCTAATCGAGATAGATTATTTAGGATTCAATAGCAGATCCAACGTATGATTCACACAATTCAATTTTATAATCCTTATGATGAGGTCATCATTGAGGAATTGTATAGGTCCCTTGCCAGCAGTGTTATTGGCACCATGAAAATTGATGATATTAGTACTAGAGTTTCAACACATAATGTGCACAACATGTTCCCTCACGATATGGGACAAAAAAAGGTTAGAGGATATGTTGTTACTAGATGTATAGATGAGATTGTGGCTCCGTTTATATATCCCAGATGGTTGGAAGCCCATCACAGATGGCCACATAATGATTAGTTTTCACTTTATTTTTTCAAACAACTATTTGCTGATTTTCATTTAGGGTTAGATGTGGACTACACATCTATTCCTTCACATGATGGACAAGAAAAAGGGTGGTTTGCTAACAAATCTCAATTTAGATGTGTAGATTTGCCACTGCCCATCAACAAGAGGGCATTAGATGGTCCAAAACTTTTTCTTCTTCCAAAAAATTTAGAACTATCAGTAGAAGGAGGTGTAGCAACAAAACCTATCAGATCCGGCCTTTATGATAGTATTTCCACGATTGCTACTCAGGTTGATCATATGTCATCTGATCATGTAGGTAGAGACTTATTATGTTCGTGGATTAGCCTTCCTCCCACTGAGGCTACATCTACCAATTATAATCCCTACATTCGTGTAGAGCTACCATCACTATTAGATGTGGCCCAGATGAGTGAATCCACTATACATAATGTTTCTTTAGTTTCCATTGCTGATTTATTATTATCATACCGGTTTATCAATGGTGCAGGAGCACCCCAACTACACTAAGCCTTAAGAAGGCAATATTGTACTAAGGGCTTAAATACAATTTTTTGATGATTTTTAAAGTTACAAGGACCATATTCAATATGTATTAGGTCTTAGACTATGGTTTTAAGGTCATTTCCTTAATATTCCAAAAAAATGTAAAAAGTTGTCAATTTGTTGCAATGTAGTCCAAGGCAGCAAAAATGTGAAATTATAAGTAATTATGAAAGGTTGGGGTTATAATAGTGTCATGAGGCCATGTTGAGACCAATTGGATAGGTTTTGAGTCAATTTTATTTATTTGGGTGGAAAATGCAAAAAAGTGAAAAAACTATCAAAATTGCAAAAATGCTAAAGTTGCAAAAATGGACAAAAGATGGAATTTATGAAGATTCAAGTAGGTGAAAGGGTAGTTTTGGGAGTTTTGGTAGTTATAGGAATTTTTATAGACTTTAGATAAGTCATTTTGGTCATTGTGCAATTAGATTGATGGGTTCAAAAGAAATGAAATACAGAGGACATTGTTTTTACATGTTTTTATGTGTTTAACAGTCTTTTCATGCATTGTACAGTTGTGTAAAAAAATTAAAACCCATAATTTCTCAGGTTCCATTGAAATTTATATGAATCAAAAAAAAAAAATCGTTTCATTAAGTTTTAAGGAAGATATGCTAATTTTGGTAAAAATAGTCAAGTTCAGATTTCAGCAGGGCAACAAGCTTTCAAAAATACATTTCTCCATTTCTAATTTGTATTCACTCATTATTTTTGGCGTAGAGGTCTGCATTAATATGTTACTTAATATTTTCTAAGTGGTAGGAGTTTTTGATAAGGTTTTGGGCCATTTTGATGATGCCCTAGGTTGTTACAGTGTGTTTTTTGGAGCAATGCAAAATCAGGATACTCAATTTTAAGGCCTTATGTTTTAAAACAACCTATGCCTATTTTGACACATGTCTAAGAAATTCAAAAATGGTACTTAAATATGGTTCTATATTTTTGATTTGAGGTCTGGTCTGAAAGTTATAGTCAATTTGTTGTTAAAAGCCTATTGTCAAAATGTAAAAGCAAGAATTTGAAGGATTTGATCCAAAGTAACCTATATTGGTTTTGAGATATGTTATATTATGGGATAATGGTATCTTAAAGTATACACATAATTTTTTTTTGGGTTAAAAATCAAATTTCATAACCGTTGTCCCACTATGGAGGGTTACTAAATTAGAGGCTAGCATAGGTGGGTTGGCGTTAAGACATTGTTGTTTGAATTTTGGGAGGTTGGAATGTGTTTGTAGGATGAATCTGAACATGTTGAGTCCATTTTTCCAAGTTGATGGTGTTCAAAGTGTGTTGGTGTGAGTTGGAGCCTTTTTCTTCAAGGATGAGTAGTTGAAATTGCCTCAAGCACGAATTTTTCTATTTTATGAATCAAATTTATGCCAAGTGCATGGCATGTTGATTTGGTGAAATTTTCTACATTGCATCAATTGGTATCAGAGGTCAGAAGCTCTGGGTAGATGTTGTTTTTTTGTTGGTTTGTGTTTGTGCAATTTGAAGGAACCTGGTGGAAAAAGGACTAGGTAAAGAGGAGAAAAACCTAGGTCAGGCTAGAGAAGTTGAAGCAAGGTGAAAGATAATTTCTTAGAGAAAGTGATGCAAGTTGAAAGAGACTTGCTTAAAGTTTGTTTTGTTGATGAGATACCTACAAGCTAAGAGTTCACACATGAAGAGAGAAGCAAGGCTGAAGTATCTTGCTTGAAGGAAGAGGAAAAAGGATAGGAAATGAAAACTGGAGTTGATTACAGGAAGAAGAAGGGAAAATCGGAAAAGGAGTAGCATTTAGAGGTTGCAAAACATCAATCCAAATGGACTTGGATTTCTTTTTGGTCGGGAGTTTGGTGCAGGAGCACCCCAACTACACCAAACCTCAAGAAGGAAATATTGTACTAAGGGCATAAATACAATTTTTTTATGATGTTTAAAGGTCCAAGGGACCATATTAAACATGTAAAAGGTCTTATACTATGGTTTTAAGGTCATTTCCTTAATATTGCAAAAAAATGTTAAAAGTTGTCAATTTGTTGCAATGTAGCCCAAGGTGGCAAAAATGTGAAATTGTAAGTAATTATGCAAGGTTGGGGTTAGAATAGTTTCATGAGGCCATTTTGAGACCAATTGGATAGGTTTTGAGTCACTTTTCTTTATTTGGGTGGAAAATGCAAAAAAATGAAAAAAATGTCAAAATTCAAAAAATGCAAAAGTTGCAAAAATGGACAAAAGATGGAATATGAAGAGTCAAGTAGGTGAAAAGGTAGTTTTGTGAATTTGGGTAGTTAGAGGAAGTTTTAGATACTTTAAATAAGTCATTTTGGTCATTGTACAATCATATTGATGGGTTCAGAAGAAATGGAATAAAGAGAAGACATTGTTTTTACATGTTTTTCTGTGTTTATCAGTATTTTCATGCATTGTATAGTCATGTACAGACTGAAACTCCATTATCTATCAGGTTCCATTCAAAGAACCATGAATCAGAAAAAAATTTCAATTTGTTTCATTTTATTTCTTTAAGTTTTAAGGAAGATATGCTAATTTTGGTAAAAATAGTCAAGTTCAGATTTAAGTAGGGCAGCAAGCTTTCAAAAATATATCTCTCTATTTCTAATTGGTAGAAAATCATTATTTTTGTCTTGGATTTATATCTTAATATATTCCTTAAGATTTTCTAAGTGACAAGAGGTTTCGATAAGGTTTTGGGCTATTTTGATGATGCCCTAGACTGCTACAGTGTGTTTTTTGGAGCAATGCAAAATTGGGACAGCCAATTTTAAGGTTTTATGTTTCAAAACAACACATGCCTATTTCTAAAAATGTCTAATAAATTCAAAAAGGGTACTTAAATATGGATTTATATTGTTTAGTTCAGGTCTAGTCTGAAAGTTATAGTCAATTTACTGTGAATTGTTGTTGTCAAAAGCCTATTGTCAAAACGTAAAAGTGAGAATTAGAAGGATTTGATCCAAAGTAACCTATATTTGTTTTGAGATATGTTATACTATGGGATAATGGGTATCAGAAAGTATCTACATAAATTTTTTTGGGGTTAAAAATCAAAGTTCATAACCATTGTCCCACTTTGGAGGGTTACTAGACTAGAGGCTAGTATAGGTGGGTTGGACTTAAGACATTGTTGTTTGAATTTTGGGAGGTTGGAATGTATTTTTCAGATGAATATAAATATTTTGAGTTTAATTTTCCAACTTTATGGTGTTGGGAGTGTGTTGGTGTGAGTTGGAGTCTTTTTGTTCAAGGATGAGTAGTTGAAATTGCCTCAAGCATGAAGTTTTTTTCTAGTTTTATGAATCATATTTATGCCAAGCGCATGGCATGTTGATTTGGTGAAATTTTATGCATTGCGTCAATCATTGATGAGTATGATATTCCTTTAGATGTTTTACCAAGTCATATTAGATGAAATTTTGGTAGACAGTCGGGTCGGGGTGAGGTGACTTCACAAGATGATCAACATATTCCAGACCAATCTATAGTTCCTGCACAACATCAGGTCGAGGTTACTAAACATGATTTACATGGCCCATACAACTCACTTCTCTTTGGAAATAGGTTGTTACCTAATACAGGTGTCCATGATGTGACTATGCATTCACATGACCTTAGTGAAATTGGTAGAGCGCTCAAGGGTGAGATGCAGGTACTTTCAAATAATCTATATATTTTGCATTCTAAGAATTCACATACATATATAAAATAAAATTGACTTTAAAGTAGTTCTCACTCTTCATTGAAATCTTGTATTTTTAAATTTCTATCAAGACGAGGATTTGGCACACTTTGGAGATTTGGAGCATGTAGATGATCCTATGCATTCTACATTTGAGATACATTTATAATATGTAAAGTACACTTGATACATTCAAACATTGAAAGTACAAAAATTTAAGATGACTTTACATTTACACATATATTAATGTACTTTCTTTTGTAGGGAGGTAGATGAGGACATGGATTGAGACAAGGATTGAGAGAGGCACCAGGCGACGGATCGATCCATAGTCATACTAGGCATCCTCCACTTTGACTTTTTTTACATGCAGACGCATGATTTGTTATACATTTTATTTTGTGATTTATCATATTATGGTTCTTAGATGATGATCTTCACATTATATAATGGTTTCACATTATGGTCCATCTTATTATGTTTTGGAACATATACATTTTACATTATGGTTTCACATTATGGTTCATCTTATTATGTTTTATAATATATATACATTTTACATTATGGTTCATCTTATTATACATTTTGTATACATGGTTTCAACTTGGTTTTTTGTTTTGTGAGAGTATTGAGTTATATATGTTCTAGGATATGATCCAAGTGCTTTGTCCAATAGATTTTTCATCTTAGGATTTTGGATATGTTCTTAGTGATGGAAAAATTAAGACACTATCTGATGTGTTACATGTTCATGGTTTAGCCAAAAATCATATTTAAAATTTTAAGATGAGTGATAATATTGTCCATATTATTTATGATAATCATGGTTAAAAATTGGTTAGGGGAGATTTGGTTTTAGAAAAGGGTATTAGTCATGGTAATTTATTTGGATTGGATGGTACTACTTAATCTAACTATACCATGAATTTTGATCATGTAAATGAATTAGTTGATATGCATCTAGGTGAGAAAGGATAAAAAACATTGAAGAATAAATATATAGGTGAGAATGTGTGTTTCATAAGAAAAATAGAGTTAATTTCTCATATAGAAAAAATGATCTTAGATTTAATTCGTATATCTTAGAAACCATCTATATTATGCCATCGCTTGTCATTGGTGATTTTTCAAGAAAATATTTGGCTTATTTTCTTATGCACAAACATGAAGTTTTAATCAAAATAGAATTTAAGGTGCTTGTGGAAACTCATAAGGAAAAAATACAATATTTGAGATCAAATAATATGGGGACATATTTATCTAAATAATTTGAATAATTTTGCAAACACAATTGGATTGTAATTTAATTAGGTATTAGGCATGGTAATCTATTTGGATTAGATGGTATTACTTAATATAACTATACCATGAATTTTGATCAAGTAAATGAATTAGTTGATATGCATCTAGGTGAGAAAGGATAAAAAATATTGAAGAATAAATATATAGGTGAGAATGTGTGTTTCAAAAGAAAGTATTTTAAGCATAAGGGATTTAAGGTTCTTGTGGAAACTCATAAGGAAAAAAATACAAGATTTGAGATTAAGAATAAATATAAGAGAAGGACACAATACAATTTGATATCAGTTTAAGGTGAAGATGAATAGGGAAATGAATAGGTTGGATAAGAAGGAGCCAAAGATGACGAAAAAATTATAGGAAAATTTAGAAGAATAAAATGAGAGTCTCTATCTTCATTTCCTTTAAGAAGGTCCATAAGAGAACATAGGTATATCTCTCCAATTTTTTATTGTGTACACGTTTAGTTTAACTAATTTTAGTGATGAACTTATATTTGTGAAAGAATCTCTCTTTACAGGAGAAAAAGTATTCGATAGATTCCATGATAAAGTAGATGATGACCTTGCATAAATACAAGGCTTGAGATCTAGTTGATTTAAATTAAGGAATAAAGCTCATAGGTTGTAAATGAGTGTTCTATATAAATTCAATGTAGATGGTAAGTTAAAAAAGTACAAGACTAGACTTTTGGTAGAAGGTTATTATTAGAGGGGGATTACATAGTGGACTTGAAATATTATCTTTGAATAACTAATAATACCCACATGGAAGAGGTTTGTAGGTGTAATTAGTGCTCTTATATGAAGATTATGTGATGGTTATTATATAATAGGGTTATGCTATTGGATTAAATCTAGACACATAACTGAAGGTCTCTTATAGTTGGTCTAATTAAAATTTAAATAGGAATAAATGTATACCATACTCACAAATTCATTTTTACTTTACTAGATCAAGTAAAATTATAATTTAAATAAGGTGCTTGAGCTTAATAAAGGATTAAATATTTATTTTTAACTAGAAGTTAGATTTCATATTTATATTTATAAATAAATATTTAAAACAATTAAAAATGAGAGTTATTTATAAATTTTACTATTCTATCTCTGATACTATGATGTTACATAAAAATTTCAATGCTAAAAAGTATGTGTTTGTGATTCACAATCCAACAAAGGAAAGCACCTTAAGATCAAAATTTTGTGTTATAATTATGCATCAAAGACATCCACAAACATGAGGTTAAATTGACCTTAAGAAATCTTTATAGGAAAATAAGACCACAAATAAGATCACCTTAAGAAAGCTTTATAGGAAAATAAGATCACAAAAAAGAAAGCTTCATGGGCTACTATTGAATGAAATTATTTGAACTCAACATAAAATAAAAATATTTTCAAATTTAGGTCCATTTTTTTTAATTCAAGGGGTAAACACTTTTGACCTGAAGCTATGAATCGGTGAGGTCACAAATGAGGGACCTCATCCCCAAGTGTTACATGTATATATTATCATAGAAAATATATATGTAGAATAATATCTTAAAGTTCTTGGTACATATAATATGGATCCTCTCTATCTTTTATTATCTCTAAAATATTTTCATGGTCTTCAATAGGCAACCTCCGCCTTTGTTTGGCACACCCTCTTTTTGGTAAAGTTTCAAGATTTAATCTTGTTTCTATAACTAAATGACTATAATGTAAAACCTTTTGACCTAGCATATAATCAATAAATATAACTTCATTTGTATCTATCTTTGTTTCTTGATAATATGTTCCTTCAACAACAACTGATCCAGTAGGATACTCTTGTCCATCACCATCTGTCATTGATTCTAACAGTTTGCATTTTGGTTGCATACATCTTAGTAGATAGTAATCTACACCTTTTGTATTGCCAGGATTGGCAAGAACAAAAAAATATCTCTTGTACACACCATTTAGTAAACCATGCTCATCTTAGGTAGAATATAAATCAATTGTAAGAACTCAAAGTCAATTTAAAAATTTAAAATTTACCTATAACAACTAATATGATACACATTCATAATCAACTGAATATATAGGATCATAGATATCTACAATGTCATTATCTTCAAAAGGATTCGATGTGTCTACTAATTTTTTTGTTTCCCATTGTGAAACATACCCATATCTAATATTCTCACATTATAGAATATTTGCATTGTTCTTAATGCAATCAACACAAAAACATGATTTTTCTCTCACTTTAATTAATGGAGGCCTACTATGTCCCACTATCATGATTTGATGCAGTTTCCCACTTAATCAGGGGAAGCCTTCTTGCATCTTTAACCCCCTCCCACACAAAATGTTTCATGAATCCTTCTAACCTTGCTCTGGCTTTTTTGGTTAACATGAAATGAATGCCACTTTTTCTTGAAATTTTCAACATAACGAAATCTTCTTTTAAATTGATTAAAAAAATATCAAATTTTTTTTTTTTAAAATTACAAGAATAAACTTCAAAAAATGTTCTACATTTTATTACTTTACATCATTTTGAAATTCAAAACATAAATACCACTTTTATGTGGTTTAAGTTGAGAACTTTTTCTCATGTTGGCCGATTCCTTTATAAAGCGTGACACAGGTTTGTACTTTTACCCAATAGAAATGAACATATAAAGCATGCATGATATCAAAGAACAGAAGAACACTAGATTTTATGTGGAAACTAGAAAAATGGAAAAACCACAATGAGGATTAGCTCACAATATACTATAACCAGTTATAAGATATTATAGAATGGCTCACTTCCAGGTGGACTCACTATCTAGAGAATAGAAGAAATGGCTCATTTCCAGGATCGAAAAGAAGGTGGATTACTGCCAAAGATTTGAACTAATACAATGCATCTAAAATATGCTAAAGATAGTTCCAATTAGGCCTTGTAAACTAACTTAACACACTTCATGCTTCACAATTATAATACTTTTTTTATCACATCATATTTGCATCACACCTTGTCACTTTTGTATCAATACATTCTCTCTACTACTTCCACACACTTTTACAACAATGAAAATGATATTACATTTATATGCATTACATTTGCAAACACTTACAAGATTAGTTAGGTCACCCCAATTAGATGTAACGTGTATCCTCATACTTAGTCGGATAAAGATCTAACCATACACACCTCATAAAATAAACCAAAAGATGAAACACATTAAAATAGGTTAGAAGGGGCCTATAATTACTCCCATAAGTCAAATAGAAACTTACTTTAAAACTCCGCACAACCTCAAACCCTTTAGGTCAACTCCAGTGGTGAAGAAACAATGGAATGAAACAATTGTTATCCACATTTCAACATGTGTACCTAAAAAGAACATGCCATATGGAACGAGGACACTTTCTACATTTAAAAACACTCCCTCAAAACCTCATACCATAATAATCATCCATGGTGGAATGTAGAGAATTACAATCAAGTACTCTATCATTATAACTTTTCCATATCTAGAGTGATACTCTATCAAATGCAAATTCAACTATAGAGGGTTTGAAGATGTGAAACCTTGGATTTCGATTCTTCCAAAAATTACCAAAATTACCTTAGAACTACATAACCATATTTTCCATAGAAGAGGAATGTGGACCTCAAAACCGGTTCACTATACACTAGAACCTATACTTTGGGACACAGGAAACTCTACAAACATTTGATCTATTTCAAACCAAGAAAACTACATCTATATAATGGTTTTCCATCACTACATTCAATCATACTTATCAAACATCAACTATACATCAATGTTGATACTAAAACAATGTTGAAATCAATGAGAACACCATAGTAGTATCATTTTACATACATCCACCAATATTCTCAATGAAAAACTTCCAACAATATCTAACAATATCCAACAATCTCCCCCTTTGTCATCGATGGAAACACATCGTTTAAAAACTCTCGAACTACTCCCTCTTTGACATCAAGGTAAAATGGCTCTCCAAATCAATCTTTTCAAACTATCTCAATTGTTCTCCCTTTTTGTAAATATACATGTATGTACATGAGAATAGCTCTCCCTTAAAATGGTATACATAAAAAGTGATCAAAAATATATTGCAACATTATTTAATACATCTGTATATGTACAAAGAAATATGAAACTTCATAAATCAATTAAAAATGTACATAATTAAATAAAATAATGCAAAGTAATTTTGTAAGAAACCTTCAATTTTGTAAGATGTTCCTCCCAATTCTTCTTTCCAACATCCCAATCCTTTTGTGAAAAGGCAAGCATGTAACACTTTTTCCTATACTACATAAGGAGGTCTTCTCCTTCATCTGATGAACTAGGTACCAAATTATTTTGTGCAAAATTATTCACACTTTCTTTAATAAACCTATCAAGGGGGTAAGCATTGTACTTACTAGATCTCTAAGTTGAGTGTACTATACTATTGTCTTGTACTTTTTCTCTTGCAGTTGGAAAAATTATCCATGAAAATTTTCTATTTCCATCCTTGTAGTACCACCTACATCATTTACTAGGTCATATTCTCTAGAGGCCTGATCAATTTGTGACTAAATAGAGTCTATTTAATCCTTCATGATTTTTATGGAACTAGGCCATTTCAAATAGAATTGGAATAAATTCCTTGCTTCATCCAAACACTTCTACACATTTTTCATATTTTGTTATAGTTTACAATGTTCAACACTACACTTGTTAGATATAATTTTGGTCAATCTCCTATCATTGACCTTCTTTTCTATCTCTTTTTCTTTCCTCTTTTCCAAACTAGTAGAATAGTCTTTCAAATAATCTAGTAGTAAATTCAATTTTTGTACACGGGATAGGGACTCATAAATTGTTGCACTAAGAATAACTTCTTGTAACACCTTAACTACTTCTTTAATTAACTTTTCACTCCTTTAGTGAGTTTGTAATATATCCTTCCTTGCAGAGGCATGTTCAAATGCATCGCCAAGTAATAGTTTCTATAGAGGATAAATCTTACTCATGTCCACTTGTCCTTGTCACATAGGTAGCTACAACAATTGTGTAGATACCACCAGTTGAAACTATAGTTTCATATCTAATAAAAATTTTAAGGAATCTCTAGAAGCTTCAAAGGATCCACCAAACATTTTAAAACTTTCTTCTTCCTTCTTCTCATCAACCTTCTCCTTTTCACAAATGCTTTCTTCAAACTTTTTTGTTAATCTACTCCCTATCTAAATTACCAGACTCCTCAATTTTCTTCTCTTTTTACACTAATTTCACCTTATCTTTCAAAGGAGGCATGTCTTCAGATATTTATTCCTCTAAATTCTTTGGGTTATCTTGTGTAAATTATTCTTTCGACTTTACACCTTTCTCTAAGTCTAGAGGGGGTGAATTTTGTTTTGTTTGTGTTTCCTTCTTATCTGGTATATTATACATTTCATTATTCTTTTCTTCTCCAAAATTGTACATCACTATAGAGGCATTACCTATAGCCATATATTCTTGCACATTTTATACTCATTTCTCATTCTCATGTTCTAGAGAATGCTCATGCTATGTATTCTAGGCTCATTTACTTCTAGGAAAAACATGTCATGTTGTATTTTAGTTCCACTTTCCATGGAAATTCCCAAATATTTAGCTAGATCTATAATGTTTTGTATAATGTATCATTTCTTAACCTCTCGATATCTTCTTTATCCATGCTCATTAGGGTGCTAACTCTTTATTTTTTCTTGAGTTCTTTGTTATATGTTTTATCAAATTTAGCTTTGTCCTCATTAGTGAGAGAAGAACCAATCTTCTCTAATGAAAAATTTCTCATTTTTGCATCCTAATTGAATGCTTCTTTTCTTCTTATATAATTTTTTTTTTTTAATTCTTCAGGAAACTGATCCTCTATATCTTTCATGCCAACATCAAATTCTACAATGTACCTAACAATGGCTTCCTCTATGGTTATCTTGTTAGTATCATCTACAGTGGAATATAATGTAGTTGTTTCTTCTAGATTCCCGTACTCTACAATACTAATGACCAATGCTTTAAGTTTCATTGGGATCTATTTCCAAATCAGAGGAGATTTGTCCTTCTTCTTTCCTTTACCTTTTAGGGGTTTTTCTCCTTCATCGATATTATTTTCTATTTTTTGAATAATAAATTCTTTCATTTGCTTCTCTACTTCTTCCTCACCATCAGTATCCACAATACCAACCTTTTCTTTCTTTTCACTTGCCTCTTCTTCTAGACCAATTTAGGTCTTTCCTTTTCTTCTTCTTCATTCTCATACCCAACATACCTTTCTCTTGTGGATTTTTCGTTCCTTCTCCTCTATGGAGGATTTTGTTCTTTCGCAAGGGCAATGGTTGACTCTTTCCTCTTAGCTTCAATAAAAAATTTAGTCCTGAAGGACTTATGAGCAATAAGAGAGGGGGAAGAGGTCCTACTTTACCTTCTATTACTAGGGAAACCTTCTATAGGATTGAATATTATTTTGGATTTCTCCAGAAGACCCTTTGGTAGACCCATCATCTCCACTACTTGCTCCTTTATCCTTTTCAAATTCCTTGTGATCTCCTTTTTCTTTTTCTCCATCTATACTGCATTGTATTTTTATTCATATCAGACATATATTCATTCTTTAGGATCTTTAGGCATAATCATTATATGTTCTACCATACCACTAATCACATCCTCTACAACCTTATATCCCATTTTAGGAATCTACACTATCATTGGTTCAAAAAAGTTCCATAATGCATCAATCTTTACTGACCATGAAGATAATATAATTTTTGTACCTATCAACAACACTTTTGGGAATCCTTTCTCTTGATTGCACGTTTTCTTGGAAGGTTTTAAAGAAACCCCACAAAGAAAACTTTTGAGTATCTACATTTCCCAACCTTCTCAAGTGGTCTCTAATTTTTATAGAAATTGGAATATCGCTCAACCACGCTATATTCTTTGTATCAAGTACTTCATTAAGAAAGTAAAATAGTAAGCATGTAATTAGGGTACTTCATTATAAAAGAATATTATCATTTTATTGTCATTAGGGTGGTCAGACAGACACCTACTTCTTATTTTTTCTCTAAAATTTAAGTACTACTACATTGAAATTTTAAATTTTCACCAAATAGATTTTTTTTAAAATAAAAATAAACCTAGTAGTTTAGAAACTACATTCAATTTGCAATAGATTCTATTCTTACATATTTTTGAAATAATATAGTTAACTTATTCAAATTTTTACGTCAAGTTGCCTAACTCTGATTTTTTTCAATTTTATTGCCACCTAAGGGCCTATATTTTCCATGATAATCCTGCACATTCCCTCAACCCAAAAAATATGGAAAATATCCATGGGTACTATATCACATACAATCTCATCCTTATATTTATGAATCTTAAAGTCAATAATACATTGTTCACTTACTGATATATGATGATCTGCTTGCAACCAATAAATAGTGTAAGAGTTTGGATTCTTTCTTCTCTTCAATTTCAACTTCTTGACCATCTCTAATGACACCAAATTATCTATGCTACTATTTTCCACAACCACTCTGCAAGACTTTCCACCTGACTTGCAAATAGTAAAAAAACACATTGCTCCTCTAGATGGGATCTTCCTTCTCTTTTTGTGGCATTAGAAATTCTTTCATCATAAAACATTCTCTTATTTTCCAAGACATTTTGTTGGATTCTTTCCACACAACCTCAACCTGCAACCTGCGCAAAGTTCAAAACTTACTATCTGCAGCTTCAACTCTTCTCTTTTCCACCCACAGGTCCTGATGTAGACCCTACATGCTCAATACCTCTGGCTCTAATACCATTTGATGCAAGTGGATCTCCCATCTATTGTTGCAACACATAAACTTACAACACAATATAGATTTATAAATAAAAATACTTTGATTTATTTTATTGTAATGGAACTCTAACACATTCAACTAATTACACAAATTTGAAATATTATAACTACATTAAAATTCATGGCCTTCAATGACCTCTCTCACACAATTCTGCACACATTGCCTTCATGGCTTCCTCTACAAACAATCACTCCTCACCTCTATGCCCTTCCCATGGCATGAGATTTTCCCTTCCTAATATGTACCTCTAAAAAATCCCTCTATGAGAAATCTGTTTCAAATCAGGAATCACATTTATTTTTATTCACTTCTCTGCAATGTTTGACCTTTCACCTTCTCTTTGGCACCTACCCAAGTTCGCCTTAATTTTTTCCTTTTCATTTGATAATTGTTGCAGCCTCAAAAGAGGCTTTTCCCCTTCTATAGGCCTCCCATATTTGTGTTGTAGAATTTCATTAAAAAATATTTTAAACAAGGTACCTCTTCTCCTTTTGTCATTAGAAATTATATAACCTTTCACCATTATTTCTATCCTTTTTAAGCCAATGCCTCTTCATAATTTTGGCATGTAGAAAATAGTAAAGGAGGAATAAAAAATTGAAAATTTATCACATAAACCCCCTTAATACCTTTCCATAATGAAATAGTTAAATTTTGGCAACTTTGCGTGTGTAGAATCCAGTGCCGGAAGGACGAAAAAAATGAAAATTCTTTATTTTGTTTAAAAATTTTCCCAAAGATTTTTTATGACCCCCATAGGTCTTCCATAGAAGGATTTCGTTCCAGCCCTCCAATCTATGAAATTGTAAACTTTTCATAAATCAGCGGTACACTTTGACTTTAAAAACACAAATTTCCGGTATTAAATTCTCCCGAATGATGAAAGATATAACTTCAATTATTTTTGCACATAAATCTAGAGTTACATAAATATAACAACTACAACTTAAATCAATCTAAAACTACAAACATATGTATTTGACTAGAGCCAAAAAAAACTTTCAAAATATATTTAATAAAATTAAAATGAAATTAAAAATTCTCAAAAAGATAATTTTCATTTTATAAAATAATAATATTTAATAAATTTATAATAATTGTTAATATATAATTTTTCCCTTCTTAAATATATATCAAAATTTGTACTTCTACAGACCAATGTTTATTCATTACTAATTTTTACCCAACTAAATATAGGAAAAAGTTCTAAAAGTGGAGTGGTCACTTCTGGAAAGCTTGGTCACTTTTGGAAAGCTTTAAAAGCTTTGCATTCAGCAATTGCTTTATAGAGGAAAAAAGTAATAGACTTTATAGAGAATTCAGCCACTATTTCAGAGAATATATAGTAATAGACTTTATAGATAAATTGGGGTGTGAAGAGCTCATCATAATTCATTGATAACTTTACTAAGCAGTGGGTGGGCCTTTCTGAAATCTAGCATTTGGGATCCTCATCATAAAAGCACTTTTATGGGCTGTTCTTTCGCTAATCAGAATAAGCAATTATGTTCCTCTTGTTCGCCACATAGGTATCATCTTTTTATAGTTGTATGTTCACAAAATTGCTTGCATGTGGCATGCCAGAGACTGTGCATGTCAGTAAAAGATTTGTCGCCCTTAAAAGGACAAATAACTGGCACTTGTACATTGTGTGGATATAGTTGTAAAGGAGTTGGCTCAAGGTTTTCCTTTATCGAGGAAGAGGAGACCTCACAGTGGGATCGGTGTTACATGCAAGGCTAGCTATACTTTTCATCGTATCAAATGGAGCTATCAAACAAGAGATCAATGAGTTTTCAGGTTTAAAATATTTTGAGGTAGACATTTGTTGTACGCTTGATTTTTTGAAATTGGATTGTCAAGAATCTCTTCAAGATTGGTAGATTTATTATGTAATCTGTTGTTAGTTTAGTAGATTTACAAACTAATCTGTTTTTTAGTTTTTTTTTTATTACATCCATGTCTGTAATATTTTTTTCATGACTTACCAAGTCGAATTCACATGTCATGTTTGCCTAGTTCCTTGAATGAATCCATTAAAACTGGCCTTCTTTAAGTATGATCTCCCACTATAAAAGCATGGACACAGTTGTCCAATGTATATTACAGGGCCATACAATTATTTAGTATAATAAGTTATAAAAATAGTAAATAAAGTTTAGACTTTTAAAATTAATATGAGATGAAAATAACAAATATAAAAAGGATTAGAATATTGTTTTTTGTTTTTTGGTTTTCTGAATGGTGATTTAGTTATGTACTTGATTTGGAGATTGAAAAATATCTTTATTTGCTGATGGGTTTATTTTGTAATTTTGAGACTCTTATGAACTAAATCACAAATATGGTTTAGTTTATGGATAATTTTGTCTTAACTAATTTTTATTGCTAGCAAAATGTGTCACATAATTTATCACTATCACTTAAACGTACTATGGAAAATATGACATTAAGAATCACCTTTAAGATATGATATTAGTGTATAGAAGTGTAACAATTCCTTGGTCTTAATCAAATCTCTTTCTACAATTTTAGAAATATTAAAGACACAAAACATAGTAAATGCAAAATCTCTAATGTGGTATCCATGAATGTAGTGCTATCCAATACGTTATAACATTTATTTCTCTTGATTGAAACTTGAATAGCTTTGATAATGTTTGTTCTTCTTTGATCCTTAGATTATTAGTTATGAACTAGCAATTTTTCTTCAAACTAATCCTATGACCCCAGTTTCAAATATTATTATGCAAGTCAAGAGACAACAAAAATTTAAAATTGACCATTTTGGAAGGAAGGAAAACAATTTTTAATTTTGATGATACAGCTGAGAATGCACTATTTTCATAAGAATGGGCCCATGCTTGAGATATAATCTAAGATAAAATATTGCATAGACTAAAAGTTGATCCTTACCATAGACAAAGAGGTAGAGTGATGGATTGTATGTTCCAAAATCATGTTATTTAATGCAAAAACAAAATCAAATTGAGTACCAAAAAATTATATTTACAACAAGATCAAAATGAATGTAAACAAGGGTAAAAGGGAAATATATACATTTACTTTTTTCCTCTACATTTTCTCAATTTTAAGGGCATGTTAGTTGCATGAATAATTACTACTAAAGAAATACAAATAATAACTGAAATAAAAAAATAAATTCAAAATGATATGCAAAGGGACAATTCTTTATTCTTTATCCATGCTCTTGGTAGAGCACATACCCTAATTTACAAATACATATAATGAAATTAGTAACACATGCATCAAACATTAGTAACATAAAAGTCATATACATTTTTAATTTTTTAAGTGTTACATTATAATCAATTGTAAAAATATAAAGGCTTGTAATATGCCAATTGGGAAAAAATATTCCTAACATATGTGACCATGTTATCACAAATGAAACCATTTAAAAAGATGAGAAATAAACTATATGAACATGTATGTGATGGTGAAGTAGTGGGAACTAGAGTGGTCTTATCAATATTTGCATGCATGAACTAATGGAAAAAATATAACATAGTGTATAAGATATGATCACCCTCAAACCAAGTTCTTACATCATCTTGAAAATGATATCATAAGAGTAGAGTTCAATTTTCACATATGAAAATATGCTGGTCCTACTGTATGGAGTGAAAGAAGAAACATGGAATCTCATGTTGTTGGGGATAAGAGATCTATAAAATTATATTTCCCAAGTGTGAGGACAAGTGAATAAGAGATATATAAAATAGCCTTACACCAAATGTGATCATGTAACATAAATAATAATGTTATGTGAAATCTAAGCACACAAAATGATATAAAGATAGTAGTATTAAATAAAAATATGTAAGTTAATAGAATAGAGGTGCCATGAAATGTAATTCCAACATGTCATAGAAATGGTAAATGGTACCATGTATGATGTAAGAATATAAGGATAAGATTATATTCTGAGATATGGAAGAGAATTTCAATGGATAACTACTAGTGGGGAATCCAAGCACTATAGTCTATATATGAGAAGTGTTGATAATGTAAAAAAATATAAAGATAAATGTGAAAGTGACATTGGGGAAGCACAACAGACAAAATATAATTAAAAACAAAAAGGATGAACCAAAATAAAAAGAATATTAACTTATTGGTTAACAAGAATGAAATATGTGGATGAAAATTCATTGCTTTATAGAATCTCTATTCCATAGAAAAAGGAAAAAAAAAAAAAATCTAAAAAAAGTAAAATAGATCAAGAAACAAAAATTAATGTTCATGACCAATATCTAGCACTAAAGATATATTTTTTTCATCCACTTGTGGAATATGTATATGAAGCACTAAAGATATATTTTTTTCATCCACTTGTGGAATATGTATATGAAGAGGGGATTAAAAGTGAAATCCAAAATAAATGAAAATAAAGGATGTAATTTAAATGTACCATTAAGTAGAGGAATACGGGATAATCAATTGATATTGAGTGTATCCATCTAAATTTTAGAATTCATCATATTCTTACTTGTCAAATATGTTAAAATATTAAAATATGAGAAATTTAATTTCCTTATGTGATTAACCTTATCCTCATCTAAGCTAGACCCCTTAAAAATTTAGGGTAATGAAACAATTAAAATTTTTTAATTGGGAACATGTATTTTCATTTGTTTTATATATTGTCTTATCACATTGTTTGAGTTATCCTTTATTTTTTCTTGTAGAATTTTGTGAATTCGTAGTTCCTTGATTGTTACATTGTGATATTTGGATTTAGCCATATACTACAGTGCTCCACCATTTCATGACTTACCAAGTGAAATTCACATGTCATGTTTTCCTAGTCCCCTGAAAGAATCCATTAAAATTGGCCTTTTTTAAGTATGGTCTCCCACTATAGAAGCATGGACATAGGTGTCCAATGTATATTATAGGGCTATACAATTATTTAGTATTATAAATCATAAAAATAATAAATAAAATCTAAACTTTTAAAATTAATGTAAGATGAGAATAATAAATATAAAGAGGATTATAATATTGGTCTTTTTTTTTTTGGCTTTTTTTATAATAGTGATTTAGTTATGCAATTAATTTGGAAATTGAAAAATATCTTTATTTGCTGATGGGTTTATTTTGTAACTTTGAGACTCTTATGAACTAGGTCACATCTATGTTTTAGTTTATGGATAATTTTCTCTTACCTAATTTTTATTGCTAGAAAAATGTATCACATAATTTATCACCATCACTTACACCTACTATGCAAAATGTGGCATTATGAATCACCTTCAAGGTATTATGTTAGTTTATATAAGTATATCAATTCCTTGGTCTTAATCAACCTCTTTTTACAATTTTAGAAATATTAAAGACACAAAAGATAGTGAATGCAAAATGCCTAGTGTGATATCCATGAATGTAGTGCTATCCAATATGTTATAAAGTTTAATTCTCTTGATTGAAGCTTGAATCACTTTGATAATGTTTGATATTCTTTGATCCTTAGATTATTAGTTATGAACTAGCACTTTTTCTTCAAACTAATACTAGGCCCTCAATTTCAAAAATTAGTATGCAAGTAAAGATACAACAAAAATTTAAAATTGGCCATCTTGGAAGGAAGGAAGATAATTTTTAATTTGGATGATATAGTTGAGCATGCATTATTTTGATAATCTATGATAAAATAATGGATAAACTAAAAATTGATCCTTACCATAGGGAAAGAGGTAGAGTGATGGATTGTATGTTCCAAAATTATGTTAGATAATGCAAAAAATAAATCAAATCAAGTACCAATAAATTATATTTACAACAAAGTCAAAATGAGTGTAAAAAAAACGTAAAAGGAAAATGTATACATGAACTTTTTCCCTTTATATTTTCCCATTTTAAGGGCATGTTAGTTTCATGAATAATGACTACTAAAACAATGAAAAAAAAAAACTAAAATAAACAAATAAATTCAAAAGGATATACAGAGGGACAATTCTTTAATCTTTATTCATGCTCTTGATAGAGTACATCCCTTATTTAAAAATAAATATAATGAAATTGGTAACACATGCATCAAACATTAGTAGCATAAAACTCATATTCATTTAAAAAAATTTAAGCATTACATTATAATCAATTGCAAAAGTATACAAGGTTGTAATATTCAAATTGAGAAAAAAAAATTCCTCATATGTAACCATGTTATCACAAATGAAACCATTTAAAAATGTGAAAAATAAAATATATGTTGATGTGATGGTGAAGGACTAGGTACTAGAGTGGTCCAATCAATATTTACATGCATGAACTAATGTAAAAAAGATAATATAGTGTATAAGATATGACCACCCTCAAAATAAGTTCTACATCATCCTAAAAATGATATCATAAGAGTAAAGTTTTATTTTTTGATATGAAAATATGTTAGTCCTAGTGTATTGATCGAATGATGAAACATGAAATATTGTGTGATTAGGGACAAGAGATTTAAAAAAATATATTTCCCAAATGTGAGGGAAAGTGAATAAGAGATATACAAAATAGCCTTACACCAAATGTGATCATGTAATAGAAATAATTATGTTATGTGATATCCAAGCATGCAAGATGACATAAACATAGTAATATTAAATAAAAATATCTAAGTTAATAGAATAGAATTGTCATGAAATTTAATTCCAACATGTCATGGAAATGGAAAATGGTACCATATACGATGTAAGAATATAAGGATAAGATTATATTTTTAAATATGGAAGAGAATTTCTATGGATAACCCTTAGTGGAGACTCCAAACACTATAGTCTATATATGAGAAGAGAATTTCAATGGATAACCCTTAGTGGAGAATCCAAACACTATAGTCTATATATGAGAAGTGTTGAGAATGTAAAAAGATATAAAGAAAAATGTGAAAGTGACATTGGGGAAGCACAATATATAGAATATAATGGAAAAGGAAAAGCATGAACCAAAAATAAAAAGAATCTATTTTATTCGTTAACAAGAATGAAATGTGTGGATTACACTTCATTGCTTTATAGAATCTCCATTCCATAGAAAAAGAACAAAAAAAAAAAATCTAATAAAAGGAAAATAGATCAAGAAACAAAAATGAATGTTCATGGCCAGTTTTTTCAATATCTAGCATTAAAGATATATATATTTTTTCATCCACTTGTGGAATATATATATGAAGGAGGAGAGAAAAAGTGAAATATAAAAAATAAAAATAAAGGTTGTAATTTAAATGTACCATAAAGTAGAGGAATAAGGGATAATCAATTGATATCGAGTGTATTTATCTAAATTTAATAATTCATCATACTCTTACATGTTAAAATCTTCAAATATATGAGAATTTGAATTTTATCATGTGATTAACCTAGTCCTCATCTAAGCTAGACCCCTTAAAAAAAATTATGTTAATGAAACATTTTAAATTTTTAATTGGGAACACATTTTCATTTGTTTTATTTATTGTGTAATCATATTGTTTGAGTTATCCTTTATTTTTTCTTATAGAATTTGGTGAATTTGTAGTTCCTTGACTACAACATTGTGATATTTGGGTTTAGCCATATATTACCATGCTCCACTATTTCTTTAGTTATTCTTCATGTCCAATTATGATATTTACATGATTGGATTGCTCATGTTTGAAGAGGAGTCTGTATAAATTTTAAGGATTTCACCAATTAGAGATTTAACATAATTCATCAACATTGAAGGGTTAATCTTGGGGATACGTCAAGTAGGAATGAGACCTACATACATCCTAATATATAGTTGATTAATTATGAAAAAGACTGCACATAATTTTCAAATTTGATATAGATATATAATTAAAAAAAGTATGATAAAATACAAACAATATGAACAAGGGAAAACTTCAGAAATGTTTGAAAAGTCATGATTAAAAAGAAACTATAAAAAGAAAATATAAATTATATTTAATTTAGAAAAACAAACTAAAATAAAAAAGTAAATAACAACTAAAGCTAAATTAATAATGATAAATATAAAGAAGGTTATAATATTATCTATTTCTTTGTTATCTTAGAGTTGATGATAAAGAGTTGGCTAAATGCAATGTGCTCATTGATTGGATTTAGAGATATCAAATTTATTAACACTTATTTCAGTGCACATGTTTTGTTTTATAACTTTGAGAGTGTTGACGATAAGTCTGTGGATTCTTTTTCTTCAGATGATTTAATTTTCTTTCCAAATGAACTTTAGGATGTCTCACTTTTTCTTTTATCTGTTGTTGAGAAAACTATGGTATTATGAAGCACTATTGAGAACTGTGGTGAGTGGATAGCAGTAAGAAAAATTCCTAAAGATTGTAGGTGCATATAAATTTATAATAGACTCTTCATAATGTCCGGTGTAGCATCCAGAAAATAATGTTATTCAATATGTTTTAAATTTGGATTCTCTTCAACAATACTTCATCTTGGTTGATTATTAGATGATTACTAATATCTTAATATTTATCTTCAAATTAAAATTTTTAGATGTTAAATTTGATATGTATTAAAGTTAATAGACAATGATAAAAACTTCAAAATAATCGAATTTGAAAATAGAAAAAAAAAAAAAGGAATAAAATCTCAAATTCAAATTTATTGTCAGTCACTGTGAACAATTCACCACGGAAACGATGAATTTATATTAATGCAGCTAATTTTCTAGAACAGTTGAATTTTACTTGATGTTGAATTTTCTGTCTGAAAAGTGAATTGCTGACAGTGAATTTTCCTTCAACAATTATGAATTTTCCTAGAACCAATTGATGATAGATTTAGATCGAATTTTTTTTTTTGATGAATTTTCCAGATATCTATATTAAATGATCAAATTCAAAATAAATGTAATACAAAAGAAAATGCACGGTTTCTCCTCTCCGAGAAGATAACATCCAAAAGGTTCTGCTCACGATGTTCTTGCACATCCATTCGAATTTTGAGGTCGAGTCTTCGTGACGAAAGGCACTTATCGCCACAAGTTATGGGGTGAGAATTAATGACTGACATTCTGCCACAGCCTCGGAAAATAGTGACAGAACGCATGAATTTCTCCATCTTGCGCGTGATATGATCACCATGTTGTCGGTGCGATGCCTCGGAAAAAGACTGAAGAAGAAAACAAAAAATAAAGACACGAAAGTATTTTTGAAGGAGATAATTGCAGGGTTTGTGTGATTGGCTAATGAATGCAGCCAAACTGACAATCTGTAAATGACATGATACCAGATATTATGAGGATAAATTTGTGGGAAGAGTTCAAAACGCTTTTGTTCAATGGGTTGTTTCACAGTTACGGAGGTAATATGCCCAGCAATCTTGAAGGATATAATCTGATAAGACTTGTACGTTTCCAATCGAGTTGTCTCTTCAGATTTGTCTGGTACCATTTGAAGTCAATAGGAACTTGTAATATGGGGTACTGCATCTGGACACGATAGTCAAAGTTGAGAAGTTGATGAGCCCACAGACAGGTGTAACAGTACATGTAACATCTTATTAATAAGATAGTAGAATACACATTCCAAATTCCATTTTGAAAAATTGATTCCACATTTGAAAAGATGGCCAATATCCTTTTCTTTATTGGCTGAGCAGTTTTTTATTTGAATAAGTATTTGTGTTATCATTTATAAAATAATGTTACATATATTCATAAAAAAATGCGGTAGGAAAAAAGTCACAATCTTAAAGTTCAAACGGGCTAATGTTTAGAGAATAAAAAACATACTAAATGCCCTCTCCCCCCGCCCCTTGCCCACCCCACGCACACACTCACTCTCAATTCCATATTTAAAAAATAATTGTTGATAATTAATAAAAGTGAAATGTGCAAATAGTTTAAGTGAAATAATAATAATTTTAATGTAACGGTCATAGTTGTATAGTTAGCACCTTTTTATTCATTTTGGACTCCATGCAATCTATTTATCCTATATGCATTCACTAGCATACAAGTGGCACATTTCTATGTAAAATTGGTAAGTGACATAAGCTTTGATTGATGTTGGTTCCATGCATTTCAAGGGTCTAGACTTGATCTATAGCTTCATCATTCCTTGTTGAGGTTCATTTATACTAACTTCTAAATTGGAACTTAACTCAACTTCATAGCTATAATATTTACTCTCAAACTCAAAATATTAAATTTGATTCTTGGCCCTTTCGCCCTTCCCAATTAGTCGTTATTTTTTGGTTTTACCATAAAATATTTAAATTGGTGTGCTAGGGTATTGTATAAAAAGAAAAAACCTAATTCATTTGAATCACTAAATGGATATCTAGCAAAAATTCAAAGAATTATCTTATGAAATCGACATCAATAAGAATAGATTATGAATGTGCATGGCTATTTAAAGTGTCTTCAATTTTTCCATAAACAACTAAATAAACTCCAAGAATTTGAATAAAGAGAACAACTCTTACATAAGAACCTCCCATGACAACTATATATACCATCTAGTTTAACTATGTAGTTTCAATACCCAAGGCAATCATAGATTTCAATATTAGAGATTCTTAGGTTAAATTTATAAGGAACAATCAAATAGAGGTCTATGGTTGGAATAAAATGATGAATCATAAAATAATGTCATTAATAATTTTTGTAGATGTCAAACATAGAGCTAGTTACATTTACTTTATTCATGAGATTTTTTTTATTGATCACTATTACCCCATCACTAATATTGAGGTGTATTTATTTATTACTTCACATTTTTATGTAGGTCTTCTATTTCTCTTACATATATTGGTGACCTAAAAATTTCTTACACTCCTTAGGGTTTGAACGTACGAATTTTCCTTCCACATTGCTTTTCTAAATATGATTATTTTAATTGATATTTCCTACATTTCATATTTTATTTATGTATGATTATGGTTTGGGTTTTCATTCTTTTATATTCCCAACCAACAACCCTTCAATTGTGCCTTATTGCTAAATCATTTACCACAAATATCTATAGAACTTCAATGTTGACCTTTATACATGCCCGCCTCATAGAATTTAATGTGTTCCTATATATTTTTGAATCTTATCCTCTTACCCTTGATGATACCATATCTTTCTATCACATGGATATTGGTGTATTTCTTGTGGAGATATTATTCTACCATGTATGTTATTTTACATCATTAATAGAGCAGGTCATTAATTCTCCTTCCCTATTTGATATAAACACTCCACTTTTCCATGAGATTCATCTTGATCACATTTTCCTCACCACTAAAAGAATAATAATTTTGATGAGATTCATGTTGTTTTACCCTTTTCCTATTCATGATGTTGTTGATCCTTACATATTTGTATTCTTTTGGACATCAGGATAACACTATTTTTATATCCTTAGGTTCACATATATTTGATATTGCATCTTATGAGGAAGCAAGGGACAATGATCTATTCAAGATACTATTTTTTGTATTTAATAATACAACTTATAAGGATATTTATTTAGTATCTCATATTTTTATCTAGACATTGATGATAATAATTATCTTATATATATTACATGATGATATTTCTATAGCGTCTCATGTTGATTCAATAGAATATATTGATGATTCATTTATTGCATCTATATTACATGATAATAGTCTTACTCCTAGTAAGGGGTTGTTTCTTGAGGAATTTGATATTACTAGTGATTAATCTCTACATGTTGGATCATCCTTTCTACAAAATTATGAGTACATATATTATGAAAAAAAATGTTGAGGAAGTTTTGATTTACTTTGAAATGGATGAGTCATTCAAATGCCTTAATTCATATAATGTATTTTATAATTTCTTTATGATATCAATAAGCTATTTTATTGCATACTTTTTACCTTGGAATGAAAAATAATTCATTTAATTTTTATATACCTTATCTTACACCATTTTCTAATTATTTTATATCCACTTCACCTAATGCTCACTTGGTTTATTCTTCTCTACTTACTATATTCAATGTTATACCTAATTCATTTAGGCATATAGTTTTCATTTTTCATGTTATACATAATTCACATAGACCTACACATCCTATGTTGAAAGCATTTATTTGTTCACATACACCTAGGTTTGTGGTGCATTATATATTTCATCCATTTATGTTTACAATTTGAGTGCATGAGGTATGTTATTCACAAAGTTGTCATGAAATTTATCATAGTTTTCATTGAATGACAATGTTAGGAATTTATTGTATATTTTATATGTTTCATAACCCTAATAGTTTATACACTCATCAATAATATTTGGGGCTCTTTTTAAAGCTAGATAGTTAGCCTATGGATTGTACAACCATTAATAATATTTGGGTTTCTTTTCAAGGTCATTTTTTTGGAAGAATAAGGAGTTTTTCATTGATGTATTTGTTGCCAACATGAGCATGTGTGATGAATGTAAATTGTGAAGTCATGCATTGCCTTTTTGTCATTGATGTCAACATTGTTTTCCAGTCTGAAGACCATTTTGCAAATTAGTTTGGATGGCTTGAATATGATTGAGGATGATTATGAAAGGAAATTTTGCAATAAGATTTGATTCAGTGAAGGTGGTTGACATGGAAATTGACTAAGTGTCAATACAGATAATTATGTGTATAAGACATCCAATTTTTTCGTCCACATTGGTCTGTTATATAATATCTTTCTCTGCACATCTAATATAATTTTGATGGTTGTTAGAAGCATCTAAATCTATAATTTCATATTGTTTTGGCTCTTGGTGTTGAATTTATGAGTGACAATGTATCAATTTGATAGTAATAGGTGTTTTCCATTTTAATGCATATGTTCTGGTGAATCCACACTTCTCTGTGGATTGGAATTTGGTTTCACATTTTGTGGAGTTGTTAACAGGTGTTAAATTAGAGTGTGTATTCTAGATGGCATAGAGTTTGGAGGTCTGGGTGTCCAAATGCGAGTGTATAGCTAGCAAATTTTAATATTAGGTCATTCCTTGTGCCAACCTAATGAGTCCTATGTGTTATAGAGGTTGAATATATTTTGGGTCCATTCCGACCTTTTTTGTATTTTATGATTTTTGAATCGTGGCATGAAGCGTGTATGTATGGATCTTGAGCCAACAAGTTACATTTTGTGTATTACATCTAATTAGGCCGACCTAATTGATGTTGTAGATGAAGTGAATATATATGAAGGATATTTTTTGGTATTTTGTGTGGTAGTGACATGTGATAAGATTTTATGGATACAAATTGTGCTAATATAAAGCAAATGCAAAGTAGAACAAATTATTAATTCTTATCAATATGAAGTGTGTAAAGTCTATATTTTGAGCTTTGTTGGAACTGTATTTCATGCATTTGTTAGATGCAATAGTAATAGTTCATTTTTTTTTTGTGCCACAATATCTTCTATCTATCTCTTCTTTTAGTGGGTAGTGATTCCAATTGTACAATGAATCCACCTATAGTGGGCACTTCTATAATATACTATAACTAGTTATAATATTTTATGAGATAATTCTCATAATGGTTTTTCCCATTTTGGGTTTTCCATGTAAGAATATGGTGTTCATGAGTTAGGTGATGTTGTTGGTTGTTTTCATGATTTTATTCATTACTAGAAATTAAATGTGAAATATGGATTGAAATATTAACTGTTTAAGCAGTTTAAAAGAATACCGATTCCCCCCCTCTTAGCATTCTAGATGTTCAACAATTAGTATCAAGGCCTCATTCCTTGGAAAGCGCTTAACCACTTGGGGAAAATCTTGGAGGTTGAACACATGGTTGTTAGAAGATTTCTCACTCCTCCAAAAGAGATACCTGTTAGTTGGGTTTACAAAAGAAGAGTGCATGGTTGACATTAATGGAGAACTCATAATAGCTCTTGGAGATCTGGAAAGAAGTGAAAGTGAGAAAAATGATCTAAAATAAATTTTCAAAGAAGAAAATGAATGCATCAAAAAATTGAGAGATCAAATCAAGAAGTTAAGAGAAAGACATAAGAGTCAATTAACAATTGAAGCAAGCTAATGAGTCAATTACCATTTTGAAGGTGCAAGTTGAAGAAGGAAAATAATTGAAGAGTGTCTGAATGCAATAGTGAGAAGAAAATATGAAGAATGCATAAATATCGAACAAGAAGTTGCGAATTTGAGATCGATGTTGGAATAATGGATGCATAGGTGGACCTTTTCCAGGAAGAAATATTCAACCACAAAGAAAGTATGATAATGGCATGCAAATATAGATTCTATTATGATCTATTAGATTGATAGATAGATGGATATTTTACAAAGAGTACATATGCCTGATTATATAGGCAAGTTCTAAACCTAGAATGAAAAGGATGTTGCCAAGCGTTCAAATCACACTTCATGTGACAATAAGAAACCCTAACCAACTACCTAGGGAATGATAACAAGATGGAGATAAGTTGTAGAAAAGACAACTCATCTTCTAGAAGGGAATCTTATTTCAACAACTTTTTTAAATGATTAAATGCAACTTAAGACTAATATGATTAATTAAAACCTAAGTTAACTTATGCTAGTGTAATAATTAATTAATTACACTAACACCCCCCATAAGTGTAACTTAGGGAGACAAGATAAGCATGCACCTAAAACTAAGATGAATGCAAGAAAGCATGAATGGGTCCCAATAACAAGGCTTGATTAGGTACCCATGTACAAATGAAATAATGAGGTAGAGAAGGAAAACCCAGTGGCACAACCCCCCTACAATGAGATGACTGTAGCAAAGAAACATTGGAAGAACACTATGGAGTAACATTGTAACCGTAATCTGGCAAGCAAGGAAAGATACTTTTGTATACAAGAAACCATATCGGAATCATAATAATGCAACAGCAGACCCGATGCCATGGAACACTTGAAAACACCAAACTGGAACAACCTTGGAATCCATAAAGCAACAGTAGATGAAAAGATGATGAAAAAATCTGGAAGTCGTGAATCTTGATGTCGATGTCAAACTGAGACTAAAACTTTTCCATGAGAACAAGCACCATAAAGACTCGGGAACATTAACCACAAATTTAGTGGCCCTCAAACTAAGATGGATCCGAAATGAATCTGATATATGTCAAGCTAAGACAAAAAAGTGGCCAAAAGAAACTAAGAAACCAAATTACAACCCATGCGAGTTGTCATCAAAACACAATGAAGATCAAAGTGCATGCACACTCTAATCAGATTATTATGCAAGAAACCCCCCTGATGGAACTTTATATCAGTTCATTTATTACAATACCCAATGATTGCAAAAGGAGAGAATGCCTAAATATGCATAAACAAAAAATTAAAAAGAGTCCATGCACAAACCAATGTTCACATATGTTTCCATGATGAAAAATAACCTCAAATTTGTGTAGATGACCAAATCTGAAAAAATGGCCTACACCACTATGAAGTGTTTGAAACAAGCTTTCCGTCAATATCCCGTTTACAAAAAATGGACATCGTGGCCAAAAGTTATGAATTTTTCAAAAAAATTGAATTTAGCCTAGAGGATATGGGTTTTCTAGCAAAAACGTTTATTTCTAAATTAATTTTTGGAAAATCTACTCACTGTTTGGAGACAAAAATAAAAACCCAAAAAATTTTAGATGCTAAAAATAAAACCCATAAATCATTTCTTGATCCAGCAAGCAGAAGATGAAAAATTGATTTTTTTTAACCTTCAACTAGGAGAAAAATGACGCCCGACGCTTTTTAGACTACAATTTTCTCGAAATATATGTAAGATATGCAAAATCTAAAAGATATCCAATTAAGATTTCGACGCTGGCTACAAAACCAAGAAATCGTTTTTCCTGCAAATGAGTGAAAACTGGATTTTTGAAGCAAATATGATGACGGCTCCAATAAAAAACAGCTTGTGACAAACCCTTGCTTGCCAAAGAATCTCACTAGACAAACTTTCTTGATCCTGGGATGAACCTTCACTGGAATAGCTCTAATAGCATGTTGGAATAATGGATGCACAGGTGGACCTTTGCCAGGAAGTATGATAATGGCATGCAAATATAGATTCTATTATGATCTATCAGATTGATAGATAGATGAATATTTTACAAAGAGTACATATGTTTGATTATATAGGCAAGTGTTAAACCTAGAATGAAAAGGATGTTGCCAAGTGTTCAAATCACACTTCATGTGACAACAAGAAACCCTAACCAACTACCTAGGGAATGATAACAAGATGGAGATAAGTTCTAGAAAAGACAACTCATCTTCTAGAAGAGAATCTTATCTCAACAACTTTATTAAAATGATTAAATGCAACTTAGGACTAATATGATTAATTAAAACCTAAGTTAACTTATGCTAGTGTAATAATTAATTAATTACACTAACAATCGAATCTTGAGAAAAAAAGGAATGTTGATGAAATAATTATAAATCAAAAAGCATCTAAAGAAAAAGGTGGATTAGGGTTTGAGATAGGAGAAAGCTCAAAGATAGACTAAAATAAAAGCCATCTAAAAAAAAAAGACTTATGACAAGAAGAACTATGACAAGCAGATCAAAATCAAAGGAATGAAGCTAGAAGACCACCATTCAAATAACCAAATGCACAAAGTTTGCCATATTTTAATGGTTTCTACTATTCTTGAAATAAACTTGTACATAAGGATATGGAATGTAGAAGTAGAATGAATTGGAATATTGAATCTTTTCCCAATCACTACTTTACTTGCAAAATATTTGGTCATAGAGCTAATAAGATTAGAAGTCAAATATTGAATAGTTATAACAATGGTAGAATGGCTCAATCTTTCAATGGCTACTTTTATACATGTAATGGATTTGGGTATAAAGCTAATCAATATAAATCTAGAATGAATGAAATTAATATTAGTCAAAAGAATGGCATATGCTACAATTGCAATAGACTTGGACACATTTCTAAGTTCTACAAAAGAAATTTGAAGAAGGATAATATGGTAAAGAATAATGATCCAGTGGAAAAGTCTAATGTAGTAGAAACAAAGGAGATGGACATTTTTTTGAAAAAGAAGGAAGAGACAAAGACCTTATGGATTAATTTATACCAACATTTGGTGTAGATGTTTCCTCAAAAAACTAAGAAGAGATGTTTGGCTCAGGTGGAGCTTTAATGAAAATATTTCACCCCCTACCAAAGAAATTGGTGATGATGCTTCAACACAAGGATATGTGGTGTATATCAATGAATTTGATCTATTGGAGAAGATCCTAGTAGAAAAAATTGAGATATAATTTTTCATAGAATTTGAAGTTGACTATCCACATAGTCATGGTTTTTATCAGCTTTTCAATTTGGTATTCAATACAAAATTAGGTCAAATAAAAAAGGGTTATAAGTGATTTCACTTGATCAAATTCATTTGCAAAGAGAATAGAAGTGAAGAAATGAATTGGAGTGATTAAAGCGATTGAGTTATGGCGTGCACAAAACCCTAGCTAGAAAGTGAACTAGAAGGTATTTATAGTTTCTCACTTACCCTAGTTTTTCATAAAGCATTTGCAATGGAAACTCTAAAGGATATTAAGGTCACTGAAATAACCTGACCTAAGTTCAAAAAACATCCCAATAAATCTATAGAGGCCGACTCTGACAGTGCTTTCTTGAGGGTTCCATGTGGTGTCTTGCATACTGAGGACATACGAATCGACATACATGTCAAATTATAAGAATATGATCATTTGAAGTTTTGGAATGTGTGGGTAAAGATCATTGGTGATGATTTCATGGTCAAGCTAGGGTATCAAAATCTATTTGCAAAGAAGCTTGATGTTTGGAAAGGATTTCTCAACTTTTTCCATGAAAATGTTGTGTGAGAATTGCATTGAGCTACATTCATGACAAGTTTGTGTGGATAAATATGCCCGAGATGATCACAAAGTGATTAGGGATATTATGGGTTTATGTTTAAATGAAACCATTGTATAACTCAAATCGATAAAGAATGACGTTGCAATGGAACTTACCGATGTGACATATGAAAAGACGACATTAACAGTAAAGAAAATCAGGAATCCTACTATGAAGTCTGCAAAAATGATGATTGGCTACAAAATATACTTTTCAAATAGAGAGAAATTTGTATCTGTTGATGCCAAAATCTGACAAGGTAACAAACTTAATGGGAAACTCAGTTATTGTACTAATCTGAGTGACCTCTGGATTTTTAAAGAAGTCAACTTCTTCTATAATTTGGGGGGTAAGAAGGGATAGAAAGAAATGAATATAAAATAAATCTAATCTAAGGTGATGCACCAAAAAGTAGATATGGGCAGGATAAACCTATCTTCAAGATATGATTCAAGGGTCATTCAACAATCTGTTATGTCTCGGAGAAAATCAGAATGGAAATCTGAAAAACTTATTCAATGACATAAAATAACTTCCACATATCCACTGAAAAGAAGAGTCGAAGACATGATCTTAATCAACTAGATTATATTAAAATTATAGAAGTCTAAGAACAAATTATTCAATAGAATAAAGGCATAGTATATAGCTTTATCAATTAGTCAAGAAGCAAAATGCCGAACAATGGCACAATCTATGAATCTCATACAATAAGCTAAAAAAAATACAAGAGGCTTGGTCTTTCCACAAATTTATTTGTAAATTTTGAACCCTTACTCCTAGAGAAGAAGCAGTATTTATATCTAAAAATCCACCACCTGGTGAGCTAGTAACAAAAAAATATTCCCTGATCATGAGCAATGATGTATAAAATAATTATTTTCCCCGACCATTACAATGGAAAAATATTCGAGCCATGAATGTGGTCACCCTCGAGCCAAATGCATCCCATACAAATGATGGCAGTGGTCCCAGATGAATAGAGCATTGACATGTGTCACTCACTCCTAATGGTAGTTGGAAAATGTGGCAGCTATGGTGAGGTTGTTGCTTGCTCAATAGAGACACAAAAAATCCTTTAGAAGATCCATGTGGCAATAGGTTGAGGCTAATCATTCATTCCTTCATTCTTGTTGTGAAAATCTATACGGTGAGGAGATGTGGAGGTCTTCCTTACAAATGGTGCTGTTGGTGGGGGCCGCCAAAGAATGTATGCAGATGATGCTACGTGTCATGCAATAGGGGCCCATTAGGGGAGTGAAAAGAAGGAGCCTTGAAGTGTGTGAATTATTGACACGTGGAGGTGTGGTGGGAGCCATTGGAAAAGCGAAGGAAAAAAACTCTGTGAACAATGTCCGGTAGACACATGGCAGAATTAAGATGAAGCCTTTGCAAAGGGAGGTCAATGATATTTTTTATAGATGAGGCTCAGGATAGTTTTTTGAAAAATAAAAAATAAACCAAAGGGAGCTTGGTAAATTTATCTTCATAGCTTTTGGTGACTACCAGGGGCATTTTTCCTACAAAATGAGAGACCTAAAATTTCTAGTTCACAGACCAGAGTCTTATCCATTGGGTGATGTGATCAGTGCTTGGAGAGAGAAGTCTATAGAGGCAACCATTTAGCATTAGATGGAGCCGATATGCACAAATTCCCTTGCACTCCATGCAGATCAATCATTTCTTTATAAGGCAGTGTCGATGATATACCAACGTAGGACTGGAGTTGGAATAGTAGTTGTGCTATCAGAAGGGTGACTCCTTCAATATCCTCCCCAGTAAGGGGCTGATTGAAGTTCTAAAAAGTGGATGCATCATGCTACTTCTCTTCAATCTTTACTGCAATATGCTCTATTGTGGCCACCGATTCATCTTCAAGAAAAGGGGATGGTAATCCTATCTGAGTTAGGTGGGAGAACCTTCCCCTCATGCTATTCATGGTTTGGTACAATGTAGTGGCACACTTTCTAGCATTGAGGATGGATGCGTGGTAGTGGATAAAATTGTTAGCTATTTTGGCAGTGGCATTCCTGTCTTCAATCCCCACATTTTCCAAGACTTCATCTGGGACCATATATAGCCTATCCAACAACCTCTTGGCCTCAAGAACTCTCTCTGTGATAGATTGAGGGAAATGCTTGATCACTCCATGAACCTCCTTGCCTAAACTTGTTGCTTCTACCATGCATTGGAATGTTAGTTTGAGGGTCATGCTAAAAGCCTTAATATTTTTCTAGCATGAAATATATAACCATTTAGCTACTTGAAGGAGGTCCGACTAGGCGATAGGTAGTTGGGCGAAGCTCTTCAAAAGGCCAATTTTTGCATCCTTCAATTTCATATTATTTTCCAGCTCTGTAACCTTTTGGTTCACTACAGTGATTTGTCCCTACAAGACCCGTGATTCTGCGATCTAGCTTGCCTCAACTCGTTTCTTGTTTGTTGCTTCCTTCTCAAATGAATATTTCATCTCTTGGACCTCACTTTCCACTTGAGTCTAGTGGACATTGAAGTTCCCATCCTTTTTCTGCATCTATTTCTCTAGTTGAGCATGTTGGCAGTCGAGCTCCTCATTCCTTTGTTGCACTTCTTGCTCTAAACATGCCAACTAGTCTTGATAGCCTTGGTTTTTCTATTGCAGCTCGATGATTAGGTTGGGATAAAAAGATTAGAACTTTGCAAGTTCCTCTCAGATCTCAGCCTGCTCCATCTCTATTTGTTGAGATAAGCATTTAAACTTGGCATCCCTCACCTTTTCCTTCACTAGGAGGACCTAGACCCTCTCCTTGACGATTTTCAGCTCTTCCTCCCTCTTCTTTAGCTAGTGACCAGACTTAAGAAAGTCGATGGTCACAACTCGTTGGGTCTCCTCCATGAGCTCAACTTTATATTGCGGTCAATCTATGCTTAGGTCAAGCCCCATTGCATACATATTATAATTATCCAACTGCATCTCCCCTTGTGGTTTGATGATGGATGGGTACATAGTCACAAATTATACCGATTAATGAGCTTCGTTGAAAATAGTTTGTACCCTCGTATTAGCTGGCCTTTTAACATCTTTGGCTTTTTGTTTCTGGACTTTGATTTCCCGTGCCTGTTTAGTTTTATTGTCTTGTAACAAGAAATCTACTAGCAAGCTGATGAACCCACCTACAAAAGGTGCACTGAGAGGAAGGACAAAAGGAAATGAGAGGGTGGCTGTCCCAAATATTTTCTTCTTCAAAAGATTTACCGTTTGAGGAGAGAAAGGAGGGATATTCCAATACCTAGCTTGTGTGGCAATACGAGGACTTGAGGGAAGTAAGGTCATGGTGGATTCCAACTATTGGACAGGCTGGACTGAGGCCGACTCAGTAGTAGTAGCAGAGGTATTAATTGTAATCATGGAGGCAAAATGTGAGGTGTTGGCTAACATAGAATGGGACGAAGTGAAAGGTGTAAATGGTGCCACATGAGAGAACTATGTGAAACCTCCCACAACCATGGAAATAGAGGTGGAAAAGGAAGGGCCAACACTTGTAGTGAGTGGTTTCATGAACATAGTAGGGGTCACTAAAGACTATGCAGCAAGAGAAGAGGGAGCAAAAGATACATGCGATGTGGACGATTGCAATCCTTGGCTCATTGTGGGATCTTGTCTTGCACCAGGCTCCTACGAACACTCTCTAGAAGATTCTTTCATGCGTTGCCATTTGGAAAGTGGTGAGTCTTCCACCACTACTGCCTCAAATTGTTGCAGCTATGTTGCTCTAGTCCTCTTTGTTGGGGCTATTTGAAGCTCCACTTCTGGCTATGCTCTTTCTATTGTACATTCTTTGACATCCTTCGAGTCAATGTATTTATCATTATTTTTGTCGAAATTAGGATGCTCATCATTCCATAGTTTATCAAAATTGTCATCCATTTCTATGCTATCATAAGGGGCCTCAATGCACTGGATCTCCTATCGGTAAATCCATAAATATCTAATCTTCTCTTCACTCCAGTTGTAATTCTTTGCCAAATTTTTGTGAAGAGTAACCCCAATCTGTCTTGATTTTTCATATTTCCCTATCTAGAAATAGAACTTGAGCCATGTCAACCGACTATGTCTGTTTGGAATATGGAATAGGTCCACCATCAGATCATCCACATCCTCCATTTGATTCTGTCGCTTCTCCCAGTAAGGTCAAGGACTATGTGTCACCTTGACATACTCATTCGGTAAGTCATTGTTGGGGTTGTAATTCCATTTAGCACAAATCCATATCAGCCCCAGATGAGCCAACTTTTCCTCTAGAAAGTCACAAGTTTTCTTCTTGGTCATGATCACCATTTTAAAGCTCAGTGGGCAGCTGAAAAATCCTTTCTTCTTAGATTTTCCACTGCAAAAGATGAAGTTAATAATCGATACCTGGAAAAAAAAATTTAAGGGTTAGTATTTGATCTGTGAGACAATTGGAAGTCAGAATGGTTCCTTGGTGAAGCCATGCATCTGGATAAATGTGAAATCCTCCCATAGAAACTAGTCACACTTCAAAGTGAAATTATTCATGTACTCTATCTGATTCAAGGTGAGCCGCAAAACAATTCCATCCTCTCTCAAATCTTGCAAAATATGAGTCAAGAAATAATCTAAAAATGTGTAATATTCATATGTTGTAGAGAGGAGAGGAGTCAATACCGTTACAGGATTTCTTTGTTGATTTTCATCAAATATTGCCAACCCCATATGCCTTTGAAAGAAGTTAGGGTTTTGATGGAAAATCATGTCTGCAAGGAAGGATGAAAACTTGAACCTTTGTTGTGTCTCGTAATCAACTATTTGTTTCATCATTACCTAAACAATCAATTATGCGAAGTTATACCAAAAAAGAGATTTGTGCCTATGCAACTGGAACCTAAAACCTAGTTGAAATTCTTCAACATATCTATTGGTATCGAGGCCGCAAACAAATTCCATCATTGAGAAGGCATCTTTCATTTCCTCCTTTAAAATTCTATGTGCTTCCAGGCTCGGCATATTTTTCTTCTGATCATCCTTGGACTTTGAGGTTTCTTTGTTATAAAAATCTAGAGCAAGATCTTTCGTTCTACATATGCTCTCTCCCCTTACTGGAGTGAATGACTCCATTATTTCTACCTTGGGGCTTTGTTATGGGATGCATAAAATATCCTAGATAGCCTATTTGCAAATGATAACTCTTAGCTCTCATCCTTCGATGGTATTTTTAGTTGGTTTGAAATGCTTGATGGCTTCATGGACCAATTCTAGGAAGTAGTGCATGAATGGGAACATATATTGTGGGAGTCCACTGAACCAACACTTTTGCGCCAAGGAATTTAGGTTGCTATTTCACTTCATCCTTTCATAGGTCGCCTCTATAAGAATCTTAGGGTTCTTTGTGAGTATAGGATCATGAATATTATCCCACTCCTCCTTAATTTGGCCTTCATCTCTATGGGTATTTTTCTTTTATACAACTCTTGTATTTACCCACACTAGCTTTTCTAGTATACCAGGTGAACCATAAGAGACGTTTTCAAAGACATAGATGGCTAGCGCTGCACACATGGCATCATATAACCTTTGCATTCCTTCTCCCTGCATTTCTACTTGAGAACTCTAGACTGCCTCCATTCTTTGCAAAATTCTACTCAGAAAGCACACTAAAGTGGTATGAAGGGAACCTAAAACACTACGCAAGGCTCTGAACGCAAACCCAGATGAATCCTTGCCTCTTGTTTTGGGTTGAATCCACACTGGGGCAATCTATCTCCTGTGTTTACCTCTACATTTAGCTACTTTACCATTATCCTGCACAATTCTTGGTTCTCTTAGTAGTTCTGCACTTCAAAATCTCTTTTGTGTACTCAAGAAGTTTTATGCTTCGTTTAGCTCTTGCATGCAATACTTAGTTTTTTATTTCATTTTCTACTTTCAACTAGTAGACAATGGTTTCCTTTTCACATTTAATTCAACATGTACCACCACCTCCTCTATCCATGCAAAATGAACTACTTTCCTTTTAGAAAAGACAATAATTGATAATTACATCAGTGATGACATCCTTTGGCACAATTTTTCTTGGGAAATTGAGCCGCTGATGCAAATTCTTGCCATCCTTTCACATGCCTTGGTAATTAATATCCCAGAAAGAATAGTTACACCAAGGCCATAATGAGTACATAGAAATGATTTTTGTTCAACCTTGGAGCTCAAAATTGTCGATAGTGTGACACGTCAACATTTATCTATGCGAGCTATCACTTGGGACTATCACCAATTTGCACTAATTGATTGCTACTCCTTAATCTTCCATGCAAAAATTTGTACCTATAGATGCAAATGGGTTGGAAAATCGAGCAGGCCTTTGGTAGAATTTTTGAGTTAACACTCGATTAGACTCATTTTATGGTATGCAGGCTACCTCAGATATTTCTATAAATAGGCCCCATCCCAGTAGAAAAATCACACTTAAGGATTAACAAAATTTGGAGTTAGGTGATTACCTAAGATTATCATTTAGGCAATTGAGTAGGTTTTTGAGTTTTCATAGAGCTCAGACTTAGGTAGCTAAGTAGAGTTGGGTACCATGAACACCCCAATTAGGCTAGTTTGTAACAAGTCCCAAATGACTATTTTAGGAGAGATTTCAAATAGGCGTCTCAAGCACATGACCAAAAACAAGCATTCTCTTGCTATCATAGCCATGAAATGGGTTTTGGGTAGAGATTGCATTGAGTACGATGACAAGTATCGGGTGAATATTGATATTTTCTCCCATTTCATCGCTTCATTGATTTCCATTCAAGTCCCTAAGGCTATGATTTTGTGTCTGAGGCTCCAAATTTTTTTGAAGAAGTATCTTAGTGGCCTCGAAGAGGTGGTGAACTATGAAGTCTATGGCCTAGGCCTTCCTGTTGCAAGTGACCTACGAAGGAACATTGAAGAAGATGTAGTGGTACCATGGGTGACATTCCTAAGTGGGTTTCAGATTCTTTCTCTAGCTAAACATCATGAGAAACCTACTTCTGCATGCCACTTTCTATTTCATTGCTACAATGTGGTGTTGTTTTACGATGTGGATTGGTACATGGATTTCAAGAACCTCGTGTTCCCTCTGCTACTAGTTCTTGGTGCTGATGTTGCTTCTCTTGGTCCCATTTCTACTCATGAAAACATTCCTATTGGTGAAAATAATTCTCCCACAACGGATGATAATGCTCTTGCTCTAGATAATTGAAGTTTAAAACACTTTTTTGCCCCTTTTTGTATAGATATGCTTGAAAAAGGATTGTGTACATATATATAGACATACTTACAAATGTATGGACTCAAAGCCATTTTGAAATGTATTTATCAAAGCATATATATAAATGAATATACTTGCTTATTTTAAACCTCTTGTTTCTTTTTCATTTATCTCTATAATATGGATTGAATACGATTATTTTTTGTATCATGTGTAGCATTTTATTTTATGTTTATGCAATAATAGTTTTCATGAATTTCTCTTCTTCTTGCATATTTCATATTTATTGTAAAGTTCATCCGAGGAAAACACAAAGGGGAAATAATTACACTATTCACATATTTACACTATCGGGGTAATTGAAGTTTAATTGAACAATTTTAAGTGAATTTTTTTAACCAAAATACCCAGTGCTTCTTGTTCCATGTTTTCTAATTCAAAAGAATTATGTTGTTTGCACTTAATTATTTTGAAAGAGCCCTCCCAAAGACTATTGAATTTTCCATGTTGGCAAGGCTTCACAACCCTTTCATTGAATTTCAATACTAGGTCTCTGCACTTTAGACCTTGGTCTGAATCTTTCTTGTGAAACCATCTCTTAACCACCTATTCACAGTTGGTCATGGCTATTAGAGATTTTCTCTTTTCTCTTTCACTTCTAGCAATTCCACCAATCGAACCTCTATTGCTCTCTTTTCTTCAATTTCTTGGGATTTGAGTAGCTATAGTGCAAGAATCTCCATAGATATGGGAAATAGTGCCTCCTTCCCATACAATAGCTTGTATGGAAAAATTTTTAGGGCTTGCCTGGGAGTTATGCGGTCTACCTAGAGTTTTGTTCAGAGGTTCTTGTGCCATTCTCACTCATGATCTAACCCAATCCTTTTAATGAGTTGGACCAAATTTTTGTTAGTCGACTCAGCCAGACCATTCTCCTATGGGTAGTAATTCGATGATGTTTTCAAGAATATGCCATGTATAAGTACAAACTGACATACCTTAGATCTGAGGAAAGCCTTAGGATTTTCCAAAATGATAGTCTTTGGCAGGCCAAATCTCGTTACTATCCCCTTGAGGAAGTCTACAATCTCTGCCTCTATTGCATTATTTAGGGGTATGGCTTTAGTCCACCTTGTGAAGTAGTCTATGGCGGTGAGAATCTAGTTGTGGTTGACATTGGAGGTGGGATTGAACATTTTGATGAAATCTAGCCCCCATTGTGTGAATAGCTCATCTACTACTATTGAATTGAGAGGCATTACAAAAAATTTCCTCCTTCCCGCAAAGAATTGACATTCTATATGGATTTTTATCATTTCATATGAGTCATTGATTATCATAGGCCAAAAGTACACAACACACAAGATTTTGATGGTGGTGGTCTTTGAAAAGAAGTCTCTACCTTCAGGACTAGTGTGGAAGGTGTCGAGAATCCTCTTTGATTGCTCTACGATGACACATCATAGAAAAACTTCATTGAAATTACTCTTGAAGAGGACCCCTTCAATAAGTGAGTATCCGTTGTTTTGCAGCTGATAGAATCTTCTTCTCTAAGAAGGGGGTCATGGTGGATACTTTTCGATGTGCATAAATCTCACTCCATCCACCAGCTAGTAGCCTTCAGGCTTAGAGTCATTTTTTAGGACCAGCTTCGCTTGCCGCTCTTTATTCTCCATTTCTTTATCATGCACCAAATATTCACACAACCCTCTTCCTTAGACAGTCTCAGTAGGCTTGAATTCGATGTCATATTCAAGGATCTTAGTGATCCAATTTTCCCTTTTTTCCATGATTTCTCCTTCCATGATGTATTCATGCACTCTATAATGTGTGATATAAACAATCACCTTATTGCAAGATATAAGCTGCCAAAATTTCTTGTGTCCCTTTACAATTTTGAGCACTTTCCTTTAGACAAAGTTGTAATTCATCTCATACTCCTTTAAGGTCTGAGAGTGAAATGTTATTAGATTTTCTCCCTTTCCTTCATTGTCCTTTTGAGTCAAAATAATAGTGATGCTTGTCTTGCTACTGGATACATACATTATGAAGTCCTTCAACAAGTCTAGATTCACAAGTACATGAGCTAAAGAAATATCATCCCTAAATTTCTCAAAAGATTCTCTTACTTCTTTCGTCTATTTGAATAAATGATCCTTTTTTAGCATCAGGGACATTGGTTTAATTATTCCTACAATATCAGAAATAAATTTACTTACAAAGTTAACCTTCCCTAGAAAAGACTGGACTCCTTTTTTGTTAACTAGTAGGGGTAGTTCTTTGATTGTTTTTACCCTTTCAGGATCAATTGAAATTCCCTCTTTGGACACTACATGTCCCAGTAATTTATTTTGCAGTACTCCAAAGGCACATTTTTCTAGGTTCAAGGATACTTCAATTTCCAACTTTGAAATACTTCCAGATCATCTAAATAGATGAGGATAATTTTTTTGTTCAGCTCGTTGAAACCGATATCCATTTCCCATTGGAAAGTGGCTCCCACATTTGAGAGGCTGAAAATAATTTTAGCATATGAAAAGGTTCCCCACTTGGTCATGAACATTGTCTTGTGTTGATCCTCTTCTTTAACCCAGATTTGATTGCAGCCCAAAAAACCATCTAATAGAGAAAAAATCTCCAAACCTACCACATTTTGTAAGATTGATTCCATGGAAGGCAGTGGGTAATGATCCTTTAGAGATACTCGGTTTAGGTCATGGAAGTCGACATAGAGACGAATTTCTCCATTCTTATTTAGAACTAGGACAAGGTTAGATACCCATTTGTTGTGCTTGATTGGAAACACAATCTTGGACTGGATCAACTTTCTTAACTCTTGCACCATCAGGGTTTCAATCTTCAGATTTATGGGCCTTTGCTTCTAGTGGATTGGTTTAGCACCTTTCATTAGTTCGATAGTGTGCTAGATGATGTCGGGGTCATATACCTTGAGTTCATCATAAGACCAAGCCAACAGTCCATATTTTTCACAAAAGTGCATGAGTCTATCCTTGTCATGCTACAAAAATTCTTTCCTGACTTTTAGTTTTCTTCATCTCCGACCTCAAGATCGGCAGAACAAATTATTGAGAGTGACCAGCCCTTTTGAACATTTATTGGATCTCAACTAATTTTTTTTTCCTTCATATGCTTCTTCAATCTTTGGTTGAAGCTGATTGAAACAATCTCCTAATTGTTAGATGAACGAGGTGATGTTTTCATCACTTTTGAACACTTTCCATCTTTGATCATTATCTGGAATGGAGAATTGGATGATCACTCACACAGAGTGGACATTCCTAATCAAGTTAGAGGTAGGATTGAATTTATATCCTATCATTTCCATTTGATCCATGGTTGAATTCTACTCCCTTGGCACTGCATGGATGTCAAAAGCTTCAAAACCTTTAATGAGGTCCAATACCATGTGTCTATAATACCACATGTAAACATTCTTTGTAGCAGAAATTTTTTGACTTGATTAATTACAAGTTCGAAGTCTCCAAACACCATTATTTCTTTGACACACATCTACTCTGTGAGGCTTAGACCTTCATATTTGGCTTCATTGTTCGAGCAATTGAACTAGAAGTGGAAGGAATTGAGAATCTCTTCATTGGTTGGATATGTTAATCATATCTTGAAACAAAAACCAAACTTGCATCTTGTACCATCAAATTGGAGTGTCCAAAACTCTGAGATTTTTTGACTGTAGGATCCTTTACTACCTTTGGGATCTTTTGATTTTCATCTTAGATTGCATAGGTGACCAACCTAGTAGCATGATAGTTGCTGAAAGGATCAGCATCTATGTATTCACTAAAGAGGACCTCTTCTTGATTCATCTGGTCTCCAGTTACCTTCTCATCTTCAAGTGGCTCAATACCATAAGTTTATTCCTTGGTGAAAGAAGTATGAGTGGTTTCAAAGTTGATCATGGCTTCATCGACTACATGTTTTGATATTATCTTGATTTTAGCTTCGTGCTTGGTCCTAAGAATTAGGTGCGACCAGTACAAAGAGAGGTATCCACCTATCTTTGAGGTGAATTCTTAGGATAGGCAGAGGCCAAACATGGGAGGAACATCTATGATCATAGTATCTTGTGGAACTATGATGCTAGGGCAGGAAAATAAAGTCAAGGCAAGGTATTTGATGACACCTATAGTTTTGACTTTGTTTCCATCCAACTGCATAACCCCCCTCTTAAAGGTTTAATAGCTAAGTTATAAGGCTTCTACTATCTACTTAGGCATGATTGTGGTGCTAGCACCAGAATCAATCATGGAATTATGTACTATTTTCTTCCCCACAATGAGAGTTAAGAAAAAGGGCCTAGGTTTTGGCCTCTCTTCTTTGACTTCAGTCAAAGTCTCCTTTGTAGTATTTTCCAAAACTTTGGTTGGAGGTGATGGTTTAGTAGCCTTTTCTTTGAGCAATTGCTTTGTCGGTTGGACAACCATATCTTCCTAGAGGGCCTTGTGCAATAATGATTTTTGCTCCGAAATGGCTAAGATATCCAAAAGGGATACGTTAGTAGACAATTTATTCAATTATTCCACTATGTTAAAAGGTGGTAGATTTGGAGGCTTATGTTCTTTGGCCCTAGTTATAACAATCTCCTTGCATAGCTACGGATGCAAAGCAATTATGGAAGGACCATGGGATTGATCTAGGGTGCTTCTAGGTTGTGGGGTGACCGGTTCACCTATGAATCTCCCCCTCAATTAAGTGTTGTAATATGATTTCACCTATAGGATCTCTGATGTGGATGCCTTATATGTGTGAACACCACTTCTTCTCCTTCCATCCATGAGAAAAGGGTGTGATCGGGAGCTATGTCATTTTCTTGTTCCAAGGACATTCCTTGTATTTGTACGATAAGAACCACATTCTCGATTTGGGGAGAGGCATATGTATAACCTCCTAAATTTAGTGCCACACCTTTGTTGCATTGTTCTACCACCTTCTACTATAATTTTCCATGCAAATAATTATGAGGCATATGCATGTCACCATAGGGAAATCACCAGGGATTGATATCATCGATGAGGTTGTTTTTCCTTATGGTTAGCTCTCTGCTTGTACTTGTTTCAGTAGCTCCTAGTGGAGTAGGTACTGGTACTATTTGGTTAGTCATTTGAGCCTACGAATTTGCGTGTGCGCCTCCTTGATATTGGTTCTATTGGTAGCAAGGTCTTCCACCTTGATAATTTTAGTAGATTGGTCTTGGAGGAGTGGCCTGGTTACACTTGATAGTATTTACTTCATTTTCTAGGTTTCACAACAATTCTTTTATGTTGCTCATCTTGTCCTTTGAAGAGGAGAATGTAGAGGCAACATTTTGTGTCACACTTGGATATGTGCACATAGACAAAGGAGGTGTGGGCATGCTGGTAGATGGAATCTCTTGGGGGAGAGCAGATACTTCAAGAAATATAGGCATGCTAGGCCAAGGCAGCAACTTCCTAACATCGATCATATTGTTCTTCGCTTTGACTGCTATGCTACATGCATCTAGTAGTGTGGTTCCACCAAGAGAATGGATCATCATCGAGATATCGACGTTGATGGATTTCAAGTAGAACATGAATGCCAGTTCAGTTCGTGGACTAATAGAATTATGGATTCTCTACGAAGTCATATGAAATTAGGCATTAAATTCAATCATGTCTTTAGATGGGGCCCACTTTATTGTTTCCAACTGATGATATAGCCAAGACCTATCTCCATCATTTGAGAGTATTTCATAGAAACGATCTCCAAGGTGGTCCCAAGTACTGATAGTGCTAGCCAATAGAGTGCCATACCAGTCTAATTGTTTTCCTCTAAAGGAGGAGATGATAAACCTTAGCGCGATGTTTTTATTTGTAACTTCATGCACTAAACACATGTCCTCTACATCTTGTAGATGTTCAGATGGTGTTATTGAGCCATCTTTGGTAAATTTAGGTATAGCTTTTAGAGCAGAGACCAAGATAGGGGCCCAAATGGTGGGTAAAACTCAAGGTACAAGGGGACTTATGACATCCCAAGCCACATAATTTTTTTTTGCAATTTGCAAGATGGATAGTGGAGGGATCAAGAAGTTTATTGGACGAATTCGGGTTCATGTTGTTACTAGCGGAGGCACTAACAAACCAAGATTATTCATTGTTTGAGACCTAGTAATAGGTCGTTGGCTCATACACCCTCTTTTGATTTAGATACATTTAAGTTGTCCCACTGAGTGTGCTAGAAAAAAGAAACTCTTGATTCCAAAAAATTTCAAGGTAACAACCTTTATGGGAAACTCAGTTAAAGGGGGGACCTATTGCGGTAAAATGAGTGACCTCTAATTTTTTAAAGAAGTTGACTTCTTCTATAATTCGGGGGGTGAAAAGGGATAGAAAGAAATGAATTTATAAAATAAATCTAATATAAGGTGATGTGTGAAAAATTAGATATGGGCATGATAAACCTATCTTTAAGATATGATTCAAGGGGCGTTCAACAATCTGCTATGTCTCACAACAACAAAGATCAAAATGGAAATCTGAACAATTTATTCAATGACATAAAATAACTTCCACATATCCACTAAAATGAAGAGTCAAAGACATGATCTTAATGAGTTATATTATATTAAAATTATAGAAGTCTACAAACAAATTACTCAATACAATAAAGGCACAATATAAAAATTTATCAAATAGTCAAGAAGCGGAAAAGCCAAACAATGGTACAATCTATGAATCTTATACAATAAGCTAAAAAAAATAAAAGAGGCCTGGTATTTACATAAATTTATCTACAAATTGTGAACCCTTACTCCTATAGAATAGGTATTATTTATATCTAAAAACCCATCGCCTGGTGAGCTAGTAACAGAAAAATATTCCCCGATCATGAGAAATGATGCATACAACAATGATTTCCCTCAGCCATTAGAATGGAAAAGGATTCAAGCCATCAACGTGGTTTCCCTCAAGCTAGATGCATCCCTTGTGAATGATGGAAATAGTACCAAATGAACAAAGTGATAAAATGTGTCACTCACTCCCAATGGCAATTGGAGAATGTGGCAGCTATGGTGAGGTTGTTGCTTGCTTGGTAGAGACACAACACAGCCTTTAGAAGATCCACATGGAAATAGGCTGGGCACGTTGGTTCATTCCTTTGTTCTTGTGGTGAAAATATGTGTGGTGAGGACACATGGAGGCCTTCCTGACCAATGGCGCTGCTGGTCAGGGCTGCTAATTTTCATGTGGTTGGGGCCCAATAGGGGAGTGAAAGGAAGGAGTTTTGAAGTATGTGAACTGCTAACACATGGAGGCATGGATCCCAAGAGAAGGAAGAAAACACTATGAAGAGTTCCTAGAAGACACGTGGAAAAGTCAAACTAAGCCTTTGCGTAAGGAGTCCGATGATTTTTTCAATAGATGAGGCATGGGCCAGTTTTTGGAAAAAACAAAAATAACTCGAAGGGAGCTTGGGAAATTTATCTTCACAGTATCCACCACCGCTATAAATAATACCCATGAAATGGTGGAGAAATGAGCTGACTATGACTTGTGTGAGCTCTTGAGATAACAATTGATGGAGAGTTTACAAAAGACAAAGGATTCCAAGTATCCTTTTAAATATGAAACCTTGATCATATATTTGTTATTTTATTTCTTGAAAGAACTCCCTGGTACAAAGAGTGTTATGTGCCTACAAGGTACACCTATAACACACTAGATTAGAGACTTCTTCAGAGGTCTTGGAGATGCTAAGGCATAAGATGATACCCTTGTGGAATTTATTGTCTTGTTTCAAAAGAGGATGCAAGACTGATTTCCCAAAAAGATGGTGTAAAAGTACAAGAATGGCATTACATTCTTGGTGACAAAGGATAAGTTTTTCATACAGGCTATAGATCCTAGAAATGTATGGATCCCAAAAATGGGATATGAGGTCATTGAAGGATAAATAATGGGGTCCATAGGCTACATGTTGAGAAAACCCTTGGACAACTTTGAAGAGATGTATGGAGCATATGGAGATAAATCAATTGAATTCCACTTGGATGGAAGGAAATCACAAATAAAGAAGATAGTGTAGAAAAATATTGCAACACTTACAGGAGTAATGGTCCTCATAGTAGAAAAGGTTGAGGAAGAAAAGGATAATTCTAGTGCTCTTGGAGTTTCAATAGGTGTAAGGAGATCTGGTAGAGCTGCTACGAATCCTTCGATTGCTTAGAATTCTTGTGGGACTAATCCTACCTCAAGAGAGAAGAGGAGAGCACTTGAAAGTACTTTTCTATAGGAAAAGACATCTCTGGTAAAGAAATAGAAGATGCCTAAAAAGGAAAAGGTTACTTTGATAGCTCAATATACTAGTCCTGTGAAAAGAAGAGTGAAGACAAAGGCTACTAGAGAATAGTACTTGGGTGTGAACGTGGAAAATGAAGAGGAAGATGAGGAAATACTACAACTAGTCCACAAGAGGAAAGGGAAATCTTCAAAAGGTGAAGGTAGTACAAAGAAGAAAAAGTTTGATATAGTTGATATAGATAGTGAGGGTACTTGGTCGAAATGGAAAAAGAAGGCTTCAAAATGGAGATGAGACAAAAGAAAGAATAGTCTCAAAAGGAGAAGAAAACTTCAAAAGAGAAGAATAAGAAGAAAAATAAATCTTCGATAAGGACTCATAGTCTTATGAAACTTCATGCATCATTTAATGGGATTGTACAAAATGAAATGCTAGAAGAAACTACAACACTGTATACTAAGGTGAATAAGGTGGAAAAGGATGCCATTTTTTTTATTAGATAAGTAGGGGAGGGGCCTAATCCCATAGTTATAGCCAAAACTTGAAAAATAAAACAAGGTGGATAAAATAGCCCCACTAGCCAACAAAAAAAATAGCATGTCCAGAGAGGCACATAGGCCAAATACCAGAACAGTAACCATAGAACCAGTATACTTATTAAAATACTAGAGATTACTGCTAGAGTTCTTAAAATAATGAAGACCATTTATCAGGTCCACCATATATCAGCGAGTCTAAAACCATAACAAAACTATTTGGAAATAGCAGTGAAAAATATAAAAACAAAATGATAAAAAGAGCAAGGTATCCATATCAAGAAACATAATAGGAAAAATGCCAATAATTGACATTAGCTAAAAAAAAATTGTAGTCACCAATCTAAGAGATGAAATCCCTCTAATCAAGGTCAGCTTCAATGATAACAACAACCTCACCTAGGGTGGGAAAGGTCACCCAAACCTAAACATCCATATGATTAGCATTTTTAGAAAGATTGAGACCATCCACACTCTTTAAAACAACCAACCAATAGCAATACTAATTCTTAGAAAACCAAATTTCAAAACCATAACTTAGCCTCTCCAATAACCAATTTTCCTCTCCACCTCTATAAGAAAAATTACTAAGATTACCCAATCCACTATCATGAAGACTCCCTAGCAAACCCAAACTCCACCTCAATAAGAAAGGTCTCCACCTCAATTGGATCAGCTAGGGATAAGACTTGCAGAAGAAGCATGGTCCACCCACAAAACCCTCAAAATCCATCTCCACATCAATAGGAGAGCTCTCCACATCAATAGGAGAGATCTCCACCTCAATAGGAGAGGAATCCATCTTAATAGGAGACACCATCTAAAGAGCTAATAGGAAAACACACACTCCAGTAAAGAGAGAAAGCTTAGCAACTAAATACAACAAAAACCTTAGAGCCTTCAACAAGAACTTTGAAAGCCATCCCACCAAAGAGATTCTTGAAACAAGGGAGTCCAAAACACCCTTCAAGAATATTTGCAATCTTGTCACAAAAGCAACCAACAATCATTCAAAGAGGACCTAAAAGGAAATCTTGAACCACACTTTCAACAAATTCATCATAGCTTTAATAACAACCACAACACCCTTGAGGGAAATATGCAATCTTATCTCAAAAGGAACCAACTATCCTTCAAAGAAGACCACAAATTCAACATATCCACCATAGCTTCAATTGTAACTCCACTTGAGGCCAACACAACCACCTCCTTAATCAGACCCCAAACCTCTTGAGGTGAAAACCCAAAGCAACATTCATAAGCATTGTAAAAATTATAACCCTTGAACAAACCTTGCTGAGTGGCACCAAAGCACAAAAATATCAATAAAAGAGAATGAAAAACCCTCGACCACCACTAGAGGATCATACAAAACAAACCAACTTTCATTGTTATCAATCAAATATGCACCCTATGCTAAATTTTCAAAATTTAACTATCTGTTGACACATGAAAACCTTCTTCAGATGTGGGTGATCTGATCGAAGAAGGAATCTCCTGAGTGAGTTAGTTCTCCAAGTGATATATTGTATTCTAAATGATCTTTTGAGGTAAAGAGTTAGAAAGATAACTAAACTGAAACCTATCAATTAAAGTGATTTTCAGAACTTAATGATCAAATATTTTATCGAAACAAGCCTAAAGACTTAGGCATATCAAACTAAATGAAGACTTCTATAGGCTCGACCTAGGGCATGCATAAGACATCAATTGATAAAAGTGAAGGAATGAAACGTAAGTTAATGTGAAAATCCATAGTTTGAACTAGGGCATAAGATGGAACAAAACTCAATTCAAACTGTAAAATCACATCATTTGCACTTAGTTGCTTTGAGAGTGAACTCTTGCTTCTAGTCACGACCATGAGGAAAGTTAGGGTTTTAGACTTTATGAGGCACCATTGAAGCCTTCATCTGGTCGAATATCCATGAAAGAGAAAGGTTAGATAGCTTCATTCTTCATTATAGTCTCTTCTCTACATTTTGGAAGTAAAAATTGGCCATAAGGCCGTGACCAAGCATGAGTATATTCCTAATTTTTACTTTCATTTTTTTGTGCTTTATCTGCATTCCTGTTGGCCGCCATTAGAGTGAGCTCGAGCTATGTATTTAGTGTTTTATGAGATCTTGGATTCCATGTGTATGCTCTTCTACAACCATGAAATGGTATATTCTCCTTTCTCCATTGTTTTTCTATCAAACAAAAGCTTGTAAAATCTTCTATGAAAAAGAATGATTACTATTTTTTTTAAATGCAGACCCATTGTAGTCCGTGCCATGTATGGACTCAATATACACTTTGAATGTCATATGTATTTTCTCAAAAATTGAGAAGAAACCTCATTTGTATATTTCATGCATTTTTATTGCTTTTCAGGGGTTCATTGAGCTCTATGGCCACGACCAATATGCTTTTCCCTCACTACTTTGAAAATATTTAAAGCTTAAAAATGTGTATTTAAATGACTCTTATGTCTGTAACATGAAACACCATGTGGATACTTGCATTTCAAATAAAACCATACATTTTGTATTTCTCTGTTAAAACCCCCAAATGGGTTAGCCGGAACATGGAGAAAAACTGCATTTTGAGTCAAAACCCTCATATAGGTATTTAGTATTTTGAAAGAAAAATGTTTATTTTGTATGCATTCAAAACTTGAATTCGACCCACCATAGTATTTTGTGCATTCCAATTTTTTGTCAAAACCCTCATGTGGGTTAATTGAAACAAGGAGAAAACTTTGCATTTTGAAATGAAAAATTCGCCTTATGTGGAAACCATATAATTTTCTGAAAAGTCATTTTAATAAAGTGATCTTGTTATACCTCCATAATATCCAGATTTAGGTTCACCTTTACGCTAAATAGAACACTCAGAAACTCTTCATTTTCCTGTTGAAAAATAATATTATGACCAATAATGGAAATGTTGAAAGCACTGTCGACTTGCACTTGGCTTGACTACTCATGTGTACAACTTATAGCTATATCTTTATGACTCTTGATTGGTTGTTCCAATATTAGGATTTGAATGCATACAAAAAGAGAACACAATGATATGGATTTTGTAAACAATAGAAATGGATAATATACCTGTACTCGGTTCCACTTTACTGTTGTTTGTCATAATACTTTCTTATACATGCAGTTCCTTGACCATACCCAGAATTACTTTAAAAACTATAAGACCAATTTTCTATGTACTTACTTTTCATGTTCTTCCATTGGGGAAAAGAAGCAACATCTCTTTCCTTTATCTGTAACTCCTGTAGATTACTCTTCATCACACATTTTATGTTTAAAATCTTTCAGAAAAGAGTACATTCTCAACTCAAACACTTCATAAAATAAAGCTTCTCTGGTGATTTCATCATTTGTTGGAAGCTTTGTTAATAAGGCATTATGTATACCTGTTCACTACCACCATCATGACACAAAAAATTTGCTGCTCCAGAACAAAAAAGTATTAAACAACATAACTAAATGTGAACATAACCCAAGGCAACAAAATGTAATTAATATGGCAATATTAAAAAATTTCCAGAATGATATTGATGCATTTTAGTTGAATTGAATCCATTAACTTCATTGTCAACCTGTAGCTTTCACTTCACTGCTCAGACTTGATTGTTATGAGTGAACAATAAACTTGATTGCTTTGATGACTGCAACTTTGTTTTACTCCTTCATGAATTGATCAAGTGAGCATGATAAATGTAATTTCTTACTCAGCCCACTTGTAAGTTTAAGGTGTAGCATGCTGAGCTCTACCCTTGTGGGATCCCTCTTTACTCCACATGCTTTTATGTCTTCATAAGATGATCAACTACATGAATTTTCCTATACTTGCATAGGAAACAAACAATGTTAGCAAAAAAATATATTATTATGATGTTTCCTTCTTTGCTCTGCCCATTTCCCATTTTCTCTAAAATTGTTTCAATGTATTGTCAGCAATATTTTACATTATTGTTGGTGGTTCATGTGGGAATGTTCATAATCGGATCTCTAACAACCGTTTCACTTTTTTTGTAGGTCGATCAGAGCTCGAGGACAAAGGATGGTGCGCCACTTCTACATCAGCCAAAAGCACAACAAATGATGATTATGTTCATGCATATATGTTCTTCTTCTTTACATGTCCAATAGTGTAGCATGATCCTTATGATGCATTGTCATAGTTACTTCCATGAATTGTGTGGATTCTTTAATTTCTCTTCTCCTTTCTATTATTTTGGAAAGAAGTGCATCAAAATGAAAAATTGTACAATCATTTTGTTCTTGCAAACAAATGAGATATTGTAATATGAATAAGCCTTATGAAATAAATGAAAGAAATTGTTATGCTTAATCATTTGTATATTATATCTTGTACTTTCATCTTGAAACTCAATTTACTGAAACAATGCATAACTGACACCTGATAAGTATATTTCAAACAACACTTAATGCACATGTAGAAAATAATTGAACTTCCACTTTAAGATAAAACAAATTAATCAGCTCTACCAATTGATCTATAGTGAAGATTGGTAATAGTCATTACACAGATAGTTAAAGAAAAATACCCTAAAAATTTGACAAAGGTAGGACATCTCCAATAGAGACCATACACACTATGCACTAAGGAAATCCATAGAAACAAACCTTCTAGAGGAAAAAATATTAAAGACAACCATAACCTTGAAACCCACTGAATCAAGGATGAGCAACTCTAATACAATAAAAAACCTGTTAACCCCAACGATCCTTGTGTCTATAAACAAGATATAAATAGCCAAAATAAAGAGCAGGGAAATAAAGCAGAGCACCCAAAAAGATGGGACGAAAGCACACAACCCAAGAAAAGTAGAAAAACACCTCAAAGACCCGCGAGGGCACGATAGGGAACAACTCAAGAAACTTCTAACAACCAACCTCCCACTAGAAAACATATTAGAAACAAGAAACACAATGAAGACAACTAGTAACCCAACCCAAAAGTCCACCATTTTCATCAAATCAATAATCTCCAAAAAATTCACAACTAAAACATTGGTACCCATGGAAAAAAGAAGAATCAAAATGAAGTATTTAGAGCAAAAACCAAGCACAAATATCCCAATAACATCGCCCAAATTTTCTCCCTCAAGGAGAATTTTTTGAAGAACAAAGCATCAGGAGCTCAAAATCTTGTGAGGACACCAGAGAGAGCATCTCAAGGAACTTCTACTAGCCACCCTCTCTCCAGAAAATGGAATAGTAGCTAGAAATATTGTGAAAGCATCCAAAGACCAGCCCAAAGGTCCACCATAGTTGACAAATCAATAGCCACCAGTATAAGCATAGAAGGAATGTTGCAACTTGTAGAAGAAAGAAAAACCAAAACAAAGACTTTGAAGCAAAACAAAGCACAAGAATCCTAGTAACCTCACCCAATCCATCACCCTTAGAGATACGTTGCAGAACAATAAGGCATATTAAGAAATAAAACTCCATAGGAGTAATGTGAAGGCACACAATGGAGCTATCCATGCCAAGAGAAGGCAACAAGCCATGACAAGAGAAATGAAATTTCCCTATATCTCCATTGGTTGTGTTGACCTCTACAAAGAGGTGAAACAAACAATGAGCAAGAACATAGCAAAGGCCTTGTGAAAAATTGAGGTTTACAAAATATAAGTACTCAACGAAGGGCAAGTGATGGATAGGGACTAACACTTCAAAATTAGAACAAGACCAAGCAAAGAACAACAACATATTCCAAACACCCAACAAGGGTGGAAACAAAGGAAATATCTAGAGCCAAAACCCCAACTGCATATCCTTCCATGCATAGCAAAGAAACCCCATATAAGTAGTTTGAGAGTCTCCTGGGATCAAAAAATCATGACACAATAGTGGAAGTAACAACCCAAATAGATCCAAGAAGAGATGAATTCTCCCTCAAGATAAGCAGGTTGAAACAAATAAGTAGTCCATCAGAGAACTCAAAAACCTCAGCATCGTCCTTCGAATCAACCTCACCATCATCCTAACCTACATAAATTTTCAAAACACCCCCTCTTCCTTTCCCGCTCACTGATAGTTCCATTTTTTACACTATTTTTCACAAGGTCACCATTGTTGAAGCTATTGTAAAATATATTATTATTCTCTAAGTAGATATGCATAATATAGAAAAATAAATACTTGTAGAACTATGAAATGTATTAATTGAGAGAAGATAAGAATCCATAGAGGAAGAGGCTAAATTGAAAGCCTCTTCATTTGAAAATATTAGGGCTCCTCTTTTTGAAGAAAATAAAGCCACATTGGATCAATTGCTCGAGAAGGAACTTGGAATGAAGAAAAGGGTGACAACCCTCATGTGCATAGATAAAAATTATCTTTAGAGGCTTCGAAAGGAGACAATAGAAAGAGTTATAGATCTTGCACAAATATTGGGGATGACCCTTGAAAACAAAGAACAAATGAATGTAGAGATTCCTGCTCTAGATGAGAATGTTGATGAGAATACAAAAAATAATGATGCTCAACATGAGCATTAAATAGAAGAAGGGAATGCATAGGAAAATGTTCCTCATAAAGTGGAAGAAATGGTAGAAGAAAATTTTGAATTTGAGAAGAATTTTGGAGTAGCTACTAGAGAGGATGCTACAAAGGAGGTTACTCCTACACCTCCTTTGGTATCTAAGGGAAAGGTAGAAAATGCTCAAGACCAACCAAAGACAATCATCCCTCTTGTTAACATATAAATGTCTACTGGTGAAGATGATATAAAAAAGGATGATGAGGAAAATACTGAATATCCCTTTGATGATGAAAATGAAAGATAGAAGTGGAGACACCAGTTAGCACCGGTGAAAAGAAGGAATTCAAAGAAAAGGCTGTAGAGGAGAGATTGAAGGAAACTAGTGAATCTTTTGGTACATCTGGAGATTCTCTACAAAATTTACTCATCATGCAATTTCAATTATAGCCTATTGTGTCTACCTAGCTGCTACAATTGCCTATGTAATAAGGGAATATGTACTTGGAAAAGATCTTGCCACTCCACAAGCTTCAATTGGGAGATGTCTTCAATGCATCTAATTAAAAATAAATAATTGAGACTCATTAAAAGAGTTGATGATTTATAGATGAGGTTATGAAGGCTTTGTAGGAATCCATATTGGGTCCAACCACTGATAATTCACTCTCCCATATGGAAAACTTAAAATTTTTGATCGATTATTTTAAAGAATATGCTACCAGATTAAAAGGCAAGATAGATAATGAGATCGAGAAAAGGATAAGTGATAAGAAATTGTTGGAAATAATAGAGAAGTGTGCCCATTCACACAATAAATTTCAAGATAATCACAAGGGTGTGCAATCTTCTATGGGAGAGGCCAAATCCTTGTTTCAATTTTGTATGAAGTGGCCTAGAGCCAAAAACAACATAACGGATAAAATAGACTTAATTGAGTCCTAGATTAATAAATATTCCAGTGCCAATGATCTATCACATGGCTTGGATGGAAGCACAAGGCCCACAATAGAAGATAGATATATGATAAATTCTTCCAAATACAAGCACAAAAGGAGAATATCTTTTTGTAGTTTAGATATCTTAGGGGTTTGGTGAACTCAAGATTTGTATCTCTCTCTAGTGCCTTGTTGAGTGTTGGTAAGGTGTCAAAGCTTAATAAGGTACCTATAACTCTGGAAGAAGGTGAATATCTATCAATGGAATTGGAGACCCAATGCAGAATGCTTGGAATTGCCAAGAGGATTTGGGAAGAAGAGAAGCAAGAATGGAAGGCTCACCTTGAGAATCTCAAAGGGTCAACCTCTTCTTCTAGTTGACAGTATATATATATATATTTTATGCATTTCAATTTATTGTTTTAGATTTTTATATACATATTTGGATAGTGTAAAGTGTTTAATAGTAATTTTTTTTTATTCAGTTCTGGTGAATATCATTCTTAGGAGGAGTTAGTTCAATTTTTTAGTTGTACACATTTATATATTCAAGGGGAGATTTGGTATGTCAAATTGTTGTTTTATGCACCTGAAAGGGGGAAAATTGGTGGTTTCTATGCTTGGGAGATAGAATAACAATCTTCACACTCTCATTCAAGAATGAACCCTAGATATCTCAATGCAAAGGAGAAAGAGATCTTGCAATAGGCTTGTCCTAGGGGATGATTATAAACTAATGAGGTGTTCACCACCAAGCTAATACTTTGAAATATAAATGACATACAAGATGAAATGCTTATCCCTAATGTGATGAAATTCTTCATTGAATGACCTAGAAAATTGTGTAAAACAGAACATAAATTTGTAGGATTGAATGTGCACACTTGGAAACCTGAAGGAGATTGAATGAGGCTTGAAAATGCTAGAAATTATAACTTTAATGTTGACTGAGACTCATACACCAAGTTAGGTGAATTGGTCCCAAATTTGGGTTTCAGTGAAGGACAAGAATCTCAAAAATGGGTATCTAAATCTATAAAAACTTGAAAATTGACCTAAACTAGATTTGATTCACCACAACTAAGAAAAAATCTAGTTATGGTTTTTTGGAACTTTAAAGTTTGAATCGGGTCTTCAAGGTTCTCTCTAAGCTTCCCAATTCATTTCCAAATTCGAAACATTGATTTGCAACCTATAGAAGTCTTCCAAGTATCTCCAATGCAAGGCGACAACTTTCAACACTTTGATAACTTTCTCCAAGCTTGCATTTCAATGTATCTTCAATCTAAACCTACAAATCACACACTAAAGAGAGGTAAAATGTTGTTTTTTAGGAGAAACGGGTTTTCCTTGGTCAAACCCTGTTTTGGTAATTAAAGCTTGAAATAATATGAAATTGTAATGGAGAATGATGAATGAACAAAATAAGATGTTACAACTCACCAAACCCTGGCAATGAAGTGTTGTAAACATGTATGAAATGGATTCAATGTATGTAGTTCTTGACTCTTGCTTGGATATGATAGATCTTGAATGAAATGCTAGCTTGAATCATGAAACCATACATCATAATTGTTAGCTAAAAAAAAAAATGATGCATGAAGACTTTGACATGACTCTTGATGCTTGAATAATGCTCTAAAATGCTTGATAATATACTATTGAAGACTCTTGAATTCTCTTGTAAACACTTGAGTGCTCTTGTGAACTCAATTTGCTATTATGAATTCTCTCACAAAAGTGTTAGGTGAAAATGAGTGAAATAACCTTGTATTTATACTTAATTATGTAATAATTCTTGAAATTACAACACTATGAAGATAAAATCCTACCAAGAATTTGAATTAATTTTAATTTTGGGTCACACAAGACTCATACACCCAAGGTGGTGTATGAGTCTCATTAGGAATAATTTATAGGACCAACTTCAAAAATTCTTACAAATGTGTGAAATTAGGATTCAGACCCAAAACCCTAGGTAGGGCCCACACGCCATGGGTGGTGGATGAGTCCTAGAACACCAAATCTAGGCCACACAAACTAAAAAGACTTGAATTATGATCAAATGTTTATTTTTGTTGGGATTATCCTCTAAAGCATGCATTAAATGAGACTTGTGGATGCAAAATAAGGCCAATTAAAGCATAAAGAAGCCCAATTATTAATAAAAACCCTAGAAAAGGGTGAAAGTGTGTTACAACACTTTACAACACCTTAAATAAGATAGGATTAGGTTTATTTAGTTTACAAGGGCCCAAGACCTAATGTGAGTGTGTTAAACACATTACAACACTAAAGGCATCATTAAGCTCAATTTTACAAGGGGGGCCCAAACAAGTGTGAAAATATCACTAATGACATTTTTTGACACTACATTTAGCTACAAATTTAGTGAGAGGATAAAATTTCTTCAAACACACACTAAAGTAGATAAATTCATTTCAAGAGGGGTCCAAGTGTACCAATTCCAGTAAGATGGGATGGAAATGACCAAGAGGGGTGATCAAGCCCCCAAGATCAAGATCCCATGACAAACCAACATAGGAAGAAAATACAACATGTAAAAAATGATAAAGAGCAGCATAAAGGCACAAGCATACACTACCATAGATGAAGAGAAAAGAAAACTAAAACAAGAAGATCAATCATTCGACCATTTTTCCATCACGATGTGGATAAGATCTAGGTTGTTTGTCCGAAAAATACAAGCTCACTTTGAGGAAATGGAACTTTAGGTTGTCCAATGGGTGAGGATCTGAAAGAGGTAAGACACATACATACATAGCATGTATGTGCTCACACTCACACATGAATACCTATGGGAAACTCATGCCTTGATCAAGATTCTCATCAAAAATGATACCAAAGTTATACCTCTTGATAACTTTAATAAGGTTCCACACACAGAAAAAAATGAGCTTCATAAGGCGAGAAAATTTTTATATGCTTGGAGCTCATGAACAATGAACTTTGAGCTTCATGAGGCAAGAAAAAATTCATATGCTTGGAACTCATGAAAAAATAAGATGGCTCCATAGGCATGCAAGATGTATTATGCAAGGTGGCCATATAATTGTAAAATGAAAATGTAAAAATAGGGAACATTCAAGGGATTCTCACTTAGCTCATATGGGGTATTGACTTAGGTAACATTGTGCCTAATGTCTCAAAGATAGGACCAAACAAAGAATAAGAGATTCACAACTTAGGTGATGTAGTGTGTTGCATTAGCCACTAAGAGGAATGTAATATGCTAAGAGAGATCATGCTCTTAAAGTACATCACACCTAATGTCATCCACAAAGAAATAAGACATCACATAAAGTAAGAAGACTACACCATGAACCATGGAAATGAAAAATACAAAAGAATAATACCAAGGTATGCCCCCACACTTTAAAGAAATTGCTAAACACCATACTATGAGAAATTATTTTAAAGTAGCAAATGATAAATTCAAACGATAAAGAATACATGAGAGCTAACTTGGAAATCCATATGCCAAGTCATATGTTTCCAAATGAAGCTATGCCATGCAAAGAAAAGTGAGGGGTTGATCCCAAAATTAAAACACTGAGCACATAAGGGATTTATGGATTTGGGGCCAGTATGTTCTTGCTATAATGTTTTTTGAGAGCTCGAAATTGTCATCATTCCCAAAATACACATAGAATTAGAAGAATGACACAAAGAGAGCTAAAAATAAAGAAAAACCTTTTAGGTCAACATGGAAGAGACATGAATTTCTCAACACCTTGAGTCATCCCCAAAAGGAAAACACAAGACAAAAGATAAAGAAAAAGAAAAGCTTATGGAAAGACTTACGACATAGAGAAGAATGAAGGTAAAAATAGAGGAATGTGACAATGAGAAAGAGAGAGACATAAAAAAACCATTATGACGGATCACAATATGCACATGCAATCACACAAAAGAAAAATAAATAATGCAAAGAAACTAGTAAGGCATGTGCGGTTCAACCTAGCTAAAGGGACAATGAAAATGCACTACTAGTACAAGGCTGCCTAATTTTTCCCCCACTTAGTGTAAGACAAGAATGAGCCGACGTAAGTGATGGGGAAGATCATGTAAATGTAAGAATACAAGATTCTACAACTATTACATGTCAAAGGGAAAAAGGGTCCTAGTTTAGGGGACTATTTCTATGATATCAAGATTTTTGAAAATTTGTTGTAAAGCACGACACTCATCAATACTATGTCCAAGAATTCTATGGTATCGATAATGTGATGTGTTTGTGTTCTTAGGATTTGGTTTTCAGTCTTATCTTATGGGAGGTAATGTAATCAATCCTTTATGTAAAATAATCTACAAATTTATTTCAATGTCAATTGGTGGATAAGGAAATTGAAGTTTCTTTATTTTATAAGGTCTTTTGCACTTGCCATATTCACCAATTTTTTGAGTTGAATGTCAAGATGAGGAGGACTAAGGATGATATATTCTTCCGTAAGAAGTAATGATTGTCCTTTAGGAAGGAGGATACTCATATCAAGAGGGGGGTCTTGATAACCTATCCCTTTTTTATTTTCAATTGGTATTTTCACTAAGAGTTGATGAATTTCATGTTCACTTGTTTACTAAATATTGTAAATCCTTTTCCATATGTCTTCTCTAGGTTGATGGGAGTGTTTGTCACTTTTTTAATATAGAATGGTTGAATGTTTTCTTGCTTAGAGGAACTAGGTTCACCTATTGTAGGGAACTTAGGTTCAAATTTTATCTCAACTTGAGGATGTAAGTAACCAAACATCTCAATTAGTGGTATTTTATGGGGTTTTGGTTGTTCCATGGATGAATAAAAGGATAAATTAGCTTCAAGGTTTTTAAGACAATCATTTAGGAAGCTATTCATGCTATCATCATCTTATCCAATGATGTCAACATCATGAGAATGACATGCATTAGGAGTTGAGTGAGCATGAATGAGTTCGATTTTATTATGGTCATTTCCAAAAGTGCAACTTGATACATCCACTAAGGACTACAAGGACATCCATAGTTTTCCAAAGCACATGTCCATGATAAAATGTAATGAAAATTTGATGCTATAAACTATGCGACAATGTAAAATGAAATGTTGTAGATGCAATTTTGAATTTAAGAAATGCACAAGATGAACTAATTTAAACTAGATATAATGAATTGAATGAAAAAAAAGTTTGTAAACTAGAATAGAAAGTTATCAACATCAAACATGAGCACAAAAATAGAGCTTTGAATTCTAAAAAATGCAATGCAGAATTTGCACTGAAAGTGATTCACCCAGAGGGGCGTATGAGTCCTAGTAAGGAATTTTTTGAAAATTTTAAGAAAATTTCAATTGATTTTGATGCTTTTTATGTTGTACGATTTATAACCTAAGTGAAAATGTAGATTTTATATGAATTTTAATGATTTGAGATGAAAAAATGCAAGCTATATGCACTTTCACTAATGAAAAATTAGAAACCCTAGGATTCCAATTAACTAATGGAAACCCTAATGCAATATTCATGAAAGAAATATATAGGATGATGATGCACTCCAAATCAAAACTATGATGTTCCAAATGAGGGTTCACCAAAATGAAAGGGGGAACATTGTTGATTTCTATGCTTGGGAGATAGAATAACGATCTTCACACTCTCTCATTCAAGAACAAACCTTAGAGATTTCAATGCAAAGGAGAAAGAGATCTTGCAATAGGGTTGTCCTAGGGGCTGATTATAAAATAACGAGGGGTTCACCACCAAGTTAAGGCTTAAAAAGAAAAATGAAATACAAGATGAATATGATGCAATGCTTCACTGAATGACCTAGAAAGGTATGTAAAAAAATAGAAAGCTGCAAGATAGAATGTGCACACCTAGAAACCTAACGGAGATTGAATGTGGCTTTAAAATAATAGAAATTATGACTTTAATGCTGATTGGGACTCATACACCAAGATGGGTGAATCAGTCCCAGATATGGGTTTCTATGCAAGAACAAGAATCCGACAAATGGGTATCTGAATTTGTAAAAACCTATAAATTAACCTAAACTGGGACTCATATCCTAAACTAGTGAATCAATCTAGTTAGGGTTTTTTGGATTTTTAAAGTTTGAGTCTGGTCTTCAAGGTTTGCTCTGTGCCTCGTAATTGATTTTCTGGATTTGAAACCCTGATTTGTAACCTGTAGAAGTCTTCCAAGTATCTCCAATGCAAGGTGACAACTTTCAATAATTTGAACACTTTGATAACTTTCTCAAAGCTTTCTCTTGAACGTGTCTTCAATCTAAACCTGCAAATCACACACTAAAGAGAGGGAAAAAAAATTGTTAGTGGAAATGGGTTTTCCTTGGTCAAACCTCTTTTTGGTAATTAAACCTTGAACTAATATGAAATTGGAATGGAGAATGATGAATGAACAAAATAAGATGTTTAAACTCACCAAACCCTAGAAATGAAGTGTTGCAAACATGCATGAAATGGCTCAAATGGATGTAGATCTTGATTCTTGCTTGGATAAGATAGATCTTGAATGAAATACTAGCTTGAATCATGAAACCCTACATCACAATTATTAGCTAAAAAAAAAACATGATGCATGAAGACTTTGGCATGATGCTTGATGCTTGAATAATGCTCTAAAATTCTTGATAATCTACTCTTTAAGACTCTTAAATGCTATTGTAAACCTAGATTTCTATTATTAATGCTCTAAGAAAAGTATTAGATGAAAATGAGTGAAAGAACCTTGTATTTATACTTAATTATGCAAGAGCTCTCAAAATTACAACACTACAAGCCAACATTAGATCTAGGAGGATAAAATCCCACAAAGAATTTGAATTAATTTTAATTTTGGGTCACACGAGACTCATATGCCTAAGGTGGCGTATGATTCCCATTAGGCATATTTTATGGGACCAACTTAAAAAATGTTTAGAAATGTGTGAAATCAGAATTGAGACCCAAAACCCTAGGTGGGATCCATACACCGAGGGTGGCGTATGAGTCCCAAATAGCCAAATCTAGGCCACACAACTCAAGAAAAAACTTGAATTATAGTTGGATGTTTATTTGTGTCATGATTATCCTCAAAAAGATGCATTAAATGAGGCTTGTGGATTCAAAATAAGGCCTATTAAAGCATAAAGAAGCCCAATTATTAACGACAACCCTATAAAAGTATGAAAGTGTGTTACAACACCTTAAGTAAGGTAGGATTAGGTTTATTTAGTTTAAAAAGTCCCAAGACCTAATTTGAGTGTGTTAAACACATTACAACACTAAGTCAAGGCATCATTAAGCTCAATTTTACAAGCAGGGCCCAAACAAGTGTGAAAATGTAACCAATGAAAATTTTCAACACTACAACAACCTTTTCCCTTGATATCAAAGGGGGAGAATAATTTTGGAGAAAATTAAGGAATTTTTCCATCAATGAAAATGGGGAGATTGTTGGAAGAATAAGGATTTTGTCATTCATGTATTTGTTGGCAACATGAGGATGTATGATGAGTGTAAATTGTATAGTCATGCATTGGAGAGTTGTCATTGATGTCAAAATTATGTTCTAGTATGAAGAAAATTATGTGGATCAGTTTAGATGGCTTGAATATATTTGAGGATGATTATGAAAGGAAATTTTTCAAGAAGGGTAGATTTGGTGAAGGTGGAACTTGATATGGAAATTGACTAAGTGTTGATATAGGCAATTTTGTGTACAAGACATCCGATTATTGGGTCTATATTGTTCCATTGTATAAGGTCTTGAAATGTGCTTATAAAATAATTTTGATGGTGGTTAGAAGAGTCTAAATCTAGAATTTCATATTCTTTAGATCTTGGTGTTGAAGTTATGAGTGATAGTGTATCGACTTGATAGTAACAAGTGTTTCCTAGTTCATTGTATATATTTTGGTGAATCCTTACTTCTCTACAGATTTAAATTTGGCTTTGCAATTTTTTGGAGTTGTTAATAGGTGTTAGTAGAGTGTGTATTTTAGATGGCATAGAGTTTGGAGTTTCGTGTGTCTGAATGTGGGTGTATAGATGGTAAATTCTGATATGAAGTCATTTTTGGTGTTGACATAATGATTCTTGTGTTTTTTGGAGGTGGAATATTTTTGATCCATTATGTGGGTACCATTTTGGGTCCATTTCAACCTATTTTAATTTTTTATGAGTTTTGAATCTTTGTGTGAAGCATGTATGTATGGATCTTGATCCAACAAGTTACATTTTGCATATTACATCTATTTAGGCTGGCCTAATTGATGTTGTAGATGAAGTGAATATATATGAAGGATAATTTTCAATATTTTTATGGTAGTGACATGTTATAAGATTTTATGGATGTGAATTATGTGAATATAGACTGAAATAAAATCATAATAGAGTATTAATTTAGATCAGTATGAAGTGAGTAAAGTCTATATTTTGAGCTTCATTGGAACTGTATTTCATACATATGTTAGATACAATTATAATAGTTCAATACTTGGTTGTGTGTCATAATATCTTCTATCTATCTCTTCTTTTAGTTGATAGTTCAGTCCACTTGGATAGTAAGTCCACCTGTAGTGAGCACTTCTATAATATACTATAATTAGTTATAATATATTGTGAGTTCCCATTTCTGGTTTTCCACTTAAAAATATGGCATTCATGTGTTATGTGATTTTGTTGGTTGTCTTCATGCTTTCATTCATTACTAAAAATTGATTATGCTATGTTAACCGAATGTTTAAATGCTTAAGCAGTTTAAAATAATACTAATTTATCCCCCTCTTAGTATTTTGGGTGTTCAAAAATTTCATCCAAAAATAATTTAGATTTATTCTCCCATGTCAAAAAAACATAATAAAATATGGGTCTTTAATCAAAGGTCTCACAATCACAATAGAGAGGAAAATTTAAAATTTCCTATTATATTTAGATTTACAACTCATTATCAACAAAATTAATACATAATATCAAATAAATTTGATTATCTAATTCCCTCCAAGTAGATGGTGGATTATCAATTTAAATATATAACTTAATTTACTTAAAAATATTATAGGTAATGGATACAATTGGAATTGTCATAAATACACTACACATTAGTGATATTATGTTAATCCAATAAAATCTTGAGAATAGGTTATTATTGACCAACCATGGAGTATGATGCACGTAAATTCATAGAGAAATATGAAGTTGAAAAATGAAATGGAGATTTGATTCATGCACCACAATAGGTGTTTTATCCCATCATCTCTCCTTACCCCTTTCAACAATAGGGACTTGATTTCATCAGTAAGATGCACCCATGTTCCTCTAATGGCCATAATAGTATAATCATAGCTACAAAATACTTCATAAAATTGGTCAAATTTATTCAACTTACCTATATAATTAGGAAACATGTCTCAAATTTTATCCTTTATTATATTATTTATCACTATGGTATCCCTTATACCATCATCATTAAGAATGGAAAATGATTCAAAAATATTGAAGACTATATTCTTTGTGAGTTCTCCCACATTCAACACCATTGGTCCACCCAATTTATATTATTCAAACTGTTATTTTCAAGAAAATTTATATAATAAAATACTCTTAAAAATCATTAAAATGATAATAATTGATGTTAGTTATTATTAAAACCTACAACTTAACCTCAGCCTTTGGGAATATTGTACTTGACTTCATGCAAAAAATAGTGTGATCCCATATTCCCTCATTTTTAGCTCTAAATATATCTTACAAATTGACATAAAACTTCCATCTTTGTATCTCCTTACACCAACTCACTAATTATGAGAATTATTTATTTGTCAATCCACACAAGTTAAAAATTATAGATCAATGCTACCTCAATTCCATTAATAACCTTTATTCATACATGAATTTCCTTTTCTATAACAAAAATAGAATCTCAAAACTTGTGAGTTTGAGATTGGAGATCTTCTCCTTAAGAAAAACTAGAATCTTTCTTAGGATAGAGATAATAAGAGTAAATTTCATACTAGTTGATTGGGCCCATATGTCATCATTTCTAAGCATGGCTCAAGAATATATAAAATACGTACCTTGAAGGGTCAAAATTTTGATGAATATATCAAATGTTTTTACCTCAATAACTTCAATTCTTAATCTTAAGAATTTCCTAATTAGAAATAACAATTTAATCAAAATAGTAACTATTAAAATTTACCTATACTAAAATCCATTTTCATGGCACCTTAGGGTAGTTACCATGATGAAAAGATTGCATCATGTCTAAAAATAAAATTGAAATTGAAATAGCAAAGATAAAAGTTTCATCTTGTGAAATCTACCTAAGGTGGTGTGTTGGATACACACCATGGTTAACACTTACATGCATGCACCATTATAAAAAAGTATATTTTTCCATCATTCAGGTCCTTATGCATATCTCATCTTGTTCCACTTTTTTAATTTATTATTTTGTCTATCACATTTTCTCCCTTGTTATAAATTGGGGATGGCTAATTTCATCATACTTTTGAATAAATCTTGGTTTACACCTTTTGGCTCACTTAATGAATAGGATGACTTATATAATAAATAATTTTAATGTATCTTCACAACTAAAATATATTGGTATAAATAACACAACCTATGACCTATATAGGACATGAGTTTTTAACATAATGGTGCTAGACTAAGACAAGATACTTGAAGATTTACATATAAAATCATAAAAATATGTATCAATCATTCATGCACACACAATAAAAAAACTATCAAGAAGGAAAATAATTAAATTCTAATGAAAAGAAGGTAATTCCATAGCTACATACAAATCTAAAAAAAAATCAAAGTTAAAATGCTGCTTCTTAATTAAAATAACATTAAGAGGTTAGAATTCAAGAACAAAGAATAAGCTAGAAATCCTACTAAACCCTCAAAATTCCTAGGATTTATACAAAACATTATTTTGATAACTAACCTATATTGAATCTTACTTGGAATACTTTCCAATCATGTAGAAAGTATTTTTTCAGTATTCATCTAATCTATATTGTCCACAAAATTGTCTCCATATAACTATAATTTCTTTCTACATGGATAGTTTTAGGAATCTTGAGTGTGAAAAATGGAAAAAAGTCAATTTTAGGGTTCAAAATATCAGAAAACTCCTTGTTCTCATGATATCTCTATAAAAGTAGAATAAAAGTTATTGATGACTTTGTAAAAATATTCGGACACATATTTAGATAATATAAATAAGGGTGTAACAATGCTAAAGCATGCATGGCATTGTTTTTGGCATGAAAATTCACATGCAAATTTACCCCTTTTGATTGAGAGTTTTATTTGACATTTGTAGATACCTACAAAAATTGCATTTCTCGACCATTATCATTTTATTAATATCTAGAACATAGATCTCCATTTTCATGGAAGAGAATGGACACCTTGAATTACCTTCATTTCTTTTAAAAATACTTGAAAATTATCTACTAATGAAGAAGTTTCATGTTAGAGTCAAACTGTACACATCATCAGAATAGGCCAACTAAGAAAAGTCACTGAAAATATTTGATGATTCCATCAGACACATGTCACCCTCCTATTGCAAGTATGTGTAGATTGGTGTTTTCACTAATGTCAAAAATCTTGTGTTGTCATTAGTGCCAATTGTATGTGAGGGAAGAAGATTAGTATTGAGGAAGATTGTTAGAAGAGTATGTTAGTGTCATCTATGCCTTGATTAGTTGTATTATGTTGTCATTAGTAAGCTACTAGTGTGAAAATATAGTTTTTCTTTGATAAGCTTATATCTATGGTTAAGGAAGTATTGAAGATAATGATGATCTATCTCTAATGCTTGATTTTCAAGCTCTTATGAGAAACATTGATAAAAAGAGGAAATAGTGTGTTGCAGTATTGTTCTGGGTTGCATAATAGTGCTATGGTGTTGCTTCACATTTCTTCTAGGGTGAAGATATTCCTATGTGTTTTGGATATTTTGATCAGAGGTGTTTAAAGGTGTTGTATTCAGAATTTGGTGTGTTGGATCACTGCATAAAAGAAGTGTTCACCAATGTGTGAATAGTGTATTGCCAAGGTGTCTTATATAAATAATTTTGCTCCACATTTTTTTGTAGTTTGGTTTTAGATCTTTCAAATCTAAAGGTGTTCTTATGGTATTGGTATCTTTCTTTAGTTAAATTCTTTTGAGGTTTGGTGCTTCAGAAGCCAGTTTCTTAAATTGTAGTGTATGGCAGAGTTGTTTAAATGTACTAGGTGTGTGCATTCTTCAGGTGAAAGTTGTTGCAAAGTAGTTTGTTGGATTTCAAGGTGTTTATGGAATATTCTAGATATGTTCATGTGAAATTTATTTTCCACGAGTTGTTTTTGGATGAAATGAAGCGTGCACATAAAATTTTAATGGTGTTTACATGTGTAATGACCGACCGTGGTGTTTACACTAATTACGGTGGATATTTATTGTTTACAGAAGCATATTATAGCGTTTTGTTATAGTTTTGGGTCCCAGATAAGAAATCATGAGGTCCACTTTCACTTCTATTTGCCACAATTTTTTTTTGATGCTGATCTAATTTAAATTTTCATGATTGAGGTGTATAGCCAAAATTGGAGAATGTTTTCAAGGTTGAGGATGATATAAAAATGAGTTAATTTTTTGAGAGATGTGAACATAGTCAATTAATATGCAAATGATGTGAAGTTTATAGTATTAGAGAGTGATTTTGAGAAGTGCAGTGTGATCTTTGATGCATTAGACTCCTAGATGTAATGAGTAGAAGGTGTCTACAATTCTTCAATCAAGCTATGAATTTGTTGGTGATATTGTGGTGTATTTCTATATTGCATTGAGATGGATTTATTTGTGTAACATTCTTCTCCATCTTATTTCTATTTTGGTAGTGAGCCCTCTGACTATGAGCCCTATTGTATTCAATAGTGATATTACATTATATTGTGATCTAATCCTCACTATGGTTTTTCCCATCTTGGGTTTTCCACATAACTATAGTGTTCTCTTATGCATGGTTTTTATTTATTTAAGTTTTTTTTTCCTTTTATGCTAAAACATCATAATAGATCAAGGGATAGTTAAGTTAAAGTGGATCTGAATGTGTATAATGGTTCTGAAGGTTTTAAGGGACAACTTATTCACCCCTCCTCTTAGTTTTCTTTGGCATTCAATGATCTGAATGTGTATAATGGTTTTGAAGGTTTTAAAGGACAACTTATTCACCCCTCCTCTCAGTTTTCTTTGGCATTCAAAATCTGCCCTTGTCTAAGCCAAAGATCACTCCCAAGAGTAACCACCCGTTCATCTCTCCAACCCACACTTAAAATTTCTCTCCAATCCACTTTTTGATGAACAAGTGGGACCATCAGGTGGTTGGTAAAAAAGGTAACAATGCCATCAATTCTGAAATTTTGATCCTTATTGTAATATGCTACCCGGTTTACACTTGATTTTTGTGTGTTTTTGATGAGCGTTTTGAGATGTTTTAACAATGATTCATACAAAAATATTTATTGCAAAAAAAATAGAAGATATTGCAATTAAACTTTCAACTCAAAAGTGAACATTACATAGAGGGTTTATAGCTGAAAATTTCAGATTTTTCTACAAGCTAAAATACTTAGCTTTTTATCAAAATAATGATAACCCAGTTTATAAAATATCCCCTAATATCTAAATCAACAATAACCAGAAAATCTGGGAGTTACAATTTTGGAACTCACAAGAGAAATGTGCTTGAAGAACCCTCTAAAATGGATGGCAGCTGCAAGAATCACCTCCAATGGAAGAAAAGTTGCATGCTTTATCAGAGAAAGGTTCATTGGAAGAAAGATTAACCATTTGAGGTAGATCTAGGATGACACATAAGAAATAGATCCTTATATTTGATGGAACAAATTATACATTCTAGAAGCCAAAGATGGAAAATTTTTTGGTTTACCTTGGATATGATGTTTGGAAGTCTATTAAAGATGGATACATTGAACCTACAAATGGTCCAAGTACTACTGAGGAGATCAAGGCATATGAGACCAATTTTAAAGGAAGGTATGCTCTCTTAGATACTCTTACTAATTCAAAATTAGTGAAAGTGATGAGTATGAAAACTAATAAATTAATTTTGGATAAGTTGGAAAGATTTTATGAAGGAGATGATAAGGTAAAAGAGGCTAAGATGCATAATCTCAAAATCATGTTTGAGAACCTTAGGATTTCTGAAGATGAAAATGTTACAATATATATCAAAAGGATAGATGAATTTTTTAGCTCCATCAAGGGTATTTGTGGTGAACTCAAAGAAACATAATTGGTAAAGAAGATTATCAAAGGTCTTCCTAAATATTATAGTCATAAAGTGTCTTCTATTGAATATTTTTCAAATTTGAATCAATATATGAGAGATCGGTTCTATTGCTCTTTAACTACTTTGAAATGAGAGAATTTGGAATTTATAGTGGTGCAAAAGTTAGGACTACTTTTAAGGTTGGGAAATTAGAGGAGATCACGGAATCAAATTAGGAGGATCTTGATGATATAAAAGCTAACTTTTTAAGGAGAATGAAGAAGGGTATTGGTAAGCACAGTGGTAAGTTTCCTTTCTAATGTTTTAGCTATGGAAATATAGGTCATTATGCTTCAAGATGTCCAAAAAAAACTTTTCATAAAAAAAGTTAAGGAGAACAAAGGTAAGATGATTAAGAAAATATATTATGTTAGAGAATATGAAAGTATTTTTGATGATGACTATGATTAGAAAGATGACGATGATGAATTTGTGTTCATGGATTTAAAATATGAATTGGTTTCTACTAACTCTGAGAGATGTGTAAAGGATAGCCCTCCAGAGACAAAGGATAAGACTGAAGGTACTTTTTTTATCTTATTTTCATGCTAGATATGAGAAGAACTACTATATTAGTGACATTGGATGCTCTAATCATATGATTGATGATAAGAGTAAGATTTTTAAACTTTAAAAATATGATGGAGGATGTGTTAGATTTGGTGATGATACATCTACTAAGATATGTGGAAAATTTTCCATGAGTTTTGATGGAAAGCATAAGACTAATGGTATTTACTATGTTAAGGTGTTAAGGCATAACCTCTTGAGTCTTAGAAAAATATGTAGCAAAGGATATGATCTTGTTTTTTAGAATGATGGATGTGAGATCAAAAGAAATCCAAAACTATGGTTGTTATTGGAAGATGGATAGATGGACATTTTTATTAGCTTAAGGGTGTTGATGGTCATTTATTTATGATGGATTAATGAAAGTTGGTTATGGAACATGAAGATGTGTCACATAAATTTTGAAAACTTAGTAAGAATCAGTTCAGTTCAAGCTGTGAGAGATCAAAAAAAGATTACAAATCCTATCAATTTTTTCTATAAAGAATGTCAAATCAGAAAGCAAGAAATAAGATGCTTCAAATTCAAAGAACAATCTACTACCATACTATTTGAATTGGTGCATACAAATATGTGTGGTCCTTCAAGAGTGAGAAGTCTTCAAGATGACAGGTATATCATGATATTAATTAATGATTATTCTAGAATTATATGGGTTGATTTTCTCAAAGAAAAATGAAAATCCCATGACAAGTTTAAATAATTCAAAGTTATGGTTGAGAATGAAATGTTGGAAGTTTGAGGAGATTGTCATTGATGATGCTAGTTGGTAACATAAGCATACAAAATATACATAGAAAAGTAATATAGTCCTGTCATTGATTTCAAAATTATTGTGGACCATTATGATGAATCCTAACATACACTTGAGTTGTTAAAGAAGTCATTTTTGATAGGATATTCGGTCTAGAAAGTTTACTACTATGAAAATTTAACTAAGTGTCAAAACTACTAGTTAAGGGTTACAATGTATGAGTTATTGGGTACACACCACTTTGTAAAGGAAAATTTTGCTCTTTAATTATAACCTAATTTTTATGGTTGTTAAAATAATATAAATCCAACATTTCATATCGTTTGGTGAAGTATTTGGGGAGATATAAATGACAAAGTCCAGTTTGGTATTTCGCAGTCATTTCCTGTACAGTGTGTCAGTGTGGGATATTTTGCACTTCTTTGCAAAAGAGTCTTCAATGTTTTGGTGTTGAAGATAAGCAACTAGATGTTGGATTCACATGAATTCCAAATGGTATGATGTTTTCATGTCTACATGTTGTGAATTGGATGAACGGTTGAATAATCCTTGTTTAGGTCCTATGGTGTGCCAACCTAACATTTTTTATGAATATGTGAAGGGTTAATAAGTGCTCAATTTTATATGGGATCTATTTTAGGTCCATCCCAACCTATCATAAGGAATTTTGAATTTTTGGTTGTGGTGTGAAGATTGGCTGAAATATTTTGGGGCTGGCAAGTTGCATTTTGTTTGTTACATCCAATTAGGCTCACCTAAATGATGTTGCACTTGATGTCGATATATGTTAGATTTTTTTTAGGTTTTTTCATTTGTAGAGATGATGTATGAGAGATGTGAGATGAAAATTTTATTAGAGTAGAGATAAGTTATGAATTTTCAGATCAGAATTATGTGAAGGAAGAGTAGAGTAGAGCATTGATGTAAATCATTGTGAAGATTGATACTAGGGGAGATGTTCTAGTCTCTGCCCCCCATTGAATTTTTGCCACCTCCATGCTCACTCCACATCCCAAATAAAAATCACTTTGATCCATTAAAAAACTATTTTATCAAATAAAAAATTTCAACAACACCAATAGTTGCTCATAACACAATGTGTAACTGACCGATCATAATAGATAGCTAAAGGGTATGTGCAGGATCATAATGGAAAAAATAGGCCCTTAAGTGGCAATGAAAATTTAGAAAATCAGAGTTAGACAACTTGACATAAAAATTTGAATAGATTATCTATATTATTTCAAAAATATGTAAGAATATTATCTGTAGAAAATTGAATTTAGTTTCTAAACTACTAGGTTTCTTTTAAGAAAAAAAATCTATTTGGTGAAAATTTAAAATTTCAATGCAGTAGTACTTCAATTTGAGGGAAAAAAAAAGTAGGTATATGTCTGACCACCCTAACCACAATAAAATGATAATATTTTCTTATAAGATTTTAGATATAAGTAGAGGACTCATGTCTCGATGTGATGCATATTTTTTAAAAAATTTTCCAAGTAAATAATTAATTATGATTTTTTTATTACAACTTTTAAAAAATATAAAGTCGCATATGTCTGACCACCTTAACTTCGTCAAAATTTCAAGAAATTCATTTTTTCTTTGTTAATCCTATAGTATGTGAAGCATAGAATGTGACACATGTTTCAGATTCAAAAAATGTGATACTGTTTGAAAGCTATAGATGTTTTTCAATCAACCTATCAATCAGAACTTTAGTCGTAATTCAAAAAGAAAATGAATAATAATAATTTATTAAATTCAAAGTAAAGCATAATTTATATTGGTGGAGAGCTGAGAATCTCCTTTAAAAACCCTTTTCATTTCATCAATTTTGCATAAAAAAATTAATCAGCCACATGGGCCATCATATCACTTACATATCGCCACTTTTTGGCCCATCATGATTCTGCACATACCCTAAACATTTATTTTCATTTATAAAAAAAGTCAACTTGCACATAAAATGGCTCATTTACAATTAATATAAAAAAATTATTGTTACAAACACCCCCACTTGCAAATGTTTATCCCTCATTATATATTATCTTAACAACTACACATATACACACTTAATGGTGCTTTACATGAGATAATCATAACCTCCTATTAACTCTATGGGATTTGAAATGTATAGTCTTCCACACACTCCCTGATAGATACATTTATTTAATTCATTTCCTGTAGGTACCTACCTAATTAAATACTGGTGTAAGGCTCCCCAAATAAACATCAAATCCAAATATAATGCAGAATTCAGTCATAGCATCTTTAAAAACCTACGTAACTGGTAGCTACAAATTCAAATTTGAAACACAACAACCAAAGTGAATGCATTCAATTGTCAAATTCAAATTCCTAATTAAGAGGGGGAAATTAGCCAGTGGCATTCACAATTTCTATTAGTGAAGAATTATTCTTTGCAAAATTTAGAGCATCGACAAACATCCTTTGCACATTCCTCTAGACATTCCTCCAATATCCCAAGTTTCAGGTTGGTACTTTATACATTCTACTTATAGTGTTTTTCATGAACTATGCATTTAACATTTATATTTATGTAGTGTCTTTTTACTTTGCTTTGAACTATGCATTTAACATTTATATTTATGCAATGTGTTTTTACTTTGCTTTATAAGTAAATGAAAGGTCTTTCTTGGTGACAGGTTTTTCCTTACAAACCCTGTTTACAAATTCAATAATCTATGTGTTCCTTTTCTATTTTTAGTCATTTCTCAGGGTTTATTTATATGTATATACATGTATATATATATATTTGTGCATATATACATGTGTATATATCTTTGTATATATGTATTTAATATATGTGTATATATGTGTATTATGTATTTTAAAAATATACATAGATATATATACATATACATACATATAGATACATACATATAAATACATATATACATGTATATATACAATAATACATATACAAACACACATATATATATGTATATAACTCTATTTTCATTTTACCTTTGTTTAAATATGTATCATTTGGTTCTCCAATGCAACAGACTACCATTTGTTTACTGTAAAATGTGTTACTATTTTTCTACTTTCCATTGCACATACAGTAGGCCAACATGTAACGCCCCACCACACAACCCTAGAAGATGATGCAAACAACTACTTAAATAGGCTAATTTTTTTTTGTTTAAGTACAATTATTATACAAGTTCACTTCCCAATACAACCATCCCCTAAGGTTATGAGACTGAATCTACTTAACAACCCACAACAACATAAATCAAACCATAACAATTATCTACTCAAGATAATAAGTATCCATACTTTCCATAAAAGACAAATTACATCCAAACATAATAGATAACTTTCAAACTCATTTATCCATAAATAAATATTACAATTACAACTCTCATTCCCCGAATGAGACAAGTCCAATAACATAAATTGCAAATTACATCTTTCCACCTCGGTAACATAGAGGGGTCAAATAGTACAAGATCAACTGAAATGAAATAAGCAGAACTGAAGCTGAATCCGATGAGATCTCCAACTAGAAGTCTCATCCACATGAACATGAAGATAGAACCCAACGGATTTGGGTGCACACCACCCAACCAAGTGGAACCCAAAGGCCCACCCCCCGTGCTAGGAGATAGTAACAAGGAATCCTAGCCAAGACCATCTACCTCTAGACACAGGCTAAATCACCACTAAAGTAAACCGAAGCATCCAATCACATGAACCTTACAAGTACATCCCAAGGTACAACTCAAATACCATGCAATAAAATCACAAGCACAACTCAGATACCATGCAAGTACAACATAAGTACAACTCAAGAGCATCACGAGTACCACTCAAATATCATGCAAGTACAACACAAGTACAACTCTACATGATCACATTGCTTCCAGAAATAAAGCAGATCAACTATGTCAAGATAACCATACACATAATAAACAGATACAACTATGGTCACATCAGGTATGTTATGGAAACCATACCCACAAAATCGAATACCAACTATGGTCACATCAGGTATGTTATGGAAACCATAACCACAATATAACAAAGGCCGACTGTTGTCCTAGATAGAGTGTCATCGCACAACTTGTCATGGGTTATCTTTGGGAATCTTCCTAGGCTCTGGCACCCACAAGAAAAGGGTTACCCTGGTGACCTTTACCGAATCTCAGCCCCCATACTCACTCATACGGAGCCAAATATCTTTCGTACAGACAAGATAGATGACCTTGCCATTACAAGTATTCCCATCTCATCCCAAGCCTAACCAAACACTTAGTTCCATGAGTGAGGCATTAAACAATCTTGATTAGTGAGAAGTTAGTCCTAAAATTTGAAGTATTGTTTTAGTTATCACTTGATTAAATCACTTACAATGAGTTATCCTTGGCACCACTTCGGTGTGTTGGCCCCTGTTATAAGCCACTCTTCTACTGGACAACACACACACACACCATCCAAACATCTATGGAACCAAGGTGCAACAAACAAGATAACATGTCCACTCCTTTCTCAGGAGTTGACAAAGATGAACCCATCTCCAAACACTGGAGGAAACATCAATAACAAAAATGGCTCCTGACAGCTCCTGACAAGGAGGAAAACACTACAAAATCCACTCCTTTCTTAGGAGGTACAAACGTCCCTGTTTGTGAAAACCGGGTACTACAATAGACACAATCCTCATGTACTATCCAAGATAATTCACAATCAATCGACATCACAAGATGACAAGCCCCAACCTCTAGGGTCTTCCGGAAGACTTATAGATTAAAGACATTTAACCCTTTCCCCAAAACATTAACTCAGAAGAAATAATCACAAAGGCAAGTTGTGAGGAATTAAACTAATTTGGATATATTAAATCCATTCCCTGAATTAACATTCGGTAATTTCTTGCAATTATATAAACAGATTTAGAATATGTCTTTTCAGAAAAGAGAGAAATTAAACTCAATATTTAAATCCCTAATTGCCTTAAATAATTCAAGTAAGCATTTACATCTATGATTCAAAACTTATCATTTTAAATAGCCATGTGTCCTTTCGAAAATAAATCACTTTTAAAAATAATTAATCTTATTGTAACCTCATTACAGATAAATCGAATATTTGTCACTTAGAATAATATTTGAAAAAAAATAGAGAAATGATTTAATTTCAACTAATCAGAAAAAAATCATTTTAGCGCAATACTATTGGTCCTTTTGCAAAAATACATCGTTTACCCTTTCAACTATATTACTTTAAAAAAAAAAAATCTTCAACTATAAATAAATATATCTAATATTCTGATAATATATTATACAATATGAATTATTAATATATATGTATTTTAATCATATATATATTAATAATTTAATATTATAATATAATAATAAAATATTAAAATAAAATTTATTTATTTTAATTTTTCTTAAAAAACACACTTATGCATTAAATAGAGGCACATACACCTAGTGCTAAATGCCACACAAGACAAGGGGTGCTACCTCGGGCCGTGGATAAGGGTTAGGGTAGCTGCAGTTTTTCCTTAGCCACGCGCGGGTTACACAGGCCGCGGTTTTGGAGGCGGTGAAATGGAGACGCAGTCAGGGTTTCAGTGGGAAAACTTGCCATATAGTGGGGCAGGGCGGCTATTGCATAGCCGACCACCCCTGGTGGTGGCGTGGCTGTGCTTAGCATAGCCATCCACCACCAGTGGTGGTGGCTGTGTGAACAGCAGTCGCGAGTGGTTGTTGTGGGGGTCGCGCTGGTGCAGTTCCCCCCACGCACCTCCCAGGGGTTGCGGTGGGGGTAGAGACCCAAACCCCCAAAAGCTTTATTTATTTATTTATTTTTACTTTTTTACTTTTTATTATTATTATTTTGTTTTTAAAAGACCTGCGGATTTCTCAAAATCAGCACCACAACCAGGCATAAAGGAAAATATATTTTGGTAGCATACTTTTAATCACCCAACATTTAATATATACTATATATATATATAAATACACATATATATATGAATATATTTATTAACTCATTCTTTTCTTGATTTGCAACACAAATTGAGAGACTAATTTTCAAAAACATTTAATTGGAGCTAACAACACAAAGATTTTCTTGAAATAATTCATATCTCAACATGGATTTTAGCAAACAATAAAAACTTAAGGCATGAACCTGATTATCCAAGAACTTGAGAGACCCAGGTGGAGCACAAATCCTTGCCTCGATTCTCTCTTCAAATCAGCCATTTCTTCAGATTCAACCCAAAACCCACAAAATGCAATATTCTTCCTCCCTCCATTTTCAATTTTCCCAAAAAAACCCTATGATCCAAAATTGAAGCCCATTTCAAACATAAGGATTCAAACCTAAAAAAATCCAACAACCCCCTAATAACTTCTTCAGAATAGAAAATAAGATAAATATCTAATTTCTTTAATTTTTTTTGAATTCAAACTTCTAATTTTGACTTTAAATCATTTTCATAATTTTCAATTCCAAATTTCACAAGTAGACTCTTAAATTCATTTTTCTAATTTTGAATTTCAACCAATATGCATAAATTTCCAAAATGAATAATCCAATTCATTTCAACACAATAATATAATTTAACACAATCTAATTTAATTAATTAATAAAATAATCTTAACCCAAGATTAAATCATTTTATTAATTAAATTAAATTAATTAATAAATCAAACAACATCTCTAATGTTATAACCTGATTAATATAATCAATAACTTAAATACCCAGCACCATTTAATTGCCTCTTTCTAACTTGAATTTAAATAATGAAGAGAGAGAACAATAATCAAAGTAACACAACCTGACAAACAACTAACGACATACAAGGACTAGGGTGATGACTTGGCACGGAAAACCTAGCTATTATCTCCAAATCAAATATTGTAGGGCATTGAACATGCTCTCACCTATGAAACTAGGTGGAGTCGATGTCCTGTACCTATCAACCTACAAATCAAGTAACAACAACATATAGTATAAACAACATAAAATACACACCGTGAAGAGGAAATCATGAGATCGTAGGGCACTCACAAGCGAGTGATGCGATCCATCCCCTTCACCAATACACTGCAAATAACTGACAAATCTAACATACTAGTATAATCCATGGCATAATCATCTTTAATTCAATTATCCACTATGCTAATCCAAAGCATGACATAATGATAACATCAAAAGAATAGACCATCACACTAAAATATACCATTCGCATAACTTACAGATAACGATCAAATAACAACTGATTTCTAAATCAAAGTGCAAACAGAAAGCACAACATAATCAAACATAACACTGTTCGGTCAAAAGAGAAAAATGGAGGGGTCTTACATCCTCCCCCCTAGGGTTAGGCTTACTCCTAGAAGCCTGCAACTACCCCTAGTGCAATCTTCATACAATCACACAAAACCAAGGGTTCCAAAATGAACCACTCAAACCTCAACATATAAACAACAGCAACCCGTGACATATACAATTCAGCCAAGTACAATGCCAATACAAACAACACAACATGGTGGAGCAACCACCAACCAAGTCTCCAAAACACATATCCAAGGATGATCACTCATACTACACATATGAACCAATACACATCACTCAAAATAGCGGCATACCAAACTAGGATAGAAGAATCCATTAACCAAGAACAACTAACCAACTCAAATAAATCCAACAAGACCACAATGACCTATCTCTTGAAGTATAAGGTGATCAGCCTCCAAGAGATAGTCTTCACACCATGGTGAGTAGTGGTTCCTAGCTGCAAACAACCCCACATACCCCATCCTTAACATTTCCTACATGTACTTCGTCGTACACACTCACCAAGTCCGTATCATACATCCTTGGAGAGGAATTACAATACAACACATAACCGACATTGAAAACAACAAAGATAACTAGCTTAGCCACCAAGTTCATAAAGAAGATAAAATCAAAGTTCCATTTCAACAATAAAGAAATAAATACGCGTAATTTCAACACTGAATCAAATTTATAACCACTAGGGTTATAAGAAAATAAGATCACAAGTTGTGGCTAAACCTTCACAATCAAATATAAACAAAGTGTCGATCCTCACAATCAACCGAAAAGAATCATCAATAATCGAAAGAAAGTTCACAATCTTCAAAATTTCACTATACAACAACTTTGTGACTAGTTACTAGCCACAAAACAAGGGAGGAAACAACATTTGACAAGAATGATAACAACCCTTATGTGATGTGGAACGAGCACGCAATCCACATGACCCAGAGTGTATCCATGACACTCAAAAAAGATACATTTAATGGTTTCTTGTACTTACAAGGGTACCACTACAAACATCCAATTCCATAACTCATGGGATACATATCAAAACTTCCCAACCAAAAACTTTTATCATGTTTCCTTCATGCTACTCTTTTCCAAAGAGTACATCATGCTAAAGTAGAAGCCATGAACACGTGATCACTTAACCATTCTACTAACAATTCGCAGGGACTACACAGTGGGCACTAATGTACCCAAAGAGCCTAGTGTTTAAACCTGGCTCTGATACCATGTGTAACGCCCCACCATGCAACCCTAGAGGATGATGCAAACAACTACTTAAACAGGCTATTTTTTTTTTGTTTAAGTACAATTATTATACAAGTTCGCTTCCCAATGCAACCATCCCCTAAGGTTACGAGACTGAATCTACTTAACAACCCACAACAACAACATAAATGAAACCATAACAATTATCTACTCAAGATAATAAGTACACATACATTCCATACAAGACAAATTACATCCAAACATAGTAGATAACTTTCAAACTCATTTATGCATAATTAAATATTACAATTAAAACTCTCATTCCTCGAATGAGACAAGTCCAATAACATAAATTACAAATTACATCTTTCCACCTCAATAACATAGAGGGGTCAAATAGTACAAGATCAACTGAAATGAAATAAGCAGAACTGAAGCTGAATCCGACGAGCTCTCCAACTGGAAGTCTTGTCCACATGAACATGAAGATAGAACCCAATGGATTTAGGTGCACGCCACCCAACCAAGTGGAACCCAAAGGCCCACCCCCGTGCTAGGAGATAGTAACAAGGAATCCTAGCCAAGACCATCTACCTCTAGACATAGGCTAAATCATCACTGAAGTAAACCGAAACATCCAGTCACATGAACCTTACAAGTACATCCCAAGGTACAACTCAAATATCATGCAAGTACAACACAAGTACAATTCTACATGGTCACATTGCTTTGAGAAATAGAGCAAATCAAGTATGTCAAGAGAACCATACACATAATAAACAAATACCACTATGGTCACATCAGGTATGTTACAGAAACCATACCAGCAATATAACAAAGGCCGACTGTTGTCCTAGATAGAGTGTCATTGCATAGCTCGTCATGGGTTATCCTTGGGAATCTTCCTAGCCTCTGCCCCCCCCACAAGAAAAGGGTTATCCTAGTGAGCTTTACCGAATCTCGGCCCCCATACTCACTCATATGGAGCCAAATACCTTTCATATAGACAAGATAGATGACCTTGCCATTACAAGCCTAACCGAGTACTTAGGTCCATGAGTGAGGCATTAAAACATTTTGATAAGTGAGAAGTTAGTCCTAAACTTCTAAGTATTGTTTTAGTTATCACTTGATTAAATCACTTACAACGAGTTATCCTTGGCACCCCTTCGGTGTGCTGGCCCCCGTTATAAGGCACTCTTCTACTGGACAACACATACACACCATCCAAACATCTATGGAACCAAGGTGCAACAAACAAGATAACACGTCCACTCCTTTCTCAGGAATCAACAAAGATGAACCCATCTCCAAACACTGGAGGAAACATCAATAAGAAAAATGGCTCCTGACAGCTCCTGACAAGGAGGCACACACTACAAAATCCACTCCTTTTTCAAGAGGTACAAATGTCCCCGTTCGTGAAAATCGGGTACTAACATAGACACAATCAGTCGACATCACAAGACGACAACCCCCAACCTTTAGGGTCTTCTGGAAGACTTATAGATTAAAGACATTTAACCCTTTCCCCAAAACATGAACTCAGAGGAAATAATCACGAAGGCAAGTTGTGACGAATTAAACTAATTTGGATATATTAAATCCATTCCCTGAATTAACATTCGGTAATTTCTTGCAATTATATAAACAAATTTAGAATACGTCTTTTTAGACAAGAGAGAAATTAAACTCAGTACTTAAATCCCTAATTGCCTTAAATAATTCAAATAAGCATTTACATCTACGATTCAAAACTTATCATTTTAAATAGCCATGTCTCCTTTCAAAAATAAATCACTTTTAAAAACAATTAATCTTCCTGTAAACTCATTACAGATAAATTAAATATTTTTCGCTTAGAATAATATTTGAAAAAAAATAGAGAAATGATTTAATTTCAACTAATCAGAAAAAAATTATTTTAATGCAATACTATTGGTCCTTTTGCAAAAATGTATCGTTTACCCTTTCAACTATATTACTTTAAAAAAAAAAAATCTTCAACTATAAATAAATATATCTAATATTCTAATAATATATTATACAATATGAATTATTAATATATATGTATTTTAATCATATACATATTAATAATTTAATATTATAATATAATAATAAAATATTAAAATAAATTTTATTTATTTTAATTTTTCTTAAAAAAAACACTTATGCATTAAATAGAGGCGCATACACCTCGGGCCGTGTGCCATGCAAGACAAGGGTGTATACCTCGGGCCATGTGCCATGGATAAGGGTTAGGGCGACCACGGTTTTTCCTTAGCCGCGCACGGGTTACACAGGCCGCAGTTTCGGAGGCGACAGAATGGAGAGGCGACCGAGGTTTTGGTGGGCGAACTCACCACATAGTGGGGCAACGGCAGTTGTTGCATAGCCGACCACCCCTAGTGGTGGCGCAGTTGTGCTTAGCATAGTTGTCCACCACCAGCAGTGGTGGCTATATGAACAGCAGCCGCGGGTTGATGCTGCGGGGGTCACGCTGGTGTGACTCCCCCCACACAACTCCTAGGGGGTGCAGTGGGGGTAGAGCCCCAGCCCCCCATAAACTTTATTTATTTATTTATTTTTATTTTATTATTTATTTTTATTTTCTTAAAAGACCTGTGGATTTCTCAAAATCCGCACCACAACTAGGCATAAATGAAAATATATTTTGGCAGCATACTTTTAATAACCCAACATTAAATATATACTATATATATATAAACACACACACACACACACACACACACACACACACACATATATATATATATATGAATATATTGATTAACTCATTCTTTTCTTGATTTGCAACACAAATTGAGAGACTAATTTTCAAAAACATTTAATTGCAGCTAAGAACACAAAGATTTTCTTGAAATAATTCATATCTCAACATGGATTTTAGCAAACAATAAAAACTTAAGGCATGAACCTGATTATCCAAGAACTTGAGAAGACCCAGGTGGAGCACAGATCCTTGCCTCGATTCCCTCTTCAAATCTGCCATTTCTTCAGATTCAACCCAAAACCCACAAAATGCGAAATTCTTCCTCCCTCCATTTTCAATTTTCCCAAAAAAACCCCATGGTCCAAAATTGAAGCCCATTTCAAACATAAGGATTCCAACCTAAAAAAATACAACAACCCCCTAATAACTTCTTCAAAACAGAAAATAAGATAAATATCTAATTTCTTTAATTTTTTTTTAATTCAAACTTCTAATTTTGACTTTAAATCATTTTCATAATTTTCAATTCCAAATTTCACAAATAGACTCTTAAATTCATTTTTCTAATTTTGAATTTAAACCAATATGCATAAATTTCCAAAATGAATAATCCAATTCATTTCAACACAATCTAATTTAATTAATTAATAAAAATATCTTAATCCAAGATTAAATCATTTTATTAATTAAATTAAATTAATTAATAAATCAAACATCTCTAATGTTATTACCCAATTAATATAATCAATAACTTAAATACCCAACACCATTTAATTTCCTCTTTCTAACTTGAATTTAAATAACAAAGAGAGAGAACAATAATCAAATTAACACAACCTGACAAACAACTGACGACATACAAGGACTAGGGTGACAACTTGGCACAAAAAACCTAGCTATTATCTCCCAATCGAATATTGTATGGCATTGAACACGCTCTCACCTGTGAAACTAGGTGGAGTCGATGTCCTGTACCTGTCAACCTACAAATCAACTAACAACAACATATAGTATAAACAACATAAAATACACACCATGAAGAGGAAATCATGATATCATAGGGAACTCACAAGCGAGTGATGCGATCCATCCCCTTCACCAATACACTGCAAATAACTGACAAATCTAACATACTATTATAATCCATAGCATAATCATCTTTAATTCAATTATCCACTATGCTAATCCAAAGCATGACATAATGATAACATTAGAAGAATACACCATCACATTAAAATATACCATTCGCATAACTTATCGATAACGAACAAATAACAACTGATTTCTTAATCAAAGTGCAAACAGAAAGCACAACATAATCAAATAGAACACTGTTCAGTCAAAAGAGCAAATAGAGGGGTCTTACACAACATACATATACTTTTCATTTTATATTGTGTGTCTCTTGTTCATTCTGCAAATCAATATATATGTGTGTATCCTTTGCCTATCGTTTCAAAATACAAACAATGGTACTGGTTACTCATTTTCTACTACATCTTATTGAATTTGTAAATGAATGTGTACAATGTTAGTTATATATATATAACACATCTTATTTAATTTTTAAATGAATGCGTATAATGTTATATATAACACAACTTATTGAATTTGTAAATGAATGTGTACAATGTTAAATATATAACATTGTACACATTCATTTACAAATTATGTCTCTTGTCTCTTGTTCATTCAATAAATTCATATATATGTGCATATCCTTTGCCTATCCTTTCCAAATGAAAACAATGGTATTGGTTAATCATTTTCTCCTGTATCTTTCAGGATCCATGAAGGTTTTATTCGCTGATTGAAAAATTATTACTACCTCTTTATGAAATAAATCATTCCTCTTCAATGCCTTTTTTCCATGCGTTGTTTTACTTTGTCGGCTCATGGTGGTTGGTTTTTCGAATGAGTTTTTTGGAGTTAAATGAATATTTCTTGTTCTCAATTTATTATACACCATATATGTTAAAACCCTTGCTTGGTTTATTCAACATCTATCTGAAAATGCACTTTTGTGTTCTTATGCATAAGGAATTATTGTCATGAAACCCTTGGTTACTTTTTTGTGCATATTTCTGAAAAACGAAGTCTATAATCATTCTACCTCTATTGAAATTTATATCTTATCACTGTTAAATACAACAAAAGTTCTTTCATTTACTGTACATATGTGTCTTATATGTTGATGGATACATATGTTTCTATAGATATAATTACACAAATATATGTATACATTTAAAGAAATTGTACATATATATTGATATATATACATTCATATATCTATGTATATATAGATATATATATGTATACATAGTTACATGTAAACATATATCTATACAAATACATATACATACATCTATATGTATGTATATATGTAAACCTAAATAAAATGATGGAAAAGAATGGGATACCCAATACAAAAACAATAGTCGTATGCAATAATCGGAACCGAAATGCAGTTTAATTGGGGTGTAATGGTTTTGGTGTCCACTGCTAAATTTTGGTGATTAATGTGTAGGTGTGATTTGTAATGGGCACAAAAATAATTTTAAAAGGTGCTAACATGAATTAAACACATTGAATTTTGAGCAGATTTGAATGATAAAATAGTTTTAATTGCATGTTAATAGTGACACAATTAGCGCCTTTTTTTTTTCTTCAATGTATATCAGTGATTTTATGTGTAATTATATCTGTGTAATTATATGTATACACACATATACATATATATATATGCATATGTGTGTATACATATAATAACTAAGATAAATATATACTTATATAAATTTTTGTACATACACATATGTTTGTTGTTGTCTATTCTTCATGGTGTGAGGTAATGAGAAACATCATTCTCTTTTTAGAATGGAAACAATGGTACTCCTAGATTTTTTGGTTGTTTCAATAATGCTTTCAACTTCTTTTTACTGCTTTCAACATTGTTTATCTAACACTTTATGACTTACAATGTATAGGATCACTGATAATTATGACACCAGGACAAAAGAGGAAAAGATCGAGTGGGAGGCACTTAATTAGAGTACCTACTGGAGTGAGGTTCAATGCTCTAGATTTTTTTGATGAAGATCCAATAATCAACATGAAGGACGATGCTATTTTCAAAAATGCAGAACATACAAATGAAAATGATGGTTTTGAACATGTTCATAATATTGAGGTAGAAATGGAACCACCACTTGTTGATCATGTGACAACCCTAGATCTACGCATGGGAAGTTGGACTATGCATCACATGGAAAAATCCATTGCAGACAAGGAGGACAATCAAATGTCAATCATAGGTTGAACAATCAAATGGGGAATCTCACCTAGCTGTTTGGGGGCGTGGATCAATGGTGTGACATCCACAAAAAGGAAGGGGCCATGAACAATCCTATCTAATGAAGAAGAAGCTAAAATTATGTAGTGGTGTAAAGACATGGCTAATATTGGCCATGGACTTCAAGTCTCACAACTCAAGTCAACAGTGGCCCAAATGGTTAGAGCGAGGCCTAACCCATTCACAAATGGGATACTAGAGAGGTCATGGTGGGTTGGATTTTGTCAAAGGCATCTCGATCTGAAAATTCAAACACCAGAAGGAGTGCACACAAATCGAGCTATAATGCTATGTCCCAAAATAGTTTCTTCCTTCTATGACAACTTGGAAGAGTTGTACAAAAAACATAATTATGGGTCTGACAAAATATGGAACTATGACAAAACAGAGGTGCAAGTTGGAAGAAATTGTGCAATGAGAGTTATTGCAAAAATGGGGATGAAATGTGTTCCACAATTAGTTTCTAAAAGAAGAGAATGTATCACTGTTCTAGCTTGTGTTAGTGCAGTAGGTCAAGCTATACCTAGCAACTATTTGTTCAAGTCCAAAAGGAACATTAGAAACTATATTATTAACTAAAAGCCAAGCACATGCATGGAAATCCAAGAGCATGTTTGGATGACCAAAGAATTATTTATGAAATGGTTGAAACACTTTGCAAGAAATATCCTAGGAGGGGTGTCACCAACAAATAGACAGTTGCTCATCTTTGATGGTCATAGCACCCATGCTGCATTTAAAACAATCAAAGAAAAAAAGACTATGACAATAGATTTTCTAACACTTCCAACACATTGCAGTCACAAATTGCAGCCCCTTGAAGCTAGTGTATTCTCACCATTCAAAAACTACTTAAAACAAAATAGGAGTATATGGATCTCTACACATCCTCAACTTGACATTGGAAGGGAATAGCTGGCAAAAATTTCCAACAAAGATTTTGCACAAGCTTTAACTCCTAATAATGTTGCAAGTTGTTTTAGAAGAATAAAAATTTGACCATTAGATCGAAATGAACTTGACTTCGATATGGGGCCAAACAAAGATTTCATGGTTGAAGATGAAGGAACCACATTGGGAGCATAAATAGAGGGTGAGAGAATTGAGGATGAGGCATGGTTCATGGCAGCAAAGACTTGTTTGGGGATAGAAAATTGGAATGAGGAACATATTGGAAAATTTGTGGAAACCTTTACTACAATAAATCTTCTATTTCTAACAAAAAAATAAGGATATTGCACAAAAAATATTGAGGTAATAGAAATTAAAAAAGAACCTACAATTCAAACATGTAATCAAGCAGCAAAAAATGAAGAGAGTCTCAATCTTCCATTTGAATTTCAAGATGTAGCTTTCAACCTAGGGGTGCATCTGAATTTCAATCAAGGGGATGAAGGGTTCTCCATGCCATAACCAACACATGTTGATTCTGAAGAGGTCATCCATTACTTCATGACTGGGATAAATTGGGATTGAAATGATGAAGTGGATGGAGTGGAAGGTAATGCCTCTAGTGATGAAGAAGTTGACTATGTGCCATGCACATAAGTTGACGACCAGCAACCAGAAGGAGGGAGAATTTTTTTTGCCACTCCGAACACAAAGGGTGCACCAATCATCAAATAGAGGTCACAATGGGGTGGTACGCCTAAGGAAGCAATCTCAAATTTTCAAATTAGATGAATTGTTCAATCTACTGAATGAACAGGAGGAACAAAAACAAAGAAAATAATAATTGCAGCAAAGGAAAAGCAATGGCTGAAAATAAGGTAGAAAGAGAAGCAAACATGGCATCAAGGGAGGTAAAGAGATTGGAGTATGCTACAAAAAAATAGAAAATTATAGAGGAGAAGCTTAGGTAGTGACAACAAAAGGAGTTTGAAAGGGAGCAATAAAATATTGCTTGACAATTAAAGGAAACCCAAAAGTAGGTGGAAAGAGCAGAAAGAAACATAAGAGTACTCCTACAACTCATCTTCCAACTCAAAATCCAATTTTAAGGGACATGATTAACATTTTTGCACCAGCCTTTTCTGCTCTTAGCATCCTACAAAATGGATCTTTTGAAGGTTTCTCTCAATAGTTACAACTCAATCTAGAGGCAAATCAAGCATTTCTTGCTTGTATAGCAAGTGCCATGTAGAACAATCAAAAGTCCTTAACATCTTCTCTAGTTGATGCAGAGTTAGTTGACATCCAAGGACCCACCACTTCTTAATCAAATCTATGGATGTCTGATTAGGATTTTTTGTTGTGAAATTTTTGACTTTGATGTGTGCTAGTGTGTTTTTCGTAAAACCGAATGCTAGTCTGTTGTATTAGATAGCCAAAGGATACTAGTATGTATTTTTGTAAAATTGAATGCTAGTCTGTTGTGAACTTTTCTACTTTGATGTGTGCCATTTGTTGGTATTTTTTATAACAACCCAAGTAGAACTCACAAAAGCTTCTATGAACTTGCCATACTCAATTATTAAAGTCTTGAAAGCACTATGCCAACTTGACGAGAAGATAGCAGTAAAGCTGCTATCTCTCCTACTTTTCAGACTCTGTAAGATCCATGAGGGTTTTCCTAAAATATGTTGTCATTTATGATCAAAATGATTTGTTCATACATGGAAAAACAACAAATAAAATCCCGTCAGTGTTAAAAGAGATAAACCTTCAAGAAATTGGTTGCTTCTTAAAAGAGTTTAGATCTATTTAACAAGGAATCAAAATTATACCTAAGTGTATTGATATGAGTTATTTGAATGAAATTTCTTGAAGCCATTACACAAAATATGAAGGACGAAGAGCAGTCAGAATTCTAGTGCCATATCCTAAAGCACGGAGTCAAAAGGAAACTGAACTACAGGGTAACTTTCATCTAAATTACCTATGAGCTATATGAATAGCATTACCATCCATATATCAATACTTGAATTTATTACTCCTTGATAAATCCTATGTGTTAATTCGCATAAACTTATTGGATAATTAAAGCATTTAACCAGTCCTTTGAACCAGAGCTATAGTCAAATGTAATCCACAGTAAATAACAAATGGAAATTAATGAAAATCATCTTGGATCGATACTTCATTAATAATTCATGAAAACTATTACAATAGGAGAGAAAATAGACTCAAAACAATCACAAGGTTAACATAAGTATGCTCAAGAACCCCATGATTTACTAAGTTCTCAAATTTGACTCATAACTTCAAAACCTGGACATATTCTTCTCTCTATACTACTTGACTCTTATCTTACGTATCTTGAGTAATTTTAATAGACCTATCTCTCGGTCTAGAATTCCCTTTTATAAAAAAACAAAGGAGCCAACAAGCTTCAGGCCGGAGAGTACACCTGTCTATTTTTTATTGGACAACTAGTCTCTAATCAATTATCTTTACATCATTTGTTGGTAAGAGAGGAAAATCCAAAACAGAGATGATCATTATTTTGTCGTGGAGAAAGAAAAAATTGTTGCTCCAAGAGTCACTCTCCTTACACCGAAGCATCTTTTAATATTTTTTACACTCATTTCATTTGAACAATCTGTACTTAAATTCAAAAAGAGAATGCATTTTAAAATATAATATCTAAGGCCAGACCTATAGTTTTCATGACCAAATTGCAATTCTCAGTCAGGACATTCACAATTCAAGCTCATTAGTGAACACCCTTTTCCATGACTCGAAATCCTCTTCAGATGGCCAATTGAAAGCCACCACCTAATCCACCATGTTTTGGTAAGGTGCATACTTTACCATCAATGACATGGCCATTTTATCAAAGTTCTCCAGGAAACTAATGACAAATGACAACTTTTCCAATGTGTTTTCTAGCATGCGGATATCAGCATTTTTGCATATCTCATGTGTTTGAGCAATCATTATATTATTCATCTGCTCCTTCCATGCTTGCAAAGGCTTGACCTTATCCTGACTATGCAAAATATGAGGCAGTGGAGTCAAGTCCTTTCCATCATAAATATCCTTCAATGTTTTGATTTTGGACTCCATAGGAGCAGCAGACCCCTGGAACTTTTGCTCCACAAAACCCCGAAAAAATTGATATGTTGTCATGACTGTAGGGTATTTGTCCCCATGTTGTTTTTCCCCAGCTGTCATAAATTTTAATTTCTCCATTCTAGGGCCCCATCTATTTAGCAAAGGGATAGCCAATTCTCTATCCCTTGGAAACAATTTGAGTGCTTGCAACATCAAGGCATATTTTTCATGAACATTGTTTAGCTTACTCTGGACCCGTTTCTATAAATGCCTTAACATAGTATCAACAATTTTTGAGTTTTTCCTTCCTGCTGCATCCTAGATTTGGTTTACCATCTCCTTATATTTTTCAACTTGCTGGATTAACTCTTCCCTAGAAAGATCTCCACCTAAGCCATTGGCCTTTTCAATTGCAATGGGCACTTGTCCCATATTATATGGGACGATAGCCCAAGATTGCTTTTGTGTAGAAGGTTGGGGTTGTTCTACTAGTGGGTCAAAAACATTATGGATAAAGCTAGTCTACCTTTGAGACCTCAAGGTTTCCATCAATTGTTTCAGTAAGGCCATCTCAGTTTCCAATTCTACCACCCTTTGCTGACTCTTATCATACTCAATAATAATGTCATTATACTGGCTCCTCAAAGTATCTCAGTTTTTAGTTAAGTCCTTCACATTTGCCCTAGTGAATTTGGCAACATTCACCACCATGTCAACAACCTCCAATGTAGGAGTGTCAACAACTCTTTTCACAACCAAATGACCACTAAAGTCAGATATTTTTGCAACAATAGGTTTTTGAGACCCAGTGGTTAGTGACCATATTGCCAGAGCATCCCATTCCTCACTAAAGGCTGATCCTTTAAGTGCCAATGCAGCCTCCTCCTTTGTTGCAAGAAGCATCCTATTGGTCCTTCTTACTGTGTCAAATACCACAACATCAACAATATCCCATTTAGGGAGTAGCAATATTCCACACTTTTGAACCAATGCCCTACCCTACTCAGGTGTGATTTCCTTAAACCTTTCCTTCATTTTCACTCTAACCCTTGATTGAATTACCTGCTCTAGGAGCTCTAGATGCAGACTTCTCTCATGTGTTACCTTCTCAAAATATAGTGAGAGATGAGCTCTCCATACAAAATATTTAAAAGCACAAGTATGAACAAAAGAGTCATCCATCATGAACTCTTTGTAAGCCTCCATCCTCAAATCATCATTATTTGTAATCCCTTTGATCTCATCCTTCCCTAATCTTAGGGTTATTGTTCCTGAACTCATTATAATGTTAGATGGGTCTAGTGGCATCTCCAGATTCATTTCATTTGGAGTTAGAATGATTTATTTCTCATCATTACCCTCTTGGCCAACATCCCCCACATAATCAGTCCTCTACCTCTTTGGGGATGGTGGGTGAATATGTTCTGAAAACCTTGGAGGAGAATCTAGGTCAACAATACCTGGAATTGATTGCCTTGGGACAAATGGTGTTCCAGTCATTGTAACCTCTTCTATCTTGCTTCCCTTTCTCCTATAAAATACCTTTATCTTCTTTTGAGGCTGATAAGTAGGCCTCTCTTCAACTCTTACCTTAGGGTACTCCTTAGTAATTTGTGATTTTCCCCTTTCTTCCACTATCCTTTCATCCTTTAAGACCCCTACCAGACTCTCAAAGTTGTCAAGAGCATAAATTTTCCTTACTAAGCTCATCTTTAGCACTAGGTATAGGATCAAAACGAGGTATCTTTTCCTGTTTACTTCTCACCATTTTTGAATAGGCACTGAACATTTCCTTTCTGTCATCCTATAAGTTCATATCAAAAATGTTCTTGACGATATCTTTAGGAAAGTAAAAGTTGTGGACAAAGGTCCCAATTCGGTGCTTAGCCTTCATTTGGGAGATAAAACTCTCAAGATCATGATTCCTAGGGCGTACAGTCCTTAGCCTATATGGCTTGAGCAATAAGTACAAATTCCTCCACCCTCCCTTTTTCATGACAAAATTGGTAATAGCTATGTATTCAGGGAAGAAAGATCCTTTCTTTTGTTGAACAAGAAAATGGAAATCCTAAGATGCTCCCAACTGCCTCATGATTTCTATGAAACCAGGTCTAAGGGGACCTCCCTTGGTAGAACAAATAGGGTGGCATTTGTGCCAAAAACCCTGAAAACTATTGTGTTGTGATTGGGGATAATATCCCTGCAGTTATGTGTTAAATTCAGCTCAGGCCTCCTCTCCATAGGTCTTAGGAAATCATGAATTTCCTTTGGAATCTTGGGGGAATAAAAAACCAAGGCCTTTCTTAACTTGGATCCGTAAACATTGTGAAAGGTTACATAATCAAACTTATGATCATGCATGTCTAGGACCTTGGTCCAATACTAGACAGGCTTCTCAATGTCTCCTTCCCTTTTCTTCAATTCCATGTCTTTCTCAAACATAGTTTGACACCTATACAAAAACAAGTGAATTAGCACTGGAAACCATTTGAATCCTACCCAATTCTTCCATAGCTTCAAGGCTATCAAACTTGAATGCATTTTCTCTGCAAGGTAAGTGGAAAAATCGTATACCACGTTATAGCCCAGGTGTTGGAGCTTTACATACATATACATCACTTCGATAGGAAAATTCTTCTTCAAATTTATCCCCAGGACCTGACACAATGCACAAATAGTATTCTTGAAATGGACGGTGAAATAGTCCACTGGGAAAGGTTCAGGCTCATTCCTACCAATAACAACTTTCCTCTAGTTCTTGCCTCTTCCTAACACAACCAAATGGGGTATCAAAAGGGATTTTCTAAACAAAACCTTGGTGTTTCTTTACTCCTCCCTGAAAACCTTCAAGTTGATAGGGATCATATCTTGGCTCCATTCATGCAAACTGAAAATATTTGCAATTTCCTCCCTGGTTACTTTAATCATTTGCTTGCCAAGATGTGTTCTAACCATTTCGGCTATAGGGTCATACCTCATAGCAATATCCTTCAATAGGTATACATCCTCATAGACATTGGGTACCACCATCTTACCCAGGTCCAATCTCCATGGATTACATAGAGGAACTGCCAAATTTCTATTCCTAAACCAGTTGGAAAACAACTGCCAACCCGTGTATGACAATTTGGCATTGCGAATTGCACACTGCTTATCCACTACTCCTTCCAAAAGCAAGGGCCTATAGAAAAATACTTTTCCCTCTTGCTTCTTCCTTGTAGAAGGCTTCATCAAATCAATAACATCTTGGGAAAAACCCCTAGATGTAGCTTCAGAACCAGCAATTCGTGCCTTGGGTGCCATTTACACCAAGCAGATGATAATTTGAGCTAGGGTTTGCTTATTTTTTAAATGGAAAAAATTACACTTTTCTTTCTATTGCCACCACAAAAAATTCTTTTACATTCAAAATCTATAGCAATTACCTAGACAAGCTCTAAAAGCGAATTTACTCAAACAATTCTTTAGGAACCAGAAAAAAAATAGTCATCAACTGTTCAATAAGGAATGCTAACACCTTCTGAAAACACAAGAAAAGGCGTATGTACTACTTACTGTTTATCTTGTAGAGCGTCAAATGCAGTGAGACTGGAGAATTGCAATAATGGCTTGCTTTACTTTGGTACCAAATAATTCTTGCTCAATCCAGAAATGTAGCACTAAAATAGTAATTTACTGACCCTTTTGGCAGTTAATTATGCAGGCCGAGTCAAACTCGACCATTACTATTCACTCACGTGAGATAGAATGGCTATAGTACAACACTAGTTCATTTGAAAATGAGTCGTTGATCAAAAGCAATGTTGGCTAGGCGAACGACCCAGATTAAGTCAAAATGATTTGAAAATTTCCACATCTGTCTCCCAATCATTAGGTGAATAGGAAACCCACCTATCAGGCACCACATCAGCATGGAAAGGGTCCCACCATGATTGTTGATCGATAACACCAACGTCCATGCATCAACAAATTGTATACCTGGCAACATTATTAAAACTGAAGTTTTAATTGCGTGAGGTTAGCGAGGAACAATCGTGATGCATCGACAAGTACACAGTTGTTGGCATCAACATCTATCCTCGGCCATCAATCAAAATTGGTCCCCTCCATAAAACACAATAGGTGGCAGCATATCACAAGCCTCGTAGTATTTGACATGACATGAGCAAGAACCTTACGAGGTATGCGATGAACAGTTAAGATTAGGATTATTTCATCTAATGGCCACCTATTCTACACATGCAAAATAGTTATTCTTAAAGAAGGGGACCAACTAGGTGGATGGGAAAATGACCCTCAAGGTCGAAAAGATTATTCAATGGTTAATTTATAGCAATTCATTGGCCCAAAACCATAGGAATAATAATACCATGATGCAAAAACTGAAAGTTCGGGTAAAAGGGGCTGGTAAAGTCACAGAAAAAGAGGGATAAAACACCACTTAAGTGGCTAATCACCACCGATAACAAGTCAACACTCAAAAAGAAAATCCCAAGACCCAAACTAGTTAGAGGTAACGTGAAAACATACCACAGAGGGGAAGAACACAAAAAGCTCCACCACCAGTGTCTTTTTATAAAATTGAAGAATCCCTGTCTTCTTTAGAACTTTGTCTTAATCATGTTTATGTTGTAATAAATTTGATTTCATCCTAGGCATGTTTTGGGAGCTTTCCAAGTTGATGATTTATGCTTTATGTGATTCAAAATTGGTTTTGTGTTGGTTGTATTCATCTATCATTTTGCTAGATATGTTTTTGTAGTATTCATCTAACTAACATTCTTGAAAATTTAATGTAAATAAAGAAATGTATGTAATTGAAATAAAGAAAATTATGTACACACATATATATAAATATATATACACACAACTATGTATATGCATCCATATAAATATGTGTATATGTATGTATATACATAGTTGTGTGTGTGTTTGTGTGTATATATATGTATGTATGTATGTATACACAACTAAGTATATGCATACATATATATAACTATATATCTATATGCAACATATCCATAGATTGTAAGTGTAAGTGTAAGTGGAAATAAATCTAATTGTAAAATGAAAGTGTAAGTTTACAATGAATAAGAAAAATGAATACTATAAATGAACAAAATGTCTACCAAGTCACAACAAAAGTAAAGTCATTGTCATCTTGCAATTTTACATTCTCTTTACAACCTCCTTAGTTGTGTATACATACATGCATACATACATACATAATTTATATATACATACATGCATACATACTTATATATATGTATACATACATACATTCTTATTTATATATTTACATACATACATACATACATACTTATATATATGTATGTATGTATGTATGTATGTATACACAACTAAGTATATGCATACATATGTATATCTATACATCTACATGCAGCATATCCATAAATTAATCTATTTAAAATTATAAATTTTTCAACACTTACACTTGGAAATCAATCTAATTGTAAATTGTAAGTGTAAGTTTACAATGAATAAGAAAAATGAACATTATAAATGAACATAGTGTCTTAGGGTCACAACCAAAGTAAAGTCTTTCAAGACTTTTCCTGAATTGTCATCTTGCAATTTGACATGCGTGCCACAGTAAAAAAAATATAATAGAACAAACAAAAATGGATAATATTTATTGAAATTGTAATGATGGATAATTTCTTGCAAGATTTAAAAGTGGATTAGTAATACCTACAAGTAAACAAAACATCAAACAATAGAATGCAAAAGAGAAATGTAAAGAAATGCAAGAACTAGAAATATCTCACTCATTCCTATGCTCCATGACTGACTTCCATTGCACCTCCTCAAGCTTGTTGTGATAATGGATGCCCTCAGATTTGTGAGAAAATTCTATGTGTCTAGCCCTAGCAAAGCATTTGAAGGATTTATTGAAATAACTCTATTATGAAAATTAGAATTTTACTTCTATTATGCAAATAGTAATATAAGCCTAAGATATGAGAATGCCAAAAATAAAAATAGATTAAGCAATGATCGATCCCAAAAATGAGATCAAAATTGTCATTCTATAGAAAATGCAATCTTGAATGAACGAATTATATGAGATATTGAGAAATGCCCTAGAATCAATGGTTAAGATTCAAGGTGACAACTCTCAATTAGGGTTAGGGCAACAATCCCCAAATGTGTGGACAATATTTAATTAGTAACCTTGAGATGAAATTAGTAAATATCAGAAGATAAGGGGATGAGATTTTAGAAAATCAGTAATTTTAGAAATTACTTGATTTGTAGAAGAATATTTCCATTTTGAATTAATTAATTCAAAATATGGATTTTGTGATGTAATAAGTAATTGATTTTTGAAATTAATTACTAAATGAAGAATTAGTTGACTATGGGAGACATTTTTAAATGATTTGTTTTATTAAAAAATATAGAAGTGTCACATGCAACAATTAAATAGTTAAAAAATAATTATTTAATTTATAAGAAGTAGTTAATTAATTAAATAAATTATCAAATCTATTTAATTAAGAGAATTTAGGAATTAGTGACACATTAAATAAATATATTTTAAATATATTTATTTAATAATCAGGAGGACATTAATGATAAGGATTAATTAAATAAATAAGACTTTATTTAATTGCAAGAAGACTTTGATAATTAGTGACAATATTAAATAAATAAATAAGATTTATTTACTTAATAATCATGAAAAATGAAAGATCATGAATTAATTAAAAAATTATAAATTATTTAATTAATAGTTGTATGTGGGTTAGAAACATAATTATAATGTCATAATCATGTTAGAATGAAAGGTGGTAAAATAGTGGTCGTAGGCCTAAGTCATTTTTAGGTGTCTACATTTGCCCCTCTTTGTCATAATGGAACTTGTCACATTATGGCAAAGAAAACAAGTCCAAAATATGCCCCAGTGAAGGTACGGAGTGCCTATGCCCCCTTGGGAAAATTTTTGAATTTCGACCCGGGGTCAGAAAAATTTGGAAAATATCCCGACTAATTCAATTAATGACCAAAAAAGTGATGGCATGATCTCATTCAAAAATGGAGGACATTAAGCTAGCCAAAATGCCGATCAAAGGTGGTCAAATGAGCCTCTAGTAGAACCTACTAAGTCAAAACCCTAATTTTTAGCCTATAAATAGGTTGAAAAGGTCAATACAAGTGTCATTTGCTCATTTGTTAAATAGAAAATCTAGAAATTAGAGCTCAGAGAGACAATGGTGATTCCACTGGCTACACACCATGGATACTACGTGCAGACATTCCGACGACCTGAGGGCACAAAGGCACCGGTAAGTACTCTATCACCCTTGTCAAATTTTCAAATTAATGCATTTATTAGGGTTTTAGGGGGGGTCATCAAATTCGGTGCGACACAAATGATGTTGCGTAAACTGCAAACACCTTCACATTCGACGCATTTGATTGCATCACGATGCAAGTGCAATGGGTAGGCTAGATTTTTTGTGTGATTACGCATCCATAAGGGGAAATGATGCAATCGTTAGGTTACGACACAAGTGAGGATTTTGAGACACATTTGCCATTTTGCAACGCAATTGACAAGTCCAATGACATATTTGCAAAATCACAACGCAATTGTCAAGCCAAATGACACATTCATTGTTAGGTCACACATTTTCTATCTACAACGACACATTCATTGTTAGGTTGCACACTTGCTAGTGATAATGATGCATTTAACCTATTGCAACACAATTGTCATGCAGAGAGCCACAATTGGCTAATTATGATGCATTTGTGGTCAACACGATGCAATTGTAGTTTACCAAAGTTGAATTTTGTTGACCTTGTGCCGAGATTAGATTGGATGTACCCTTGTCTTTCCAATAGTAGTAAACTTTCCACAATGTTGCTCAATATGTGCTAATCCTTGGCCTTTCTTGTGCAGAGTTGGCTTGTGCTGATTTATATCCAAGAAAACCGACCGGCGACATTTGCCTTTAGAGATCGCCTGAACAATAGATAGAGGCAGTGAATGATGGCCCTAGGTCTGTACCATGTTACCTATATGCCCATTATTCATGCAAACAAAGGTTTGTTGACAGCTCTTTGTGAGAGGTGGCATTCAGAGACCTGTTCATTTCACCTACCTACTAGAGAGGCGATAGTGACCTTGGAGGATGTTTACCACATTCTTCGCATTCTGATTAGCGAAGAGAGAGTTACCTATGATCTGCACCAAGGGAAATAGGCCCTATCAGAGATTTATGAGGGTGCTAATGGTCCCTAGTTGGGCATGGACAGTTACGAGATCGGTTGGGACATTGTAGCCGACCGGTTTCCTAGGTTTGATGCCATGCTGATGACCTTGATTGCCGGATTACTAATCCCAGATCATCGTGGTCATGGATTTCCCATTGGATGGGGGGATGTACTTGTTCACATGCGAGGACAAAGGACTATTTTCGCTTGGGGTCCCTACTTGTTGGCCATGCTTTATCATCAGTTACATGAGGTTGTTTACCACTAGGGGCACAATATCAGTTGCGGCACTACCCTCTTAATGATCTGGGTATGGGAGCGCATTCCCATTTTTTGACCACCGGTGCAAATTCAATAGCTAGGTGATGGGATGCCTATGTTTATCTGTATGTGGGATTAGTTAGCTAGACTCGTGTTGGAGACACCAGATACTAGAATCATCGGATTGATACGATGATCATTTTTTTTTGGAGACTTTACAAAGATTGTGCTCAGTGGTCAGATGAGGATGGCCACTTATCCTTTTGCAGACAGTTCTAGTATTTGATTGGCCGCATGGTATAGACCCAGTAGATTATTGAGATGTACCTGCCCCAGTGGGTACTACGACAGTTTGGAGAGCAGTAGGTTGTGACAATAGGCACGACATAGTATGCTTGGTCTTCCAGGGAGACAATGTGGGGGCCGCCCATATCAGTGACAGTGGTCGAGCAACAGGTTGATAGTTTGGTGGTAGTTCAGTGGGTGTGGAGAGGGGGTCCAGTAGATCTAGGGACATCTGCTAAGTTTGATGCCTGGTGGTAGATTCATAGTCCCATCCCGTTGATAGATCCAGATGGTCCATCATCACTAGATCGGAGGTCAGTCATTCCACGCATATCAAGGAGAGGTCAGGGTGGCAGAGATGGAGGGAGAGATGGCAGAGGTGTCGGGGGTAGAGATGGAGGTAGAGATGGGGGAGACAAAGGAGGTGGGGGACATGATGGGGGTGGAGGAGATGGGAGGGGTGTGAGGAGGAGGAGGGATGGCGGAAGGTGGAGGCAGCCTAGGAGGGTTAGGAAGAGAGTGGGTGGTGTACCATTATCACCCATTTGAGAGGAGAGGGAGGAGAGAAAGTTGAAGGTGAGGGTCAACGAGGTCAGAGGGGGTGAGGAGGAGGTGGAGGTGATGGCCGAGGAGGAGGTGAGGGGTGGAGGAGAGAGTAGAGGAGGATCCACTTGTTGGGAACACCCTCTTGACATAGATGTGGAGGAGGTCTAGGCCAAGGAGGAGAGAGATGAGGAGGAGGAGGAGGATGAGGCAGATCAATGACTGTAGGAGTGTATGATCTTTAGGGATAACGAGGGTGACAGATCACCCATTTTTCTTGTCGATGCCACTATCGATCAGTGGATTATAGATTTGCAGAGAAGATATGATTTGGCCTTGTCTCAGAACAGGGCCTTGGCAGCAGAGTTAGAGGTCACCTGGGTGGAGAGAGATCAGGTTGTTCTCTTATGGTAGGAGTCAGAGTGGTGGGTGACAGAGTTTGTCGAGCTATGCTCGGGGCCGATAGGAGATATGGCTAGAGAGTTGGCTAGGATAGTAGAGAGCAGGGGGCAATACATGGCTCTATATGAGCAGTTTGTTCCACCAGATCGACGAGACCCAGGTTTGTCTCGATCCTATAGTAGGATAGGCAGTGGCAGCCAGACACACAATAGCAATAGATATCATAGCAGTAATCACACTAGTGCTGGGGGGTCCACTGCATCAGGTCAGTCATCAAGCCATAGATCACATAGTTCGCACAGGCATTCGTCAGGCCACAGTCACAGGTCAGACCATGGGAATAGATCAGTCTCCTTAGGGTAGCAGATAGGGCAGAGTCGACCTCCTATTACTGATCCTACAGGATCTTAGAGTGAGACATAAGAGAGGACACCTATTCAGGTCACTTTTCATTGATGGGTCATCCACGAGATGGAGGAGGGCCATCCTAGGACTTGCTTTTAGACACTTGTATATTTTGATATTCGAGCTCACAAGCTCCATTTTTTGGGATATCATATGACTCTATCCTATGACATGACATGTTTTTTGAGATTATATATATATGCGATGTAGTTTTGATGTGGCCTATATGACGTTATGCATTATGGTATTCTAATGTTTTATCATATTCTTATGTGATGTCTTTATGATGGTCTGAGGTGTATTTATGCTTATGTTTATGAATGCAATTATGGATGTGGTTATGTATGCATTGTGTAATGTGATGATGATGTGATTCCTATATGCTAATGCAAATGTTTATTTATGATGCTTATATGTTGATGCAAATGATGGTTTTATGAATGGATGCAAATGATAGTGTTTATGCAATGTGAATTATGGCATTTGATCTATGTAGATGTGAATATGAAATTCTCATGCCATTATGTATGCAAATTTGTTTTTGTATGTCATAGGATATCATCAAAGAACTAGAGAAGAGAAGGCAAAGATGTTAGTGCGAAGAAAGATATGCATGTTAGTTGGGAAATTGAAAATCCTTCAAAGATTTTCTATAGTGCTATTCTAGTTGTTTCTCTCTAATCATCATTGGGAAAAAATATCATGATGGTTGACAAACACTATGATATGACATAGATCAATAGTGTCCAAGGTTGGACCATCACGTAGATCAACAGTTGCAGACAAAGGATGATCATGACTCATGCAAGGAACACAATTGCCCCTAGTCAGTTTGTCATGACCAACCGCCAGAAAAACCAAACCACTCATGAGACATCACTTCTTCTCTAAATTGTGATTATAGGTCATCCTTGATAAACTAGCCACATGATAGTAAAAAATAGATAGTAAAATCATCGTAATGTGTCATTGCTTCTCTAAATCCTAAAGTCGGGACATCCTGGAGAAGCTAATAGTAGAGTGATAAGCAGACAAGGATAATCATCATGATATGTCGTGGTTCCTAGGACACAAGGAACTAATATCATGATAATCATCAAAAGATAGAAAAAAAGTTTTCCAAGTGTTTTTCAAGTGTTTTCCAAGTGTTTTAATGTCAGGTGTTGTCAAATGTTGAGTGATATCAAATTTAGGAAGGACACATCCTGAATGACATTGATATCTAGGAGATCAATTCTCAGAGCTAGGAGAATCCATGAAAATGCTAGATGATGATGATGATGCTTAGGAAGGACATATCCAAAAGCATAAAGAAGTGATGAGAGTTTCCTTTCAGAAGGACATATCTGAAGAAGAACCCAAATTTTTTCCATGATAAATTGTCTTGATATGATTTTGACTACATGTCATTGCTGACATGCTGAATTGATTGAAAGTGTTTGATGAAACAGATTTCCAATAGATTGATAACTCAAGATTGACATAAGATTAGATTGATTTGAAGATAGTTTGATGTGTGTGAATATGTAGTGCCATGAACCCTAATGGATTGACCTAGTGTGGCCTCGGGGGTCCATCGATTGATGGCCTTGCCTATGTCATGCACTTAGACACCTCGTAGTTCATCATGGCCAATGACATTGTCCGAAGGATAGAAGCTTGAATCATGATTTTATTTTGAAAAACCTAGAAGGACTGACCTAATGTCTTAAGGATTCAAAGATGAATCTTGCCTACGTAGCAAATGCGTAGAGACAATGTAGTTGAGACTTGGACAAAAGATTGATTCATTCAAATGATTGAATTGATTAGACAGACATTGACCTTGACACTGTTTTTGGGATTTTGACACTGATTTGGATGTTTTTTGCATTTTCTTAGGATGTTTTCAAATTTTTAGGTTTTTTTTCAAGAATTTTTCCAAATTTTTAGGAATTTTTCAAGACTTTTTAAGAATATCGGATCATAAGCGACACCCACTACAGTTGCATGATAAAGGTCTTGCCCCCAGATAGAGCAGGGATTATCCAAGTCCAATGATATGGAGACAAGAAGACAAACGACAAGGATATGCAAGGGATGATGTCAACCAAATGCTAACCATGGTCAGAATTGACAGGACTTAGGACAGATGTCATGAATGTGTCAAGACTTTGTGATTATGACAAATGGATAAAGGTCAATTTGAGTAATAGTAGATGGTGAAGCAATGATCGACTACGCATGGTGCCTGTTTGCCAATTTTTCACCATGGTACTTATCCAAAGCACTTGTTTGCCAGGTTTTCACTAGTGGATGAAATATTTCTCTTTACTATTTTTGATATTTTCTGATTTTTTTGGTGTCACCAAGATGCCTGTTTGCTAGGTTTTTATCAAGGGATGATTTTTTTTATTTTTCTATTTGTTTGTTTTTTGCATTTTTGTCGAATAGCCTTTATGCTTTATATGATCACTGACTATGTTGAAGCCTTTGATGGTGTCGATGTAGAGACCGGTGCCACAACATGCCAATAATGAGCTTTCTGAAGCAGTTGCCTTATCAGGATGATAGCACTTGCATACAACTTATTAATGTTATTTTGATCCTTGTTGATACTAGGGTTGGCCTTATCTGAATAAGCACATCACGATAGAGTGCCATGTGAGTCCTTATGATAGAGAGTTGCTGCAAAGATGCGATGGATTTCTGACATGGGATGTTTGGACTTTAAGAAGGATGTAGGATTATGATGGATGATGGTGGATGTGGATGGGTTGGTGGGATATTTGGATGTAGCCATTTTTATTCTCCAAAATTGGGGTAATGGATGATGGAGATTGGATCTTTCATAGCATTTGGAACCAACACTTTTATATGTCTTTCTTGATGGCCATTTTTAAGGGGGTGGACATGTATTATATGTGGGAGTCCTCTTGTGATGTGGCTCCACATTTCTCTTGACTTTTGGATTTGGAATATTTTCTTTGCCTGATTTATTACTTTCTTGACTTGATCCATTTTTCTTTGGGATCCACTTTAGCTCAATTTGTCCACTTGTATTTTTGATTGATTCTATGGCCTTTGACATGTGATTTTGAACTTTGGATTTGTAATATGTTTGTCGGTTCCAAATGGAAGGTTTATTCATGATGATATGATGGTTTGGGGTGTGGAGGGAAGGGGTATTGGCAACAATCTTATGACAAGGACTACTTATGATACCCATTTTGACATTTGTATTAGGTAAATTTGCCCCCAATATCAAGGAGAGACCACTAACATTATCTAATTTTTTGATTGAAGAATAGCCAAGACCTTCATGTGTGTAATGTTCTTGAACTTGTACGGGTTCTAGAATTTCTTGCTCATGTAGACCTAATCCTTTTCCCTGATAATGAATGTTCTGAAAAATTTTGTTTGCAATGGGATACTTGTTATTTTGGAAGCAAGATGCTAACCCATCCTTATTGTGGAAATTAATGGTCAAAATCTTCTCATCTGTGAGAAATCCTACTCTAAGAAAGATAGATGATCCTAATTGATAGGATGTTGTAGCTTCATTGACATGTTGGACAGATTTTTGACTGACATCTTCATTCTAATTTTTTGACATGTCAGATTCTGATGATTTTGTTGGTTCTTCAAAGTTGATGTCAAAACCACATTCATGGTTATTGTCATAGATCCCACTAAATTTAGCAATAGTTTGATCATTTGCAAATATGTTTGTGCTAGAAGACTCTTGTTCTAGTGGTAGATCATCTCTGTGTCCCATGGAGGCAAGTGTGTCACTTTTGGATAGGGTCATGTTCAAGTGTTTGATCGCGACTGGCATAGAGGTCAAGGAGTGGATTATTTTGGACTTCTTGATCAAAGATATTGTCTTGATCAAAGATGGGTGCATTTTGAATGTCATGATTGGAAATAAGATTTTGAACAAGGATAGGGTCATCTTGAATGACATGGTTGTGGATGGACTCTTCACCAAGGATAGGTGTCTTTGGTGTTCCATGATTGTCTAGGAGGACTTCTTGAATGGATTTAAAGATAGGGTCATGGGATGGTCTACTTTGATCTTAACATGATGATGATGTTATAATGTTGTGCTTTGGACTTGCCTCTTGACATGTATCCTCAAGTGTATGTAACAAGATGGGACTTTGGAGACCATGACTAGATACGTTTTCATGAAAAAATGGATTGTCTTGGAATGGATTGGTGCATGATGGACTAGGATATGACATGGAGGTTTGGAAAGGGTTTGTGTATGAAAGACTAGGATGAGACATGTATGAAGGACTAGAATAGGACATGGATAAAGTCCTAGGATATGGTGTGGAGGCTTGGACTTGGTTGAGGGATGATGAGCTAGGATAGGACATGAATGCATGACTAGGATATGACATGGATGGAGGAATAGGATATGACGTGAATGGAGGAGTAGGATATGATGTGGATGGAGGAATAGCATATGACGAGGAGACTTGGAAGGGATGAGTGTATGATGGAGTAGGATTGATGGATGGTTGGTTTCCCTTGTCAAGGTTAGGGTGGGTAATGAGAGTTTGTTGTGACTTAGTGTCATGGATGGTGTTAGGGGACTCCTGATAGTAGATGGATAGTGGACTAGGACTCATGGATTGTTGGTAAGATGGATAGATGGATGGAGGACTAGAGGTTGAGGTGAATTTGGACTTGGATTGGAGGTATAGCATTTTGAAGTCCCTAGCCAGTTGTGTTTGACCATTACTAATGAATTGGCATTCAATTTGACTAGAAATCATGTCATAGTGACTCGAAGACATGATGGTGGATGGAATGAGACTAAGAATATGCAAAGTGATAATGAGGACAAAAAGGAATGTCAAATGCAAAGTGGTAATGAGTGCCTAAAATGAGAGTCTTATGTCAAAAGACTTTTAGGAAAGGTTTTCTAACCATTCAAAGTTTTGGCCAATGTCTCAATTTTGATTGTCAAAGGACTAGTTTGAAGGATAAGATGACAAAATGAAAGGGTGAGATTTCCACACTAGACTTACGAGTTGGAAGTAGCTCGCCAAAGGAGAATGAATTAGGATTGATTTGTTTTGACTTGTTCCAATGATAATGTATTTTTGAGACAATGGTTTGACAAAGGAAGGAAAGTTTTCCTGTCCCAAAGGTGTAAATTTGAGGCCTTAAGACTTTGTCTATGAAGATGAGGATGATGGATTGCAAGATAAATGTAAATGCGATGATGGATGACTTGGACAAGTGTTGGTTTTGGTTTGGACAGAGGCTGTTGGAAAAAGATGCCAGGAAAAAATATGTTTGCAAAAGTTTGGCCTTGATTTTTGATAGGAATAATGTTTTCCCAATTGATAGGAAAATGCATTGCTTAAGGTTTCAAATGCGTTGCAAAATAATCATATGCATCTCATAATCTAGCAAATGTGTTGCACAATAGTAGATGCTTTGTAGTATTTTAACAGGTCTGGAAAACGTGGCACTAAGAACAGCAAATGTGGCCCAACAAAGTAAATGTGTTGTTTTTTAGATGGTGATTGCGGCTTGATAGAGCAGATGCAACTCAAGAATAGGCAATTGTGGTTCTGGAACTGTTGATTGCAACTCAAAATGACAAATGCAGTTCAAAAAGTGTCGATTGTGACACAATATGACAAATGCAGGTTGATACTTCACAAATGTAGCTCAGTATAGCGAATGCAGTTCAGTATGGTTCAAATGCGGTTCATCAGAGTGAATGTGGCTCAAGATATGGTGATGCAGTTTAATAGAGCGATTGTGTCACATGAAGCAAATTTTTGGAAAACAACTTTGCAGATTTGACAAGTTTTGGACCCAAATTGTTGATGTTCAGTTGCTGAAGTTTGTATTGAAAATAGTAGGAAAACACATAGAAACTAAAACATTGATTGTATGTTCAAGGGTCAAGCATGACCCTTTTTTGTTTGCACTGGTATTTGAACAAAAAAGACACTTCAAGCAGACTCACTCTTAATAGTCAAAAGGTCATCACAAGAATCATAGCCCACAACTTGAAATCGTGTCAACTCACACAACCATGTCACCCCCTAGAGGGCACCCATTTTTTTGTATTTTCGAGGTGCATACTCAAGGTGATGAAATTGGATACCAAATCCTCTGAGCAAACAATCCGTGGTGATTATATGGTGAGTTTCTTATGGGGAGATTCTTCCCTCCCCTTGCACTGTGATTGAAACAATGTCTGGATACTGACACGGCTGGCTTCTACACTATGGTTCTTAGTCAAGGTTTCCGTTTGGCGTGGCAATAGATTAACTCCCTTAGGAGACCTCCCAATCTTTAGAACAAAGATTTTGGAGATGGTTATCTTTCCACTTCCATTGAATATGGGTTTCCCTAAAATTCACTTTTGATTATAGTGGGTTGGAAAACCTGGCTTTGGTTGTTCCCACTTATGTTGTTCCTATAGGGTGAGTACTTTTTCCCACTACAGTAGGACTTCTAAAGGATTTAAGAAAAACAAGAAAATGCATAAAGAAAAATGGGTAAGTCTAGTTTTTTGATCACCTAGTAAAGGTGAGAGCATATACCTATTACCCGACCAAGCATAGTAAACAAGTTGTTCAAATTTTAAATCCCAAAAAAAAATATTTTCTACACTAAGTGAAGATGTTGCTTCACAACAAGCATGGGATTCATTTTAACCAACTTGAAATAAGATTTGGTGACTATCCTAGGATTGATAAATTCCCATTTATATTTTCTATCCTAGGATTGGTAAATTCTGAATTAAATGTCTCTCCTAGGGTTGGTTTTAAGACAACAGACACATAAATTGTAAATGAAAGTGTACAATGTTACATAACTCAAAATTTAGCTTCTTTTGGTTGACCACCTATCACAACAAGATGCTTACCCAAGACAACTTGAGAAAAAGGGGATTCGAGATCCCCAACAGATGTTTTCTATGTAAATGCAATGAAGAATCTATAGACCACTTTTTGTTACACTTCTTGTTTGTTGTTGATGTGTGATGAATGTCTATGGAATGCTTGGGAATTCAATGGACCATGTTTAAAGATATTAAATCCTTTTTATTAAGCTAGAATGGACCGTTTATTCACCCCTTACCTTATGAAATTTGGAACAAAGTACCTCCCATTATCTATTGGTGCTTATAGAAAGAGAGAAACAACATGATTTTCAGGAACATTGAGAGGCATCTAAAAGAGGTCTTTGGTATTGGTCCTCGGCTCATTGAGGAAAACATCTCTCTTCAAAGGGATAAATATGAATAAATGGCCTTCTGACAAAGAAATTTTAATGGCCAGGTCTTGGCATCAAAAATTGGATGCAAGCTCCTATGAAAAATCTCAATCCCTAGCCATAAGTAACACTATATGGAAGCCTCTGGATAGGGGTTGGTTTAAACTTAACTTTGATGGGGCAGCCAAAGGCAACACGGGAAAAGATAGCATATGAGTTATCAGATATTTCAAAGGAAATTTTGTGGCTAGTTATGCTGGGGGAATTGGTTTCCAATCTTCTATGGTTGTAGAAGCTTGTGCACTACTCAAGGGCTTATAGATTGTTGTTTCTATGGGGATTGAGAACCTTCACATTGAAGGTGAATCTAAGTCTATTATTGATGTTGTTAATTTTGGTAGATTACTAGCATGGAGCACTAAGGACATCCTATTAGACATAAGGTTTTTCATGTCTAGGTTAAATATAAATAATATTACTTACATTTACAGGGAGGGCAATTTTGTGGTTGATTCCTTAGCCAAATTTGCACACATTGGAATTTTTCTAAGTTCTAGTGCAATTTGGGGTACCTACCCCCAGGTATTCAAGGTCTAATCTTGAAAGAACTAAGCCCTTACTTAATCTATGATGATAACTAAACATGTGATGTTTGGGGTTATATGGGGGGTCCACATGCTTGTTGATTGGGATATGAGAATGGGTGCTAATGCTAAGGTGGCCTACAAGTAGCAGAATTTGAAAATTGAGGTGATTTTTCTCTTTGGAAAAAAGGGCATCATGAGAAAGTATGGTAGGTACCTTGTGATCAAGGCCAGGCAAGATTGTATCATACGTTATCTCCTTCTAGGGATTGTGCTAAGCCATTGTATTTTCACAAAATCCTTTATTTTAAATACTAATGTGACCTTTCATTATGAGGAAAAGCTTATTTTTGGCTCTATCCTTTCTACTATTTTGTCTCCTCTTCTAAAGGTTGAGCTCCTTGTTATTATGAAATTTGGCCCTAGGGCCATCTTGCCTAGCTTTTTGTGTAAGAAAAACATGGTTGGAAAACCGTACTTTCCCATCATGTCCTGCTTACCTAGCCAAAAATGTTTGAAGACTCCAATTAATGATACCACTAAGATTGTGTTGAGTGATTTGCCTCCTCATGTGTGCATCTTGCACTTTGCTCTGATTAACCAACGCTGCTCTATTTGGCTAAAAATCCTAAGTTTATGGGTGAATTTATTCCTAAAAATTCTCTCTAACATTTTACTCTCACTGGTTCTTTGGTTTTTCCTTGAGCAAAGTGGCATCAAGGGTGGTGACCGTGTATGAACGGAGCCCGATAACTATGGTAAATTTCACAAAGACCCATTGGTGTGGCATATATGTGTTAAAGGAAGTTTGGCTACCCTAATGGAGAGTCTGGTGGGTCATGACCCCAATTTACCTATGCAATTTTCTAACTCTTGGAAAGATAGAAGAGTGTCTTTGGGTGGGATTTCCTCTGAAGTGAACGAAGAGGTGATTGCACAGGTAACAGGGCTATAGAGCATTGATAAAAAGTATCTGAAACCTACGAAGACCCAAGATAATGATAGCATGAATTCATTTTTTGTGGGGAATGAGAAGCTAGTCCATAACCAATTGGTATTTGAGAGAGAGGCCCTTCCGCAGCCATGGGACCAAGTCTGCATGGCCCTTATGAAGTATGTGACTCTTGAAGGTAGATTAAAAAAAAAATCTTCTACCATTTCCCTTTGTTAAATCACCTTAGGCATAAAATTTTGTTAAGCTTTCCTTTCTTCCTAAGCTTAAGGATTTAGAGAGTTTTGTTGAAAAATGCATTGAAGTTGTTGGCCTTAACCCTAATGATACCCCTCCCCTATCGCTACAACAAGGTCTGATTATGAGAGTCTACCAAAACCATCTTGCATTATGCCCACCCAGGCCTATATTTTTTGTACACGTTGAGGAAATTGAACTGCTTGTTGTGGCCAACATTTCCCTAGCCGATTCCAAAGTCCCCATCCGAAAACCCACTTGGTTGTTGTTGATAAGTTCACAAACCTAAACCTAATGCTAAAAAGCTTAAAGGAAATGTGAGAAATTCTCAGGATAGTGTTGCAACTAGTATTTGTGATCTCAATTTGACCCCTGCCAAGCCTATTGTCAAACCCTCCTTGAAGAAGAAAGGAAAAGAGGACACGAAGGGTCTGAAGGAGCCTTTGATGAAGGAAAGTAGAGGTAAAATTATAGTGGGTAAGAAATCTAAAGGGGAAATAGTGGTTGCAGTGATAGTTGTGATGGGTGGTGAGACCATCATCATAAGGTCTAGTAGATTGACTAAGAACAAAAAAAATAGGTAGGTGGTTTTGGACTCAGAAGAGGAGTGATTGGACATAAAGGATTGTAGGGATGAGGAGGAGGATTATGTTGGAGAACCCCACTCCATCCTTGATATCAACAAAGTGCGGAAAGAGAACATGACTTCCTAGTCCTTAGATGCACTGGAAGAGGAATGTGTTTATACTATGAAGTTTGTTGATGATGGGGATGAGTGTTGTGTGTTACAGGAGAGAATGGATAGTCTAGACAAGAAATTAAGTGGCTTGACCCATTTTACTATTAAGCTGGTTCACTTTGTTACCAACACTCCATCTATGGTTATAAAGGATGAATTGGATAGGAAGAATGTTGATGAAGACTAGGAATGTTGGGGATGATGTTGTTGATCTCCTATCAAAGAACTGGTAAAATTCTAGTTAGTTTTGTTTTTTTGATGTTTTGTCTATTTGCTAATGATCCGTGATCTGTGTTTACTTTTTTGGCTTAGTTCCTATGTTTATTGGACTTGAACTTTTTGGCCCTTGTGGCCCTATGTGTTGATGGTACAACACCCTGTAAATGTTTCTTACCTTATTAAAAACATTGTACACATTCATTTGAAAATTCAATAAGTTATGTTATATATATATAACTAACATTGTACACATTCATTTACAAACTCAATAATATGCATAAGAAAATGATTAACTAGTACCATTTTTTTCATTTTGAAAGGATAGGCAAAGGATACACACATATAAATCGATTTGCTGAATGAACAAGAGTCAAGAGACACAAAATTTGTTAAGTGAATGTTTAAGAGAGAAAACATTAAGGAGTATGTAGTGATCTGAAAGGAATTCATATGACACTAATTAAATAAATTTTGTAAAGAGCATTACAAGAGATAAATATATCACTAATGATTGTATGAAGAGTAGAAAATGAATAATAAGCAACAATTTTGTATGGTAAGGAGCAACACTTTATACTATGAAGAGAACATTAGGAAACTAAACTATGATATATGTATATATATATACATATATATGTATATATATATACATATATATGTATATGTATATATATGTATATATATATATCTATATATATATATATAACATTTGAAAATTCAAACACATAACTTATTGAATTTGTAAATTAATGTGTACAATGTTATATATATAAAATTGTACACATTCATTTACAAATTCAATAAGCTATGTGTTTAATACTTAAAGAACTACAAATTGCATAGAATGATGAGATTTTCAATTTATAAAATTGTTGTAAAACTTAGGAGAATTCAATTTGCAGATCTTATATAAAGTTTAGATGTTTGTAAATTACCCTTTCTTGTACAAAATGGGAAAGTGCTTACTATGTACAAGCTCAAGATAAATATTTTTTCCCAGCATATTATCGACCATTTTTAGGTGTAACACTTCAGAAGTGTGAGAATGTCTTTCATAGTCATACATAATATATATAACTAACATTGTACACATTTATTTATAAATTGAATATGCTATGTGTTTACATATACATACATACAAATCTATATATACACATATATATATACATACACATATATATATACAAACACACACATATATACAAACACACACACACACATATAAATATATATACTATACAATATATATATATACACATACAAATAACCTAAAATAGTAAATGAGCTCATAGATTTTTGAATTTATAAATGGGCTTTGTAAGGAAAACTCATCACCCAAAAAGACATTCATTTACTTATAAAGTAAAGTAAAAAGATAATGCATAAATATAAATGTTAAATGTACAACTCATGAAAATAACTATAAGTACAATGTACAAAGCACATTATACAATAAATGAAAGAAGATGTGATGTATTCAACGGTGATAGGATATTAATTTTAACAAAGGTAGATCGATTACAGACTTGGTTTTTCAGAAATGTGCACAATAATGTAACCAGGGGTTTCATAATAATAATTTGTCACTCAAAAGAATATAGAAGTGTGATTTTAGATAGATTTTAAATATTCTAGGCAAGGGTTTCATGAGATCAATTCCTTAAGCACACAAATTTGGAAAAAAACAAGTAAGGGTTTTCACATATATGGCATATTTTTAATGGGATTTCTGATTTATGCCCATATTCACAAGGTTATTTTATAAAAAGGTCGAAGCATACCAAAACATCTTATTCTGCAGACATTTGGTCAATCCCATGAAGTTCATCATCATTTTTGGAGACAAAATCATGAAACAATCAACTTTATGAGGCTATGAGAACGTGCCAAAAAAAGGAGAGGAAATAATCGTTTACCCCAAAAAAAACCCGTGGGAAAAGGACCAACACCATGACTCGAAAAAATCAAATAGCAGATGGAAAAAATGCATTGAAGAGGAATGATTTATTTCATAAACAAGTAGTAATAATTTTTCAATCAGCAAATAAACCCTTCACAAGTCATGAAAGATGTAGAATAAAATGATTAACTAGCACCATTGTTTTCATATTGAAAGGAGAATGATGTTTGTTGTTACCGAAACATGTGCAGAGTAGCAGGAGTAGTGGAGAGCTATCAAGATGGGGAGAAGATTCCATAGACAAGAACCTTCTAGAGAGAGCATTCAATAAAACTAGGGAAAAGAATGAGATACCCTAAAAAATAACATTAGTCATATGCATTAATCGAACCCCTAATGAAGTTTAATTGTGGTTTAATGTGTTTGGTGTCCGGTGCTAATGTTTGGCGCTTAATGTGGAGGAGTGATTTTTAATGGGCATCAAATTAATTTTATAAGTTGCTAACGTGAATTACACCCATTGACTTTTGAGCACATTTGAATGATAAAATAGTTTTAATTGAATGATAATAGTGACACAATTAGGTGTCTTTTTAATTATTTTTTGGTGGTTATTGCGAGTGGATACTGGGATGTTAGGTAGAGATGAGCAAATGACACCTCTAAAAGGTGACTTTTTGACCCTTGCATACATATCAAACTCTCCCACACTCGACCAAATTTCCCACAAGCGAAAGCCTTAGTTATAAACATTTCACCTGTGAGTGAAAAAACCCATAAATGTTTGTCAATTTGACATACGGTTTGAATTCTACAATTGCACGAAGTTAGCCCTAGAAGATACTGGGAAATCTCCCCTATACTTCATTGGAACTAGATTCCTTCATATTGTAGATGCTTTTATAAAAGTTAAAAATAGGCTGTGAGCCACCCATTTGACTTCTAACTTTTTCCTCTATGGATAGTGAGCACTTCTATAATATACTATAACTGGTTATAATATATTGTGAGCTAACCCTCATCGTGGCTTTTCCCGTTTTGAATTTTCCATGTAAAATTCACGGTGTTCATGTGTTATGTGATCTTGTGGATGTTTCATGCTTTCTTTCCTTATAACAGTTGAATATAATTTGGTAATTAGATGGCTAATGTTTCAATGGTTTAATAGAACACTGATGCAGCCCCCATCTCAGTATTCCAAGTGTTCAACAATTACTATCAGATCCTAGTTCCTTGGAAGGAGATTAACCGCTTTGAGAAGGTCTTGGAGATTGAACACATGCATGATAAGAACTTCCCCATTCCTATAGAAGAGATTACTGCTATTGGATACATAGAAGAAGATTTCATGCTTGACAAAGATGGAGAACTCAAAGTTTCTCTTGAAGATCTTGACAAAGTTGAAGGTAAAAACATAGATATGAAGGAGAATGTTAAATAAGAAAATGAATGCATCTAAAAATTGAGAGATAAAATAAAGAATTTTAGAGAAAGGCATAAGAAATTCATTGAACAATTGAAACAAGAAAATGAATCCATCACTAGATTGAAAGTGAAAGTTGAAAAAAATAAAAGAGTTGAGAAATTTTTGAATGCAATGTTAAAAATAAATTCTTATGAATGCATGAGGATTGAAGAAGAAGTGGTAAAACTAAGATCAAATCTAGAGAAAGCAAGAAGTCATGAAGATAAATGCAAGAAAACTTTTAGAATGCTTGATGAGTTGATTATAGGTCAGAAAGAATCTAAAAAAAATATGGTTTGGGATTTGAAAAAAGGTGAAAGATCAAAAGAAGATCAGATACCTTTAAATGCATAAACAAAAATCAATAAACCAAAGAAGACTAAAAAATAGAAAAATAGGGTTCATATAGGTGAACGGATCAAGATGATAAACCATTGGTTTTTCTAAGGGATGTTTCACTCAATTATGAAGGCCAAAATGCATAAATAACAATAAAAAATGATTCCTAATTATTATAGAAGCTACAAGGGGAGTTTTCAGAGCTTGAAATTGAAAGGAAAATCAAGAGTGCGGAATATGCTTTCCTAACGCTAAAACCACAGAGGAGAAATGCAAAAAACCATTATTTAAAACTTTCTTACATTTGAGACGCACATATATAGTAAGACAAGAGCAACATAAATAAAACATACACAAAGATAACACCAAATATACGTGGGAAAACCCTTATGGGAGAAAAACCCATCACACCAAGAAAATTCACTTTGTTTATAGTAAACATATTGCATACATAGTTGCAGACTTCACTTTCTGATGTTTGCTCACAACAACATTCTAGTCGACCTTCTCACAAACACATTCACTATTACAATGCTATTCTAGCATACATATGAACCTCAGCTCTCACTGCCACCTTATTCTCTATTCCTTTTTTTTCTTTAACAACCAAAAGGGGGAGCCAATTTAATTTCATACTTCACCAACAAGCAACTAGATCTCTGATCAGATCACCCTGCAATCACACATCGGGCCGCCCAAGCATTTAATTCAGTTACAGAGAATTAAACATAGATTTGGATTTTGTCAACTGTCGAATCAGATCTTATAGTTAATGCACATATCGATTTCATAGATTTAAACATTCGACCAATAATAGTTGATTTACAGCAACGATGTAAAATCAATGAATGAGATTGCACCACGTGTCATCATGCCATTCGTTCAGTGCTTTGACTATCAAAAGGATCAATTGTGCCTTGAGAAAATCCTACTGAGCTACAACGGTATGGCCTGACGACCACCGCAGTATGGTGATAATTGTTCGATCGCCAGACCATAAGATTCCACCAAGACATGCATACACATCTTGTACAATTTTGGGGAGTAAAAAAAGTACCAAAAATATTCCCACAAAGACTTTCGAAACAACGCCACATGTTCAAAGCCTGCACACTTCACATGCCACCAAGTGTCAAACACTCAAACAATTCCGCTCCGTTCACAAGAGTTCATCGGTACTCACCTCAACCGAGCACGGAATAAAATGAGCACTGTTGGATTATTCAAATCTCAACCGTAGATCAAGATCCCCATTCATCAATATAATATGTTGTGGTCCCCACCAAGTCACTTCCATCTTCCATCGGTCCATCAGCATAGCTAGGTGAAAGGTTCCACCGATGACCCCAAGTCACACTGACATAGCATATCACTCTATCGTTGAGACTACCTATCAGGCTCCACCGATGACCCCAAGTCTCATCTACATATAGTGTAATAATAAGCACACAATCATTTTCAGATTTTTAATACACACAATGTTCAGATTTTGATCTCACAAATCTCATAGAAAACACAAAGGTGTCAAAATTTTGGTACCACATTCCAGGCGATTGTTTCAAACCATACGTATGTTTCTTTAAGTTGCAGACCAGGTTTTCTTTACCTTTTTCAATGAAGTGCTCAGGCTAGGACATATAAATTTCTTCTTCCATCTCTCCATGAAGAAACATTGTTTTCACATCCATCTGTTTGATTTCTAAGTCATACGAGGTTGCAAGTGACAAAATAAATTTGATAGATGTCAGCTTCGCTACATGGGAGAATATTCATCGATAATCAATTCCCTCTACCTAGGAATACCCCTTTCCAACCAACCTCACTTTATATTTTTCAGCACTGCCATTTGGACTTGTCTTATTCTTAAATACCCATTTACAACCAATAAACTTTCGTCCTTCAGGAAAAGGCACCAAATCCCAAGTTTCATTCTTATTTAGTGATTCCATTTCTTCATTCATGGATTCCAACTAGGAATTTGAATCATACATATTAATTTCCTCTTTCATAGTCCTAGGCTCCTCAGTGCTAGTAATTAAAGCATAGGCACAGTTCAAATCTAACATAGCGAATCCATACCTATCAGGTTGTCATTTTTCATGTGTAGACCTTCTTACTAGCTGAGGTTGTGGTTCTTCATATTCAAAACCCTCAAAGCTACTTGAACTCTCCTTATTTTTAGGTATACCATTTAGTTCCTCTTTTTCTGGAGTCTAGGAAATTTCAACTACCTCATTCTTCTTTTCTCTTTTAACTATCTCTAGTTGTAGATCAGCTACTGAAGGTTTCAGCTCCTAAAATATTACACTTTTGTTGTACAAAACCTTCTCAGAATCAAGATTCTAAAGCTTGTATCCCTTCACACCAACACCATAGCCGATGAAGATACGTTTAATAACTTTTTTCTCCAACTTTGATCTTTTCTCATTTGGCACATATGCATATGCCTCATAGCCAAAGAAACGAATATGTCTCAGAGAGGGCTTCTTACAAGTCCATGCTTCCAAAGGTGCTTTGTCAACAAGAGTAGAGCAAGGAGAATGATTTACCAGGTAAATTTCTATATCCATAGCCTCATCCCAAAAATTCTACTCCAGACCAGCACTACTCAACATACTCGCCTTTTCCATCAACATCATGTTCAATGTAATACCCCTCCGTTTTGCCTTCTGGTTGGACAGTGTGTCCTTGTGTGGGTATGTTATTGTGATGTGTTTCTGGTTATTCAGATGTCATCTTTATTATATGATCTGGATTAGCATAGTGGTTATTTGAATTAAAGATGATTATGCTTTGGATTATACTAATATGTTAGATTTGTCAGTTATTTGTAGTGTATTGGTGAAGGGGATGGTATCACATCACTCGCTTGCGAGTGCCCTACGATCCTGTGATTTCCTCATCACGGTGTGTATTTTATGCTGCTTATACTATATGTTGTTGTTTACTTGAATTGTAGGTTGACAGGTACAGGACATCGACTCCACCTGACTTCATAGGTTGGAGAGTGTTCAATACCCAATAGTATTCGATTGGGAGATAGTAGCTAGGTTTTCATGCCAAGTCATCACCCTAGTCCTTGTTTTTCATCAGTTGTTTGTCGGGTTGTGTTGTTTTGATTATTGTTCCCTCTCTTTGTTATTTAATTGCAAGTTAAATTGGGTGATTTAAATGGCTTAAGGTATTTAAGTTGCGGATTAATGTGTTCTAAAATTACATTGAAATATAATTTATTTTATTATTAATTTAATTTAATTAATAAATAATTTAATCGTTGGTTAAATTTATTTATTAATTAATTAAATTTATGGGGTTGAGAGAAGTTAATTTATTTATGTTGAAGTTATTGTTGAATTTGTTAAAATTGAAAATAAAGAAAATGCATAAAAGTCAATTTGAGAAATTTGGAATTGAAAAATTGAAAAATAATTTAAAAAGTCAATTAAGAATTTGAAAATTCAAAAATTGAAAGAAATTAGATATTTTCTATTTTTTTCTGTTCTTAAGAGTTTATGAGGGTGGTTGTAGGATTTTTAGGGTTTTAACCTTATGTTTGAATTTGGTTTCACAATTTTGGATCTTGGAGTTTTTGGAAAAGATTGAATTTGTGTGAGAAAGAATCTTTCAATTTTGTGGATTTTGGATTGAAGTTGTGAAAATTTGTGGAATAGGATTGGAGAAGCAAAGTTGGAAGCTGAGCATCATTTTGGATCTTCTCAACTCAAAAGAAATTAGGTTCATTCTTTGTAAATTTGTTTCTTTTGAACAAAATGTGTATTCATTTATATTTTGGTGATGAAAATCTTGTGGGAAAATTTAAAACCCTCATCTATGTTGAAAACCTCATGTGGATCTATTTTGGCAGATCAAAATTTTGTTTTCTTTATTTGGTTTTCACAAATATATATATATATATATATAGTGGTTCTTGGCTGTATATAGTTATTAAAAATTTTATTTCCTCAACTTTTTCTTATGGGGATGTTTAGATCTATATATAAATAAATAAATAAATATATATATATATATATATATATTTAGTTGTTTAAAAAAAATTGCATCTCATGGGGAGGTGCTGTCAAAATTTTCGAAAAGGCCCTGTGGTGCAGATTTTAAAAAATCCACATGTCCCTTGTATTGTTAATAAAATTTTAATTAGAAAAAAAATTTGTTTGGAGGGCTTTGGGGGAGCTTCCGGGGGCTCACCCCACTACGCCCCCCATGGGTGGCGTGTGGGGGAGCCGCACTTGGTGCAACCCCTGCAACCATCCCCCTCACCCGTGGCTAGCTATGTTACATAGCCATCACCGCTAGTAATGGCGGCCGACTGTGTTACACAGCTCCGCCGCCGCCCTGTGTGACTTGCACGACCGCCGCCTGCAAACCGCAGCCGGTGCCCTTAGCAACCGCCTCCTCTTTGCACGTAGCCCAAGGCAACCATGACCCAACCCTAAAGGTTGGCACGCGGCCCGAGGCCTAAGGAGGGTTTTAAAATATAAAATAAAATAAAATAATAATGCATAACAAGACTTTTATTTTAATAATATTTAATAGTATAGTTATAATATTAATATATTACTATGTGTTATATTTAATATAATATGTGGTAAATGTTGAATATTATAATATATAGTATTCTAATATTATTTATATAGTTAAGTTATTCAATATAATATTTAAATATGATTGAGGGTATTAATTTTGATATATTTATATATATATTAAAATGATGTTTTGTTCGGTACCAATTTTAAGTATTCATATAAATTAAAATGACGTTTTAATTGAAGGCATGTTGTTAAGTTTATTTGAGGGAATTAAATATTTGTTTGAAATTAATCGCATGATTTAAATGCGATTGTGAAAATGAAAATGTTGTACTCTCAATCAAACTATTGGTTTAATTTTAGAATAATATATATTAGATGGAATATTGTATTGGATGTTAAATAATTTGTTTTATTTAAGATGAGTTATTTTGTTGGGAATGATTTTGTCAAAGAGAGGGAGCATTTATTTATTTAAAATGTTATTTTCTGATTAGTTGGAAATGCTTCTTTTGTTAAGAGAAATTAGGGAATTAAATATAAGTGTTAATTTCTCCCTTATCTAAAAAGATGAATTGTTAATTCAGTTTTATCGATGTAATGAATTATGTAATGTAATGAGGAATGGATTTAGAATATCCAAAGGTAGTTCTTTTCTATTGCCTTTAGTGAATATTTCTTTCGTGTTTACGTCTTGGGAAGTGGGTTAAATGTGTTGTAAATTTGTAAGTCTTCCAGATGGTCTATTGTTTGTGAGGGTTGTCATTTGTGAAGCCAACCTGTTGTGAACTCTCTTGGTAGTGCATGAGGTTGTGTGTATGTTAGTACCTGATTTTCATGAATGGGGACATTTGTACCTCCTTGGTTTAAGAGTGGATTATGTGATTAGTGCCTCCTTGTTAGGAGTGACTTTGTTACCTTATTACATCTAGTGCTTGGAGAGGGTTTGAACTTATGTTGCCTCCTGAGAAAGGATGGTCGTGGTATCATGTCTTTTTACATCTTTGTACCCTTGGTGATTGTTTGGTATGTTGTCAAGTAGAAGAGTGGCCTCCGTAGGAGCCAGAGCCCAAAGAGGTAAACTGGGAAACCTTCGAGGGTGGTTTAATCAAGTGATAACTAAAACAATACTTAGAAGATTAGGACTAACTTCTTACTAATCAAGATAATTTAACCTCACTCATAAAAACAATGGCTCGTTTAGACTTGGGATGAGTGGGAAGGCCTGGAATGGCAAGGTCATCTATCTTGTCTGTACGAAAGGTATTTGGTTCTACATGAGTGAGTGTGGGGGCCGAGATTCGGTTGAGGCCACCAAGACAATGGGTTATGTTGGTCGGAGCCTATGAAGATTCCTAGAGGTAAACCCATGATGAGTTGTGTGATGACACTCTATCTAGGACAATAGTTGGTACTTGTTTATTGTGGGTATGGTTTCCTTAACATACCTGATGTAACCATAGTTGGTATTCAATCATTATGTGTATGCTTCTTTTAACATACTTGATTTTCTTTATTTTTGGAAGCAATGTGACCATGTAGAGTTGTACTTGTGTGGTATTTGAGTTGTACTTATGCTATACTTGAGTTGTACCTTGGGATGTACTTGTGTGCCTTGTGATTGGTTGTTACCATTTTGGTTCAGTTTATGTTAGCCTGTGTCTAGAGGTAGATAGTCTTGACTAGGACTCTTGGTTACTATCTCCTAGCATGGGGGGTGGGCCTTTGGGTTCCACTTGGTTGGGTGGCATGCACCTAAATCAGTTGGGCTATCTTCATGTTCTTGTGGATGAGACTTCCAGTTGGAGACCTCGTTGGTTTCAATATTAGTTCTTGATTTATTTCATTTTAGTTGATCTTGTATTATTTTACCCCTCAGTTGTATTGAGGTGGAAAGTTGTAATTGTAATCCTATTGATTGGACTTACCTCGTTTGGGGAATGAGAGTTGTAATCTTATTATTTAATTTGGATAAATTGAATTGAAAGTTATCTCTTATGATTGTTGTAATTTATCTTATTTGGAATGTATGTGCATAATTTATTTAGTAATTATAAGACATGGTTTAAATCATGTTTTTTGTTGAGGTTCTATATAACCTCTGTCTCATAACCTTAGAGGTCGTTGGCATTAGTTAGTGAACTTGCATGTTAATTGTACTTAAGCAAAAAAAAATTATCCTGTTTAAGTAGTTGTTTGCAACTTCCTCTAGGGTTGCATGGCAGGGCATTACATTCAACCTCTTAGCAACTCAATTTTGTTGTAGAGTATAAGGTGTAGTTTTATGCCTTTTAATCCCATGGTCTTTGCAATACCTTTCGATATTTGTAGAAAAAAACTCACTGCCATTATCCATCCTAAAAAAATTGATTTTCCTTCCAGTCTCATTCTCTACCAAGTTTTGAAACTCTTTAAATCAAGTGAACACTTCTAATTTACTCTTAAGAAAGTAAATAAATGCCCTTCTCGAATAATCATCAATAAAAGAAACATAATACCTAGACATTGATAACAAAGGAACATTCACTGGACCAAAAACATTAGAATGAACATAATCTACTACACCAGAAGATTTATGAGGACTCGAATAAAATGAAACATGGTGTTGCTTTCCATAAACACAGTGTTCACAGAAATCAAACACAAGATTACGATCAACAAGCCCTTCAACAAGATTTTTATTTTTCAAGGTTTTTAAACCTTTCTCACCTATGTGATCAATTCTATTATGCCACAACATGGTCTTCTCCACTGGGAGTTTCACCTCCAAGGCATTTGCACCCAGAGGAGCTTTATCCTCCTTCTCTACATGGGAAACTTTTCTTAACTCTACAGAGATGTTACATTGAACATGACATGCATCCAACTTGTACAAAGTGCCATTACATACACCCTTAGCCAACACCATTGCACCTCTATCCATCTTACACCCTTTACTTGAGAAAGAAACTTCCACACCAACATCATTCAGCTTACTAATAGAATGTAAGTTACAATCAAAACCTGGTATGTGTAGTACATCACCAATCCCTTTGATTCTTCCATCAGGGAATTTTATTTTGACTCTTCCATGAACAACAATATCTAGTGTTTAATCACATTCCAGGTACACTTTCCACCATCATACTTTTCATACTTAGTGAACCACTCTCTATGAGATGTCATGTGAAAAGATGCACCTGAGTCAACCAGCCAAACATCATTTGATGCTTGAGTTTCCAAGGCTGCAATGAAGGAATCTGCATCACTCTGAGAAGAGTCATTGTCTGAAGAGTTATTCTTCTTCTTATTATTCTCCTTACAATCCTTTCGAATATGGCTAGGCTTCCCACAATTCCAGCATTTCACCTTGGACTTTTTACCAAGAGACTTTGATTTCCCTTCAAATTTAGATTTAGACTTCGTTTCCTTCTTCTTGCCCCTCTCCTTCGATCCACCTCGAACAAAAAGAGCCTCTTTGGCCATTGTTGATGTGTTTTTTGTGCACTTCTCAACACAGGTAATGCATAGGTGCATCACCTCTCTTGAAAGATAATCTTCCACAATCAAATTGCAGAACACTATCCTAAGGTCTCTAATGTCAGGTTTTTACAGTGCTTGGAATATCTCAGTTGATTTATGTGATTTGATGGAATCACAAGGTAGTCTTATGGATGAGTCACTAAGTGGGGAAGTTAGATCTACAAATGGAGTTCTTAAGATGAGAGATTTGTTGTGCATTATTTGCAGGTTAAAATAGTAGTCTTGAACTCCATTTCAACATCAGATTTAGCTTTATAATTTGAAATGAATCTTGCCTAAGGTTACTTAGTAAAAAAAAGGAAAAAGAGTAAGGAAGAGAGTAAGTTCTCGGACCTGAAACTATGAATGAACAATGATCATGGAGGCTACTACAGTAGACAAACTCCCTAAACTGGGTTTTTCTTGGCCAAGAGGATCCTACAGTTACACAAAAATAGTGCAATATTTTAAGGACTACATATTTTGAGTTTGCATAAACACATCATAAACATGCAAGTGAACTAAGTTGCATCAGTAAAGTAAAGTAAAGAAGCTCGGACTAGCTTTACAAAGTAGTTCATCATCAACAAACCACAAAATGAATGAGCTGCAAATTCATCAAATACTAAAACAAAAATCACCATCACCACTCCCATTCAAGAAACTAACAACTAAATTAAAAGGGAAGTAGAACCATACACACATAATGAGAAAACTCAAAAGGAAACACCCATAAGTCATGCAATGTTGCTTTCTATTGCTGCAGAATTATTTTTACACCAACTCTCCGACCCTTTACAAATGAGTGGGAGACCCCTATTTATAGCCTTCCAAAGCCCGAATGAATGGATAGGATTGAATTACATTAGGGATTCACCTACCCCACAATATTCAGCAATTTAAAAAATACATATGTTGTCCTTTCCCTATTTTGTCTGTTAGTGCCCGGGTGCTGTAGCAGTTTTGTCTTCTAGCTAATTTCCATTTTACTATAGCTGAAATTACTTGAAAGTTTCCCTTTGCTTGATGGACTTGCAACATTCTTCATTGGATCAAATGGGCTCACCCTATGAGATCTCCATCATCTGGTGAAAAGTAGGACAACTCCCTTATGTATCTTCAAGGCCACTCCCTTGCATTTTGACATTGACTTCCTTGGCACAAGCCTTCTTCTAATGCCAAATCTATTGATGAGTGCCACGAGGAGAGGTGGACATAAAATGAATGGTGAGAAGAACTATGTTTTTTTCCTTGTTCATCTTTCTCAATGGGTCTCCCTGATGGACCCGCAGTAGGCTTCTTGAAACCTGCATACATGAAGTGTCAGAAGTGTTTTGATACACAAATCAAGGCAAATGTTAGTCAAATCTTCAAAAATTCTTGTTAGATTCACCCATGCATCATAAAAAGATCATAATATTCATATTTGGAGCTCATTTGGACCATAACATTAATATGTGCCATAGAGGGGTCGAGTTTTGGAACAACCAGGGATGAACGAAGTTCTCATAACAGTCGCAGAGGGATGAAGTTCTGAAAACAACCATGGAGGGGTTGGGTTCCAGATGTCGGGCGTGGACGGATGAAAAAATGACAAAGGAGGGACAAAGTTCCTTAAATGACCATAGAGGGGCCAGGTTTCAGAACAGCCAGGGACAAACGAAGTTCTTGAAACAACCATGAAGGGATGGAGTTCTAGAAACGGCCACAGAGGGGCCGATGTTTGGAAGTCGGAATGCCAGGGGAGGATGCATGAAAAAATAGAAAAGGAGAGACAGAGTTCCAGAAACAGCCACAGAGGGGTCAGGTTTTGAAACAACCAGGGATGGATGAAGTTCCCATAATAACTGCAGAGGGACAGAGTTCTAGAAATGGCAATGAAGGGGTAGGGTTCAAAAAGCTAGAACATTGGGGGCGAACAGATGAAAAATAGAAAAGGAGAGATAGAGTTCAAGAAATGGCCACGAAGGGGCCGAGTTGCAGAATAGCCAAGGATAGACGAAGTTCCCTGAACAGCCATAGAGTGATGGAGTTCTAGAAATGACCATGAAGGGGTCAGGTTTCGGAACAACCAGGGATGGACGAAGTTCCTAGAACATTTGCAGAGGGACAGAGTTCTAGAAACAGCCATTGAGGGGCTCAGTTCTGGAACAACTAGGGATAGACAAAGTTCCTAGAATAGCTGCAGAGGGACGAAGTTCTTTAAATAGCCACGAAGGGGCTAGGTTTTGGGAGCCGAAACACTGGGGGTGAATGGATGAGAAAATGGAAAAGGAGAGATGAAGTTCCGTAAATGGCCATGGAGGGTTCGAGTTCCAAAATAGCCAAGGACAAATGAAGTTCCTAGAACAGCTGTGGAGGGACAAAGTTCTAGAAATGGCCACAAAGGGGCCGGGTTCCAGGAGCTAGAATGCAGGGGGCAGATTAATGAAAAAATGACAAAGGAGAGATGGAGTGTCAGAAATGGTGACGAAGGGGCTGGGTTCTGGAATAGCCAGGGATGGACGAAGTTCTCGAAACAGCTGTAGAGGGATGGAGTTATGGAAACGGCCATGAAGGGGCTGGGTTCTAGGAGGCAGAATGTCGAGGGCGAATGGATGAAAAAAATGACAAAGGAGAGACAGAGTTTCAAAAATGGCCACAAAGGGGTCGGGCTCCAGAACGGCCAGGGAATAACAAAGTTCTTGGAATAGCCATAGAGGGACAAAGTTATGGAAACAGCCACATAGGGGAAGGATTCCAGGAGTCGGAACGCCAGGGGTGAACAACTGAAAAAATGACAAAGGAGAGATGGAGTTCCAAAAATGGCCACGAAGGAATTAGGTTCTAGAATAGCCAAGGATAGACGAAGTTCCTGAAATAGCCACAGAGGGATGGAGTTCTGAAAATGCCCACGGAGTGGTCAGGTTCCCGAAGTCAGAATGCCAAGGGCGAACAGATGAAAAAATGACAAAGGAGAGATGAAGTTCTGGAAATAGCCATAGAGGGGTTGGATTTTGGAACAACCAAAGATGGATGAGGTTCCTGGAATAGCCACATAGGGATGGAGTTCCAGAATGAAAATTTTGGAACTTCCTGTAACTTAACAAAACCTTTGCCGTTCACTTAGGCACCACAAAAGCATACCAAATCCATGGAAAACTTGTCCCCATAGTCAAAATGAAGGAAAAAGTTAATCGAGCAAGCAAGCATGAGGTCTAGAGGACATCGGGGCAATGAGCAAAGGGAAACCCATAGGGGCACTTCTGCGAAAGCAAAAGACTTATCAAAAATTAGGTAAGTGAATTTGGATAGGGGAATTTGAATGTTTGATGGCACATGACCAATCTAGGCTCCAAGAAAAGGTCACACAAAATGAGATAGGAGAAAAGCAACCCATCGAGAGTGAAAAGAGGGGGTCCCTACCTAAGATAGGGCGTGTGTGCAAAACATGCACAAAAACCATCTTTGAAGACTTCTTTTGCATCTCTTCAAACAACAGTGAGGCAACATCTTCCATCTTGAAAGTAGTGCTCATACTTCTAATAGCCATTACCAGATAATCCCAAGTGTCAGGTAATGAACATAATAGGAGTATACAACGATCCTCCTCCTCTATCTTCACACCCACAAATGCCAACTGAGCAACACTCATATTAAATGAGTTTATATGGTTTGCAATAGATGCACCTTCTTCCATCTTCAAGGAGTACAACTTCTTCCTTAGGAATAGCTTATTCACCAAAGACTTTCCCTGATAAATATCACCAAGCTTCTTCTATAACGAAGCCACAGTGTTCTCCTCATGGACATTGAGGATTAAAAATTTGGCCAAACTAAGTCTTATCAAACCTCTCACTTTTCTATCTGTGATGTCCCATTCTTCTTGCTTCATTCCTTGTGGAATAGTTCCAAACACAACAATTGAGAGGTCTTTATCCACAAGCAAGTCTTCCATTTTGATTTTCCACAACTCAAAGTTGCTGCCATTGAATTTTCAATCTCTAGTCTACTTGATGTACTTGGCATCTCAAACATAACTAGGTCCTAACTTTGCAAGACTCCCACTGGAATAGTATTAGCACAAAAACCAACCCTACTAACAAGGATAACATAACTGGCTAGGCTCTGATACCACTTGAAAGGAAAAGAAAGAGTAAGGAATATGCTTTCCTAATGCTAAAACCACAGAGGAGAAGTGCAAAAAACCATTATTTAAAAATTTCTTACATTTGAGATGCACATACATAGTAAGAAAAGAGCAATAGAAATAAAACATACATAGAGATAACACTAGATATACATGGGAAAACCCTTATGGGAGAAAAAACCACCACACCAAGCAAAGTCAATTTGTATTATAGTAAAAAAATTACATACATAGTTACAGACTTCACTTTCTGATATTTTCTCATAGCAACATTCAAGTTGACCTCCTCATAGACACACTCGTCGTTACAATGATATTCCAGCATACATATGAACCTCAGCTCTCACCATCACCTTATTCTCTATGCCTTTTTTTTCTTTAACAATCAAAAGGGGGAGCCAATTGATTTCATACTTCAACAACAAGCAACTAGATCTCTAATAAGATTGCCCTGCAATCACTCATCGAGGCACCCGGGCATTTAATTTTGTTATAGAGAATTACTTATTTTTAGATTATGTCAAATACCAAATTAGATCTTATAGTTAATGCACATATCGCTTTCACAGATTGAAACATTCAACCAATAACAATTGATTTACAGTAGTGACATAAAATAAACAAATGAGATTGTGCCATGTGACGTCTTGCCATTCATCCATCACTTTGACTATCAAAATGGTCAACTATGCACCGAGAAACTCCTACCGAGCTACCGCGGTATGGCAATAACTGTCTGATCGCTAGATTGCCAAAGTCCACCAAGACACGTGCATGCATCTTGTGCAATTTTAGGGAATCAAAAAAGCACCAACAATATTCCCACAAAGACTTTTGGAGAAATGAAACATGTTTGAAGCTTCGCACGCCACCAAGTGTCAAAACTCAGACAATTCTGCTCAGTTCAAACTATTTTGTCAATACTCACCTCAACTGAGTATGGAATAAAACAAGCACCGTTGGATTAGTCAAATCTCAACTGTAGATCAAGATCCTTGTTCGCTAGTACACTATGTTGTGGTCCCCACCAAGTAGCTTTCATCTACCATTGGTCCATCGGCATAGCCTGGTGAAAGGTTCCACCAACGACCCCAAGTCACATCGACATAGCATGTCATTCTATTGTTGAGACTACCGATCGGGTTCCATCAATGACCCCATGTCTCATCGACCCAACATTTATTGCATATCAGCATATCGGTGAGACAACACATTGTCACTCACCAATATGCGATCATTCTACCAGTGAAGCCAAGGTTCAATTAGCTCCCACCAAAGGGAAGGAAGGACTCCACAGTATGGAGGGTATATTCATTAATTCCTTAATAGAGGTTCAAGCCAACAATTTGAGGCACATTTTCCAACATAAATGATGTGTACCTTTGTTCAGGAAGGTTGTTTTTAGGGCATGAAGGACTCATTCATCTTTAGTGGCGAATGGGTCCCTATTCAGGTTTTTGAAACTGATATTTGGATTATGTTCCTTGATTTTTATACTCTTGGATCCTTAGTTATAAGCTCTCAAAAACCTATAGAAAATTTTGTAACCTTCTTTCCATGTTCTTGCACTATGAATGATAATTTTACAACTTGACAACTTTGACAATCTGTTTCAAACTTGTTCTCCACTTGATCTTCATCCTAGAAATCTGCAAATAGACATTCAAGAGGAGAAAAAAAAAATTCATTGTTAGTTAATAGGGGTTTTCCTAAGTCAAACCCCTTATAGGTAATGAAACCAAATGATGAAATAATGTAATTGAAGGATGAATGTGAAATGATGAAATGTTGATACCTTGGAAGTTGTCTTGGAGCATAAATATGCAAACTAACATGAAGTGGAAATGAAGAATGTATATCTTGATCTTGAATGAGATGTATAACAATTCTTGCAATGTAGATCTTCAATTCTACATACTCTATATTAGCTCAAAAACATGTATGAATGCACTATTCCTTTGTCATGATGGAATGATCTTGAATTTCTATAATAAACTCTTGATAATCTTTCTTTGAATGCCTTTAAAATGATCTTATGAACTCTATTATGCTCTTGTGAATATAATCTTGAGTGTTCATGAAAATATAGGATGAAAATAGGAGAATAAACCCCATATTTATACTATATCTAGAGATTAACCCTGAAATTCAAATAATTCATGTCGACACTATATCTAGGATTAAAAATTATTAGAATCTTTCCAAAATTAAATTCAAAAAGGGGGGTCCAAAGAGAGGAGGACCCATTCTCCACTAATTTCAAATGGGTCCTAGCACAAGTTTCTATGGCCTTGCTTTTTGAGGTGAAAAGAAGATCAAAAACCCATTTCAAAAATGCATAGAAAGGGGGGTACTATGTGGAAAAGGACCCATTCACCACTAAAGGCAAATGCATCATAGCACCATTTTCTAAGACCTTGATTTTACCAAATTTAATGTTATTCCATATCATTATTGGGTGTTGGGATAGATCCTTTGAAATGTGTCTTTAAGAAGGCTTAGATTTGAATTGAATGGGCTAATTAAGCTCAGTTATCCCCAATTAATTAATGAAACGTTAGATAAGTGTGAAAGTGTACTACAACACTTTACAACAACATAAATAAGGTACTATTTAAGTAAATTTTATTAAAAATGTGGCCCTAGATCAATGTGAATGTGTACAACACATTAAAACACTTAGCCAAGGCACAATTAGGTTAATTCAACATCAATTAATCCCAAATTAAGGAAAAGGAACACTTTTTTCCATTACTACATTTTTCCCCCACTTTAGTGAGATTTTTCCCTAATGAAAAAATCACACTAAAGTAGACATTCAAGAAACTTAAGTATGCAACAATAAAGATACACAACCATACCATGTCAAAGGCCAAGAAAAACAAAGGATCAAGCAAAACCATTCCAATGTAGTGTGGAACAGGTCTATTTGACTGTAACATACACTACTCACTCTGAGGTAGTGGAACCTTGGTATGTCCACTAGGTGAGTTGTTCCAATGAGGTTGTTTAGTGATAAAGTCATGCCAGTGTGTTTGCTTCTCACCATACAATGAAAGTCATGCAAGTGTGTCATCTTCTCATTGTACTAACCATACAAAAGCTATCCTCTTGATAACTTCAATAAGGCACCACGATGTAATGAGTTTTGTTATTTTTTTGAATTTCATGTAATTTTTTGTTAAAGGGGATTTTGATTTGTTCATGTAAGGTCTTCTTCTTAGGGAAAATTGTGCCTAATGTCTCCAAGAGAGGACAAGTCAAGAATATTAGATCACCAGTTATGGGATGCCTCTCATTTTGCGTCATGCCACAAAGGGAGATCGTATGCTTAGAAATATCACACTCTTGGAGGACATTGAGCCTAATGACACCACCAAGAAAAGAAAACATCACAAGAAAAAAGAAAATCACACCATGAAATATATTGAAATATTTCATTGATGTATGCCCCTACTTTAAAGTGGTTGCTACACCATTAGTATGAGCAATTTCTTTAAGTAGCCAATGTTTTGTCCTAAGACATGAGAGATTTCCTTAGAAAAACCTATTCCAAGTCATATGTTTCCGAAATAAAGCTACATCATGAAATAGGAAGGAAAGGTTTCCCCAAAAATACATAAGGGATCTATGGATTCAAGGTCAATATGTCTTTGCTACAATGTTTTATTTAAGAGCTCGAAACTATCATCATTCCCCAAATACTCATGGAACTGGAAGAATGACACAAAGAGAGACAAAAAAAAGAAAAATAATTTCAAGTCAACATGGAAGAGACCTAAATATCTCGATGCCTTGCATCATCCCCAAAAGGAAAACATGAGACAAATGAAAAATAAAAAGGAATCCTTTTGGGTTAACATGGAAGAGACCTAAATTTCTTGACGCCTTGTGTCATTCCCAAAAGGAAAACACAAGAGAAATGAAAATGACAAAGGAAAATATTTTGGTTCGACATGGAAGAGACCTAGATGTCTTGACACCTCGCATTATCCCCAAAAGGAAAACATAAAAAAAATTAAGAGGAAACACTTTTGGGTCAGCATGGAAGAGACCTAAATATCTATATGCCTTGCATCATCCCCAAAAGGAAAACACAAGACATGTGAAAATGCTAAAATGTTTATTCCATAGAGAATATTGTAGGTACATATAGAGGAATACACAAAAGAGAGAGATAAATAAAAAAAACATCAAGGGGGATTACATTATACAGATGCAATCACATAAAGAAACAAAATACTAGTAAGGAACATGCAAGTCAACCTAAAATAGGTCATTTGCATCCTAGTCTTGGGTTATATAAATAGAACACTAAAAACTAGCTAAAGGGACAACAACATGTACCAAGAATAGAAAAATACTAACAAAGCCCTTGCTCCCACTAAGTGCGAGACAAGGATGGGCCGAGAATAGATGATTGTATGGTACTCCTTGCAAAAAGGAAATGATTTGCAATGAATTTCAAACATGAAATATTAAATATGCTATGATTCTACAACTATTACATGGAAATTAACAATAACTATTATTATTGATGTATATCTAATGAAATTTTTCCACATGTAGTATCTATCATTTTAGGATCAACCAGAGTTAAAGTTGGATTAGAAGAATTTTTTGTAAGAGTGTTGATATTGAGTGGAGGAATTTTTTATTCTTTTGTTTATTTTGAAGGGAAAAAACCAAGACCACTAGTTGTTTCTTGTATTTTAGGATGAATGGGGACACAAATACCTCATTCTCTAGCACCACGTCGTTTTCCACTATACCCAAGTTGTTTCATAAGTTCATAATCTCTTTGATAATTTTTATTGTTTTAAGAATTTGATAGTTTCTCATGATTGAATTCATTAATGTTTGTTGTATAATTTTCTTCTCCTAAAGTAGTTGAAGTGTATGCTTTCAAATTTTATGCTGACATTACTGCTTTCTCTTTTCCCTTTTCAGACTCTTTGCTTATGATCTTGTATTATCCCATGAATTTAGGTATGAAATAAAAGTAACTCAAATAATCTTCCAATAATTTTTTTAATTCTTCAATATTCTTTTCTTTTTCTTTCTCGACATACAAAAAACTTATAGGTACAAGGTTATCCTTAATTTTATGCACTTTTTTTGATATGTGAGCAATGTTAGTGTAACTAGGTTGCTATGAAACATTATCATTATCAAGTTTCCTTTTAGGTGGTTCTAAAATCAGCATAGGTTTCTTTTGAAATTGTGGTTGTTGTGAGGGTGGATGAATGATAAGTTGATACTTAGGTGGTTCAATAATTAGAGGAGTTGAAGGAGTTTTAATGTTCATAACCTCAACATATTTTTCATTATTTTCATGAGCTCTTAGTGAAGGTGAGTCTAATGTCACTTCATCATATTCATCTAAGGAAGTCACATCACTATTGTTTGAAAGATCATGTGTCAATTTTCTCATTTAATTTTTCCATGATATTTTCCTTAGTAGGAGAGCAATGGACTAGATTTTTATGAAATTCATTACTTGTTTCTTCTAAAATAAATTAATTAGAAGTAATGGATTCATCTATGGTTGGATTGTCTTGCTTATCAAAGATGACATTCTCTTGTTCAATAATTTTTTTCCTAAGGGAAGAGAGAAAAATAAGACTCTCAAAACTCTCATCAATTGGACCTTCTAACACAAAATTACCTTTGTCATAAATAGGAGACATATTAGGAGAAGGCTGAATTTGATTGTTATGATTGTCTATGATTTCATCATTTTTATTGAAGGTTTGATTATCTTGTGCCATAATATCTACCCTAGTATGAATATTTTAGGAGAGTAACAAACAATATGTTCATCACATTCCATGGTTAGATTTTGAAAAGTATCTTCATCACAAATAAGGGAGGCATCAAGAGAAGGAACACTATGATTTCCATGCTTACCAATGATTTGACCCTTTTGTTCAAATAGACCTTTCCAAATTTTATGGATATTAGGAAAGAGACAAATAATACTATAACTCTCAAACATTGGATCTCTTAAGAAAAACATATCCTCTTTACAAATGTGTTTCTCATGATTGTTCTTGATTATATCTTGTTGCACTAAAGAATTGTCATAAGCAAGGGAGGTTTTGGGAGATAAATGGGGACTAGCTAAAGTAGTTTTAAGGAATGTTTCCATGACCTAATCTTCTTGTTTCATAATATCTTCCCAAGGGGGGCAAACAATGTCATATAGGACAATTGAGAGGGGAGGTGAATCAGTTGTTAGATATTTTAACCTTAAATTTGATTACCAAAACTAACACATAAACTAAGTAAGTGATTAACCATAAAATTCCAATGCATAAAAACAATAACATCAAATTTACATGGAAAACCCCAATGAGGGAAAAACCAAGGTGATTTTTAACTCACACTATAGAGAATATCAAAAATGATTACAAAAGGCTCACTATCCAAAATCACTATCCATAGGGCTAAAAATTGGATGGCTCACTACCAAAGAGATACAAAGAAGACAAAGAAGACTTGTCACAGAGAGACAATGATCCCAATGCAACAAAGGATTCCACCATAATCACTGATCCACTTGCATGAATGATAGAGTTCTCCTTCTACTCACTGCATTTGATAACTTAATGTTGAGCTTTGCACTGATCAACCACACACATTCAAAATAGCATCAAGGTCACATATTATTTTTCACATATCTTCCTTCATTTCTTATGTGAAATTTTCATTGCTAGTGCATACTGTATTTATACCATCTCCAACTTTGAAAAGATACAAATTCAGCCATCCAACTTCAAATAAAAATTAGGTCAGTGCCAAACATCCGAGGATGGAATTAGAATGAGGGAAACCCAAAATGCATGCTTCACCAGGACCTATAATAGATCCAACATGCTTCATCAACTTCAAAGATAGTGCTTGACACATATTTAACCAAACCAGTGTAAAATACATAGATCAATTAAGCTTGATACTTCCAAATTATAAAACCATCTTCAATAGAACCAAGGAAACACAAATCTAGAAAAAAAAAATTCTCCCAAACCTCAGCCAAATCATAGTTCACAAGTAGACCGATAGTTGACAACCTAAACTTTCTTTATATATAGTTTTCATAATATCCTAAAAATATATAGTCAACATCAACTAGTAGATAACTAGTTGATTGGTTGACATTAATGACAACACTTTAATTCCTCTTTCCTTTCTTGGAACAATCTCCCCCTTTGTCATTGATGGCAACACATGATGTGAAAAACCATCACAAACACATACAAACTCTGAAAACACTTCTCAAAATTTTTCTTATATTCCTTCTACCCCTTAAAAGAACATATTCCTCATTACCTACTTTCTCTTAGTATGTTTCTTCCCTCTTCATATGCTTGTTCTCTCTTTTTCAAATGCTCTTTCTCTCCCCATTTGACATAAATGGAAAATGAAAAAATATATGTTCATCAAAACTTCCTTTGACATGAAAATAGAATGCTCATAATGATAATTCTTAAAAAGTTCTTGATCCCCCTGAGAGGTAGCCACCAAAAAAATCAGTCCAAAAAGATAGAACCATGAATCCACCAAACTAATGCATCTCTAAATGCATCTTAGTTCGTAAAAGGAGGGGAAATAACCCCTAGCTTATCCTAGAGATACTCAAAAGTATCTCTAGGAAGAGCCTTTGTAAATATATCCACAATATGATCTTTTGTTGAAACATACTCAAGATTGACATCATTTTCCATGACCTTCTCTCTCAAGAAATGATACCTGATAAATATATGCTTCGTTCTCGAGTTCATTATATAATTATTTAAGATGTTAATTACACATGTATTATCACAGAATATAGGAATAGGATCATCATACAACATTGTGATATCCTTCAATTTATGTCTCATCCATAAAAATTGTGTACAACAAGATGCAACAAAAATATACTCAACTTCAATAGTAGACAAAGAGATTGAATCTTGCTTCTTACTCAACCATGCCACCAATATACATCCAAGAATGAATACACTACCAATAGTACTCTTTATTTCATCTATACTTCCAGCCCAATCTACATTTGTATAAGCACTAAGTGTACAGTTAGTACGTTTAGGATACCATAATCCACAATCTAGAGTGCCATTCAAATATCTGAATATCCTTTCAACTGTAGTAACATTTGTTTCCTTTGGATCTTATTTAAATATAGCCACAAGACAAACTGCATGCATAATATTTGGCCTAGTTTTAGTCAAAAAATTTAGTCCACCAATCATTGTATATACTTTCTCTGATCAATCGTAGGTGAATCATCATATTTACCCAACTTACAACCAGTCAACATAGGAGTACTTATCAGTTTGGTACAATCCATCATAAATATTTTCAAAATCTCTTTCACTTACTTAGATTGTGAAATAAAAATTCCTTCCTTCGATTACTTAATCTGTAGCCTAAGAAATAAATTCATCTCACCAAACATAGACAGTTGAAATTATTCCTACATCTCTTCCACAAAAATCTTGCACATATTTTCATTTCCTCCAAAGATAATGTCATCAACATATACAACAAAAATCAAGATTTTATCATTTTCAATCTTGAAATTTTACTATCTTCCATACCTTTGTTAAATCCTTCTTGAACTCAAATACTTATCTAGCCTTGCATACCAGGCTCTAGGATATTTCTTCAATATTCACACCATATCCAGTTGATCTGTTAATTGAAATTATTTCGGTTGTTCCATGTATACCTCTTCTTCTAGTTCACCATTCAAAAATGTTGACTAGGCATCCATCTAATAGAATTTAAAATCTTTATAAGAAACCAATGCCAAGAACATCCTTATAGCATCCATTCTTTCTACCAAAGAAAAAGTATCCTAAACATATATACCTTCTACTTGTGAGTACCCTTTGCACACAAGCCTTTCTTTATTTCAAAAAACTTTCCCCTTCTCATTCAAAAAAAATTGAATACCCATTTTGATACAAACTTACTCTTGTAACCAGTCATGTGATGGGAGCAACCACTATGAACTACCCAAAAATTAATTTTCATATTTAGCATATAGGGAAGAGATAATTGTACCTCCATTTTTCTCCTTCTCCTTCTCCTTCTCTTTCTCTTGCTCTTTCTCTTTCTCCTTCTCTGGAGGAATTTATTTTGACTATATTTTTTATTTAGTAGAAGTAGGTTCATCCTAAATCACCACAAACAAGCATTCATTATCATTTGGATCTTCATATGCTAAATATTCATCTCAAATACTAGCATTCTCATTAACATAATAAAATATGTTAATATTTTTTCCCTTCTTCTTTTCCTCATATCTTTCTTTATTACTTTTAGCTCTTTCTAGACACTTTGCAATATAGTGACTACTTTATCCACAACTAAAAAACTCAAAGGGAAATTTACCTTCATACTTACCAGATCCTTTTCTCATTCTTCTTACAAAGTTAGCCTCGATTTCATTAAAGTTTTTTGCATCCAGGTCTTCAGTTTTTGTAGCTTTAAAATTAGTTTTTGTTTTACCTCCACTTCTTAGATTTGGATTCCTCATCTCATAATATGCCAAAAATACTAGCAACATATCCTAAGTACAAGTCTTGTAATCTATAGTTTGCTCAATAGCACTCACCTTTTCATTGTAAGGGAAGAGTTCCAAGAATCTTCTTTACAATTTTGGTTTCATCTATAGTAGAGCCAAGGGACCACATTCCAATCACATCCTCATCCAATATTTGTACATAGGCTTTAACATTCTCATCTTTAGACATGCGTGAAAGATCAAACTGTGTTTCAAAATTATGTAATTTTTCCTCTTTTACCCTCTCATAACCATCGTGTGCTCTTTTGAAAGCATCCCAAAATTACTTATCTATCTTGAAATTTGAACCTTAATCAACTCAGAGTGTACAAAACTATTTTTCAAGATAAAATTTTCCTTATTATTTGCTTCCTGTGCTCTAATTTCTTCAGGTGTACTCAGACCATTAGCATGAGGAGTGTAGGGTTTCTTATAAGCTTGCTCTACATCATATCTTCAATACTCTATACATTATTCCACTAATAGTTTCCAGATACCATAATTAGCTCTATAAAACCTCTAATAATCATAAATCATTTTTCTAGCCATCCCAAACCTTCCTCAAGCAATTAAGCTCTTCACCATGGAACTAAGCTCTGATACCAATTGTTGTATAGGACAACTAAGAGGGGTGGTGAATCAGTTGTCATAGATTTTATCCTTAAATTTGATTACCAAAAATAACACATAAACTAATTAAGTGATTAATCATCAAATTCCAATGAACAAACATAATAACACCATATTTACATGGAAATCCCAATGAGGGAAAAACAATGGTGAGGTTTAACTCAAACCATAGAGAATATCAAAACTGATTACAAAAGGCTTACTGCCTAGAATACGGACTCATTGTTTGGACTCATTGTCCATAGAGCTACAACCTAGGTGGCTCACTTCAATAGAGATACAAAGAAGACAAATACTAATTTTTATAGAGAGACAATAGTCCCAATGCAGCAAAGGATTCCACCACAATCAATGATCCATTTGCATTAATGAAAAAGTTTGCCTTTTCTCAATGCATCTGAAAACTCAGTGTTAAGCTTCACACTAATCAACCACACACATAACTCACACTTTTAGAATAGCATCAAGGTCACATTTAATCTTTCAATTATCTTCTTTCTTTTATCATGTACACTTCTCATTGCTAGCACATTCTATATTTTACCATCTCCAACTTTGAAAAGATACTTGAAGTCGGCCATCCAACTTCAAATTCAAATTAGGTCAGTGCCAAAAATCCTAGGATGGAATTATAATGAGGGAGACCCAAAATATATGCTTCATATAGACCCATAATAGATCCAACATGCTTCATCAACTTTAAAAATAGTGCTTGACACATGATCAACCAAACCAATGTAAAACACATAGATCAATTAAGCTCAATACTTCGAAATGTCAAAACTATCTTCAATACAACTAAGGAAACATGACTCTAGAACCAAAAAGAGAAATCCATAGCAACAACAATTCTCCTGGACCTCAGTCATAAGATAGTTCACAAGTACCAGACCAATAGCTGACAACTTGAACTTTCTTTATATATAATTTCCCCAATATCCTCAACATATACAATTAACAGTAACCATTAGATAAAAATTTGACTGGTTGACATCAATTGAAAAAATTTCATTCCTCTTTCCATTCTTATAATAATGTATACTAAATTGTGAGATTAACCCCAAAATTCAAAGAATTAAGGCCGACACTAGATCTAGGAAGAAAGATAATTGAATTCCTGCCATAATGAAATTTAGAAATGGGGGTCCCATTAAGGAAGGACCGATTTGCAACCTTGTGTGAATGGTTCCTGGCTAAGTTTCTAGGACCAAGCTTTTGGGGACTAAAAGAAATCCAAAAACCCATTCTAGATCAACTAAGAAACGGGGGGTCCTATTAAGGGATGCCCCATTCACCATCATGGGTGAATGGGTCATGGCTCAGCTTATCAAGACCATTGTTTTCCAAATGAAATAACTTGTTATTTAATTTATGATTGTTAGGATAGATCTTTGAGAGGTGTTAAAATTAAGACTTGGGTATGTGCAGGATCATGATGGGCCAAAAAGTGGTGATATGTAAGTGATATGATGGCCCATGTGGCTAACGACATTTTTTTACCCAAATTTGATGAAACGAAAAGGGTTTTTAAAGGATATTCTCAGGTTTCCACCAATATAAATTATGCTTTGCTTTGAATTTAATAAATAATTATTATTCATTTTCTATTTGAATTATGACTAAAGTCCTGATTGATAGGTTGATTGAAAAACATCTATAACTTTCACACGGTATCACATTTTTTTAATCTGAAACATGTGCCACTTTCTATGCTTCACATACTATTATATTAAAAGAAGAAAAATTGAATTTCAAGAATTTTTGACCAGCTTAAGGTGGTCAGAAACACACGTTTTTATATTTTTTCAAAGTTGTAATAAAAAATCATAATTAATTATTTACTTTGAAAAAAATTATAAAAAAATATGCATCAAATTGGGGCATGAGTCCTCTACTTGTATGTAAAATATTATAACAAATAATTATCATTTTAGTGTGGTTAGGGTGGTCAGACAGACACCTACTTCTTATTATTTCCCTGAAATTTAAGTACTATTCCATTGAAATTTCAAATTTTCAGCAAATAGATTTTTTATTTTTTTAAATAAACTTAGTAGTTTAGAAAGTACATTCAATTTTCTACAAATTCTATTCTTACATATTTTTTAAATAATAAAGACAACTTATTCAAATTTTTATGTCAAGTTGCCTAACTCTAATTTTCTGAATTTTCATCACCACTTAAGGGAATGTTTTTTCCATAATGATCCTCCACATAACCACTTATATTTGAAATAAAATTGGTTAATAACTCCAATTAACCACAAATAATTAATACCACATAGATAAGTGTGAAAGTGATTTTATAACACTTTACAACACTTAAAAAAGGTACACATTATGTTCATTTTTATTGAAAAGGGACCCATTAGATAAATACATCATCGAAAAGTGTGAAAGTTTGTTAAAAAAATTTACAACACCTTTACAAAGGATCAATTAAGGCATTTTTTTGTAAAATAAAGTTCCTAGAATAATTTGAATGTATACAACACATTCCAACACCACTCCAAGACACCATTAATTCATCTTTAGTGTTAATTATCAAACCAATGCTACACCAACTATCTTAGCTCAACAACATGTATGATTGCACTATGCCTTTGTCACGATGGAATGATCTTGAATTGATGAAATATAAACTCTTGATAATATTCCTTTGAATTCCTTTGGAATTCTCTTGTGAACTCTATGATGCTCATGTGAATGTACTCTTGAGTACTCATGAAAATCTAGGATGAAACTAGGTGAATTAACCCCATATTTATACTCAATCTAGAGATTAACCCCAATATTCAAATAATTCAAGACAACACTAGATCTAGGATTAAAAATTATTAGAATCCCACCAAAATTTAATTCAAAAAGGGGGGTCCTAAGAGAGGAGGACCCATTCACCACTAAAGGAAAATGGTCCTAGAAAATTTTTCTAGGACCTTGCTCCTGGGGGTGAAAATAACATCAAAAGAACATTTGAAAAGTGTATAGAAATGGGGGTCCTATGTGGAGAGGATCCATTCGCCACTAAAGGTGAATGGGTCCTAGATCGGTTTTCTATGACCTTGATTTTTCCAAATTTAATGTTATGCCATATCATTATTGGGTGTTGGGATAGACCCTTTAGAAGGTGTCTTTAAGAAGGATTAAATTTCAATTAAAGGACCTAATTAATCTTAACAAGCCACAATTAATTAATGAAACCCTAGATAAGTGTGAAAGTATACTACAACACTTTACAAGACCATAAATAAATTAGAATTTAAGTACATTTTATTAAAAAGGTGGCCCTAGATCAATGTGAATGTGTGCAACATAGTACAACACTAACGCAAGGCATAATTATGTTAATTAAACATCAATTAATCCCAAATTAAGTAAGGAAAAGGAATTTTTTTTCCATTACTACAAAGACTAAAGACAAGAAGAAAAATGGGAAGATCCAGATCAAAGAAATAATGCTAGAAGACCTCTAGTTAGATAACCAAATTCTTAAAGGTAACCATTTGTCAATGGTTTTTGTTATTCTTACAATAAATTTGAGCATAGAGAAATGGAATGTAGAAGAAAAATGGAACAAAATGTTCCATTATTTACTTTACAATGCTTTACATGTAAGAAAATTGGTCACAAAGCAAGTGATTGTAGATGTCAAATTATGAATGCATATAACAATGGTAGAATGATTCAACCTTTCAATGGTTATTGCTATACATTCTATGGATTTGAACACAAGGCTAATCAATTCATATCTAGAATGAATTGAAGGAATTTTATTGAAAATAATGTTGTATGTAATTGTAGATAGGAAAAAATCTGAAATCTGAAATCTTATTAGATTAAGATTCAGATTTTCACCATCCCCAATGCATTTACCTGTAAAACACACACATGTGAAAAATGAATAATCTAATCTAAACAAACATACATGTTATCAGGGATTCACTCCATTGTTCTTCTCAATCTCGCATAAGAATGCAAGCTTCAAAGGATTAAACTATTGACAAAATGTTAGTTGCTCACTATTTCAGCATAATGATAGGATATGGATGACGAAAGAAGGATGGATGATGATGACAAGTTGCACAATGAATTTGATAGAGTGAGGGTACTGGAAGAATTGGAATCCCAAATGGCTTATGAGAGGCCGTATTTTAGAGTTTTGATGTGGACAGAGAAGAATATTTGATAAGATTTGATTTTTGACAAAAGAGGAAATACAATGAGATGGGATAAGATTTTAATAAAATAGAAAGATATTGATTTTTCATTTTAAAGGAAATAAATCCTAAAAAAGATGAGAAGGATAAGTGATGAATTATCTAATTAAATTAATTAATTAGATACACATGAGTTCTTACTTTAGAAAGAAAGCGAGAAGATATTTTAAGATTTTATTAATTAAATAAATATTTGATTTATTTAATTAATTTTGGATTTATGACTTCATTAATTAGATAATATAAATTATCTAATTAACATTAGAAGAACGAATAAGTTACAAATAGAAATGATTTAATTAATTAAATAATATAAATTATTTAATTAATATTAGCATAATGGATGGATTATGAATTAAATTAGTCAAATAAATAAGATTTATTGAACTAATTACATGACGACATGGGTACCTAGGGAAAAGCATGCTACAAGATGTCTAAATGACCTAATGTTGCGACAAGGTGTTGCAAGAGGACATTTTTGGGTGTCTACAGTAAAAACCACAATAGACCTAGACATATTGCTATTGTAGAAGCAAAAATGTATGGAAGGACAATTTGGCAAAGAGAAATGAACTAGTGAAAAAGGTTGATCTGGTTGAAATAAAGAAGGAAATAGAAAATATATAGAGAAAGAAAGAAGAGATTGAGAATAAGGGAGAATATGTACCACCCTCTAATGTAGATGTTTCCCTTTAAAAATAAGCCAAGAGCTATGGCTTAGGGGGATCATTAATGAATATCTTTCATCACTTTCCAAAAAGGAGGTGCTAGAGCTACAATACGAAGATATGTGATGAAGAAAAATATGATAGATCTATTGGTGAAAATTGTGAAAGAAAATATGTCAATAATGAGATTTGTGGAGCTTGAGAAGTTGTCTATGCATACAAAAAATGTGTTACTAATTTTTTCACTTGAAGAATCTATTGCAATTTTTTTGGTTAAGATTATAAGAAAATTAGCCAAGGAAATTTGATTTCACAAAGTATTCAAAGAGAAGAAAAGTAGAAAGAAGTGAATTTGGAGTGGAAAAGGTGATTCAAAGATCAATCCATCTAAACCATAATTCTATGAAGTGAAGTAAATAGGTATTTAGCAAGTCTTTTATGCAATAGTTTTCTAAAATATTTGTTTAAAAGTAGTTTAAGACATTTTTCAATGGCTACACTGAAGGTTGTAGAGGGTTCAGAGAAACCCCAAACAAAGTTCAAGAGATATCCTACTAGAGCCATATAAAATGACCCATTAGGTGCATTCTCACACATACTATATGGGATTTTATCGATTGAGGATGTTAAGGATTATTCATTCTAAGATGGAAGAGAATTTTCCCTCCAAATTAGGAGATGTTTTGGTGAAGTAATTAATAGATGATAACTTCAACCCGAAGATAAAATACAAAAACCTAGTTGAGAAAAGGTTGGATGTATGGCAATGGTTCCCACCTTTCTACTATGAGGAAAAATGGATTAGAATGGCATTGATTAGGATTCACAATTAGTTTTTTTGGACAAACATACCCCACATGATAACAAAGGAAATAATAAGAGAAGTTGCTAGTCTGTGCTCCTTTGGACCAGTTCTCGTGTTAAAATAAATCAAGAATGAAGTAGTAATGGAGAAGATTGGAGCTACATAAAACAAAAGGGCCTTGATAGTGAATCCCATTAGAAATCCTACTATCAGATATGCCACCATGGCTATTGGATACAAATTTTAATTCACAAATAGGGATGACTATGTTTCTTCCACTACAATTAATGTGGTACATGAGATGGTAGTTAATGGTGTTGAATTTTACCTATGTGATTTTCTTAGGTAACAACTAATGAAAAATTTGAGGCTGAAAAAAGAGAAGAAGTACCTATTCAAGTATGGCACTCTAGTTAGGTGTCTACTTTTCTAATTTTTGAAGGAGATTCCAGTGTTTGGAAAGGTAAATTGGTGAAGTGCAAGACCTATTACATTATATATTGCAGACCGCATGATGATTCTTGGAGATGTTAAAACACAAGATGAAGCACTTGCTACTTTCTTTTTCGTTTTCTAGAAAATAATGAATGAGAGGGAAAAAATTATAAGGAATATTGTTGAGAAATACAAAAATGAGATCACATTTATTGTATCTACAAATTATTGTATTATGGAGGTAGTGGAACTAAGGACTATTTGGGTTTTGTTATCAATCAGATATGCACCCTTTGTAAGATTTGAAAAAATTGGAATATCTATTGAAACATGGAAACTCTTTTCAGATGTGGGTAATCTATGTGAAAAGAGAATCTCTAGAGTGAGTTGGATCTCTGTATGATGATCCTATTCTAAATGACTTTCTGGGAAAAGGGATAGAGAATAACTGAAATTAAAACCTATGACCAATAGATGATTCACTAGACTTAATTCAGACTTTATCACTCACAACAGTCTCTCTATCACAATAGCCCTCACAATCTCATTAGCACATGTTTTCATCAGTGATTTGCATGAAGATTAAAAAAAAAATACAACATGCAACCTGAAAACATGTAATTCTTATTAAACATTCACAACATCAAGACATATAAGGATTCAAATTTGATACAAAAAGACATCAGATTGCCATCACAAAATTGAGACTAGAAAAATGGGAAGAAGAACTCTGCTGCTTTATTGAAACTGAAAGAGTGTATCTATCTAAACTGAGTACAAATGTTTACAAGCTCTTAGGAAGTGTATCAGAGCAAGAAACAATAATCTAAATTGCAAAACCCTAAGTTTTCCTCAAAGATATATCACTAAAACCCTAATCTGAGCTCAAGGAAATACATCAAAAACTGCCCAAGAAGTTGGCACAAAAGTGGACACATCTCACTTTTTACATGCACATACTGAAAAGCTTCTAAAAATAGGTCTTCTTTTCTTTTAAAGCGAATAAAACACCTTATCTCTCAACCAAGAAGCTCAAATCCGACTAGAAGAAAAGTTGGACTGATTTGCCTCATAAATTACTAAAAATAGCAAGAAGAATAAAACAATTTATAAAGCATTGTTTTATTTTCTGCTTTACATCATGCAGGTTTTACAATTTGATTTATTTTGCAATTAAAGATTAATTTTATTTTTTTGCAAAATACCTTATTGCTCTATTACAATATCTGGTTTTTCTTATAAAAAATCATAAAAAATAATAAAACCCTTTATTACATATTAAATTGTTTTCCTTTAAAAAACAATTTTAAAAATAAAGTGCCTAAAATATGAAAGCATATCTCTCCAAGATTTAATTGATTTTCTATAAAACCAATTAAAGAAATAACTAAGGCCGTCATTCAGATTTTAGTTGGTTTTCTCTCAAAATCAATCAAATAAAATTTAAGGTATTGGACCTAGAAAGTTAACAAGAGCATCATTTTGACATCACCTAACACTCTAAAGTCCTAAGTCATGAAATATCAAACCAACTGAAACCTAAAAAATTTAGGCAAAAGGTATTATGTAAAGACCTTAACAAAGCCGACCTAAGGCATATGAGAATTCGACCCCACAAGCTATTACCTCAAGTCTTAAATTTGAATTAGGGCATGCATGAAAAAATGAAGGGAAACCCTAAAACCTAACTCATTTCCACTTTGTAACTTTTGGAGACTTTGCTCTGCTAAGAGAGGGATGTGCCGCCATGAAGAAGCTTGGTTTCTCTCCTGCAAATGTATTGGAAGTTTCAAATTTCTTCCTTCTCATGATCGATTCTTCTCCCTATGCTACTTGAGTAAGTTGTTTCATAGTCTTTTCATGGCTTTTCCACTATATTTTGGAAGGCAAGAAGCCATTTAAGGCCGCGACCTTTGCATGTATTCCTTATCTAATTTTTGAGTTCATTTTTGTGTTTGACTTACCTCCCCTCTTGCCACCATGAGAGAGCTCAGCCCTGGCTTGTGGGTTCCTATTTAGTCACCTACTGGTAAAATCTCACCTCCTCCAATGTTTTTTTAATTGTTCTCTCCATCAAAACTAAAACTTATGAAGCTTTATCTCTACAAAAGATCATTTCTATTTTGTAAACTTGTAGGCCATCACACAGGCCACGCTATTTCATGCTCTTGATAATGATTTTTTATGAAAAACCTTCATTATAATCATTGTTTTCCTCTGTATCTTTGTATTATATACCAATGGAAAAGCTTTTAAAAGCTTAAACAAGAGCTATGATTTCTTTTTTGAGTAACCAAAAATGCAGACAACTACCCAGGCCGCACCATGCATGTTTGGTCTTGAGCTTCCATTACAAATTTCTCACTATATTTTACCATCTCTATCTTTAGATTTTTTTTTTTTATGAAGCAAAACTCGAAATGACGCACATCATTTTTTGAAAATGTAACTGAACCTCCATTGCTGGGCTCGACCCATGATGTATCTCAGGCATTTTTTGCATTTTTTTGTAAAAGCCTTACATGAGTATCTCTTGATTCTAAATGAAAACATTTATTTAGTCTTTTCTTGTTGCAAACCTGATGTGGGTGTTCCTGAAAGTGAACTATCTTTATTTCAATTAAAAACCCTAATGTGGGTCTTGTGGAAAGCATGGCAAATCTGCATTCTGAGTAAAAATTTGCATCTGGGTATTTATAAAAACTTGAAAGAATCTTCGCATTTCTACATTTTTCCAAAAACCCATGTGCGTGTTCATGAAAATGAAAGAAAATCTCTCGTATCCTTGAAAAAACCTACTTATTATTGCATTCTCTATTGAACTGTTGAAAACCCATCAAATTGTTATTAAAGAAAATGAAGAACTCACTATATTGAAATGAAACTTCACCTTGTGCTGAATTAAACACCTAAAATATCTTCATTTTTTTGTAGCAATATACATAAGCACTTTAAACTCAACACTATCATTAATGAAGGCTCACTATGTGTTGCTATCCTTTGTTAGAAGCTTCATCGATGAGGCATTATGTATGCATGTTCACTATCACAGTTTAGTGGTAGAACACTGCTGCTCCAAAATAGAAAAATATAGAAGAATACCCAATGTGAAGAGATCTAAAGCAACAAAACAATACTATGGCAGAAATACCAAACTTTTCTAGAATAAACATGATAGATTGATAGTTTTCACCTAAAATAAGTTGTCAAATTATTATCCATTTGTAATTTTCACTTCAATACTTTGATTTGACTATTATAAATGCATGGTAAATTTGATTACTCCTTTAGTTGTATAGCTGAGAAGAGCAAGATGATTGTATTTTCCTTCTCATCCCACTTGTAATGTATAAGGGGCTGTATATCAAGTTCTACCCTTATGGGAGCCCATTTTTCCCCACATGCTTGGTCTTCAAAAGATAATCAGCTACATGACTTTTCCTATACCTCCACAAGGAAACAAACAATGTTAGCATAAAAACAATGTATGATGATGATGCTATCTCTTCTCAGTTCATGTTTTTGTTTCTTCCTTTAGTTGATTCCATGCATTTCAAAGAGTGAATTATATGTCTATTGGTAGATCTTGTAGTATAGCTCATATCTAGAGCTCTTAATTCACACACCTCTTCATCTCTTGCAAGCACACTCAGGAGTGGAAGCAGGATGAAGCAAGCAGTAACGTCTCAACTGAAGATGAAGAATTAGGAAATTATGGATATGTATTCTCCTATCTACTTTCTCATTTATTTTTTCCTTCAACTGTAGAATTTACTTTCCGTAATGAATGGAATTAGATAAAACCATGGCATGTGTGGATATTTAACTTTGTTCTTTCATTTCTATTTTGAAAGAAAAGCATTTCAAATGCAAATTTGTACCATCATTTGTATTCTTGCAATCAAATTAACATATGTAATTTGAATCATTTCATAAAATAAATGAAACCATTTTGTTATACTTTATCATTTGTATATTCAGTTCTGTACTCCATTTGATTTTGCAAAAACATGAGTAATACTTCTGAAATTTAGTTTTCTCAAAACACCTGCGTAATTGTCACTTGATAAATGATAAATAAGGTGCAAAAAACACTTAAGCATATGAAGAAATAATTGTATTTTCACTTTCAAATATAACAATATTTAAACCAGCTCCACCAATTGAGTTGTAGCGAAAAATTGATAACAGGTTCTTGAGTTAGGCTATAAGGTAGTAGAAGCAAAAATTATTGGTTGTGCATATGTTCTACTGAAGAGTCCAAGGGATGTCAAAAAATAAAGGTTTGGAATATATTAAGAAAAATCCATGCAAGAAAATTTCAAGCAAAAGGAACCTTTGATGAGGAAAAATGTTGACAAGATGGTAGATGTGTATGCACAAGAGTTGGGTCTATCAAAAGAAAAGGTGGAGTATACAATAGAAAGATCTAGAGAAGATGAGAGTGCGGCTAAAGCATTAGGAAGTACTAAAAGATGAGGAAGAATATCTACAACTCCTCCCTTTGCACAAAATTCCTCTTAGACTTTACCATCTACTAGAGAGAAAATAAAATCTATTGCTAATCCTATGTTAAGGGAGAAATCCCCTCTGATATTTCATGCCACCAAGGAAGAAAATAAGAAGACATCCACCACAACACCCCCTAATGCCCCTAAAAGAAGAAGAGTCAAGGAAAAGGCTAAAAGGGAGAAGAGTATAAGAATCGATGTTGTTGATGAAGAAGAGGAAATGGAATAAGAAGGAGCATAGTTGGTCTAGAGAGGAAAGAGAGAGGATTCACAAGGTGAATCTATCTCAAAAGGAAAAAATAATTGACATAGTTGATATAGAGAGTGAGGAAGAAATAGAGAAAGAGAAAGATTCATTCAAAATTTAGATGAGACAAAAGGAGAACGAAGCCAAGAAGGATTCTCCGGAGAAGGAGAAAGAGACAAGTCACAAGAATAAGTCTTTGGTGAAGGTTGAGAAGTAGAAACAATAGGAAAGAGCCCATTCCCCAATTAAAATAGAGGCATTTCTTAACAATATTGTGTAGAATAATATGTTGAAGGAAACAAGAGAGCTATACAAGGAATCAAATGTGGTGGAAAATCCCAAAATTCTCAAGCCTCTTGTCAAGTACATTGTGGTACTTAAAGTAGATTTGAAGAATACCAAGAAGGATATTCTTGATGATTTATGGAACATCCTACTAAAAATAAGGGAAGAAGCAATAATGGAATATGAAAGGCTAAGCTATGAAGCCTTGGAAAGAGCTAATGTTGGACTTTCAGAAGATGAAAGGGCCACATTGGTCAGTATATATAGGAAGGAGATGATAGTGAAGAAAATAATCAGATTTATCATGGGAAAAGGTCAAAGTGACTTGAAAAGAATCCAAAAATAAATCAATGACAAAGCTAAGGAGATTGTTCAAAATCCAATAATGCTTCTAGTAACTAAAGAAGTGAAAATGCATAATAATTACACATTGATGATGCTCAACATGAATGGGATATGAATGAAGAAGCTGAAATAGATAACACCCCTCTAGAAGTAGAGGATATGACAAAATAAAGTAAAGAAGTGGAAATGATTAGAGAAGACATTGTGAAGGAAAATGTCACAATCACTCCTTTGGTCAAAAATACTGAAGTCCCTCCTCTGGTGAAAACAGATAATACTACAAAAGAAGTGGACTCTAACAAGGCTAATGACACAAATTTTGATGTGGAGTGTGAAGAAATTTTTTTTTATGATGGATAAAATGTTGTTGATGAGGAAGGTGAAGAGCATGGTGATGTACAAAAATAGCATGAAGAGAAGGAAGAAGAGAATAAAGACGAAGAAGAAAAAACATACAAGGATGTATCCAAAGATGATGAAAAGGATGACATAACTAAGTTTAGAAATAATACAAAATAAAAGGATAATACTATGGAGACTACAAATTCCATTGGTGAATCTTCCATCTCCTCTGAAGATTCTTTGAGGAATTTATTAAGTGTTCAACCTAGTTTCAAACCTATTGTGTACTCTTAGTTGTTGTAACTATCAATGAGTCAAGGTAATGTTTATTTGAATAAGATCTGTCTTATTCACAAGCTACAATAGGATACTTGTTTCATACATCCATAAGAAAGTATATAATTGAAACCCATCAAAAGAGTGGAGAACTGATGGATGAGGCAATCAAAGTGTTTCAAGAGATCATACTCGGATCACATTTGGATGCCCCACTCTCCTATATTGAAAATTTTAATATTTTAATTGTTTCATTCAAATATTATGCATATAAACATATGGAAGAAGAAGAAAAGGAAGTGTAAAAGAGATTGAGTGATAAGAAAATGATGAAGATGACTGAGAAATGTGTTGTTGCACACAACAAATTTTCAGAATTATTCATAAGATGTTGAAAGCAGTATATATGAGGAAAAGGCATTATTGCAATATGGCATGAAGTGTCCTAGAGCCACATAGAACATAACAAACAAGATGGAATCTATTGAATCATAGATTAATTCCACCTCTTGTGCATATGACCATGTTTTTGACCTCACCGGTGTCACAAGAAGTAAAATTGAAGATCTTCATAAGAAAAATTTCCAACTTCAAGTAGAAAAACCACATTATAATATAGTTTGGAGAGGTTAGAAATCTAGTAAATCCTAAATTATTATTGATTTCTAAGGCACTACTCACTTCAGAAAAGGAAAAAGAAATGAATCTGGTACCTACTTCATTGGAACAATGAGAAGAATTGTTGTTGGAGTTTGAAACTCATATCAGGTTGCTTTCAAAGGGAAAATGTGAATTGGAATATGGTAGACTAGCATGGGAATACCAGGTGAAGAAGTTGCAAGAATCAACCACCTTTAGTTGACTCATCTTTCATGTTTTTATGCATTTTAATGATTCTTTATACATACATGAATATATAGAGTTTAATTTCTGTATACTTTTTCTATGGTACATGACTCACAGGGAGTCAATTCTTTTCACAACTATGTATACAGGGCTAGATAATTTAGGGAGAGTTTCGATAATAGATCATAACAATCTATATAGGAACCCTTTTCCCTTGATGTTAAAGGGGGGCAGTTTCTAATAGAATTTTTGGCATGTATTCATCAGTGACAAAGGCGGAGATTGTTGGAAGCTTGAGGATATTATCATTGATGATGCTAGTTAGCAACATGAGAATGGAGAATTTACATAGAAATTTAATACACTGTTTCCATTGATGTCAAAAAATTTGTGGACCATTTTGATTAATCCTAACATGTTTTTGAGGTGTTGAAGAATTCATTTGTGCAAGGAGATTTGGTCTAGAAAGTTTAGTATTATTAAAATATGGCTAAGTTGAAAAACTACCAATTTAGGGTTACAAAGTATCATTTTTTGGGTTTGCAGCACTCCAAAACAGAATATTATTCTCTATGCTTCTAGTGCAATTTTTGTGGTTGTTAGAAGAATATAAATTGAGTATTTCATATTGTTTTACAAAGCATTTTTGGATATGTGAATGATAGAGTTTGGTTTGGAATTTCACATCCATTTCCTATACAATGTATCAGTGTGGGAGACTCCACACTTCTTCATAGATGAGTCTTTGATGTTACGGTGTTGAAGATAAGATTCCAGATGTCAGTTGTGTCTGAATTCCCAATGGTATCATGTTTTTAGGTCCACATATTATGAATTGGATGAATGGTTGAAGAATTTTCATTTAGGTCATATGGTGTGTTGACCTAACACATTTAATGAATATGTGAATGGTTAATAAGTGTTACAATTTTATATGGCATCTATTTTAGGTCCATCCTGACCTATATTAAGGAGTTTTAAATTTTGGATTGTGGTGTGGAGTTTGGTTGAAATGTTTTAGGGCCAACAACTTGAATTTTGTGTGTTACATCCAGTTAGTCTAACCTAATTGATGTTGAACTTGATACTAATTATTTATGGTGAAAAATAGGGTGAATCAAAATGAGTTAACAAAGTGATCTACCAATTTTTTTTCTAATACCAAAAATACTCAATCAAGTGTATAATAAGATGTTAATAACAATTAGAAATGCAACCTAACTATTATAGCAACTATCGAGGGTGTATTTAGAGCATAAAATGTTGTGTACCTAGTAAAACAGCTGCTATTTTTTAGCTATGGAGGACTCATTCGCCTTTAGTGGTGAATGGGTCCCTTGAGGGTTTTAAAAAACCAATTTTAGGATCATGTTCCTCGATGTTTACACTCTTGAATTCCCTATTATCGACTTTTGAATGTCTATATTTAATTTTGTGTAAGAGAGGGGAACCAACCATGTGAAGACTCCAAGTCATGGATAGCCAAGAGCGAAGGGCATCCCTAGCATAACTCAGTCTAATGGGTGGTTTGGGATGAGGATCAAGAATTAAGAGCACTCTCTAGTGCTTCTATCACTCTACAAACCTAGAAATTTAATTGGGGCTAGATGAGCTGATTTTTGGAATCCAAATTGTACCTCAAACAACTCTCTATCTAAGAATGACAATGTGGGTCTAGGATGACAGTGCGATGGACTAGCATCTATCTAGTGCACTGGCATCCCTATGACCATAAAATGTAGAATGCAGTAAGGAATGATAGAAACCTACTTGACAGTATAGCTAACTAACTTTAATTGAATAAACAAAATGATAAAGTATGAAATGTAAGTATAGAAATGATAAAGTAAGTAGATAAAAATGAGGGTGACGAATATCAACACACTCAAGCACTAGTTCTCTAGTAAGCTCCACACACATGTTGACCTACACACAAGTAGGAAGAGAAATTTTTTGAGGTTGTATAGGGGTTTTCATTAGTCAAACACCCGCTTTGATGTTTCCACCTCCACAAACAACCAAAAAGAAACTGAGTAGAAAGTATGATAAAGGAAATAGAAATAAACACATTGAACACTCCAAAAGTTAAAATACAATCTATCAAATCACTATGTGAAATTAAAGTGATTCTATAGCAACTCCACCAAAAGTAACTCAAGGCCAATGAAGCGAGAATGCAAGGTAACGAACTTACAAAGTCACAATAGTCACAACTATAATGAAGGGAGGTCTCACAAGACTCCAATCTCACAACTTTTGTAGTAGAGCAACATGTGCAAGGATGAAGTTGATGGTGTAAACAATTGCTACAATGTTCAATGAAGTTGTGAAAATGCTAGAATTGTGAGAAGATGTGAAGGATGGAATGAAAATTCTCAAGGATGTGAAAGAGATGAAGTGAGTGTGAAATAAATGTCTTTGAGGGAAAAAATGAATCATTTTTGGGCTGGTTGGTCATATAGAGGCATTACAAACCATCCCCAATGAGGAGTGTAATGTCCCTACAAACTCAAGGGAAAGAATCTCTAAGAAACACAACGCATCGTGTAGATATTTATGCACCATGCTTGTGTCCTTGATGAAAATTCCCCCAGTGACACACAAAACACATGCCAAGTGGATGGATTTTGAATGGGTGATGTAGAATTTTACCTTTGAATTTTATTTTCTAAGGTGAGGGTATGCAAAAGGGAAATTTACACAAGGGGTGAAAATTTGTGCTCCTGCACATTTTTTCCCCACTTTAGTGAGCACTAATATCAAGAGTGTTTGATAAATTAGATCGAAGAGTTCAAAATGTATACCTGAATCATCAAGGAAACAAATTATGATCTGGAAAACTTGAAGTGTAGGGTAGGAAAAGGACTCCATAGGTACTCTCTCCTAAGGAGGTTAAAAAAAGGACTCCGTAGCTCCACAAAACTATGAAGTTGCACAAAGTACACCAAAGTCCCATATACAATTGATGGACAAATCCCACTAGATGCAAGCACTTCACAAGCCCTTAGACTTGCAAAGAAGGCATTCCCCCAAGTAATATTTCATGAAGGAAACCCATTGTAAGGGGGACTCCATAGAGTTGGAATGGAAAGCAGCTTCACAGGCACACCTACAAAGTAACATGTTAATCCATAGATAAAACATGTCAGAAATAAAAAAGTAATCACATAGGAAAACAAGTAGATAGTAACAAATACACTGAATAAAATTCAAAGGCCTTCAAATGGCTCCCTTAGGAACCCTTCAAAATAAGAGGGGTCCACTCAAGGGATGCATTGTTTGAAAGTGAGATAGCATTTTTCACAAATCGATTCAACATCAAGGAATCCTTTCGAAAGATGTTCACTTCATCAAGGAATTCAAAAGGAAGAAAATGCCCCCTCATGAGTGAAAGGTTGAGGCATCTCCCATAGGAATGTTTCTCCCTCCTCAGAGGAAATCTCTTCAAGTTATTTCTTTGTGAATCCATGAAGAAGGAAACACACTTCACTAGGAGGTCAAATTTGAGGATGTGATTTTTGAAAAAGTTTGTGAAGATTTTCAAGAAACGTTTCATTGGAAACAAATGAATTTTTTGAAAATTGAAGTTGACATGGTAGGCCCCCCCTTAGGGTGGCGCATGCTGAATGTAAAGGCATGTGACAACCTGAGGAGATATAAGAAAGAATGAAAAAGTGATGTTGTGGCCCGCGAGACACAGCTAGATGTTACTATGGTTATGTTGTCGCACACACAAGGGACAACACATAGGTACCAAAACATCACAACTCAAGAAAAGAAGAGAGAAAGATAACAAAGATAAAAAAAAAAGAAACAACATCATAGACAAAAGACAAAAGGGCGATTTGATATTTTGGGGTCAGAGCTGCTCATAAATATATAGTTACAGTAATAGTATATAGATGAAATTTCAGCAAATCCCTACTATATTAGACCATATGAAGAATGCATTAGAAGATGAAGTAAAAATAAATTAAAAAATAATAAAAATTGGGTCAACATGGAAGGGAAGCCTAAATTCCCCCAATTCTTCACATCATCCCCAATTTGTTTAAAATTAGTACACATAATAGAGGAAGAATGATGATACAAATAGAGGAAGTTTTACGACACATAATCAATCCTATATAAAAACACTACAAGGGTGACAAGGTTCATCCAAGAACACATAACACAAGTACAATGGAATAAATCACAAAAACAGACACCTAATCTAAAGGTAAAGAAGAGGCACCCCCTAACACTCATCGACTAAGAGGTCATTTTCTTCCCAATCTAGATCATTATATTAGGAAGGCAGCCGAGTCTATAGTGGTGGAATATTTAGTAGGGGAGGTTCCAACCCTCCCACAAAAAGGTCCAAGGAATAAGGCCATGCAAGGTCTTCTCTGCTCGACTCTCATGGAGTTATGGTCAATGATTTTGTAAAGATTGCTAACAAGACCAATATCTCATCCAAGGAGTTAAAAATGCACTTCAAGGGAGTGTCATGTGTTACCTCAATGGATGGGGAAGGCAGCATCTAAGATTCACTACTAATCTCATCAAGCGACTCAAGAGAACTAACTAACTCAGGGTAAGATGAAACTTGCTCCATCAATAGGATGAAAAATGCTAGAAAAAGAACACCCTCTAAAGAAGGTGGGCTCCTCTTATGCCCCCCATTGCTAGAATGGCTGACCTCGACCTACTTTGTTAAAGGATGTGAAATCCCCAGAAATAAGGCGAGAGGCATAGATTACGAGGAGAGAACCACAATGGACACCACCAAATTATTCGACATGTCTATAGGTTTAGGGAATGATGGGATGTATGGAAGGGACATAAAAATAGGTGGCTTCACTGAATGAGTGATAAACACCTGCACCTTTTTAGGGTCAGGTGCATTCATGCTTACATTAGGGGTTGGGGAGGAAATAAATTCGATTGAAAATAATTAAAGGGGAAAAAAGAGGAGGATGCAATAGGAGGCCCTGAAATAGGGGTGGTGAACTCCCCTTCCTCTGTAAAGTGGGTCACTCAGTTGCCAAAGCCTTTTTCCAATGCTTATGCTCACGTGCAAGGAAATTGCTACAACTCTTGGAGCTATAGGTCGAGAGCTGGAATGGGATAGAAGGCTCATGCTCAACCATAGGTGTGTCCATCACATCCATCTCCAGTCGAGGGACAAACTCTTGAATGGGAGCAGGAGGAAGATGTTGAGAGACAATTGGGGGAGTTGGCTCTAGCACCGTGGTGGTGGGCCTCTTCCAATTTACTACTTTAGGAGCAATAGAAATAGGAGGTTGTAGAGATTGAGACATAGAGTATTCCCCATGGGAACCCTTCCCTCTACCATACAAGTAGGGCCAAGGTCTAGGAGGCATAGTAGGAAGGTCCGATATCCTAATCTTGGCTTTATGCGAAGCAGGCACCATTAGACTTCTTATGTGGAGTCTATTGCAAGGTGTGTGCCCTTGGTCTCCTTATTTTTTCAGAATGGTGCTCAAGATTTCTAACATGGTTTAACCACCTCCCATAGATCTTAACTTTGGATTGTATCGGGGTGATCCCACAATACTGGTTTATAATTTTTGAGTAAACTCGACACTAAACTAATTTTTTTTAACTAAATCTTCACTTTCGGGCTCCTATAGCCACTAAACCATGAGGAATTTGAAGATGATGCAAACTAGTGATTTGTGATGTTTTGTCTATAGATTCTAAATATTATTTTTTCAAAAAATATGGAATCAGATTGTAGTTATTTTTCCATCTCCTTCGAAAACTAGCTTTTTCTAAAAATCAGCATTATTAAGGAGTGACGCTCATTGTATATAGCATAATTTTTTTCTTATGAAGGATTAAATTATTTTTCTTAGAATTTAGATTTGTAACTATGATATCTAGCACTTTAATTTGGTTTCATAGTGTTTTATTAGATTTTTTTTTCTTAATCAAGTTTCAAAGTTCAACTAATTACAATTCAAACATAGGCGGACTGTATACAACATAACTTTTTCTGTATGTATCAAAATTCAATTTCTTTTTCTAATAGATCAAGGACATCAATACCCAACCCAAATATATTTTCAAATTTTTATTTTCATAATATGCTATTTTTCCAAATGTGCAGAATAGAGACCTTGATTTTCGGTAAAGAACCTATGCTTAATAAAACTAAAAAAACACATACATAATAAAACCAAAACATATTAAAATTATATTCATTGGATAGCTCATTCCAAGGACTACCATCTTTCAGCTGGGTATGTGAAGTCTCCTCCATTTTCATCCTCAACTTGAGCTTCAAAGGGCAAAAATATGGAGATTTTTTGTGTCGGAAGGTGGGAAGGTGGGAAAAGGGGGGTTCGAGTAACCTTAGAGGGTTCGAGTGAACCCCCCTTCCACAATTGAAAATATGGGTTCCAATATTGAAAGGGGTTCGCTTGAACCTTGAGTTCGTTTGAACCCCCCAAAATGAATTTTTTTTTAGTGCAGGCAGTTTTTGGAAGTTTTCCTTCCTTATTCGAATTATAAACCACTTTTGTGGGTTCACCCATCGGGTATTGATAGGTAAATATTTTGGTGTAATTGCAAGGCCAACAATTAGTATCAAAGCTAGTCATAGATTCAAATCCCTCACTTGTGTTGGGGGGGATCGTTGCAAGGTGTGCACCCTTGGTCTCCTTGGTTGTTCAGCATGTTGCTCAGGATTTGTGAAATGGTTTAACTGCCTCCCATGGATCTTAACTCTGGCTTGTATTGGGCACTAAAAGGTCAATATTATGTTGCAATAATGCTAACATAATCTAGCAGTAGACATCTAAAAATCTTCTTCAAAAAGGGGAGCATAAGAGGTATCTCAAGGATGGGTAGGCCTCTTCTTTCCCTTTCGAGAAGAGGAGGCAACTTGCTCCTGCACTACTGGAGGGGTCATTTTTAGCTATCCCTTGCCCCCAATTTTATACTTAACGTAGTTTCAGTAAAGTAGATCCATTCTAGGGGGAAGTGGATCGACTGGAGTGGGCCAAAAATGATCAAATTAATAGCCCCATGGGATACTAACGGTTGATACCTAGTATCATGCATGATGTACATATCACCTTTGTGGGATAATTTTAAACACTTATGAATGATGGAAGTTATTCCATTCATGGAAGCTAGCCAAGGAATGGCTAACTTCACTCTAAACAAATTAGATTTTAGAATAACATCAAAGTTCATATACACAGTCCTGGGTTCAACTAGGATGAAAAGATTTATTGATCCATACAACTTAAGAGAGAGAATATCATGTGTATGAATGGTAGAATTATTTCCTCATACTCCTCCCTTTGCAGTGAATTTGACCATAGTGTCTCCTCTATTATAACATTCACTTGGCTTGTGGGATCAATTGGGACCCCCGTCAAAATGTTTCCATTGAGGCAAGTGAGAATGTAGAAGGGAGAGGGCTTGTTATTCAAGGGCATGTCCTATGAGGTGAATTTCACGTCTAGAAAACTATTCATAGGTTGTGGGGAAGGAATAATCTTGGCCATATTAATGGACATTGAGGGTTGGGTAGAAGAATAAAATGGGTGAATAACCAAGTTAGTAGAGTGAGACAAAAATGGGTGCACATAGATCTGCAACTCCCTATTGGCCTTCACCACCAATTATTCACATTTTATTTTCCCCCATCAAGATGAATGGTACCACCATCAATGTGATCCTATATCATGTGACATAGACACATACATCTCTTTGTATCATGCCTCTTAACCAAATGGTACTAAAAAAGAGAATTTGCATCATACCAATCAAGATAAGGATCCTTGAGAGGTCGAGGGTTTTCCAAAGTTATGATCTTGTCCTTCAACAAATTTTGCAAGATGGAAGAATAAGATTCTACTGACTTTGTAAATCTCCTATTGTATTTGAGGCCATTATCATTTGTCACGGTGAGTACATTCACAACAAATTTACCTCTTCCTAAGATCGACACAATAGAGTTTCCTTCCGAGTGGAAGCCTGAGGAAGATCCTCTAAACTGAACTACAACTTGTTGAAATTCCTGCAACATGACATACATATTTTCAAAGGAATGGTATTTCATTAGGGAAAATTTTTCCTTCCAATTTCTCTGTGGTTACCTATGAACACCTTCTCCACATCGAAGTTAGTGACTGGGTATGAGATTTTTGAAAAGAGCGCTTGGTATCATGCTATGAAATCAATTATCTTCTTGTTATCTCCATGCTTACATCAGATGAGATCAAAGAAGGTCATCTCCAGACTGATATTATCTTGGAAATTATGGAGAAACTAATTCATGAGTTGATCAAATGATAATATAGAACTATTGGGCAGAGAGCAATACCACTAAACTTCTACGTTCTTGAGAGATCAAGGAAATAATTTTCCATGAAAGAATCATGATGGAAGAAATATGTACACATGGCATTAAAGGATGAAACATGAGTTTGCAAATCCCCTTTCCTAGCATATTTCCCAAATTTGGGAATCTTCATTCCTCGTGAGAAGGGAGTATTCAAAATTTCTACTGACAATGGGCTATGTTGAAAGAAGGGCTAACAAATAGGCTAGGTGGAGGCCTAGGAAATACTTGCCAACTGGTTTTGCATCTGACTCATATTTTGTAGAAGGGCATTTACAGTAGGGTCAAAGGATGACAAAGGCCTAGTGGAGCCTCCAAAACCACCACTACTAGAACCACCTCCAGAGCCACTTCTGGGGCCACCTCCATGACCACCGCCAGAGCCACTACCACCAGTAGGAACTCCACTAGAGCCACCTCCACTATTGAAGCCACCACCATGGCCTCCACCAAATTCACCTCCATCACTCATTCCACTAGAGGCCCAACTACTCGAGGTAGTAGGAGGGGTGAAACTAAACCCGAAAGGTATTCTTCTCACCTTAAGATTAGGGGGTTTCAAAGAAGCAAAGGAAACAATAATCGTAGGGCCTATATGGTCCATGCATAGAGATGTGGTGGGAATTGGAATTCCTATTTTTATTTCATAAGTATCAATCACTTCTCCTTGGGTAGTACCTGACCTGGGCTTAGCAGTTCCAATTACGCATTCTAGGGGTCACAAGTTGGGTTATAAGGAAAAACACCTTACAAAACTCACACCTACAATGCTCTTAGTAAACAAGGAAAGGACCCTTCAACATTGTTAAACAAAACCAAAATGGTTCACATCTGGTTCACCAAAAATGTAAGAGAGGGGGATCAGCCACATCAAGGCTCCAAGTCATAAAGAGTTGAGAGTGGAGGGTTTCCCTAACTTACCTCACTCTACTAGGTGTTTTGGGATGAGGATAAAAAATGAAGAGCACTATTTGGTGCTTCTATCACTCTATAGACCCAAAAATCTAATTAGGGCCAGACGAGATGGTTTCTGGAATCCAAACTACACCTTAGATATCTCTTTGTCTAAGGGTGACAACACGGGTCTAGGACGACAATAAGGTGTGTTGGTGTCTCTCTTGTGTGATAGTGTTTAAATGGCTAAAAAATGTAAAATGCTGTAAGGAATTCCAGAAACCTACTTGATAGCCTAGGTAACTAACTTTAATCGAATAAACAAAATGATAAAGTACGAAAAGTAATTACATAAATGATAAAGTAAGTAGATAAAAATGAGGGTGACAAATATCAACTCATTGAAGCGCTAGTTCTCCAAAAAGCTCTAGAAACATGTTCACCTATGCACAAGAAAGAAGGAAAATTCTTGGGGCTATAGGGGTTTTCCTTAGTTAGACACCCACTTTGGTGTTTCCACCTCCATAGATAACCAAAAAAGCAATAGAGTAGAAAGTATGATAAAGGAAATATAAATAAACACATTGAACACTACAAAAGATAAAAGCACTATATCAAAGCACAATGTGAAATTAGAGTGATTTAATACCACCTCCACCCAAAGGAACTAAAGCACAATGAAAGGAGAATGCAAGGTAGAAAACTTGGTAGAGTCACCATAGCCACAACTATGATGAAGGGAGATTTTTCTTGTGCTACAATAAACACTTGAAATCTACCTTGAAATGCCTTGAGAATGCTCCTGTTAACTTAATTTTTCTATAATTATTGAATTCTTGAAAGTATAGTATTTCTTAGGATGAACCTATGTGAATTAACCACTTATTTATGTTGGATAGGACAACTGAGAGTGGGGGTGAATCAGTTGTCATAAATTTTAACCTTAAATTCGATTATCAAAACTAACACATAAACTAATTAAGTGATTAACCATCAAATGCCACTGGACAGACACACCAAATTTACATGGAAAATCCAATGATGGAAAAACCACAATGAAGATTAACTCACACTATATGGAATATCAAAACTAGTTACAAAAGGCTCACTGACTAGAATGAGGCTCATTGCTTGGAATAAGAACTCATTGTCCATAGGGTTACAACCCAGTTGGCTCAATACCACAAAGATATATAAAGAAGAAAAATAAGACTTGTTATAGAGAGACAACAATCCCAATGCAATAAAATATTCCACAATAATCATTAATCCACTTACATGAATGATATAGTTCACCTTCTGCTCACTGCATCTAGAAACTCAATGTCAAGCTTTGCACTTATCAACCACATACATAACACACACACTTTCACAATAGCACCAAGGTTATGTCTTCTATTTCACTTATCTTCCTTCATTTCTTATGTACACTTTTCATTGCTAGCGCATTCTATATGTATACCATCTCTAACTTTGAAAAGATACAAAGTTGGCCATCCAAGTTCAAATTCAAATTAGATGGGTGCCAAATAGCCTAGGGTAGAATTAGAATGAGGGTGACTCAAAACACACTAGTCACCAGGACCCATAATAGATCCAACATGCATCATCAACCTCAAATATAGTGCTTGACACATAGTTGATCAGACCAATTTAAAACACATAGATCAATTAAGCTTGATACTTCCAAATACCGAAACCATCTTCAATAGAACTAAGGAAACACAACTCTAGAACCATAAAGAGAAATATGGACCAAAAAATATTCTCCTAGACCTTAGCTAGAACATAGTTCACAAGTACCAGACCAACAACTAACAACTTGAACTTTCTTTATATAGAATTTTCACAATATCCTCAACATATATAGTCAACATCAACTAGTGGATAACCAACTAATCGACTAGCATGAATAATAAAATTTTTATTCCTCTATCCATTCTTGCAACAATATCTCCCTTTGTCATTGATGGCAACACATGATGTGAAAAATCATCAAGGAGACATACAACCTCTAAAAATAATTCTCATTTTTTTTCTTTTCCTTCTCCTCCTTAGAAGATCATCTTCCTCATTACCTTCTTTCTGTTAGTAGCTTTCTTCCCTCTTCATATTCTCTTTCTCTCTTTTTAACATGATATTTCTCTCCCACTTTGACATAAATGGAGAAGGAAAAAAAACATGTTCATTGAAACTTCCTTTGACAGGAAAACAAAATACTCATAGTGACAATACTAAAAAACTGCCTACTCCCTCTGAGGGGAAACCACCAAAAATATCAGTCCAAAAAGATAAAACCATGAATCCACCGGATTGATGCATCTCCAAATGCATCTTAGTTTTTAAAAGGAGGTGAAATAACCCCTAGCTTATCTTGGAGATACTCAAAAGTATCTTTAGGAAGAGCCTTTGTAAATTTATCCTCAATCAGATCTTTTGTTGAGACATACTCGATCTTTAATTCATTCTCCATGACCTTCTCTCTCAAGAAATGATACTTGATAGATATTTTCTTCATTCTCAAGTGAATTACAATATTCTTCAAGATTTTAATTACACTTGAATCATCACGAAAGATAGGAATAGGATCATCATATAGCACTATGATATCCTTCAATGTTTGTTTCATCCATAAAACTTGTGTACAATAGGATACAACAACAATATACTTAGCTTCAACAGTAGAAAAAGAGACTAAATATTGCTTCTTACTCAAGAATGCCACCAATCTACATCCAAGAAAGAATGCACCACCAATAGTACTCTTTTTGTCATCTATACTTCTATCCGAGTCTGCATCTCTATAAGCACTAAGTGTAAAGTCAATATCTTTAGGATACCATAATCCATAATTAAGAGTGGCATTCAAATATATGAATATCCTTTTAACTTTAGTAACATGTTTTTCCTTTGGATTTTCTTGAAATCTAGCCACAAGATAAATCACATGCATAATATTTGGTCGAGTAGTAGTCAAATATAGTAGTCCACCAATCATAGATCTATACTTTTTTTGATCAATCTTATGTGAATCATCATTTTTACCCAACTTACAAGTAGTCACTAGAGGAGTACTTACCGGTTTACAACCGTCCATCCCAAATATTTTCAACATCTCTTTCACATACTTAAATTGTGAAATGAAAATTACTTCCTCTGATTTATTAATCTATAGCCCAAGAGAGAAATTCATCTTGCCAAACATAGAAATTTCAAATTCTCTTTGCATCTCTTTCACAAACATCTTGCACATCTTTCCATTTCCTCCAAAGATAATGTCATCAACATATACAACAACAATCAAGATTTTATCATTTTCAATTGTGAAATATAAATTATTGTCTACCATACCTTTGTTACATCCTTTCTGACTCAAATACTTATCTAGACTTGCATACCAGACTATAGGAGCTTGCTTCAATCCATATAAAGCTTTCTTCAATCTATACACCATATTTGGTTGACCTATTAATGGAAATCCTTTTGGTTGTTCCATGTAGACTTATTCTTCTAGTTCACCATTCAAAAATGTTGATTTGACATCCATCTAATAGAATTTGAAATCTTTATAAGTAGATGATGGAACCTACAAAAAAAATTATGATCCATCTCAAATCTTGTCACATTCCAAGTACTGGGTTGATATTTGGATCCTACTTGCCACCACTGTTGTAGGCTTCTGAAATATTTTGAAGTCCTCCCTTATAGTATCCTCAAGATTCTTTGTCTAAGCCAATATTCTATTTCATTGTTGAGTCCCTGTTGCCCATTGTTGGTCACATTAAAATATCTTATGCCATTCATCATCATAGGTTAAGGGTAATCCCACAATACTGGTTTACAATTTTTGGCCAAATTGGACACTGAATTTATTTTTTCTAACTAACTCTTCACTTTCAAGAAACTGCAAGGAATTTGAAGATGATGCAAACTAGTGATCTATGACATTTTATTTGTAGATTCTAAATATATTTTTTTCAAAATATTTGGAGTCAAATTTCACTTATTTTTCCATCTCCTTCAAAAACTAGTTTTTTTTAGTAAACACCATTTTTAAGGAGTGATGCTCACCATATACAACATAAATTTTTTTCCATGAAGGATAAAATTCTATTTTTTTTCGAATTTAGATTTGTAAGTACGATATCTAGTGCTTGCATTTGGTTTCATAGTGTTTTATTGAATATAGTTCCTTAATCAAGTTTTGAAGTCAAACCAATTACAATTCACACATAGACAAACCGTATACAACATAACTTTTTTTGTATGTAACAAAATTCTTTTTTTTTTTTTGGATCAAGGATTTGAATATCTAGTGCAGTGATTTTTTTTTTAATAATCTACTATTTTTTCACATGTGCAGAATAGAGAGCTTGATTTTCAATAAAAACCTACATTCACAAGAAATAAAAAATAAATATAATAGTTAAATTAAATTTATTTAAAATTATACTTTTTAGGAAGCTTATAATAAGGAATACATACTTACAAAAAATAAATTTTTAAATGAATTTATTTGATCCCCCAAAAGGTAAATCAAAAGTGGTGTTTTATCAACATTTTGATAGGTGTAAAGGAGACTCTATTATAGGTATGGTTTCAAACTAGCTGGGTTCTATCCAAGGGGTTTTGATCTAAGGTGGTTTGATCAAACCCTCTTCAATTGGAATCCTTAAAATGGAAGTTTTTTTAAGGCTTAAATTACTATGTTTTCTACAAATATGTGATTTCAGAAAAAATCAGAATCTCCCAAAAATTGTAAACTAGCATTGTGGGATCACCCGTAACTGGTTCCTCACACCTAGGTCTGAGTTTATTTTATTTTATAAGGATGAATATGGGGCCTTTTTTCCTTTACATCCTTTGAATTTTATTAATTAGAAGCTTTTGAGCCCTTCTCTCATGTCATTCTAGAGGGTCCCCTTCATTAGAACAACTTGTGAACACGTACTTGAGAGTTTTGACTTAAGTTCCATCGACCATCTCTTTTTATCGTGTATCACAAATTGCTTCTGGAGTGTATGTTTTGTAATGTAACAATATGCAATGAGTGTTATTTCTTCTTTTCTTGTTCATTAGGGATAGCTTTTGGAGTTTCTGATCTCAATGAGTGATGAGCAATGCTCCTCTATTTCTCCTTTTATCACTTATTTCTAATGGATTTTGAGCTTCTAATTTGTAATAGCGATAAGCAATGGCCTCAATTCTTATGTTCTTCTCTTTATCACTCATTGCAAATAGTTTTGAAAATGTAGTATTCAAATAGTGATGAGTGATATAATGGGTCTCCAGGGCTTAACATATTATGGATTGGTTTTAAAAGATAAATTTTGCATTAGCTATATGCAATACGAATACTCAATGTCATCACGGGGATCGCTCATCACTGATTGCTTGCAAAATGTATTAGGAGGATTAGTTATGAGAAATGAACCAATGCTTCAATATTTCTCATCGTGGATTGAAGCCAAGGCGTAAGTTACAAATGAGCGATGAGCAATGGAATGCTTTGGTCAAGTGTTTTTGGTAATTTGAATAGATCTTATGTGTGATTTCTTCTATATCGTTGATTCTCATGCAAGTGCTCATGTCTTAATATGGACACTTTTTTGCATCTCCCATTGCTAATAGGATCCAAAGTGTGAAGATACATACACGATGTACAATGGCAGGATGAGCATGATCATGGATGAGCCATTAATCTTAGGGCTAAGGTTTCATGATGTAGATGCTTGCCTTTTTCTTGGAGTTGATGAAGGAGGACACATGTCACTGATAAGAGATGATAATGAATGAAAGGGTATGTGGTAGAAATCCCGAGGACATGTATAAATCAATCAAGAAGTATCAAGACTAGTTGAGGACCATTGATGTGGTTTTAAAGGAAGATCAACGACCAAGGTTTGAACATCAACAACTAGATGTCAATTCACTCGCACGAACTTACTATCATACATTAATGGTCGCATGCTTGCCTCTTGTCCATAAAATAATGTAGATACCTCATTAATTAAGCATTTAGAGTTACTTAGCAGACAAAAAAGAATGCCAAAACTTGAATAAGTTGTACGGGAAGCTCCAATGAACTAATACAACATAAAGTGCATAAATCATTTACCCAATTAAACATACTATGTATCTCCTAGAAAAAATATTGAAGTGAAATATTTTAGGAAGTTGATAGGGAATTGGAGTGATTATTTTCTTGTCCATTGGTGGTAGTTTTAATTTGGTGATAGTTTTTGGGTCAAAATCTGGGAAAGTAGTTATGTTCTGCAAGTAGTGTTGTGTTCTTTCATTCTTGGGAGGGTCTTTTTGACTACACAAAATCATATTCCCTTTTCCTCCTCCATTTCAAACATGAGTGAGCTAGATCCTAGTGAGTCTAGTATTAGACCAAAGAGAAAACCAAAAAAATTAAAAATTAAATGACTTAAAACTCAGGATGTCTCATCTAAGGTTAATCCAAACCCATCTGCAATAGCTAACCCTATGTACTAGGTACTCTTGGAATGTCTACTAGGACCAAAAGTGAAAAGAAGGAAACAAAAAGGTTCATGTAGGAAGCCTCTAGAGGTATAAAAGAGGGAGGGTCATGAATTGGCAAGAGAATCATAGATCAAGTTGTCATAACTACCACATTGATTGATAGTGCTAGTGAAATTGGTGAAAAACCCTAGCCTCAGAGCAGCGGTAACTATTCTGGTATGCTTTCAACATGCAATATTCTAAGAAGCTTGCATGTTTCTTTTATGGGCTGAACCTTGGAAAGATGGTGGTACTAAATGTATTTGTAGAAGTTGACTTGATTATGGAGCTTCTAGACACTATCATCCCCTTGGCATAACAATCAAGAATGTAAATGGCAATTTCATCCTAGAGGTGAAAAAGCACAAAATTGTGGAGGTATTTGGGTTAAACCCCAATTATACTACAAAATTTAGGTGTGTCAAGCTATGTGTTGAATATGAGCATAAGATATTTGCATACAAAGATAGACTATTTGTTAGACATAGACAAAGAGGGAAGAAATTTCTCTGAAAGGATGTTGATCCTTTTTAGTGTGAGGAGTTTGTGGATTATTTCAAGAACACTTCTTACTACCTAAATCAAGTGTTGGCCCAAAATTTTGAGGTAAGGATAGCTCCTAAATTTTTTGTAATGGTGATGACTATGTCAATTATTTTGTTGAACAAATGCATGAGGATTTCCTTAATCTGAAGAAGGAGGTACTTCCTTTATATTTCCTTCACTATTCTTTGTTAATGCATATTCTCTTATATAACAGTGATTATAGTTGGAAAAGGAAGATTACATTAATATTAAGAGACAATGAAAATAATGTTTTTCTAGTACAAAAGTGGGCACACATTTGGGATCAAGACTATTCCCATTCCGATTATGTCATGTTTTATAATATCATAAGGTATGGTATCCAAAAATGTTGGGTGTAGCACCTACTTGCATTCTTTCTCCAATAATTATAAGTATCATGCACCCAAAATGTGTACCACGATCTAAAGCAACACAAAATTGGGTAGATTGGTTTCTAAATTCAGAGTACACTTTGATAAGAGCCCATGGAGCTAATGTGGCACCACATATTTACCCCTATATGTCTTTGAAAAATTATCTTTTATGGAAGTCATGTGGAAAATTGATGATATGGATTATGACATGTTAAAGAAGCCTGGGAAGGGTAGTGTGGTGAGTCCTCAATGTAGTTTTCCCTACTTCAAAGTTACTACCTCTGAGGGGAATGAAAAATTTGGAATCATGATGAACAACCTTAGAATGAATTTTAGTGAGGTTAGGATTTTTAATCTGGAAGGATTTATGGGTGGAAGAAGGAGATATAAGAACTTATGAGTGATACGTCATGAGTTCTTGTATATACGTGATTTGTTAAGGAAATTGATAAGTGATGAGGTTGTCATAGCTAGAAAGAGGGAATCAAATTCCACAATAGATATTGAAGAAAGAATCATAAGGAGGAATGCATTTTATGTAAGTCTATATGATGTGATTTCTATCCCTTTTGAAAGACCTTTCACTAAGCTAAGGGATTATCCAAGTGGTGATTTTATGGAAAAGGTGAAGGAGGTTGGTGTTAAAGATCATGCCCTCCTACAAAAACAACCACAAGCTATGGATATCCCAGAGCAACCTACAAATGTTCCAAAAATTAGGGAGGAACAAATGGTAGAACATGTGCTAGGACATGAGGAGGTGGAGAACAAATTCCCTGCTCCTAATATTAAGGAAACACTTAGTTCAGTTGTTTCCCTTGATAGAATTGTCAAATGGCAACATGATAAGGAAAGTGATGATGATCCTACGATCAAGGAATGTGATGAATTCCTTGAAAATGATAATTTTGTGAAATCCAGTGAGTTTTAGGAATTTATGATTCAATAGTGGAGTAAGGTGATAAAAGAAATAACTGAACTAGATTGGGCTAGTTTTGAACCTTCTCATCAAGAGGAAGCTAAAAAATCAGTGGAAGAAAAGATCAAGGCTGCAATTGTAGCTATTACTCCCACAAAGGATAGGAGAATTGTCTCAGATAGTTGAATGATGTTGTTTCCAGGATGCACTATCACCTCTGCTATAACATATGATGCAATAAGAAGAGACCCTTAGGCTTCAATATTTGAACAAAAGTTTGAGGATAAGGTCTTTGGATATGGATATAGTCCAAAGTTGCATACTCTTGCAATTTAGTCTATGACACCTAATACTAGAAAACATGAGGTTGCTAGACCAATTGAAGAGTTTATTGGTTCCTTGGTGGTCACAATGGCCACAAATATAACTCTTGTCCAAGAAACTAAGTTAATTGCTCATGTTGAAATGCTTAGTGTGGACACTGCATAGATTTTTGAGAAAAAATATGATTCTTTAGTAAAGGAATACAACAAGGCCTTGGATAAGATAAATAAGATAAGGGTAATTGTTCAGGCTATTCAATCACTAAGAACAATATCCTTACCATCCTCTTCTTCCTTATACTTTCCTACATAGGATAAGGAAACTTTAGCCTTGAAAATTAAGGACTTAAATTATTAGCTAAATATTGAAAAGTAAAATGTCAAGAAGGCTAAGTATGAAACTGTCAAGGTGGCAAATGAGATCTTTGAGGATGTATTAAAGTGTAGGGTGACCAAGTTGGTCAAAAAAGATGATGATTTTTGGGCTACCTATAAGAATATTCATGAAGCCAACATAAATTATCTTTAGGTACAAGAGGCTTTCAAGAATGAGTGGAGTAATTGGAGTACTAGGGTAGGTGCTTTAAGAGAAATGATTCCCAAAATGAAGGAGGATCCCGAGGCACCTACCAACATCCCTACAATTTTGTAGAATATTGATATGATTAATGAAATAACCACCTTTCATGGAAAACTAGGTATGAAGCTCCAAAATAAGCTAAAAATATTTAATGATGTAGTATTTGAAAAATGGAAAAAGGAATTGGGAGATCTTCTCACATCAACTAAAATTCCTTTGCCTATGGTTGACTATACTTTGTTGAATCCACATATTATTATGTTGATATAGATCAAAACAAGGATGGATATATTTGTTAGAGAGGCTAATGCATTAATTGATGCTAGGTGCACTCAACACAATGAGAAGATACAAATTTTGTGGGATGTGAAGTGGCCCACTAAGGTTGAGTATACTAATTTGTTGGAAAAATATACTAAGTAGGTTTGTATGGGGGTGATATTTGATGTGATCAGTAACGGACTAGGGGAATAAAAAATACATAGCTTGGAACTAGTGCAGATTAGGATTTTGATAAAGTATTGCAAAAGATTGTTTTCTCCTCAATATGGAGATTTGTGACACAAGTCCTGAGATGGATTTTTCAACCTCGTTCCTTTATCTGCTTTTATTGCTTCATAAATTTTGCTAAATTGTTTCCCTTGGGAAAAAAAAATGAGTCAATGGGGAATATTTTGAATATGTTACTACAAACAAATGATGCTTTTTTGAGGTGGGACCTGATCTCTACAATGATTAGGGTTTATTTTTCCTCGTGTTTTTTCTCGCCAACTGAAGGCTCAAGTGTAATTGAAAAAGGAATATTTGTTAGATTGGTCCAATGAGGTTTCAACAATTGTGCTTCCTGTCCTAAGGCTTGTTTTCTCTTTTGTCTCTATAAGAAAGAATTCATGGCCATGAGTAAAGGGTTAGTTGAAAATTGAGTTATGTAGAAAGTTGTAATAGCAATATATAGCATGTTTTATTGTTTTTGTCTTAAGTTTAGAGTATAGTGTCATGTATGTGATTTTGATAACAGTATAGAAAATACAATATGGATTAATAACAATTTCATGGATATTGTCTCTCCTTGTGCTCGTTTTACAAGTTATGAATGAAATAAATTAAGGACTCTTTTGTTTGTCTTTGTTGTTTCTCAATGGATGTTTGATTTCCTTCCTACTTATTAGTTCAATGAATTAATGTAAGGGCTCGAGTGAGATTAATAACTTATAAGAGTTGGGTTCTAAGATAGTTTTAAGCAGTAATGATCATGAATTTCATTAAGGAATCTTGTAATGCAAAGTTTCTTAGAGCTATATCTGCTATTGTTTAAATGTTAGCGAGATATATATGTTGATACTGGCTGCATATGTGGATAAGAGCACTAGTCTGTGCAAAGTATTCATGGTTTAGTTTCCTATTTTATTCAGCATCTAATCACTCTAATTTTATATATTCTAAAATGGATACCATTGTAGTTTTTTTATATTGAGCTGTATCTTCTCATGCTCCTAATATAATATATTCATAAATGAGCTGCCATCTTATTTGATATATTGTATTATTGAGCAATTTTATGAGAATAATCTGTTATTGGAAATGTGTTCAAGTGTAGTCATGTGAATTCCTAAGTTTGTAGTGTGGGATTACCCTCTCGAGTTTGACAGAGCCCAAAGTGTAGGAGTAAGAAATCTCAAAGGTTTTTACTCATTTGTTGGCCAATCCTCAACCTTGCTAATGATCGAGTTCTAGAGAATGAAAAGATAAGGAATGAGATTAAGTTTGGTTCTAAAAAATTAACCAACAAATTGGCAAATCTTCTAGGGACTAGCTAAGTCCAAAGTCTCTAGTTCAAATCTAGTATAGTCAAAGTTAGTTTTTTGTTATGATATTATTTGCCTTCTGATGAATAGTTGATTTAAAGTCTATTGAATTGGTCCCATAATATTCAGTATTATGCATCAAGTCCTATTTCCTTTGGTCACCTTGTGTCATGTTATGTTTAAAATCTTTTTTGAAATCACAAGTACAAAATCAAGGTGCAATAACTTTCTATTTCTCAACATTCTAGGTGGTGACTCTAGATTCTCTAATAATAGTGTGAAGATAAGTTCTCGAAAGGATGTAAGAAGAAGAAATATGACATATTTGACATCATGAAGAAGACCATAGATTATGCAAGGAGGCACCCTGAGCAGAAAGAAGAATCTAAACTTGCAAAAGAGAAGCAACCCGCCTGGGTCACGAAGAGCTTTGAATCAAGTAATTATGTCGATTCCCTTGCTGATGCATCTCCTACTTTAAATATTGATATAATTAGTTCTAGTATCCATGAAGAGATACATGAAGTTGAAGGGTCTAACATAGACCAAGGAATTTTTACTATTGAGAAAGTGATTGACACTGAGCTTAACATTTAAAGAGATGAGGATAGGTGGGAGTTTTGGAATAAGAATAAGAATTTTTCAAAGCCTTTAACCCCTAGTGTTAGTTCAATTTTCAATGGAAATAATTTTAAGCCTAGAGGTGAATCTCTTGATATACAAGTGCACCTTTCTCTTAAGGAAGATCCTGTTGACTAGCCTTACTATACTCCTACCTCAAGTGAGCTTGGAGATTTTCTAGAAAATGAGGAAGATATAGATAAAGACATGAAACTTATTGAAGAGGAATAATTGAGGCTTGAATAAGAAGAAGAGAATAGAATGAGAGAGTTAAAGGAGAGAGATGATAAGATTAGGGGTAAGAAATTTGAGAGATATATTAGGAAACAAAAGTTGGAGAAAATGAGAGAAGATGTTGCTAGGCGTAAAACCTTTGAGGAAAATACTTTCAATTTTTCTTCCAAAATGACTAATGATATCCTTGAAATAACAATCCTGATGGGAATCTCTACTACTAATACCTATGCTACATCTATCTCAACTACTAAATCCTTAGATCCTCCTGTTATTGCTAAGAAGACATCATTTGTAGATCATGGGAAGAGACCCATTAATCAACTTAAGAAAAATACTTTTAACACCAATACCACTACCAATACCTCATCTATAGAAATCCCCACACATTAGGATAAGATCAATCCAACTCCATTTACTGTACCTTTAAATTCTGAGATGTTCAAGTTAAAATTGGAAAATGAAATGTTGCTAGAAAACTTGAAGAAAGCTAAGGTGGAAGCCTCTAATGAAGAAATGGCTAGGAAGATTGCTTTCCTTAAGGTGTCCACATACACTCTAGAAACTTCAAGCTCTAGACATACTAGTACTGAGTCACAAAATGAGAATCCAGACAGACATATCCCTAGTGGAGGTTATGGTGGAGATCAGGGTGGTTGAGGTGGAGGAAATAATAAGAATTCTTATTGTGATGATGATGAAAGAAGAAATAAGGGTGGTGGTAATGATGACATGGAAAGGGTAAAGATAGTAGTCAATATGATAATAAAAGGAATGATGAGAAAATGGATGTTCATGAGGATCGACATACCAGGAGGCCACTCCTAGTAGATAGACACCAGCAGTTGTCTTTCACTAAAATACCTGGCTACCCTAACCCATTTCCTACAAATTTCAAACTTCCTATGGTCAAATTTTCTGGTAATAATTCCTTAAGTGGTGGAGATCATCTCAAGGCATTTACCAATGTTATGGATGATTTAGAGGTAGAGGAATAATATGTCATGATGATTTTTTCATGCAGCCTCTCATTGAAGATGCTCGAGAGTGGTACAAAAGCTTGCCTACCAAGAGCATTGGCTCTTGGGAAGATAGCAAGAGGGTTATTTAAAGATAAATATGATGACAAGACTGAGACAATATTTTTATTGAATCAATTTAATACTATTGCTAAGGTTATAATGAATCTGTGGGAGTTCAACAAAAGATTCAAAAAGGCCAGGATGAGGTTGCATCCTTGTTTGCAATTGAATGACCATGTATGCCTGGTAAATTACTACAAGGATTTTGATACAAAAATGAGTTATTTCCTATTAGGTAAGAACCCTCAGAAATTGAGGGAAGCCTTCAAGATGGCGGAGAATATTGAGAATATTAGCAGAGAAACTGGTAAAGTTGGTAGAAGAGATAATGAAAAAATCTTAAGAGGTTCAAAAAAGGAAGATAAAAGTTCAAGTACTAAAGGAGGAACTCTTGAGGATAAAATTGATTATTTTATGAGAATTACAAATGATAAAATTGTGAAACAAGAAAAGGTACAACCAAAAAATTATCAAAGAAATGAAAGACATCCTCGATTACAAGATTGTCCATATAATACAAAATTGGTATAATAGAAAACCTATTCTGAATAATCAAAGAAATACCCAGAATAAAGTCCCCTTGGATCCTCTATAGAAGAATTCAAGGAATTTTGTTGAAGATACCCCTTGGTGCATGACTTTTCAAATGCTAAATTATTTTCAACAATGTGCAATTGCATATATGGTCGAAGTAGATGAAGACATGCCTAGAGATTCTAATCAACAACATGAGGAGGATGTTGATGTGCTTATGACTATGGGTGATTTTGATGTTGTAGATAGTCAATTCTCTTTTTATGTGGACTCCTATGAAGTGGATGTAGATAATCAAGGGAAAATTGGTAGTACATATCATTAGAAAGTTCTCTCTGATGATGATATCAATAGTTATGCTGAAGTGCACAATTTGGAAGCAATTGAGGATAGTGTGTCACTAAAAATTCCCTCACATGAAGAGATTTCTAAATATATTGTAGCCTTTGCTACCCAAGTGAGAAGTTCCTATCATTTGAGGAGAAAAATGGTTGGTGGTTAACACGATAGTCCTCCTATTCTTTTTATCAAGGAACAAAATGCCAAGAATAAGGAGCACGAGCCTGATGGAAAAATGGATGTGGGCAAGGCTAAAGAAGGTAGGGGAGATAAAATTTGGGCTAAGAGAGTAGAAAATCCAAAAGTTTCTCAAGAATTTGAATCTCCTATTGAGAAGATAAAAACACAGAGGCAAAATCCTTAAAGAATAAGGAAGGATGCTAAGCATAGGACCGAGACAATAAAAAATCAACAGAAGGAGAGCAACAATAAACAAGGTATGCTCCCAATTGAATTACCCAAGTATAATATTTTTGATATGTTTCAATTACTTAGTCAAGCAGAAGTATCTATATCTTTTCTTGAAATGTTGAGAATAGAGGAACATAAGGAAAAGGTAGTAGCCCTTATCAATGGTGCTACTATGGCCTATAATGATTTAGTGGTGCTCACTCCACCCAAACTGTGTGAAAAGAATAAGAAATACAAGGAAGTAGAGGGAATCGTTACTAAGACTCCCCATATCTTCCTAGGAAATTTAGTAACTACTTGTTATGATAAGATAGATCTGTTTTCCTCACCCTAGTGATTGGGGGAAATTTTGTGAAAAAATGTATTATTGACAATGGGGAATCCAATAACATCATGCTAGCTAAAATCATGGATACACTAGGATTAAAAGTTGATAACACTCATGAAAAGTTTTATTCCATGGATGCAAGAGAAGTCCCTATCATCGGTGTGATAAATGAACTTCCCTATAAGCTAGCAGCCTTCCCTAACAAAGAATTCAAAATGAGTGTGGTGGTAGTGGATATCACACCTAATTATGGAATACTTCTATCTCATGAATGGAGTGCATCTATGGGAGGAAATATGAAATGTGGCATGTCTTATGCCAATTTTCCCATTGATGGTAAGGATGTTCAAATAATGAGAGAACCAAAGGTACCACATATGTTAGAGCATGGTCCTAAAGATGACATATTTATTCTCATAGACACTGATATCAGTGATTTCAAGATAGAAAAAGTATGAAGAGAGGTTGATAGGTGTCCTTAACCTATAAAAAATGAGGTTCTAAGATTACTCGATAGTAGTGGACTTTGGAATATGTATTTTGATGGTGCAAGTTTGAAAGAAGGGCTGGGTGTAGGAATATTATTAGTTTCACCTACTATCAATACTTACAAATTCTCTTTCACATTGTCTTTTGTTTATACAAATAATGTGGCAGAGTATGAAGCTTTATCACTAGGATTGAGACTAACTAAGAAGCATAAAATAAAAAATTTAATGGTAATTAGTGATTCTGAGCTTGTGATATCCCAGGTAAGGGCCAAATATTCCTACAAAATAATAGACTTAAGCAATACATAAATGTTGTCTAGGATTCCATTGAGTAGTTTGATGCCTTCGATATTGATTGGATGGAAAGAGGACATAATAGAGTAGCTGAATTAATTTAAAAAATTGCATTAAGACCTAATGACATAACTTTTATAGGTATTTCTAAGGTGGAGGTACATACAAGGCCTTCTATTCTTGACAATGTATACAACTAGTAGATTTTCAATGATGATGAGGATATCCTAGAATTCCTAAATTGTGTTGATGAATATGAAGGTCAACAAATTGACTTTGGTGGATTTGTTGAGAATATCGATGGAAAGGACATGATATATCAAAAGGAGGTCATTCAATTAAGGTAAAAAAAATCTCCAAAGGCCTTGTAGTACTTGAAAGGGTCTTTGAGAGTCAAGATAAAAGAAAGATTAAGACAACTGCTACTCATCAAGAGGACCTAGACGAAGTAAATTTGGGGACTGAAAATGCCCCTAAGAAAGTATATGTAAGGAAAAACATGAAGCCAAAGGTGAAGGAAATGTTAATTGCCTTACTTAGAAAATATAACATGTCTTTGCTTGGTCGTATGATGACCTAAAAGCCTATAGAGAGGAATTGTTTTAGCATGTGATTCCTCTGAGGGAGAATGCTAAACCTTTTAGGTAGAAGCAAATAATGATTAATCCTATTCTAGCTCCCAAGATGCCAGAGGAATTTCTATAGATGAGAGATGTTGGTATTATAAGGCCCATTAGAAATTCCTCATGGGTATCAAATTTGCTACCAGTAAGAAAAATGAATAGTGACATAAGACTATGTGTTGATTTTAGAAACCTGAATGTATCCTCATTAAATGGTAATTACCCATTGCCAAACATGGAAGACATGTTACAAAAGGTTACTAGTTGTGATTTTATATCAATGATGGATGGTTTCTCAGGTTATAACCAAGTAGAGGTAAAGGAGTCTAAGCAGTATAAGACAACATTCACCACTCCATGGGGCACCTATGTTTATGTAAGGATTTTGTTTGGCTTAACAAATCAAGGTGCGAATTTCCAAAGAGTTATGGATGTAGTCTTTTTGGATTTTATTGATGTATTTATTGCCATATACCAAGATGATTCGATAACCTATTCCCAAAAGGAGGAAAACCATTGTATGCACTTAGAAAGGGTTTTTGTGAGAGCTTTAGAGTATGGGATATCTCTAAATCCAAAGAAATGTGCTTTTGGGGTCACTAAGCGAAAATTGTTGGGGAAACCTTGTCTAAAGGAGTAAGGATAGACCCTAAAATAGTGGTAGCCATAGACAAGATCCCTCACCCAAAAAACGTTAAGGGTATTTAGTCATTTTTTGTACAAATAATTTTTTTAAGAAGGTTTGTGACTAACTTTATAGAAATCATAAGACCCATTTCTAAGATGTTGAAGAAGGGAAAAAAGGTGCTTTGGAGTGAGGATCCTAGTCAAGCATTCAATAAGACTAAACAAGCTATTAAGGAAGCTCCATTTCTGAAATCTCTTGACTTCTCTAAACCGATGCACATTTTCTATTTTGCTTCTTTTCATACCATTGCTGTGGTTTTTCTACAGAAGAATGAGGAGGGCTTTGATCAGCCCATTTCATTTTTTAGCAATTATTTACAAGTTGTTGAGCTGAAATATGACACAAATGAGAAGCAAGTGTATGCTCTATTTAAGGCTGCAAATAATTTTAGCACTTATTTACAAGGAGCTACTGTCATAGCTTTTCTACCAAGTGCTATTGTGAAATATATTTTTACTTAGTAGGAGACTACAAGAAGAATGTGTACATAGATGAATAGGATCCAAGAATTTAACTTTCATTTTTAGATCACCAAATTAGTAAGAGGGTGAGGACTCGCTAAATTAATGACATAAGTAATTGATGTTGCACCTATTTGTGTTATGCAAACATGTGGATGTCATAGAATAATTTTACATTACTTACAAACTATGCAATTTCCTATAGATATGGATGACAATGACAAGAGGACATTGAATTTGCATGCCATCAAATATTTGATTATTGATAATGAATTAGGGTAGAGGAACCTAGATGGTATATTGCTTAAATGCGTAGACGGAAATAAAACATTAGAAATTTTTCATGAGATGCATAAAGAAGTGTGTGGTGGCCATTATATGGAAAATACTACTATACACAAGACTCTAAGAGCAAGATTCTAGTGGCCCACTATGTTTAAGGATGCTCACAAGTTTGTTAAAACTTGTGATTCCTGTCAAAGGTTTTTAGGAAATTTGAAGTTCTCAGGAAGTCTACCACTTAGGCCCATAACTGTTTAGGCCCCTTTCCAAAAATGGGTAATTGATTTCATTGGAGAGATACCAAAAAAGTCCAGTGGAGGACACTCATGGATCCTTGTTGCCACTAACTACTTTACAAAGTGGGTAGAAGCAATACCCAGTAAGAAAGAAAAAAGTAAGGTGGTATATTTTCTCTTAAATAAAATTCTCATCAGATTTGGACTCTCGAAAAAAATTATCTCAAATAATGCTACATGCTTTAGGTTTGAGGAATTCAAATAATTTTGTGAAAAACATGGTATATAGGTTTCTTATTCTTGACCTTACCATCCTTAGGGAAATAGTTAGGTTGTGTCTAGTAATAAGAGTTTGATGAAAATCATCAAGATAGTGATGGAAAAGAACAAAAAGTCTTGGAACTCAAAGCTAAAATTGGCACTCTAGGTAGATAGAGTCACTGTGAATAAGGCTACTGGTTATTCACCATTTGGATTAGTATATGGTATAGATGACATATTTCCACAAAATAACATACTGAAGATGTACAAATTCATGTAGGAGTATGATGAAGAGATATGTGATCAGATGAAATATAAAATAAATAATCTGGTGTAGTTGGATGACACTAGAAGAGAAACCCATGCTAAGAATATGAAGATGTAGTTGCAAGTTAAGCATTTACATGTTAAGAGAGATTCTCCCAAGATATTTTAAGTAGATAGTATGGTGTTAGCTTGGAATGCAAGGGCTCAAGAGAAGGGTGAAACATTGAAACTTTGAAGCATTATGGGTAGGCCTTTATTTGATATCCAACACACATGGGGAGGATTCCTATTTCCTCCAAAGCTTGATAGGTGAAATTTTTGAAGTGTCAGTGCATGGGTAGTTCTTCAAGCCATACTTTTCATAAGTATGTTAATCTTCATGTACATGTAGGTTTTGTACATTGTGTAAATAGGTGTGTTTTTCTTTGGTTGGGTTTTTTTTTCTTTTGCTACCTTATCTGGGCGGTCCCTTGGCTTTTAATCTGCTATGTCTAGTTGGTTTGCTTCACTTGTTATCCTGGATTCTTGATTTGTTTTGAATAAATAGACGTCCCCGACTGGACCTATTGATGGAACCTACAAATTTTTTGATGCTCCATCTCAAATCTTGTCACTTTCCAAATATCGGTTTGATATTTGGATCCCGCTTGTCACCACTGTTGTAGGGTTCTATAATATTTTGAAGTCTCCCTTATAGTATCTTCAAGGTTATTTGTCTAATCCAATGTTCAATTCCACTCTTGACTCCCTGTTACCCATTGTTGGTGACATTAAAATATCTTATGTCATTCACCATCGTAGGGTAACCAATCCCTCATGCCTAGGTCTGAGTTCATTTTATTTTATAAGGATAAATATGGGGCCCTTTGACCTTTACATCCTTTGTATTTCATGACTTAGAATAGTTTTAGTCCTTCTCTCCTGTTGTCCTATAGGGTACCCTTCATTAGAAAAACTTGTGAACAAGTGCTTGAAAGTTTTCACTTAAGTTCGATCGGCCATCTAATTTTATCGCATATCGTGAATTGATTCTAGAGTGTATGTTTTGTAATAACAATAGCTGATGAGTTCTATTTCATCTTTTTTACTCATTGCAGATAGCTTTTGGAGCTCCTAATCTTAATGAGTGATGAACGATGCTACTTTGTTTCTCCTTTCATCACTTATCACTAATGGATTTTTGAGCTTCTAATTTGGAATAGCGATAAGTGATGGCCTGAGATCTAATGTTCTTCTCTTTATCGTTCATCATGAATAGATTTGAAAAGATAGAATTCAAATAGCGATGAGCAATATGATGGGTTTCTAGGGATTCTAGTATCACAAATTTGTTTTAAAATATAAATTTTACATTAGCGATACGCGATGTGAATACTCAATGTCATCACGGGGATCTCTCATCACTGATTACTTGCAAAATGTATAAGGAGGAGTAGAGATGAGAAATGGCCCGATGCTTCAATATTGCTCATCATGGATTCAAGCCAAGGCTGAAGTTCCAAATGAGTAATGAGAAATGGAATTCTTTGTTCAAGTTTCTTTCACTAATTTGAATAGATCTTATGTGTGATGTCTTTTATATTGTTGACTCTTATGTAGTTGCATGTGTCTTAATCTGGACGCTTTGTTGTATCTCTCATCACCAATAGGATTCAAAATGTAAAGATATATCAGTGATGTGTGATTGGAGGATGAAAATGATCAAGGATGGGCCATTAATCCAAGGGCTAAGGTTCCATTATGCAGATTCTTGCCTCGTTGATGGAGCTGATGAAGGAGGATACATGTCAACAATAAGTGATGACTAGTGAATGAAGGGCATGTGGAAGAATCCTAAGGACATCATATAAAGAAAGAAATAAATTATCAAGAAAATTTGAGGATCATTGATGTTCTTTTAAAATAGGATGAATGGCCAGGGTTTGAATGTGAATGGTTAGATGTCAGTTCGCTCATGAAAACTTACTATCATACATTAATGGTAGCATGCTTGTCTATTGGCCATAAAAGAAGGTAGATACTTGGTTAATTGACCATTTGGAGTTGCTTGAGAGTAGAAAAGGAATACCAGAAGTTGAAGCTATAGAAGAAGCTCTGGTGAACTAATACAACGACAAGTACATAAGTCATTCACCTAGATAAGAAGACTATACATCTCCTTCTAGCCAAAATATTGAAGTGAAATATTTTAGGAACTTGATAGGGAATTGGAAGGATTATTTTCTTGTCCATTGGTGGTAGTTTTAATTTGGTGATAGGTGTTGGGTCAGAATTTGGGAAAGTAGTTATGATTTGCAAGTAGTGCTATGTGATTTCATTCTTGGGAGGGTCTTTTCAACTACAGGAAATCATAAACCCTAGGACCCTCCTCCATTTCAAACATGAGTGAGCTAGAGCCGAGTGAGTCTAGAATTATACCAGAGAGGAAACCAAAACAAAAAAGGGTTAAATGACTTAAAACTCAAGATGTTTCATTTGAGGTTAAGACAAAACTATTTGTAGTAGCTAACCCTACACTAGGTACTCCTCCAATGTCTACTAGGACCAGGAGTGCAAAGAAGGAAACATAAAGCTTCATGAAGGAAGCCTCTAGAGGTATAAAAGAGGGAGGTTCATGAATTGGCAAGAGAACTACAAGTCAAATTGTTGTATCAACCAGATTGAAGATAGTGCTGGCGAAATTGGTGAAAAACCCTAGCCTTAGAGCAAGTGGCAACTATTCATGTATGCTTTCAACATGAAGTATTCTAATAGGCCTGCATGTTTCTTATATGGTTTGAACCATCAAAAGCTGGTGGTATCGAATGTATTCGTAGAAGTGGACTTGATGATACAACTAGCTAGGGACTATAGTCCCCTTGATAGAACAATCGAGAATGTAAATGGTGATGTGATCCTCGAGGTGACAAAGGAAAAAATTATGGAGGTATTTGGGTTAAACCCCAATTATACTGCAAAATTTAGGCATGTCGAGTTGTATGTTGAATATGGGCATAATAGATTTGCATACAAAGATAGACTACTTTTTTGACATAGATGAAGTAGGAAGAAATTTCTCCCAAAGGATGTTGTGCCTTTTGAGTGTGTGGAGTTTGTGGATTATTTAAAGAACACTTATTACTTCCTGAATCAAGTGTTGGCCCAAAATTTTGAGGTAAGGATAGCCCCTAACTTATTGGTAATGGTGGTGGATATACAGAGTCATAATCAAAACACTGGCTATGACTATGTTGATTATGTTGTTGAACAACTGCATGAGTATTTCCTCAATCTCAAGGAGGTACTTCCTTTATATTTCCTTCACTATTATTTGTTAATGCATATGCTCTTATATAAGGGTGATTATAGTTGGAAAAGGAAGTTGGCATTAAGATTAAGAGATAATGAAAATAATTTTTTTCTAGTATTAATGTGGACACACATTTCAGATCAGGGTTTATCCCATTCTGATTATATCATGTTTGTTAATATAATAAGGTATGGTATCCTAGAAATGTTGGTTGTAGCACCTACTCATAGGCTTTCTCCATAAATTATAAGTATCATGTGCCCAAAACATGTACCCAAATCTAAAGCAACAAATATTTGGGTATATTGGTTTCTTCATTCAGAGTACACTTTGATCAGAGCCTTGTGAGCCAAGGTGGCACCACATTGTTTACCCCTAAATGTCTCTAACAAATTATCTTTTATGGAGCTCACGTTGAAAATTGATGATATGGATTATGAGATGTTTAGGAATCCCAAGAAGGGTATTGTGGTGAGTCCTTAATGTATTTTTTCCAACTTCAAAGTTACTACCTCTGAGGGGTATGAAAAATTTGGAATCATGGTGAACAACCTTAGAATTCCTTTTAGTGAGATTAGGATTTTTGATCTAGAAGGATTTGTGGGTGGAAGAAGGAGAGATTAAACTTTATCAGTGATACATCATGAGTTCATGTATACATATGATGTGTTAAGGAATTTGACAAGTGATGAGGTTGTCATAGCTAGAAAGAGGGAATGGAATTTTATATTGGACATTGAAGAAATAATCATAAGGAGGGATGGATTTTATGTAAGTCTGCATGATGTGATTACGGACCGTTTTGAAAGAGCTTTCACTAAGCTAAAGGATTATCAAAATGGTAATTTTAAGGAAAAGGTGAAGGAGCCTATTGTTAAAACTCATGCCCTCCAGCAACAATAATCACAAGCTATGGATATCCTAGAGAAGCCTAAAAATGTCCCACAAGTTAGGGAGGAACAAATGGAAGAACATATGCTAGGAAATGAGGAGATGGAGAAGAAATTCCCTACTCCTAATATTGAGGAAACCCTTAGTTCAGTTGTTCCCCTTGATAAAATTGTCAAATGGAAGTATGATAAGGAAAGTGATGATGATCCTAAGATCAAGGAATATGATGAATTCCTTGTAGATGATAATTTTGTACAATCTAATGAGTTTTAGGAATTTATGATTCAACAATAGAGTATGGAGATAAATGAAATACTTGAGCTAGCTTGGGCTAGTGTTGAACCTTCTCATTAGGATGAAGCTTAAAAAGAAGAGGAAGAAAAGATCAAGGCTAAAATTGCAGCTATTACTCCCACAGAGGCTAGGAAAATTGTCTCAAATAGTGGAATCATGTTGTTACTAGGATGCACTATTACTTGTACTATAGCATATGATGCAATAAGAAGAGATCCCCAGGATTAAATATCTAAACAATAGTTTGAGGATAAGATCTTTGGATCTTTACAAAGTCCAAAGTTGCATACTCTTGCAATTTAGTCTATGGAACCTAATACTAGAAAACATGAGGTTGCTAGACCAATTGAAGAATTTATTGGTTCCTTGGCGTTCAATTGATCCACATATATAACTCTTGTCCAAGCATCTAAGTTAACTTCTCACACTGCAATTCTTAGTGTGTACACTACACAAATTTCTGAGAAAAAATAGGATTCTTTAGTAAAGGAATATAATAAGGCCTTGGATAAGATAAATAATATGAGGGCCACTACTTAGGCTACTCTGTTAGTAAGAGAAATATGCTTTTGATCCTCTTCTTCCTCAGACTTTCTTGCACAAGATAAGGAAACTTCAGCCTTGAAAGTTAAGGACTTCAATGATCAACTGAATATTGAAAAGGAAAATGTCAAGAAGGCTAAGTATGAAACTGTCAAGGTGGAAAATGAGATCTTTGAGAATGTATTAAATCATAGGGTAACCAAGTTGGTCAACAAATCTGATGATGTTTGGGCTACCTATAAGAATATTCATGAAGCCAACACAAAGTATCTTCAGGTACAAGAGGCTTTCAAGAATGAGTGGAGTAACTGGAGTACAAGAGTAGGTAGTTTAAGAGAAATGATGCCCAAAATGAAGGAGGATCCTGAGGCACCTACTAACATCCTTGAGATTTTGCAAAATATCAATATGATTAATAAAATAACCACCTTTCATGGAAAACTAGGTATCTAGCTCCAAAATAAGCTAAAAGTATATAATGATGTGGTGAAATGTGTTATGCATACAATATTAAATCACAAAGGTGAGTTACGTCAGTTTTAAAAATGGAAAGAGGAATTGGGAGATCTTCTCACATCAACTAAAATTACTTTGTCTGTGGTTGATTATACTTTGTTGAATCCACATATTAATATATTGATAAAGAATGAAACAATGATGGATATATTTGTTAGAGAAGCCATATCATTAATTTATGCTAGGTGCACTCAACACAATGATAAGATACAAATATTGTTGGATCTGAAGTGGCCCACTGAGGATGAGGATACTACTTGGTTGGAAAAATATACTGATTAGGTTTGTAGGGGGTGATATTTGATGTGATGAATAACAGATAAGTGGAATAAAATAATACATAGCCTGAAACTAGTGCAGATTAGGATTTTGATAAAGTATTGCAATATATTGTTTTCACCTCAACATGGATATTAGTGACACAAGTTCTAATATGGATTTTTCAACCTGGTTGCTTTATCTTCTTTCCTTGCTTCGTAAGTTTATTTTAGTAGTAGCTTTGTTTCTAGTTAACACACATTTTGTCTTGTCTCCAATAATCTGACATTCTAAATGATTCATCTATACATATTTTGGTGTCCTAGGGGACATCACCAAAGAATCTTCTTCACTTTCATTTTACTTTTCTTTCTCATCTTTATCCTATTCTTCCACAACTTCTATTCTTGCACAATCATGTTCATGAAACATATACCCAATAATATCAATAGAATTATTTACTCTTTAATAAACCTTCACATTCGATATTTCTACAATTTTCCTCAATATTTTGTTGTGGCATTTTTATTCCTTTCTTTTAGTAGAGTATCCAAGAAATATTCCTTCATCTCTTCTTGCATCAAACTTACCCAAAGTTTCCTCATCTCTTCTAATATAGCATTTTCTTTCAAATACCTTGAAATATTTGACTATAGGGATTCTTCTGTGCCATAGCTAATAGGGAGTCTTTGTATTGTTTTCTAGTTGTTTTACTTGATTGAATACATATACAAGAGTGTGAATAGCTTCTTTCTAGAAAATTTTTGGTAATCTAACTTCTGTGATCATTGGCCTAGCAACTTCTTGAACTGATCTATTTTTCCTTTTAATAAATCTATTTTGTTGAGGATTTATTGGATTAGATAGTTGTCTCTTTGTACCATGACCTTCACAAAACATGTTGAACTCATAGGAGGTGAATTCTCCACCTCTTCCAAATCTCAAACATTTAATCTTCAAATTTACTTCATTTTTAACCATAGCCTTGAATGCCTTGAATCTATCTAATGAATCTAATTTCTCTCTTAGAAATGTAACCCATGTATATCTAGAATAGTCATCACTTAAAATAATAAAGTACCTTTCACCAATTAGACTTCACACTCTCATAAGACCACAAAGGCCTATATGAACCAAATCCAACAATCCAATAGTAGATTTTTCTCTTGATATGTAATGACTTCTTGTCTTCTTCCCTAGCTGGAAATTCCTATAGATATCATTTATAGCCTTTGTAATTCTTTTTAGATATCTCATGGCTTGAAAAAAATTGATTTTTTACAAGTTATCAAATCCATGTGACACATTCTCCTATATCATAGCCAGCTATCATTTATATAAGTCATAAAACATCGTCCATCAACACCTTTAATTTGATTAATATTCCCTTTAGATTTATTTCCTGTAGCAATCAATGTTCTAGATCCTTTTTTGGATCTCACATTTCTCATCCTTAAAAACAAGGTCATATCCTTTTCTTCAAATCTAACCAATGCTCAATAGATTATGCCTTAAACCCTTAACATAGAAAACATCATTAGTATGATGCTTGGCATCAAAACTTATTGAACCTATCCCACAAATTTGAGCACTAGTATCATCTCCAAACATAATCAAACCTCCATCATATTCCTCAAGTTTAAAAAACTTACTCTTGTAACCAATCATGTGATGTGAGAAAACACTATCAACTACCCAAAAATTATTTTCCTATTTATCATATAAAGCAAAGATAATTGTACCTTCATTTTTCTCCTCCTTCTCTTTCTCCTTCTCTTTCTCTTTCTCCTTCTCTGTAGGAAATTACTTTGACTGTCTTTTTGAAATAGTAGAAGTAGGTTCATCCTTAATTTCCAAGAACAAGAATTCATTGTAATCTAGATCTTCATATTTTGAATCTTCATCTAAAATACTAGCAGTCTTATTAACATAATAAGCTTTGTTAATCTTCTTCCTTTAATTTTTTATTCATATATTTGTTTATTCCTTTTAGCTCTTTCCAGACACTTTGCAGTATAGTGACCAATTTCTCCACAAATGAAACACTTAAAGGGAAATTTCCATTCATACTTATCGAAGTATTTTCTCATTCTTCTTACAAAGTTAGCCTCGATTTCATCAAATTTTTCTTCATCTAGATCTTCAATTTCCGTAGCTTTAAATATATTTTTTGTTTCGTCTCCACTTCTTTGATTTAGCTTGCTTATCTCATAAGATTTCAAAAATCCTTGTAATAGATCCTTAGTACAAGTGTTGTAATCTATAGTGTGCTCAATAGAACTCAATGTTTCATTATAAGCATCAAGAAGAGTTTTTTTGAATCCTCTTTAAAATTATGGTTTCATCTATAGTAGTTTGAATGGATCACATTCTAGCCACAACCTCATCCAATCTATGTGCATAGGCTTTAATATTCTCATCTTCAGACATGTGTAAAATATCAAAATATGTTTCAAGATTCTATAATTCTTCCTCTTTTATCCTCTCATCACCATCATGTGCTCTTTCTAAAGAATCTCATAATTCCTTAGCTGTCTTCAAATTATGAACATTAATAAACTCAAAGTGTACCAAACTATTGTTCAAGATAAAATTTCCATTATTATTTGCTTCATGTGCTCTAATCTCTTTAGGTGTACTCAGACCATTAGCGAGAGGAGTGTAGGGTGTAGAAGTTGAGCAAATACAACTTCATAGGAGCCTAGTGATTTCTACAAGCTAAGAATACCTATTACAGGGAGAAGCAAAGAGAAGAAAATAATAAAATGCTCAAAAATGTGGAGCTTTGTATTATCCAATGTGTAAAAGAATAATAATACAAAAGAAAAAATTCCAACCACATATAGGTCAAAGAAACACTAAAAAGGAAAACCCTAGGCTTGTACATTAATAATTAATAAAATAATTGATTATTATGCACCTAATGTTAGCTTAAGTGTAAAAGAGATAAAAGGGAACTTTAATTAATTAAACAAATATTGTTTAATTAATCAAGTAAATAACCAATTACTCTAACACCCCCCCTTAAGCTAGACTTAGGGAGAAGCTAAAACTTAGAAGAAGCTACTGAAAGCAAAAAACAATGGGTTCCGACAATAAGGCCAAATCAGGTACCCAAGTACAAGGAAATCTCTATGAAACAGAGAAAAAGGAGAAAACCCAATGTGAAAAAACTCGTCTCAAAAAAGAGATAGAACAACATGCTGAAAGAAACATGAAGGAAGGAAGGCCTCATAAAGACCCCTTAATGACAACTTCCTTCACCCCAAGCATAGAGCACAACTAAAGATAGCACGGTGATGCAAAAGGTTTTATGAAGATGTCTGCAACATGCTTGGAAATGGGAATATACTCCAAGATGAGAGAACCATCCTAAATCAACTATCTGATGAAATGCATACGAAGCTCAATGTGCTTCATCTGCTAATGCTCCACCAGGTTGCGAAAAAATGTGTATAGCACTTTGATTGTCACACCAAAGAATAGTGGGACTATCAAGAGGAAACCCAAACTCAGTCATCAACTATTGAAGCCATACAATCTCCTAACTAGCGAGCACAGTAGCTCAGTACTCAACCTCTATAGATGATAATGCATGAGCAGTCTAATTCTTGCAAGACCATGTGATAGGACTAGAGCCAAGACAAAAAACAAAGCTAGAAGTAGACTTCTGATCATTGACATCACCAGCCCAATTTGAGTTAGTGTAGCCAACAATGTGAGGATCCCTTGATGTGTAGTGAATGCCATAAGAAATGGTGCCCTGAATGTACCTCAAGATATGTTTGGTAGCTTGCCAATGACTCTCATGAGGATAATGGGAGAATCGAGAGACAAGGCCAACTGCAAAGGAAAGATCAGGATGAATGTGAGTTAGGTACAACAAACTACCAACCAACTACCTATAAAGTGTAGAATCTACTGAAGGAGTGGGGCAAGTAGGAGTTAAAAAAAACCTTGACTGAAAAGGTGTGGGGGAAGGCTTACAATCAAGCATGCCAAAGCGCTAAAGCATATCAAGAGAAAACTTCTGCTGGTAAATGGAGATCCCATCAGAAGACTAAATCTCCTAAAGACCAAGAAAATAATGTAGAAGACCGAGATCTATCATCTCAAATTGCTCCATCAAAGCTTGTTGAGCATGCTGAATCATAGAGGATGAGCTACCTATGATGAGGAGATCATCAACATAGAGCACAAGAATAAGGATCTCACCCTCAAGATTCTGAATATAGATGGTGGGATCAGAATGACAACATGTGATACCAGTGGAGAGAAAAAAAGAGTCCACCTTCTCATACCAAGCTCGAGGGACCTGTTTGAGACCATATAATGAATGCTAAAGTTTGCAAACCAAAGAAGCATCCTGCATAAATCCCCGAGGCTACTCCATATAGATCTCCTCCTATAGGTCAGCATGTAAGAATGCACACTTAACATCCATCTGAAAAATGGGCCATCCCCTAGAAGCTGCAAGTGATAGTACAAAGCAAATAGAATTCATCTTGGCGACTGGGGAAAATGTTTCAGAGTAATCAATACCCTCAACCTCGGAGAAACCCTTCGTAACAAGATGTGCTTTATACTTATCAATAGAACCATCAGCAACATACTTGGTGCAATACAACCATCTATACCAAACTATCTTTCTGCCCTTAGGAAGAGGACAAAGTTCCCAAGTACTATTCCTCATCAAAGAAGAATACTCCTCCTCCATAGCACTATCCCACTCAGGGTGACCTGTTGCCTCTGAAAACTTCTAAGGATCTTTTGAAAGAGCATGACTCAAAAGAATAGAACTCACAATATGAGAACAAGTGCGACGAGTTTCTGAAGGATCACTTGCCATAGATCCTGCTACCTTAACAGTAAAGAGAGCCGATTTGGGAATCTGAGGTGGAGCAAGTGGAGGTGGAGATGGGGGATCATCAACATCCTCATCAGAATCATCCTCAACATTAACCTGAAGAGCTGTAGTGGGAGGAGTAGGTAGTGAAGTAGACACTGGAGACAGGGTATCCACTGTGGGAAGGTGCTCATCAAATTAGACATCCCATCGAAATAGGACCTCTCTGGAATCGGGATCAAACAACCTATACGCCTTAACATCCTCACAGTATTCGACAAACATGAGGGGTCGAATCTTCCGCTCCATGGCTCTCCTCTGAGCATCAGGAATAAATGCCCATGCCTCACTACCAAATACTCGAAATGATGAAACATTAGGCTTGTCATGAGACCAAGCCTCCTTAGGAGTCATATGTCAAATCGCCTTGTGAGGCATTCAATTATGAATATAGTTGGCACAATTAACTGCCTCAGCCCAAAAAGATGAATCCATGGACCTGGATTGAATTATACAATTCACCATCTCCTATAAAGTCTTGTTCTTTCTCTCAGTGACACCATTCTGCTAAAGGGTGTAGGAAACACTAAACTGATGCTGCAAACCATGCTCAGTACAAAAATCTTTGAAAGCCTGATTCACATACTCCCCCCCATTATCTGTACATATCCACCAAATAGAAAGGCCAAACTACTTCTCTACAAATGTCTTGAAGATTCGAAAGGAATCAAAGACATCTGACTTGTACTTAAGAAAGTACACCCATGTGCGTCAGGAGAAGTCATCAATGAATGTGAGTACATACTTGGCCCTAGAAAAAGGAGTGGGAAATGACATGAGGTCACTATGAATAAACTCCAAGGGTGCCAAAGCATGAGTGGCTCTTCCCTTCGAGAAGGGATCCCTGTGATGCTTGCCAAGCACACAACCATAAAAAACACTGTCTATGCAGGAAATCTTTGGAAGACCAAGAACAAGTGCCTATGTACTCATTTATTGAAGATATCTATAAATGACATGGCCCAAACACTCATGCCAAAGCTTACTCACTAAATCTGCATGTGCTGTAAGAGATGAACCTGTACCCTCAGAAGGCTCAAATCCATCATATCTGTAAAGACGAGATGCAGTATCAACACTCCCAATAGCCACAGCTAGATTAGAGTCATGGAGGTCTCGAATAACCACATCATGTGGTGAGAAATCAACTATCTTACTAGAGCCAATATGGAAAATCTGATAAATGGACAGGAGGTTCATCGAGATGTTAGGAACAACCAGAACATCCTATAGAGTGCTCCCATCCAAAGAGATAGAACTTGAACTCAAGACTGAAAGCTATATAGAGTCACCCACTACAATCTGTGAAGTACCACAAGAGGCAAGATTAGTGACCAACTGTTGAGTGTGAGTCATATGGTGAGAAGCACCAGAATCTAAAATCCAAGTGGACCCATAGGTTGATGCTCAAGCAGTGAGAGCATGGCCTTTCACTGTGGAAGGAGAAGATGACTGAGGTGAGTAGATGTGATGTTGTTGCATGGCTTTCTCTAAAGCCTCTAATCATTTCCAACACCTAGAAATGGGATGTCCTTCCTTGCCACAAAAGCTACAAGTGTCTCCTAATTTTTGCTTAGCCTTAGAGGAAGACTCACCAAACTTCGAAGATTTCCCTTGTTTTTGATTAAGTGGTGGCTTGGAATTAGACTTAGGAGGTGGTTTGGAGGAATGCTCACTCCCTGTAAAATCTTTCTTGGGCTTCAGTTTCTGCTTCTATTTCTCCTTAGATGAATGAGCAACCAATGCTTTGTTCTTTGATCCTGAGATCATATCTTCTGAGAAAGGTGTGACTGCTCATGAGACAAATGCTCAGAAAACACATCAAAAGTAGGCATGGTAAAATGAGTACCCAGGCCATCCATGGTGGAATAGAAGGAAGAAAATATCTCAAATGGACCATGAAGCTTTGAAATGATCAAGTAAATGCACTTTGTGTCTGACTTATTCTTGCCACAACCCTGTAAAATAGTGCAGATAGTTTTGAACTTGTTCAAAAAATCCTCAATAGTGGGAAATGATTAAAGTAACCATGAAGTCAGCTCTGCGTCAATCTATAATGCTTAGAACTCATTAATGTTCCCAAAAAGTGTCTCAAACTTCAACCACATGGCTTGAGGAGTGAGAAAAGCATTAAGGTGAAACAAAAGACTATCTAAAATGTGCATGGATAGCAAACCCATAGCTTCATCCATCTTGTTTTTGTGCTGCATAATCTCAAAAGGATGCTGCAACTGAGGCTGAACCTCATTTAAACAAGACCACAACTCTCATGACTTGAGAAGCCTCATCAAGTGAGACTTCTAGGTGTGATAGTTGTGTGATGTGAGTAACTCAACTGAGGAGTCTGCCATGAAACCTTGCACCTGTACCTGCTTATGTTTTTTATTATTATGTGATCTTTCAAAATAGACAAAAGATGTAGAAGGGTTTGATTTTTTTGAGAGTTTTGGTGTTCTGGTTTTCTGATATAAATGACAAAAAGCGAGAAAAAAACACCCCCACACAAAAGATAAACCCAAACCCTAGTACAAACTAAGAAAGAGGAAGCAATGCATAAGCAAAAAAAATTCAAAACAAATAATTGTGTACCTAATGAAAATTCTGAGAAAAAGGATCACATGTCTAAATAGAGCATGCTGAGATATTTCCAACGCTTATTCATTTTTGAAAAATAGAGTTCATTTGCACCTTTCTATGGCCCCGGAAGTGCGGGAAAAAGACCCCACTTTGACTGGAAAAAACTATAACCAACCTAAAAATTTTTGGACAAAATCCTGCACCATTAGATTGGTGTCGGAATCAGCTTTCCAACGCCTATTTTTGTTTAAAAATCAGAGATAAAACACCCAAGATATGCCCCTTTGAATGAGAGGTTCAAAAGAAAAAATATTGGAGGGGCTTGGTGGCTCTCTAGTGGTGCTCCAGAGACTGGCAGCGGACGGGTTGAGTGCGGGCAGCGCGTGGGTGGTGCGCGGGTGGCACACGAGCAACGCAGCTGGCTGGTGGTGCGATGATGGCTACTCGGCTATGGTTGGTGGCGGTGGCTATTGGGTGGCGCACCGGTGGTGCAGCCTGTGTGAATGGGCAACGCCAAAAAATATAAAGAAAACTTCATTTTTTTTAAAAAAAATTCAATTTTTTTCTGTAGAAGGTGTGCCCTAGGGCAAAAAAATTTGCCTCCCTAATCAACTGTAGCCAAAATTGATGAATGAACAGTTAATTTAGGGGTTTTCAAACGGTACGAATCCAACGGCGAGGTTCGTTTGGGTCCAATGTGAACCGAAAAAATGAAGTATGCTGGATCCACCAAAAATCACCCTGAAACCCTAGACCTACTTCCAATGCAAAAATTCTCAAAACAAGAACAAGTAGCTATAGATCTAAAGCTCTGATACCATGTAGAAGTTGAGAAAATACAACTTCATAGGAGCTAGTGATCTCTGCAAGCTAAGAATACCTTGTTATAGGGAGAGGCAAAGAGAAGCAAACAATAAAATGCTTAGAAATGTGGAGCTCTGTATTATCCAATGTGTAAAAGATTAATAATAAAAAAGAAAAAATTTCAACCACATATAGGTCAAAGAAACCCTAAAAAGGAAAACCCTAGGCTTGCACATTAATAATTAATAAAATAATTAATTATTATGCACCTAATGTTAGTCTAAGTGTAAAAGAGATAAAAGGGAACTTTAATTAATTAAACAAATATTGTTTAATTAATCAAGTAAATAACCAATTACTCTAGCATAGGGTTACTTATAAGCTTTCTCTACATCATATCCATAATACTCTAGATATTATTCCATCAATACTTTCTAGATACCATAATTAGTTCCATCAAACCTCGAATAATCATAGATCATTTTGCTAGCCATATCAGACCTTCCTCAAGTGGTTAAGCTCTTCACCAAGGAACCAAGCTTTGATATTGGAATTGTTGGATAGGACAACTAAGAGGGGGGGTGAATAAGTTGTCATAGATTTTAACCTTAAATTCAATTACCAAAACTAACACAAAAATTGATTAAGTGATTAACCATCAAATTCCAATGCATAAACATAATAACACTAGATTTATGTGGAAAACCCAATGAGGAAAAAACCATGAGGAGGATTAACTCACACTATAACGAATATCAAAACTAATTACAAAAGGATTACTACATAGAATAAGGACTCACTATCTCAATTCATTGTCCTTGGGGCTACAACCCAGATGGCTCACTACCACATAGATACAAATGAGACAAATAATTATTGTTACAGAGAGACAACAATCCCAATGTAACAAAGATTCCACCATAATCATTAATCCACTTGCATGAATGATAGAGTTCTCCATATGCTCACTGCATTGGGAAACTCAATGTTAAGCTTCGAAATGATCAACCACACAAATAACTCACACACTTTCAGAATATCATCAACGTCGCATTTTCTCTTTCACTTATCTTCCTTCTATTCTTATGTACACTTTTCATTGCTAGTGCATTCTATATTTAAACCATCTCCAACTTTGAAAAGATACAAAGTTGGTCATCTAGCTTCAAAATAAAATTAGTTCAGTGCCAAAAATCCTAGGGTGGAACTAGAATTCAAGGGTGGCCCAAAACACATGCTCCACTAGTACTCATAATAGATCCAACACACTTCATCAACTTCCAAGATAGTGTTTGACACACGGTTGGCCAAACTAGTGTAAAACACATAGATCAATTAAGCTTGATACTTCCAAATGTGGAAATCGTCTTCAATAGAACCAGGGCAACATTAATCTAGAACCATAAAGAGAAATCCGGACCAACAACAATTCTCCTAGACCTCAGCCAAAACATAGTTCACAAGCATCGACCGAACAACTCACAACCTAAACTTTCTTTAGATACAATTTTCTCAATATCATCAACATATATAGTCAACAATAAATACTAGATAACCAGCTATGTGGTTGATATCAATGAAAACACTTTCATTCCTCTTTCCATTCTTGCAACAATTTATACTAAACTAGGAGATTAACTCTGAAATTCAAAGAATTAATGCCGATACTAGATCTGGGAAGAAAGATAATTAAACTCCTCCTAGAATGAAATTCAAGAAGGGGGTTCTCATTAAGGAAGGACCCATTCTCCACCTGGGTGCATGGGTCATGGATAATTTTCCAAGACCAAGCTTCGGCGAACTGAAAGAAGGCCAAAAACCCATTCTAGAGAAACTAAGAAAGGGGAGTGTTGCAAGTATGGATGTGTTTGGTGGTGTTGTCATTAATGTTGTTGTTGATGTCAACATAGTTTAGATTGATTGCAAATGGTACTTGCATAGTTGATATATTGTAGAAGTTCTTAGAGTACAAGGAGCTATACTCATGAAGTTGTAGTTATGTTTTTGCCAAGTTATTTTGAGAAAATTTAAAGAATAATAAAGGCAATGTTGAGTGTGTGTTATGAATGTTCTCCGATATTGTGCTCTTCATTTCTTCTATGTTGATCCTATTCTTGTGTTGATCTATAGTTGTCTTCATAAGCTTCAATGGGTGATATATCTTTATTTTTAGCTTATGGTTCGATGGAGAGTGAAAGATATGTCCACCGGTGTGTGAACTGGTTTAACAAAACTATATTTTTGTGGACTAGGAGAAATGTTTTGGCTCCATAGTCTTCTAGATTTGGGTTTTAGATATTCTAGATTTGGGTGATGATTCATTTTGATGGTTTTTATGCTCTAACAAATGTGCTTATGATTTAGCACTCTAGAAGACCTACTTTAGAGCTCCTATGTGTTGCTAGTTGGTCTCGTTGGACTACTGAAGAGTATTTTATGAATGAAGGTTTTTGTAGTTGCTGTGAATGTACCTAAAGGTTTCTTAGAGATGGTAAATTTTTTTGTGAAGCGTGCTAAGTGATCCACATGTGATCATCTTGCTGGAGATGCACGTACTTCAAAGATCATTAGTGTTTTCATTAGGTTTCTCTGACTTGGTGTCTACACGTTACATAGAGTTTTTTGCATTGATTTAAGGAAGAGTGTGATAGATCCAAGACATTGTTTGGATCCTAAATTAAATGTGTAATTGGTCCTTTCTCATTATTATCCACCACAGGAATGTGGAGTAGTCAACCTAATTTGAATTTTAAATTTGAACAATGTATAGCCAACCTTGGAGAATGTTTCTAGGGTTGAAGATGGTATAAAATTAAATCAATTCATTGTGATTTTATTACCCATTCATCAAGAAAGAAGGCAAGTGTAGTATGTGAACAAGTGTGAAAAGTGGAATGTGTAAGAGAAAATTGAGGTAGAAATACTTTGATGTGTTAGATTCCTAAAATCAATGAGCTAATGGTGTCTACAATCTTCTGATCAAGCTGTGAAAGTGTGGAACCTTTGTGGTGGATCTTTATTTACCTTTTCTCTTTTTGTAGGAAGTGAGCATCCTTCTGGATAGCACGTCCTTTGTTGGTAGTGAGCCTTTGTATCTGGGCAGTGAGCCTTTGTATTTGATATTTCATTATTACTATATTGTGAGCTAATCCTCATCATGGTTTTTCCCTCATTAGGTTTTCCACGTAAATATGTTGTCTCTAGTGTTTACTTTCTGTTATTTTATTCTCATGTTTACACTTAATAACATAATGAGTTAAAGTGGAATTAAAGGTTAGAAGTAAATTTATTTAATACAGCTGATTCACCCCCCCCTCTCAGTTATCTTGTGCACTTCAACAATTGGTATTGAAGCTTTGGTTCAAAAAATCTTAACCACTTGAGGTAGATCAGATGGAACACAAGTTGCAGATCCCTATTTTTGACGGAGCTGATTACAGTGACTGCAAAGAACATATGAGAAGTTATTTGGTTTCTCTTGGTTTCAAGACCTAGAAAGTTGTGGAGACAAAGTATGTTGCAACATCTTCCAGTCCTTCCTCTGCTGATGAGATTGCAACCAATGAAGATAATGAAAAGGAAAGGTATGCTATCTTTAGTGCTCTATCTAAAATTGAAAAGACAAAAGTTATTTTTTTAGGCACTGCTTATGAAGTATGGGAAAAATTGAAAGATATTTATGAAGGAAATGATAGAGTAAAATTGTCAAGGAAACTGATTGCGAAGAAAAAATTTGAGAACATAAGAATGGAAGAGGGTGAAGATATTGCAAGCTATTATCAGAGAGTTGAACTTATAGAAAATGAGATCAAGAATAAAGGTGGTACCATGTCAGATGAAGATATAATTGAGAAGATCTTGATGACCCTACCTGAGAATTACAATAAAAAAAACTTTGTTATTGAAGAATCATATGATCTGGTGAAACCTTTATAGTTTTCATGGTTCCACTATAAAATTGAGGTTAAACCCTGTTGGTCATAATCCTATGGTTTTGATCTTGTGAGGTTTTCATGTCCGTGTCCTTTTTGGCTTCGGGTTTTCTATTTTTATGTTGACTAGTTGAGTCAGTTCTTGGAAATTTCATTGATCCTTTGTGGTCTTAAGTCTTGTGAAGTACCAACCCTTTCATTGTCCTACTTTCCATGACTAGGTCATCTTCTAAAACAACCTTCGGTGTAGGTGCTTATATTCTTTCCTTAAGTCGGGTTTGAATTTTGCATTACCCATCACTTGTCCATTTTCAAGTTTTTCAAGAAACCCACGATGAGACATGTCCCTCTTTTGTATCAGCCACTTGCATGTCTTTGCATGTTTTTTTGTGTCCTTGAGGAAGTAATTCCCAATGAGTGATGCGGTCAACAACCCATCACTCCCCTCTTAACTATCATGAGTCATTTTGTGTAGAATAGGTTTGAACCAGTGACCACCGATGAGGAAGGATTTTCCCATCACTAGGGTGTGGTACTTCATCAGTTTACCTTAGCCACTTTAAGGGTTATAAAGCGATGAGTGACAATAGTAGGATCAATGGTGCGAATCCCTCTATGATAGATCAATGGTTCTTATCTCGGATTTTCTACTATCGCTTACTGGAGTTTTGAAGTGAACGAGGGAGAGGCGATGCCCAATATTGTGTCCGAGAGGGTGACACATATTAAAGGGTCAACCCATTGCTTGGTACATGTTATGTCGCTAAAAGGATGTTATGAGGTGGTAAATGTGTGTGAACCACATGATTAAATTCTCAGTCCTGTGAATCAACGGTGTATATTCAAATGAGAATGGGTAGCTGATGGAGTGGGTGTTTTCACTCACACGAGCTTCCTTATTCGATTAATGGTGCTCAAATTGCACTAAGAAATTATGTAAAGTTTCCACTTTCATTTCCTTCCTCACTATGAGTAGTTGATAAGGGAAGTGATGAGGTGGGAATGAGAGCGGTTGAATGTTGCAAAAAATATTTCTAGGTAAGTCTATGCCTAACATTGAAAATCTAATTTTTCATGTTGAATTGCATATGTATCTTATGTATTCATAACTGTGTGTTGGGGTTAGAATAGGGCTTTATATATTGTATAGGTTGGTGTGCATTGTGGGCTTGGATAATATGAGAAATTAGGGTTACCTTGTAGCTTTGGTTGTAAAGTTTATATCTTTCAATTCGACACTCAACTGAATTTGTAATTAAGGAAGGAACCCTAGTGTAAGAAAAGATGAGCCAACCAAGTGAATCTTCCATTTCTAAACCCTCTTCAAAAATAAAGATTCAAAAAGACTCTCATGAAACTACACATGAACATGAGGAACCTGACAGAAACAAAGGGCAGCCAAAGAGTTATGTCTAATTTATGGACAAATTTCAGCCTCCGGTTGTAAAAGCAAGTGGCAAGAAGGCCACATGAGACGGGGTGCTAACCTCTAATTTTAAGGACCTTGCGATAGAGATAGGTGATATTGTTGTGTCGAGGTTGGGTTGGGAGTTGTTTGTGAATTGCTTTACAAGGTGGGATGCTCCTCACCCTGGCCAAAATGTTTGGGGGTATTACCAGGGAAAGCTGGTTGTCCCAAACATCTTTGTGGAAGTGGATTTAATGTTCCAGCCCGCTTATAGGTATGATGATGTTAAAAAGGTTATTACTAACACATCTAGAAAAACCCTTCTTGAAGTAAAGAAAGGCAAATTTATTGAGGTCTTTGGCATGAACCTTGATGCTATTGAGAATATTAGCATGGAGAACTTACAAAGGTATTATAATATGGATAGGGTTGGATACAAAAATAGTGAATTGCCCAAAAATAGGTTGGAAAAGGATTCGATGATTGCACTTAAGGAGGTTGAGCCCTTGGACTATGAGGAATTTTTTGATTACTTCAAATGTACATATTACATTCTATGTCAAGTGCTCACGATCAAATGTGATGGAAGGATATCGTGGGCTATGCTAGTCATGATCACAAACATCTAGCATAAATATCAACATAGATGGTTCAATTATTCTCATTGCATGGATGAGCAGTTGCACTATGATTTAATAAAATTATAAGAGAGAAGAGCCCTGTGGGTTTTCAAACATTATTCAATGTTGATGCACATGCTCTTGTACCAAGGAAGGGAGGTTTTCAGTAGATATGTGCACCTGAGGCAAGTGGATGAAAATCACCATAGGTTACTAGTGCAGATGTGGACCTACATCTAGGATTTTCATTGTTCCACTTTAGACTATGCTTAGTTCTATAATAAAATAAAATACACTATCCTAGTGCAAATGGGGGTGGCACCAATGGAAATAATTTCCAAAACAATTAGGGATTTATTAAGGCCAAGGGAATATGGGGATGACCCTAATTATGAGTGCAATTGGGGAGATTGGTATTTGTATGGCAAGTGAACTGTTATAAGATGCTATGGAACTATCATGGCTCCACATGTACTAAACACATATGTATCTGATAGGTTGGTGTTCTTAGAGATCATGTGGCAGATGGATAATAGTGATGGTGAGAATTTTAGAGATTTTAGGAAGGCTACTATTATTTCTTCTACCTTTTTTCCTTTGATAATTTTGTTGTTATTGCTAAGGAGACCTATGAAGTTTTTAGTATAATGGTAAAAAATTTGAGGATGGGAGTAACTTCTATTAGGAAGTTTGACCCTGAAGGGGTCATTGACAGGGAAAAGAATAAGCGAGAAATATTAGGGTATGGGCCTCACCAGTTTCTCTTCAAGGAAGATGTAGTAATAAATTTGCTAACTGTAACTACTGCTAAGGATAGAGGAGCAGTATGGATGAATATGATTCACATGGAGCAAAGAGCTCGATGCCGATAATTTATTTTATGAAAGCCCCTATAGACATATTGATGATAAACTCACCAAAATGGAAATACTTTTCCGTGATTTTAGTAATGGCCCTTTCTCTAAGAAGTTACAACAAGCAAAGGATTTAGCCCAAACTGCTTTACAGGAGAATTTGATGAAGATTGGTGGTCAGTCGATGGAGATGGTGATGCTAGAGGCTCAACAATGATCATTGGATGTTGTGGAAACCCTTGCCATGGAGATGCCTTTTGAGGATATTGGTGAAACACATGATGTTGAAGTTGACACACAAAATACTTCCACCGAGTCTTACCCCATTGAGCACCAAGGGGAACAAGAATATTCTTATTCTAGTGTTGGGGATGCAATGAAACCTTTTATTACAGATGATAGGCTAGTGTCTTGGGAATATGATGAGATTCGGGATAATGATGCAAGGATTTTAGCCTATGCCAAATTCATGGAAGATGACTCCTTTGTGGTTTCAAAGGAATTCAGAGAGTTTTTTGTTGAATTAAATGCTCGGGAAATAAGTGATAAGATACAAGTTGCATTTGAGGTAGCTAATTCTTCTTAGCATGAAGAGGTGAAAATTCGTATTGAGGAGGAGATTGACCAAGAAATTTCCTAGATGAATCCAGTGGAGGCTAGGAGGTTAGTCAAAGATAGTGGGATGTTAGTCATGCCTAGTTGGAGCTTGTCCACCATAATTGCATTAGATTCAATTAAAAGTGACCCAAGTGCTTTGGTGACTAAAGAGACATTTGATGAAAGACCTTTGGCTCAAATTTTAGTCCTATCCTGCATGCTTTGGTTATTTGATCTTTGACACCAGATTAAGGGAGATATGTCATTAGTAGGACAATGACTGGCCTCTTAGGTGATGTGATAATTGGGAGAGCTTCAAAGATGATAGCCCCACAAGCTACAAGATTGACAATGTATTTAGCTATGTTGAGTGTTGATACTATAAAGATCAGTCAGGCTAGGTACTTGAAACTTTTGGAGAAGGATAATAAGCTGGTTGAGGAGTACAATAAGGTAAGAGTCGCCCTTGCTAAGGCTAGCCAGAAGGCCCTCCTAGATTCCCCATCTAATACTTCACCTTAGGATAAGGACACTCTGAAATTGAGAATCAATGCCTTGAGGAATGAACTCCAGATAGTTAAGGCTGAGAATGAAAAGCTTGAAGAAGGCATGAATAGAAATTCTAAGGACATGGCTGAGTTTTTCCTTAGTCACAAGTGGTATAAAATTACCCTAAAGACAAAAATTGCATGGTTGATGTATAAAGGTGTCCATGAAGCTTATGAGAAGTTTTAGAATACTCAAGAGGTCTTCATGAATATCTAGAACAAATGGATTTGTAGGTTGAGTAGCTTGAAAGAAATTCAAGCAAGAGAAAAAATGGATCCAAAAGTCTCAGAGAAACTCCATGAATCAATCAAAAGAATTGGGGATTTATTCCAAGGAAAAATAAAAGCTTTTAAAGAAATGGAGGAGCAAGGTATGCCTAAAGTTCTAAATGAGGAGGGTAAGTTGAGTGATTATGACTCATGGAAAGTTTTGTTCGAGCATCCAACAGTTAAGTGTCCTAAGGTGACCAATACCAAGGATAAAAAAAACTTATCAACATTAAATGACCTAGTTGATAATCTTATTAAAATTGAGATAGGAACTGATACCTTTGTGAAAGAGGCTAGGGTCATGTTAGATGCAAGGTATAGTACATACAGTGTTAAGGTACTAAAGTTGCTAGATGACAATTGGCTTGATGGGGAGGAGTACATGGATTGGATAGATAAATATGTTGAATAAACCACAAAGGGGTGGTGAGTGGATATAGAATATTGCCTAGTATAATATAGGTTTGGCCTTTGAGATAAAAATTCTAAAGAAAATCTATATTCCCTTAGCATAATACACATGTGGAGCTGTAACCATTTTCCCTTTCATATGCTCTTGGCGCTTATGTTTTATTTTGTTTTATCTTTTAGGCAGTGCAATGATGTGGAATTTTGTAACAACATGTGAATAGTTTGTGTACCCACATTTGAGTGATTTTTCTTTTGGTCTTTTCCCCTTGTTTTGATAAAGTGCAAATATAACTGCCTAGGGGTTGGAATGAAATGAAATGTTGAAAAAATGCAAGGTGAAATGAAAATTTGTGCACCAATAGCTTGAGGCTTGTTTTCTCCCTTAATCCTATAAAGGGGAATTAAAGGCTATTGTGTAGGGTCTTTGAAATTTTGTTGGATCTCAGGTACCTTTTGAGAAAATTACCAAGAAATATATGAGCATATAGAATGGATAGTCAAGTCTAGGATTATGAATTCACGTTTGAAAGTAGCTTAAAATTTTTACTATAATTGTAGCATTTTGGCATCAATTAGAAGAAGATTCAAGAAAGGTTTTATCCTCTGAAATGACTTATGAATTAGCAATGAAATGGTCAAAGATTTTTTTATCTAGTCTCTGGTTTTTGTAATCAATTGTGTGTTCGCATTATGTGCTTCAATTCAAGCGATTGATTAAATGCTTTTAATGTGATCACTTATTCATATGACGTGTTATAGGATTTATAAGAATTTCCTAGGTGGATCTTCTAAATTATGGATTTTTAATTCAATTCCATGATGATATGTTTATGTGAATGTTATAATTGATTGTGTTACTATTATTTACAAATTTGACCCCATCACCCTATGATAAGGCACTGTTCTATGCATTAGTTTAATTTTTGTGTACTTGGCCAATTGAATTGTATCAAAGAATAACTCATTTGAATTAAATTGCATTGATAATGATGATGGTCATTGTGGTAGTCAGTTAATTTTTCAATTCTCTTATTTGAGTCACCGGATGTATATGATTTGCCAAATTCTTACAAGTCATTGCACTCTAAGTCATGATTTGAGAATGTATTTGTTGAATTGACAATGTATATGAATTTATTATGAATTAATGTTAGAGATACATTATGGGATTACCCTTCTAGGTTTTGTAGAGCCTGAAGTGCAAGAGGAAAGCTAAATTGCTTTCTCTCATTCGTTGGCCAACCCCTTGTAGACTGTTGGTCATTGGAAATGGAAAGTCCATAGGCTATTTGTAAGATCTGGTTGGATTTTAAAAGAGCGAATAGATTGGTGACTCTGTTGGGGACATAAAGTTGAAAGTGGGTTGTTTCTAGAATGCCTTATCATTGATTATTATGTCATATAGTGAAATTCTTTTTTAGAGTTGGTATATTTTGAGTATTGATCAAATGTTTTCTCATGCCTTTCATTGTGTTTTAACTAAGGTTCATGTTAGGTTTCTAGTGTTCTAATATCTCTAAATGATGTGTCCAAGATTATTTTGAAATTACATTTCATTTGTCGAAGATGAAAGTGTATTTAAGCATTTGGCAAAGATTTGCATAAATTGCAACACAATTGCTACAAACTGATCCCAAGGAATTCGGGTGGTGACTCTGAACTCTCTGCACTAGTGTAAACCAGTGTTTAAAGATATTAAAGAAGTGGTGAAGAAGAAGAAAAATAAGAAGTCAAAAAAAATAGTGGACGTAAAGATAATCCAAATACAAATATGGGGAACTTGAGGCCATATGAAGAAACATCCAAAAAAAAAACTGGAAGGAGATTTATTTAAACACATGAACCCATGTAAGAAGTGGATAAAGGAAAAAGGTGCTGAAAAATGTAAGTCTACTCCCCACCCTCTTCCTGAACATGGTGGTCATTCTAGTTTTGGTTCAGAATATAAAAAGAATTTGTTACATTTTGGTGATCATAGTTTTGCCGAGGTTGGAGAAGTTTACATGAAATATTTTGTGGAAGAGAAATCTTCTGACCATGGAAAAGAGGGAACAAGATAGAATACAAAGGGATACTATTAGTGCTAGGTGAGCTAGGATAGAGGGACAATTAACTATTGATTCTTATTGCTATACCCCTATCGCGTTAGATTTACTAACGGGAGATGATGAATATTGCCTTAATATCACCATTAATAAGGAGGATGTCGTGATAGCTTCTAATGGTGATTCAACCTTGCCAGAAGAGGAGTATTTTTTCAGAGATACGAGGTTGCCTAATGAAAGAGCCTCAAAATGTAGTGAAAATAGGAAGAAGAGAGAGGGAGAGAAAGAAAAAAGGATTAGGGATGCAATAATCCAAAGAGATATGTTGTGGAAGAGATGGAATAATTGGACAGAATATCAACTGAAACTATCCAAACAATCGGTCCAGTTGTTCAATAAATTGTGCCCAAGATCCCTGAAATCTTTTCTACTGATGGTGCTTCTACCAATTCACCAACCAATAGTACCGAAAATATTTTCATCCCAGTTGATCCTCAAACAAAAAGTACAATCCATGGCCCTTACAATGCTAATAAAGGAAATAAACCCATGGAGGGAGTTAAGATAAATGAAGGGAGTTTTCCTAAGAAATTCCCACCGCAAGATGAATCTGTCCCTCTGATTGAGAAGTTGATGAAAGAGAATCAAGAGCTGGAGAGGAAAACAAAGGAGAAAGTGTCCCCTAATGGAAACCCCTCTATTTCATCCTCCCTACCTGAAGACAAGGTTAGGACAACCCATTCTAGCCAGTGACATGATTCCCAATATAGGAAACCAGAGGCTAACAATGACAAGAGAAAATATTATAATTAGTAGAATACCGAGGAGGAACCTTTTGGGAGGAGGCTGTTGCATATAGTTAGATACAAACAACTTTGTTTTGAAAATATTCCTGGATACCCAAATATTGTTCTAGATACAAGGAAACATGTGCCGAGGTCCACTGACAACAATTCTCTTAGTGGAAAAGACCATTTGAAATCTTTCCAAAGTTTCATGGAGGACTTTGAGCTATGGGATGAAGATGTTTCCACGAAATACTTTATACAGTTTTAGCTAAGTATGCTAGATATTGGTATAGAAGTTTTCCGGATGCAAGTATTGATTCCAAGGATTCCTTCTACCATATTTTCATGAATAGTATGGGGATCAAACTGATCCACACTTTAGGCTTAATGACTTTAGCAATATAAACAAAGGGCACAATGAATTGGCAACTGAGTTTAATGCTAGGTTTCAAAAGGCAATGTATAAAGTCCTTGCTTACTTAAGGCCTAATGAGAATGCATGTCTAGTTGTATATTGTAATGCTTATGACCTGAAGAAGTGTTTTCTACTTTGAGATAAAAATCCACAACATCTGAGAGAGGCTTACAAGATGGTGGTAAATATTGAGAATAATAGAAAAGCCTCTGGTAAAGTGGGAAGGAGGGATGATTCTAAGCTTCTGAGAAACCTAAGGGCCTAGAATGATAAGACAAATAAATTTTTGGCCCTCGATGAGAAATTGGATCAAGTGCTTAGCCTATTGAAGGCCGTGAAGAATTTCAAGCCATAGTTCCAAAGAAATGAGAGACCTCCAAGATTACAAGATTTCCCCTATCATACAAATTGGCATAAAAGGAAGCCTATTCAAAACAATCAGAAAAATGTTCAGGCCACACCTAATCCTTTGTAGAGGAATTCTACTAATGTAGTAGATTATTTTCCTTTGTGTGAAGTCTGCTAGATTCCCCACTCATTAGAAAAATGTGATGTTGCAAGATCCATGGAAGAAACCCGAGATGACCAAGAAGAGTCTGATTCTCCCCAAGGCCATGACCAAATGGCTAATGAGTTCATTATTAAGTCTAATCTTGACTAGCGTGAGTATTCTTAAAGTGATGATGCTAACACCAATGATGTGGATGTGCAATGACATGAGGCTAGTATGGATCACCAACAGGTCTTTTCAGATGAAGAGACACAAAATGATTGCACTATATACACCTTGGAGACAAACAATGTTTCTTTGCGATGACTGTCTAATGAAGAAATTTAAAAATATACAGTTGCATTGACTACAAAGGATAGGAGTGATCTCCAATTGAGAAACCAAACTATGAGTGGTGACCAGGGTACCCCTAGCAGCATTTTTGTGAAAGAAAATAATAAAGGATCTAGGTCATCAAATAAGAAAGATGATGCCAAGCCTAAGGAAAGCAAAGAAATCAAGATTTGGGCTAAGAAGAACGAAAAACAAAAAGTTGATGGTGAAGTTAACCCTCAAGCTAGGAAGATTAAAAATGATAGACCCCAAGTTGAAAATATTATAGGACAAAGTAGGAAGGTGTGTCCTGAGAATTGTGGTCTCTCAGAGTTACCAAATTATTCCTCTATGGACATGTTCCAGGTATTGTCTCAAGTCAAAGTTACAGTCCCATTGTTAGAGATGATGAGTATCGATGATCAATAGGATAAGACAGTCGCATTCATCAATAGTATTGTCAAAAAAATTAATAATAAAATGGTTGAGGACCAGCTTGAGACTGGTAATAGTCAGAAGAAATATGTGGAAGTCAAAGTATTGATAGATGAAAATCCTAAGATATACCTAGGAACTACTATTACTTCTAGTCCTAGCTGGGTCAACCCTTTTTATCTTAGTCTGATCATTGATGGAAAGCTAATTAGGAATTATATGATTGATTCATGGGTCTCAATCAATGTTTTGCTGCTAAAAATCATAGAGGAAATGGGTTTGAAGGTAGAGAGTACATATGGAAAATACTATGCCATGGGTTCAAGGGAGGTGACAGTTATAGGGATAATAAATAGTGTACCATACAAGTTGGTGGCATTCCAAGGGAAGGAATTATTTATGAGCATCACAATGGTGGATATCCCACCTAGATATGAGATGTTGTTGTCTAGACAATGGAGTGCCTCTATGGGTGGTAGTCTAGAATGTGATCTATCTTTTGCCACGTTCTCCATTGACCAAAGGGACACACAGATTGCAAGGAGCCCATAATACATCATATGATTGAACATGTGGAGGGACTAAAAGAACCAGTAAGGATTCACTTTGTGGACACTGATTTGGATTCCTTTCAGGTTGAAGAAGAAGTGCCAGAGGAGAATGTAGAGCCTGCACCAATTTTCCAAGAGATTGCAAACGACATACATGAGAATTATTTATGGACTATGTACTTTGATGGGGCCTATTCTAAGGATAGATCAGGAGTTGGTGTTATTCTTTTTTTACTGAAATTTTCTTGTACAAATAATGTGGCTAAGTACAAAGCCCTTCTGCTTGGATTGAGGTTAGTTTCCAAACATGGCATCAAGTTATTAAAAGTATTAGGTGATTCTAAGTTTGTGGTTTCCTAAGTCAAATCCAGGTTTTTTGCTAAAGATAAGAGGCTTAAGAAACACATGAATGCAGTTTGGGATGCCATAGATACCTTTGAATATTTTGGCATAGATTGGGTAGAAAGAAGCCAAAATACTAGGGAAAATTTTCTAGACAACATTGTTGTTAAGCTAGATAATGTAACTTTTGATGGTGTCTTGAGTATAGAAGTAAAAACCAAGCCTACAATACCTGAAAAAATCTATAGTTGGTAGGTGTTTGATGATAATAAAAATATTCTAAGATTTTTGTATTGTGTTGACCAATACAAAAGTCAGGAGATTGACTTTGATGCACTTGTTGTTGACGTTGAGGGTAAGGAGACATTGTTTGGGAATGATATAATTCAGTTGAAAACTAATAAGATTCCCAGGAGGTTGGTTGCATTAGAAAGGGTATTTGATGGCCCTGACATGGAAAGCCACAAACAAGCATCTCCTCATAAGGAGGATTTGGAGGAAATAAACCTGGGAATGGAGAATTCACCTAAGAAGGTATACATTGCGAAGAAAATGAAGCCTCATGTGAGGAGCATGTTGATAGCCTTGTTGAGAAAGTATAGACATGTGTTTTCATGGTCATACGATGAACTTAAAGAATATAAGGAGGACTTTTTCCAGCATGAGATTCCTCTAAAGCCCAAAGCAAAGCCATTCCGCTAGAAACAAAGATCGATTAACCCAACATTGCAGCCAAAAATGTAGGAGGAGCTTACAAAGCTTAGGGATGTTGGCATCATTAAACCTATCAAACATTATTCTTGTGTTTCAAACTTGGTTCCTGTTAGAAAAAAAGAGTGGTGATATCAGGTTATGTGTGGACTTCCAAAATCTAAATGTAGCTTCCCTGAAGGACAATTACCCCTTACCTAATATGGAGGATATGTTGTAGAAGGTCATAGGGTATAGATTACTTTCAATGATGGATGGATTCTCAGGCTACAACCAATTTATGGTAAGAGAGTATGAGAAGTACAAAACTACTTTTACAACACCCTGGGGCACATATGTATATGTACAAATTACTTTTGGCCTGATGAATGAAGGTGCCACATTCCAAAGGGCTATGGACGTAGCCTTTTTTGATTTCATTGATATTTTCCTTCCCATATACTAGGATGATCTTACTACTCATATTAAGAAGGAGGAGGAACATTTTCCTTGCTTGGAAAAGATTTTTCTGAAAGCACTAGAATATGGAATTTCTTTAAATCCTAAGAAGTGTGCTTTTGGAGTCAAGGAGGGGAAATTGTTAGGCCATATTGTCTCGAAGGAGGGACTTAGGATTGATCCAAAATGGGTGGCAGCCATAGACAAGATTGTACAACCTAAGAATGTAAAGGGGCTCCAATATTTTTTTGGACAAATAAATTTTCTTAGGAGATTCATCACAAACTTTGCTGAAATTGTTCGACCTATCTCCAATATGTTGAAAAGGAGGGAGAAAGTGTCATGGAAAAATGATCCTACAAGATCTTTCCATGCCATAAAGGATGCAATTAAAGAAGCACCATTCTTGAAATCCTTGGATTATGCTAAACTATTCCAATTGTTTACTTTTTCATCATTCCATACCGTGGTAGGTGTGCTGCTACAAAAAAATGACAAGGGCTTTGAACAACCTATTTCCTTTTTTAGCTAAAATTTACAAGCTTCTAAACTCAAGTATGATTCCATGGAGAAATGAGCATATGCCTTGGTAAAGGTTGTTAAAAAATTCTTACCATACTTGGCTGGAGCTACTATTGTTGCTTATGTTCCCACCGCCACGGTCAAGGATATATTCACTCAGCAGGAGACCATAGGTCATCAGTGTAGGTGGATCAACTACATCCAAGAATTTGACATAAGTATTCAGATTACTAAATTGGTAAGAGGGAAGGGTCTAGCCAAGTTGATGGCCGAGGAAAATTTGGAAGCCAACCATATAAACCAAGTGAAACATGAAAATGTGGCACCTCTGTGCGATATGCAAACTTTTGGATGGTCTAGAAGAATAGTTGAATATTTACAAACCATGTGATGCCCTGAAGGTATGCCTCCCAATGAGAAAATAACCTTGAAGTTACAGGCCATTAGGTATGTTATTATTGACAATGAATTGTGGTGGAGGAGTCTAGAGGGTATATTTCTTAGGTGTGTAGATGGTGATCAAGCAAAATACTTATTAATTGAGATGCATAAAGGAGCATGTGGGGGACATTACATGGCTAAGAACACCTCTCACAAGATACTAAGGGCAGGTTTTTGGTGGCCTACTATTTTTAAGGATGCTCACAGATTTGTGAAAAGATGTGATACATATTAGAGGTTTACTGGTAAGTTGAAATTCTGAGGGAATTCTTTGTTACATCTAGTGTCTATCCAACCTCCATCTCAGCAATGGGGACTTGATTTTATTGGAGAAATTTATGAGAAATCTAGTGGAGGACATGCCTAGATATTGGTTGCAACCGATTATTTCACTAAGTGGATTGAGGCTATTCCCACTAAGAAGGTTACTAGTAATGTGGTTAATGATTTCTTAATGAACCATGTCTTAACTAGATTTGGGGTTCCAGCAAGACTCATTTTTGACAATGCTATGTGCTTTAGGTCTAAAGAATTCACTAATTTTTGTAATCGGAATGGAATATAAATATCTTACTCCACCCCATATCATCCTCAGGGGAAAGGACAAGTTAAGTCAAGTAATAAGAGCCTAATGAATATCATCAAGATAATATTGGACAAAAACAAGAAAGCTTGGGATTCAAAGTTATAGCTTGCATTGTGGGCTGGTAGAGTTACTATCAAGAAGGCCATTGGACAATCCCCATTCAACATGGTGTATGGGGCTGAAGCTAAAATTCCCCACAAAAATATGATGAAGATGCAAATTTTTGTCTAGGATTATGATGAGGACATTTGTGATGAAATGCAACATAGGATGGAGGAGTTAACTAGGATTGATGAGATTAGGAGGGAAGCCCATAAACGAAATGAGAAGTTATAGTTATAGGTCAAACACTTGTATGATAAGAAAGCTATTGAAAGGAATTTTGACCTTGGAAGCATGGTACTCATGTGGAATGCAAGGATGGAAGACAATGGAAAAAATGGGAAGTTTGACCCACTATGGTTGAGTCCATATCTGATTCCTAAACTACATGGGGAATATTCTTACTTCTTGTAATCCCTAACAGATGAAATTATTGAACTGCTAGTACATGGATAGTTCTTGAAGGCCTATTTTTCTTATAATAGGTTTCTTTCCATGTATGTTAGGTAATTTTGTAAGTTTTTATATAGGTGTGGTGTGTTTCTTTTCTACTGTGTCTTCTTGTCTTGTCTGGATAGGTCCTCAATTTTGGTCCTTGTTTTCCTGGTCTATGTTAACCTAAGATTCTAAGATCTTGCTATGCTTGCAGGAGGCATACATCCCCAGTCAGAGCCACTAGTGGAACCTTTATAGTTTTCCTAGTTCCACTATAAAATTGATGTTAAACCCTATTTTTCATCATCCTAGGGTTTTGATCTTGTGAGGTTTTCATGTCTGTGTCCTTTTTTACTTTGGTTTTTCTATTTTTATGTTGACTAGTTGAGTTGATTCTTGGAAATTTAATTAACCCTTTGTGGTCTTATGTCTCGTGAAGTAAGGTCCCTTTCATTGTCCTACCTGCCATGACTAGGTCACCTTCTAAAATAACCTTCGGCGCACACTCTTATATTTTTTCCTTAATTCGTGTTTGAATTTTGCATCACCCATCTCCTATCCATTTTCAAGTTTTGTCAAGAAACCTGTGATGAGCAATGCCCTTCTTCTTTTGTATCTGCCGCTTTTATGTCTTTGCATGTTTGTTTGTGTCCTTGAGGAAGTAACACTCGGTGAGCGAAGCAGTCAAAATTTTGACCCATCGCTCCCCTCTTAACTATCATGAATCATTTTGTGTAGAATAGGTTTGAACCAACGAACATCGATGAGGAAGGATTTTCCCATTGCTAGGGTGTGGTACTTCGCTGGTTTACCTTAGCCACTTTGAGGGTTATCAAGTGATGAGTAGAAATAGAAGGATCAATGGCCAAAATCCCTCTATCATAGATCGATGGTTCTTATCTCATCATTGGCTTTTCAACTATCACTTGCTAGAGTTTTGAAGCAAACAAGGGAGAGGTGATGCTCGATACTATGTCCAAGAGGGTGAAACATACTAAAGGCTCAACCCATCATCGGGTACATGTTATATCGCTAAAAGGACATTATGAGGTGGTGAATGTGTGTGAACCATAGGATTAAATTCTTAAGCCATTAAATCAATGATGTATATTCAAATAAGAATTTGTAACTAACAAAGTGGGTATTTCACTTGTGCAAGCTTCCTTGTGCCATTAATGGTTCTCGTACTATGCTAAGAAATTGTGTAGAGTTTCCACTTTCATTTCCTTCCTCACTGTGAGTAGTTGACAAGGGCAATAATGAGGTGGGAACATGAGTGATTTAATGTTGCAAAAAATATTTTTGGGTATGTATGTGCCTAACATTGAAAATCTCATTTTCCATGTTGAATTGCGTCTATGTCTTGTGTATTCATAATTATGTGTTGGGGTTAGAATATGGTTTAATATATTGTATAAGTTGGTGTGCATTTTGGGCTTGGGTAATATAAGAAATTTGTGGTACCTTGTAGTTGTTGTTGTAAAGTTTATATCTTTCAATTAAACACTCATCTAAATTTGTAATTAAGGAAGGAACCCTAGTGTAAGAAAAGATGAGCCAACCAAGTGAATCTTCCATTTCTAAACCTGATTCAAAAAGAAAGAGGCAACAAGCCTCTCATGAAAATACACATGAACATGAGGGTCATGACAAAAAGGAAGGGCAGCCAAAGAGTTATGTTTGATTTATGGAAAAAAATTAGCCTCCAGATGTCAAAGAGAGTGGGAAGAAGCCCATAGGAGATGGGGTGCTAACCTCTAATTTTAAGGACCTTTCAGCAGAGATAGGTGATATTTTTGTGTTGATATTGGGTTTGTAGTTGTTTGTGAATTCCTTCACAAGGTGGGATGCTCCTCACCCTATTTGAAATGTTTGGGGGTATGACCTGGGAAAGCTAGTTGTCCCAAAAATCTTCGTGGAAGTCGATTTAATGTTCTAGCTCACTGAGAGGTATGATGATGTTAACAAGGTTATTACTAACATATCTAGAAAAACCCTTCTTGAAGTAAAGAGAAGCAAAGTTATTGAGGTATTTGGCATGAACCCTGATGCTATTGAGAAGATTAGCATGGAGAACTTACAGAGGTATTATAATACACATTGGGTTGGATACATAAAAAGTGAATTTCCCAAATACAGGCTAGGAAAGGATTACATGATTGCACTTAAGGAGGTCGAGCCCTTGGAATGTGAGGAATTTGTTGATTACTTCAAATGTACATATTACATTCTATGTCAGGTGCTCGAGATCAAGTGTGATGGAAGGATATCATCGGATATGCTAGTCATGATCACATAAATCCAACATAGATATCAACACATATGGTTTGATTATGCTCATTGCATGGTTGAGCAGTTGAACTATGATTTAATAAAATTAAAAGAGAGAAGAGCCCTTAGGGTTTTCAGACAGTATTCAGTGCTGATGCACATGATCTTGTACAAGGGAAGGGAGGCTTTTAGTAGATATGTGCAACTGAGGCAAGTGGATGAAAATCACCATAGGTTACTGGTGCAAATGTGGACCTACATCTAGGATTTTAATTGTTCCACCTAAGATTATGTTGAGTTTTGTAATATAGTAAAACACACTTTCTTGGTGCAAATGGGGGTGGCACAAATGAAAATAATTTCCAAAACAATTAGGGCTTTATTAAGGCCAAGGGAATACAGGGATGACCCTAATTATGAGTGTAATTTGGGAGATTGGTATTTGTATGGAAAATGCACTATTATAAGATGTTATGGAATTGTCATGGCTCCACATGTACTGCCCGCATATGTATATGATAGGTTGGAATTCTTAGAGATCATGTGGTAGATGGATAATAGTGATGATGAGAATTTTAAAGATTTCAGGAAGGCTTCTATTATTTCTTCTACCTTTTCCTTTGATAATTTTGTTGTCACTGCTAAGGAGGCCTATGAGGTTTTTGGTATAATGGTAAATAATTTGAGGAGGGGAGTAACTTCTATCAGGAATTTTGACCCTAAAGGGGTCATTAACAGGGAAAAGATTAAGTGAGGAATATCAAGGTATGGGTCTCACTAGTTTCTCTACAAGGAAGATGTAGTAAGAAACTTGCTAATTGTAACTGCTACCAAGGATAAAGGAGCAGTCTAGATGAACATGATTGACATGGAGCAAAGATCTTGATGTAGAAATTCCTTTTATGAAAGCCTCTATAGACATATTGATGATAAATTCACCAAAATGGAAATACTTTTCAGTTATTTCAATGATGACACTTTCTTTGAGAAGTTACAACAAGCAAAGGATTTAGCCCAAGCTGCTTTACAAGAGAATTTGATGAATACTGGTGGCTAGTCGATGGAGATGGTGACACCAAAGGCTCAATAATGATCATTGGATGTTGTGGACACCCTTGCCATGGAGATACCTTCTGAGGATATTGGTTAAACACGTGATGTTGAAGTTGACACATAACAATCTTCCACCAAGTTTGACCCCATTGAGCACCAAGTAGAACAAGAATTTTCTTATCTTGGTGTTGGGGATGCAATGAAACCTTTTGTTCTACATGATAGGCTGGTACCTTGGGAATATGATGAGAGGTGGGATAATGATGCAAGGCTTTTAGCCTGTGCTAAGTTCTCAGAAGATGACTCCATTTTGGTTTCAAAGGAATTTAGAGAGTTTGTTGCTAAATTAAAGGCTCAGGAAATAAGTGATAAGATACAAGCTGCAGTTGAGGTAGCTGATCCTTCTCAGCATGAAGAGGTGAAAAGCCATACTGAGGAGGAGATTGCCCAAGAAATTTCCCAGATGAATCTGGTGGAGGCCAGGAGGTTAGTCAAATATAGTGGGATGTTAGTCATTTTTGGTTGGAGATTGTCCTCCATAATCTCCTTGGATGTAATTAAAAGTGACCCAGGTGCTTCAGTGACTAAAGAGACATTCGCTCAAAAGACCTTTGGCTCAGGTTTTAGTCCCAACCTGCATGCTTTCGCTATTTGGTCTTTGACCTGAGATTCAGGGAGATGTGTTCTTAGTAGGACAATTATTGGACTCTTAGGTGATGTGATCATTGGGAGAGATTCAGAGATGACAACCCCACAAGCTGCAAGATTGACAATGCATTCAGCTGTGCTGAGTGTTGAAATTACAAACATCAGTCAAGCTAGGTACTTGAAATTTTTGGAGAAGCATAATAAGATGGTTGAGGAGTACAATAAGGTAAGAGTTACCTTTTCTAAGGCTAGCCAGAAGGCCCTCCCATCTTCCCCACCTAATACTTCACCTCAGGATAAGGACACCCTGAAATTGAGAATTAATGCCTTGATGAATGAACTCTAGACAGTTAAGGATGAGAATGATAAGCTCAAGAAAGGCATGAATAACAACTCCAAGGACATGGTCAATGTTTTCCTTAGTCACAAGTGGCATAAAATTTCCCTAAAGACATAAACTACATGGTTGATGTATAAAGGTGTCCATGAAGCTTATGAGAAGTTTCTGAATACTTAGGAGGTCTTCATGAACATCTAGAACAAATGGAGCAGTAGGTTGAGTAGCTTGAAATAAATTCAAGCAAGAGAAAAAGGGGATCCAAAATTCTCATAGAAATTCCATGAATCAATCAAAATAATTGAGGTTGTTGGAGTAATTATAGGTGTCCATGAAAGAATTAGGGATTTAGTAGGGAAAACTAAAATCTTTTAGAGATATGGAGGAGCAAGGTGTGCCTAAATTTCTAAATGAGGAGGGTAAATTGACTGATTATGACTCATGGAAAGTTTTTTTTGAGCATCCAACAGTTAAGTGTCCTAAGGTGACCAATGTCAAGTATAAACAAAACTCATCAGCATTAAATGACTTGGTTGACAATCTTATTAAAATTAAGATAGGAATGGATACCTCTATGAAAGAGGCCAAGGTCATGTTAGATGCAAGGTAGATGACATACAGTGTTAATGTACAAAAGTTGCTAGATGACAATTGGCCTACTGAGGAGGAGTATAGGGATTGGCTAGATAAATATGCTGAATAAACCACAAAGGGGTGGTGAGTGGATATAGAAGATGGTCTAGTATAATACAGGTTTGGCCTTTGAGATAAAATTTATGAAGAAAATCTATATTCTCTTAGCATAATACACACCTAGAGCTCTAACTATTTTTCCTTTCATTTTCTCTTGGCGCTTCTATTTTATTCTATTTTATCTTTCAGGTGGTGCAATGATGCCAAATTTTGTAACATGTGAATGGTTTGTGTACCCACATTTGAGTGATTATGCTTTTGGTATTTTCCCCTTGTTTTGATAAAGTGTAAATATAATTGCCTGGGGGTTGGAATGAAATGAAATGTTGAAAAAATGCAAGGTGAAATACAAATTCGTATGCTAATAGCCAGAGGCTTGTTTTCTCCCTTAATCGTATAAAGGGGAATTCAAGGCTATTGTGCGAGGTCTTTGATTTTTTTTTTGGATCTCAGGTACCTTTTGAGAACATTACTAGGAAATATAAGAGCATATATAATGGATAGCCGAGTCTAGGATTATGAATTCATGTTTGCATGTAGCTTAAAAGTTTTACTATAATTGTAGCATTTTGGCATCAATTAGTAGAATATTCAAGATAGGTTTTCTCCTATCAAATGACTTATTAATTAGCAATGAAATGGTCAAATATTGTTTCATCTGGTCTCTGGTTCTTGTAATTAGGTGTGTGTTCGCATTATGTGCTTCAATTCAAGTGATTGATTAAATGCTTTTAATGTGATCACTGATTCATATGTTGTGTTATAGGGTTTATAAGAATTGCCTGGGTGGATCTTCTGAATTGTTGATTTTTAATGCAAGCCAATGATGATATGTTGATGTGAATGTTATAATTGATTGTGTTATTGTTATTTGCAAATTTGACCCCATAACCCTATCATAAGGCACTGTTCTATGCATTAGTTGAATTTCTTTATACTTGGCCAATTGAATTATATCAAAGAACAACTCATTTGAATTAAATTGTATTTATAATTATGATGGCCATTGTGGTAGTCAGTTAGTTTTCCCATTCTCTAATTTGAGTCATCGGATGTATAAGATTTTCCAAATTCTTACAAGTCGTTGCACTCTAAGTCCTGATTTGAGAATGTATCTATCAAATTGACAATGTATATGAATGTAGTATGAATTAATGTTAGAGATACATTGTGGGATTACCCTCCTTGGTTTTGCAGAGCATGAAGTGTAGGAGGAAAGCTAAATTTCTTTCTCTCATTTTTTGGCCAACCCCTTACTGAATACTAGTCATTGGAAATGGCATGTCCATAGACTATCTATAAGATCTGGTTGGATTTTAAAAGAGCCAACATGATCCAAAGAAATTTCATAAGGAGAAACTATTAGGTTTCTTGACTACATTCGAGATGAGAAAATTTGCAAGAGATAAGGAGAAGACTGAAATAGCCTTTTAAAGCAATGAAGATATGAAATGAATCGAATGACGATGATTCAAAAGAGTTGGAAGCAAAATTCACAAGGAAATTGAAGAAAGGTATTAGTAAATACAAAGGTATGTTGCCCTTTAAGTGTTCTAGTTCTATAAATATTGGTCATTATTCATCAAGATGTCCTAATATATCTACACACATGAAGAAAAAATATAATAATAATAATCACAAAGACTAAAAGGATAGGAAGTTCAAGAAATTGTATTATGTCAAAGAAGACACAAGAATTTTTGATGATGAATCTAATTTTGGGGAAGATAAAGATTAATGTTTATTTCTAGCCCTTGAAAATAAAGTTGTATTTGCTAACCATGGGAGATGTGGAAAGTAATCTAGTCCAGAGAGCAAGAAGGATGAGTTGGAAGGCACTCTAGTGAATAATTTTCATGCTAGACAAGATGAATATTTTTGGGTAATTGATAGTGGGTGTTCAAATCATATGATTGTAGATAAGACTGAGTTCACTAAACTTGAGAAATATGATGGAGGAATAGTTATGTTTGGAGATGATATTAGTGCTAATATTGTTGGTAAAGGAAAAATTAGTTTTGATAGGAAACATAGTACTGGCGATGTCTATTATGTAAAGGGTTTAAGGAACAATATTTTAATTGTTGGAAAACTTTATAGCAAAGGATTCAAGCTTGTGCTTCAAGATAACACCTATTAGATCAGAAAAGGATCCAAAACTATGGTAGCAAAAAGAAGAATAAATCATGGAAACATCTATCAACTTAAGAGTGCTGATGGTCGGTGTTTTGTGTTAGATTAATGAAAGTTGGCTTTGGCACCAGAGGATGGGACATGTGAATTTTGACAATATGAGTAGGATCAGTTCTAGGGAGATTGTCAAAGATTTTCCTAGAATCACAAAGCCTTCAAATTCAAATTGCAAAAGTTGTCACTTGGGAAAACAAACAAGAAGCAACTTTAAAGGAAAGGAACAATCATCTACTAGAGTGTTGGAATTAATTCATACAAACCTTTGCGGCCCTAAAATAATAGGAAGCCTTAGTGATGATAGGTATTTTATGCTCCTAATTGGTGACTACTCTAGGATTACATGGGTTACTTTTCATAGAGAGAAATCTCAAGCTTTTGATAGATTCAATGTATTCAAGGCAAGAGTGGAGAATGAGGCAAACCTAAAAATCAAATGTTTAAGGTCTGAGAGAGGTGGAGAATTCACTTTTGGTGAGTTTAATGCATTCTATGAAGAACATGGCATAAAGAGACATTATTCTACTCCTAGAACCCCTCAACAAAATTAAGTTGTGGAAAGAATGAACCGGACTATTCAAGAGGCTGCCAAAAATATGATGAAATAATGAAATATTTTTGATGTGTATTGGAGAGAAGCAATCCATACTATTGCTTACATTCTTAATAGAGTTTAGATTAGAGGTAACAACACTAAGAATTCCACTTTTAAATACTTTAAAGTGTTTGGAAGTAGATGTTACATTAAAAGAGATAATGAAAATCTTGGGAAGTTTGATGCTAGATGTGATGAAGGAATTTTTCTAGGATACTCAAATAACAACAAGGCATATAGATGCTTTAATAAAAGACCGAGGAAAATAGTTGAAAGTGTTAATGTAAAAGCTGATGAAGCTATGCATAGAACAGTAGAAATAAGTGAAGTTGAGCCTGATGATCCTATCTATGGGAAAGTACAAGAAGAAGAAAAGGAAGAGAAAGAACAAAATGATGAAGAAAATATTCTTAAACCTACACCTAAGACTCCTAAATATATACATAGAAATCATCCGGAGGAATAGATAATTGGAGACATGAGTGAAGGTGTAAAGACAAGAAGAAAAGTGGTTGAGGTAAATTTGTGTTTACTTTCTAAGATAGAACCTAAGACCATGAGTGAAGCATGTAATGATGAAAGCTTGGTTAAAGAAATGAAGGAGGAACTACAACAGATAGAGAAAAATGAAACACGAGAACTAGTCCCTAGACCTACAAACAATAATGTAATTGGTTCAAAGTGGGTATTCAAGAATAAGCTGAATGAAGATGGTGAAGTGGTAAGGAATAAAGAAAGACCTGTACATAAAGGGTATGTGTAGGATCATGATGGGCCAAAAATTGGTGATATGTAAGTGATATGATGGCCCATGTCGGCGATGACCTTTTTTTACCCAAAACTAATGAAATGAAAAGGGTTTTTAAAGGAGATTCTCAACTTTCCAACAATATAAATTATAATTTACTTTCAATTTAATACATAATCATTATTCATTTTCTATTTGAATTATAACTAAAGCCCTGATTGATAGGTTGATTGAAAAAAATCTATAGCATTCAAATGGTATCACATTTTTTGAATCTGAAACATGCGTCACATTCTATGCTTCACATACTATAGGATTGAAAAAATAAAATTGAATTTCATGAAGTTTTGACCAAGTTAACGTGGCCAGAGATATGAGTTTTCTTATTTTTTAAAAGTTGTAATAAAAAAATCATAATTAATTAGTTGCTTGGAAGAAAATTAAAAAAAAATATGCATCACATCGGGGCATGAGTTCTCTACTTATATCTAAAATATTATAAAAAAATATTATCATTTTATTGTGGTTAGGGTGGTCAGAAAGACACCTACTTATTTGTTTCCTCAAATTTAAGTACTACTACTGCATTGAAATTTCAAATTTTCACCAAATAGATTTTTTTTTAAAATAAACCTAGTAGTTTAGAAACTACATTCAATTTTCTACAGATTCTATTGTTACATATTTTTGAAATAATATAGATAACTTATTCATTTTTTTACGTCAAGTTGCCTAACTCAGATTTTCTAATTTTTTATCACCACTTAAGGGCTTGTTTTTTCCATGATGATTCTACACATACCCTAAAGGATATTAATAGGTTGGAGGAATATATTTTGAAGAAAAAATTTCACTAGCAACAAGAATGGAGGCCATTCAGATGTTCTTGTCATTTTTAGCTCATAAAGAATTCAAAGTGTATCAGATGGATGTCAAGTTTGCATTTTTGAATGGAGAATTGGAAGAAGCATATATGGAGCAACCGAAAGGTTTTCAATTATCAGAAAAGCTAGACATGGTTTGCAAGTTAAAGAAGGAACTATATGGACTTAAATAGGCTCCTAGAGCTTGGTATGCAAGGTTGGATAGATACTTGACACAACAAGGATTCAACAAAGTGTTCCCAGACAATAATCTTTACTTCAAAGTTGAGAAAAAAATATGTATAGTTGTGGTATATGTTGATGACATTATCTTTGATGGAAATGAAGGGATGTGCAAGAAATTTTTAGAAGAGATGCAAAATTAATTTGAAATGTATATAATTGGTGAGTTGAATTTCTTCCTTAGAGTGCAAGTATAAATATGTTTGGTGTTGTTGTCATTAATGTTGTCATTGATTTTAACACAGTTTAGGTTGATTGTAGATGGTACTTGTATAGTTGAGATACTGTAGAATTGCTTAGAGTACGAGGAGCTATACTTATGAAGTTGTAGTTGTGTTTTTGCCCAATTCTTTTGAGAAAATTTAAAGAATAATAAAGGCAATGTTGAGTGTGTGTTTTGAATGTGCTCCAATATTGTGCTCTTCATTTCTTATGTACTGATTATATGCCTGTGTGGATCTATAGTTGTGTTCATAAGATTCAATGTATAATATATTCCAATTTTTAGCTTCCCATTAGATGGAGAGTGAAAGATATGCTCACCGATGTGTGAACTCATTTGACAAAACTATCTGTCTATGGAGTGGAAGAAATGTTTTGGCTCTATAGTCTTCTAAATTTGGGTTTTAGATCTTGCGGATTTGGGACATGATTAATTTTGATGGTTTTTATGTTCTAACAAATGTGCTTATGATTTGGCACTCTGGAAGATCTACTCTAGAGCTCCTGTGTGTTGCCAGTTCGTTTGGTTGAACTACTAAAGAGTATACTATAAATGAAGGTTGTTTCAATTGCTATGGATGTACCTGAAGGTTTATTATATATGGTAGAATGTTTGGTGAAGAGTTTTGATCGATCCATGTGTGATAATCTTGTTGGAGATGTGTGTACTTCAAAGATCATTGGTTTTTTCATTAGGTTTGGCTGACCTAGTGTCTACATGTTATGTAAAGGTTTTGCATCAATTTAAGCAAGAATGTGATTGATCCAAGATATTTTTTGGATCCTAAATTAAATGTGTAATTGGTCCTCTCTCATTCTTATCCATTATGGGAATGTGGATTAGATGACCTAATTTGAAATTTTAATTTGAAGAATATATAGCCGACGTTGGAGAATGTTTCTATGGTTGAAGATCATATAAAATAAAATCAGGTTGTTGTGAATTCATTATCCATCCATAAAGAAAGCAAAGAAGTGTAGTGTGTGAACAAGTGTTAAAAGTAGAGTGTGCAAGAGTGAATTGAGGTAATATTACTTTGATGTGTTAGATTCCTGAAAGTAGTGAGCTAATGGTGTGTACAATATTATGATCAAGTTGTGAATGTGTGGAACCTTTGTGGTGGATCTTTATTTACCTTTTCTCTTTCTGTAGGTAGTGAGCCTCCTTTTGGATAGTGAATCCTTTGTTGGCAGTGAGACTTTGTATTCGGTATTGCATTATTACTATATTGTGAGCTAATACTCATCATGGATTTTCCCTCATTAGGATTTCCACATAAATTTAGTGTCTCTGGTGTTTACTTTTTATTATTTTCTTTTCATGTTTACACTTAATAACAAACTAAGTTAAAGTGGAATTGTTTAAGGTTAGAAGTAAAGTGATTTGATACAACTGATTCACCCCCCCACCCCCCCCCACCCCCTCCTCTCTTTGTCTTGTGCACTTCAATAGAGGGGTCTTGTTAAGGGATGAACCATTCACCGTCAAGGGCGAATGGGTCTTGAATTAGCTTACTAGATCCAAATTTTTCCCAATAAAATAATTTGTTATTTAATTTATGATTGTCAAGATAGATCTTCGGGAGGTGTCAAAATTAAGGTTTAAATTGAGATAAAAGGGGGTTAATAACTCCAATTAACCACAACTAATTAAGACCACCTAGATAAGTATGAAATTTACTTTATAACACTTTACAATACTTAAACAAGGTGCACATTATGTTCATTTTTATTGAAAAGGGGCCAAATAGATAAATACATCCTAGAAAAGTGTGAAAGTGTGTTACAACACTTTACAACACCTTTGCAAAGGATCAATTAATGCATGTTTTAGTTAAATAAATGTCCTAGAATAGTGAATATCTACAACACATTACAACATGACTCCAAGAAATCATTAATTCAAATTTAATGTCAATTATCAAACCAAGTGTGAAAAAAAGATTAAATTTCTTAACACTACATTTTTCCCTCACTTTAGTGATAGGATGACCCCATGTGAAACTCACACTAAAGTAAAAATTCAAGACACTTAAGTATGCAGAAATAAAAAATATGCATGATCATACCTTGTCAAAGGCCATTAAAAATAAAGAGAAAAGTAAAATAAAGGATAAGTAATTCAACATGATGTGAGGTGGTGTTTATTTTTCATTAGCATACGCTACTGACTCTGGGGTAGTGGAACCTCAGTCTTTCGACTAGGTGAGTTGTTCCAAAACATGTATGCTCACTCTAAGGTAGTGGAACCTCAATGTTTCCACTAGGTGAGTTATCCTAATGAGATTGAAAATGAGAGAATCATATTAGCCTCTCATACCATACTGAAGTTGTCCTCTTAATAACTTTAATAAGGCACCACCCAATTTCTTTTGAATGTTATGTAAAAAAAATTGCTAAAGTTGATTTTTCTTTGTTTGTGTAATGGTCTTCCTCTTAGGGAGCCTTATGCCTAATGTATCCAAGACAGGAAAAGTGAAAAGTGTGAGATCGTCGCCCATGGGATGCCTCATTCACATCATGCCATGTTAGTAGATCATACACTCTTGGACAAAATCAACCCCAATGAAACTACCAAGAAGAGGATACATCACAAGAAAAAGGGAAAATCACGCCATGAAATTTCCAAATGATTTCATCGATGTATGTTCCCACTTTAAAGTGGTTGCTACACCATTACTATGAGAAATATCTTTAAAGTATCCAATGTTTTTAGTTTAAGACATGAGAGCTTTCCTCGAAAAGCCCTATTCCAAGTCATAAGTTTTGAAAGCAAGTTGTGTCATAAAATAGAGAGAAAGGGTTGCCCACACAAATACATAAGGGATCTGAAAGGAAAAATAAATGAGCAATGGAAAGTACTAACTAATGAGCATTTTTTGAAGGAAAGATATTACCAAGAAATTGAAGAGCCAAACCAAGCACTGCCAAAATGCAAATGAGACACAAGAATTTGATAAGGAGAGAAAACAAGAAAAAATCTCAATATTATGAATGGAGGAAAAATGCCTAAGAATGATACAAAGAGAGAGAGAGATAACTTAAGCCTTAAGATTACATGCTTGAATATTGAAGAATGAGAGGAGGGGCACCTCAATAAGTAGAGGTGAGAAGGAGGAGTTATAAAGTAAATCCCAACTCAATGAATGTCACTAATTATATATGTGTGTGCAAAGTGTCACCTCTTAAGGAGGTGTCTACAAATATTCCTTAATAAATGAATTAAAAATAAGTCATCCTCACACATTTGTGAGATGACAAAAAATACAAAAGAGTTGTAGGGATTCCTTTGGAATATTCCTACAAGTTAATAAAAAAATACATTTAAAGAATAACATTTACCAAGTAAAGATTAATGTTCTAACATCCCCCCTTAAGCTTTACTTGTGGAGGTTACATCAAACCCTTCAATGGGTTGTAATCCAATATTTTTACAATCAATGAAAAATTTATCTTTAAAAAGAAATTTAGTGAGAACATCTACCACTTGATCTTCACCTTTACAATACAAAAGAGAAATTTTCTTGTCCTCAATTTTCTCTCTAATGAAGTGATGTTGAAGAGTAATGTGCTTGGTCCTTGCATAAAAAAATGGATTCTTTTCCAAAGCAATAGCACTTTGAATATTACAATACAAAGGAGTAGGATCCATTTGAGGTAGACCCAATTCTTCAAGTAATCTTCTTAACCATAATGCGTCCTTGGATGCATTTATACAACCTTTATATTCAGCTTCTGTAGAAAAAATGGAAGAAGATTGTTCTTTCTTACTATTCCATGACATTGCAGCTGATCCAACAAAGAAACAATAACCACAAGTGTATCTCTCATCATTGGGATGACCTCCTTAATCTAAATCGGTAAAAACTTTTAAAGAAAAATCACAAATTGCATCATAAAATAGACCAAGATTAAGAGTACCTTTAACATATCTTATAATTATTTTTGCAACTTTAAAATGAGTTTGTGGTGGTTTATACATAAATCTAGAAACCAATCCAATACTTTAGGTGTTTGCTAAATTTGCATACCCAAAAAAATAATGTAATAGGCCTAAATCACTCGTTTGAAATTGTTGATTGAGTTGAAACTTAACATCACTAATCAAAATGTTTAAACTAGAAGTGATAATTATATAATAAACATATAAAATAATAATCACAATATCATTGTCACTATGTTTAATATATAAATTTGGATCATTTTTACATCTAATAAAACCATGAGATAGAAAGAAAGCATATCCTAAATTATAAAATGTCAACATATAGACATAACAATAATAGATCTAGGTTTCCTCTCACTAAATCATTGTATTGTGAATGGAAATTGTATCAAGATTAATAATAAAGGAATTTGAAAATTGGTCCTAAGTATTTGTAAAAAAAAGGAAACAATGTTGCCTTGAATAAAGTAATGAAACAAAAAAGTTTCAAGAACATGATCCCCATCAATTAAGAAAATAGATCTAAGTTCATCATAAATAAGTAAGTGCATACCATCAAAGTGGATGGAAATATTTTCCATGGGTCCCAAATTACCTCCAATGAGACTTGATAAAATATATGATTCATTATAGATAGGGATCCCTATGCAACAATACTACAAATCGAAATAGCGCATAAAATATATATGTAAAGGCTTCATTGAGACTTGATAAAGTGATTAATTTGCAAAACATATATAGATGGAATAGATCCATCAAGAAGGAAAATACTGCAAGGATATTTTAGTTTTAAGAAATATATAGATGAGATAAATCCATCAAAAAGACAAATTTACCAATAAAAAAAAAAGTTACTGTTATCAAAACAACATAATTGTAGATGAGAAGGAAACACAAGGTTTTTTTAAAATATTGTAATAGATCAAGCCTTAGGTAGAGAGAATGATAATTTCACACAAAGTGTGATAAAAATATCTTAGATATATATTTAAATATGAAGGGGCACAAATCAAGCCACCTTGAAATAAAAAATTAATATTAAAAAAAATTGTGATGGAATAATGAGAATTACATACTATGACATGAAGAGTTATTAAGTATAAATAAGTCTTTAAGACGATATTCATCCATTCATGACTACATGAATATCCCCTTTTCATATTTCAAATATAATTGAGTAAAACAAGTATACTATTATTGGGTTGATCAAGTCCAATAATAAAGTACTTGTGAAGTTATTTAGAAAACAATTTTTTTATGTGAAGTAACATGTTGAGATGCACCTGAATCAATAACCTATTCAAAATATTTAGAAACACTAAAACTACATGTAAAAGCACATCTAGATTGATTAACATTTTTATGAAATTGTTGATTATTTTGATTCATAGGCTTTTTCTCAGTTTTCATTTTAAAACAAGTATTTTTCCAATGATCATCTTACAAGATTTAAACTCTCTAGAATAATTATAATTATTATAATGAGGTTTGGAATTATAATGTTGTTGTTTAGAATGAGGTTTAAATTTTTTCTTATGATTAGACAAAAAGACATGTTCATTATACTTAAGAGTACCAAACTGGATTAACAAGTATCCTCTTCTTGTCTTAATAAATCATGAAAATACCATAAGTTAATTGAGTAGCCAAGGAAGGAATAGCTAATTGAGCATGAATATTAGTAATGAATTGTTGAAATTTTCTAGGAAGACACTTTTTAATAATAAGATGAATTAATCTAAGATTACCTAATTTTACTCTTAAACCATGCAATTGACTATTCAAAGCATGAAACTTCAATAAAAAATAATACATAGATTTAAAATAAGAATTCCTTAAATCTACAGGCTTATCTTGAAGTTGAATTTCTCTAGATTCATTTGAACTATCATAAATAGTCTTGAGTTTGTCCCATGCTTCATAGGCTATTATACATGTCCCAATGTTAACATGTGGTTTAGGTGACATGGACATACCTATGAGGCCAAGGGCTTCCTCATTTTTGAGCTTCAATTTTTCTTATTCATCTTGGGATGAAAGACCAAGTTTTGATTTTGGATTTGTAGAAACATCCAAAAGATGTTTAAAATGAAAAATAAAAGAGATATGAGTTTTCTAGGAATGATAATTAGAACTAGTTAATTTAATTTCAAGAATTAAAGTTGACATGATAGCAATAAAAATATTCACAACTTTATGAGAAAAAATAATAACTATTGTAAATATTTACTTTTTAAAAAAATGCTTCCCCTTTTGATTAAATTAATTATTTATGTAAAAAATGAAAATTAAATGCGTTACTTTTACAAAATGATCAATCTAAAAAAAACTATATAATTAAATAATTATAAGATAAATTAAAAAAAATAATTATAAGAATTTACTAAATTTATGTGCATTTAAATTTGGAATAAAAGTGCATGAGAAAAGTGTTAAAGTTATATAATATTAGTTTTTAAAAAAAGTTTAATAATTTAATATTGAATATTAAAAACTAAAAAACTATATTAATGTGATTTTAAAAAACTAAAGAATAAAGACTTTAAGACTTCAAACTTTCAATGAAAAGCTTTTAAGCTTTAAAGGAAAAAATATTTCTTAGAAAAAAAATGTTTTACCTCACACGTGGGAGGGAAAGATTTTTTATTTAAAATGATTTTATTTATTTTTAAATGAACTTTTACCTCTTTTCTATATGGGTGGGTTTTTCCTTTTAAGTGTTTTCATTTAAAAAACTTTTAGAAACTTGAAAGGAAAGAAGTAGAGGGAAAAGAGGTAGGTGAGAGGTGAAGCATGAAGAGAAGCAACATCGAGGGTTTTGAGAGATGAAGCAACATTCCATAGGGGATATTTTAGCAGCTTTTTCAAGGGCCGAGACTACAACAAAAAGTCATGGTTCAAGTGGCAGAGGGGTGAGGGTTGCAACAATTTTTTTATTTGAATTTATTTTTATTGTATGCATAAAAAAATAGGGTTTTAGATATTTTTTTATTTTGTAAAAAAAAAATTCTATAAGAAGGTGTCGAGCTCAAAAATATTTATTTAATTTATTTTAAAAGATTTGTAAACTAGGGTTAGAGCTTAAAAAAATGATTGTTTTTACAGAAATTTGAACATGCAAACATGCAAATATGCAGATAAATTGAAAAAATAGATTAGTCTTTTCTCTAAAAATGATTTTTGAACTAGGGTTAGATCCCTAAAAAAATGATTTTTTTTTTTTACAGAAATTGATTATTTTTACATAAATTTGAACATGCCAATTATAACATGCAGAAATAAAAGATTTATTTTAAGAAATACTAAAATATAACCCTTTATCTGAGGGTTTCTAAAAAACCACATAAATTTAAACATGCATGCAAATTATATTGAGTTCTAAAACTCTGTTTTTTTTTTTTGCAGATTTAATATACAGATTTGTGTAAACTATAGAAATAAATAAATTTGAATTGAAATTTGGAAAGTAAAATAAACCCTTATTAGGTTTTCTTAAAAAAAATTATACTAAATGCTTGTAGATTAAAACTAAGAATCCTGCACAATAAAATTAGTTAGAAAAATAAATATCAAAGAAGAAGCAAAATAGACTTTGGCTCTTCTCTTCCTCTTTTAGAATGCCTCCAATGGTGTGCTTAAAAACTTGGTAAGCCCTCAACAATGTAGCTCAAAAAATATTAGTAATACCAAGCTCTGGTACCATGAAAGGAAAAACAAATGAGCAATAGAAAGTACTAACTAATGAGCATTGTTTGAAGGAAAAATATTACCAAGAAATTGAAGAGCCAAACCAAGCACCACCAAAATGCAAATGAGACACAAGAATTTGATAAGGGGAAAAAATAAGAAAAAACTTCAATATTATGAATTTAGACAAAATGCTTAAGAATGATACAAGGAGAGAGAGAGAGCACTTAATCCTTAAGCTTGCATTCTTGAATATTGAAGAATGAGAGGAGAGGCACCTCAATAAGTAGAGGTGAGAAGGATGAGTTAGAATATGAATGCCACCATTCATCTATGCATGTGAAAAGTGTCACCTCTAAATGAGGTGGCTATGAATATTCCTTAATAAAGGAATTAAAAATAAGTCATCCTCACACATGTGTGAGATGAGAAAAAAGACAAAAGCCTTGTAGGGATTCCTTTGGAATATTCTTACAAGTTAATAAAAATTTACATTTAAAGAATAACCTTTACCAAGTAAATATTAATCTTCTAACATGATCAATGGATTTGGGGTCAATATGTTTGTGATACAATGTTTTCATAGAGCATGGAACTTCCATCATTCCCAAAATAATCATAGAACTAGAAGAATGACACAAAGAAAGCGAAAATAAATAAAAAATCTTTTGGGTAACACAGAAGAAACATGAATGTCTCGACACCTTGCATCATCCCCAAAAGTAAAAAACAAGACAAATCAAAAAAATAAAGAAAACATCTTTGGCTCAATATGGAAGAGACATAAATGTCTTGACACCTTGCATCATCCCCAAAAGGAAAACACAACACAAAAAAAAAATGGTTATGAAATAAAGAAGAATGAAGGTACATATAGAAGAATGCACAAAAGAGAGAGGAACATCAAACAAAATGTCATAGGTGATCACACTACACACATGCCATCACATAAAGAAAAGTGAAAAAGAAAAAGACTAGTATGACACAGGAAAGTCAACCTAAAGCATGTCATCTACCTCCCAATCTAGGTCAATATAAAAGAAAGACGTGCAACTAGCCAAAGGGACAAGAGCAAGTGCCAAACTAGGACACACACCAAGTTCAACACTCTTTGTAGGAGATTTTTCATTTAAGCTCATGGAAGAAGAAAACAATGTATTCAACTCATCATGCACTTGCTCATCAATCTTTGCAATGTTAATGTCATCATCTAAATTAATCATAGCAAAAGGTGAAATAACGATGTCCATACAATGTTATTGTTTATGTTGCGGTGAGGGTTGAGAGTCATCATGCATTGTTTGAGGTAGGTTTGGATTTTTATTTTTTATGATATTGTTGTTTTCTTGAGTTTTTAATCTACGTGAAATAGCATGATGTCTATGTCTACATTATCTAGCACTTTGATTTCTTTTCAATTTATTGTCAATTTGTTTTTGTGTAAGAGCAGGTTTTTCAATCATGCATTCCTTCTCTTCCTTGGGAGGACTAGAAGAAATAACAATAGTTTTCTCAACCACATTCTCTCCGACTTTGTAGACTTGTTTGACTCTAGGAGGGACAATGGGATTGTTTGTGATATCTTGTGGTCTCTTGTATGAAATTGTAGAAGGTTGTTTTATAGATTGTTCTAGTATAGTCAAAAGTGTTTTTGGTTCAATCATTGTCTCATTAAGGATGGTTAGTTTTATTGTAGGTTGAGGCATGTTGTGAAGGGATATTTCTTCTATTTTATTTGCCTTGATTTTTTGGTATGATTTGAAAAGTAAATCTTCACGAGGCTTGATAGGTTCCATTGGCTCGAGCCAAAAGTAATCTAGTAAAAAAATCCCTTTTGTCAAGGTTGGATAAAATATGTTATGATGCATAACGAAGGTTTCATTTCCAAATGGAAACTTTAGACATTTATGCACAACTGAACGGATGACATTCATCGAGTAAATCCATGGATAGCCTAGATTCACGCAAAATTGGTCTGATTGTGGGATGATGGAGAATGTGTAGACACCTAAAAATGTCTCGATGGATCACATTGGGTAACTAACATCATTTCGTCTTAAAACCCATCTTCATTTTGCTTAATTTATTAAATTATCTTAGCTATTTAATTAATTACATCATTTGCATCCATTAACCTCATTAATTCAATCGAGTTAATTCACCCACTTTCATGCTAACATTTCATCTCATTAAATTAAATAAATCAAACTATTTAATTTAATTCCCCAAGTATTCTAGTTTAATTAAATAACTCTAAGTTATTTAATTAAATGTCATTCTCACCTTTCCCCATTTATTAAATCATTTAATTTAATGAAAATCACTTTATTCCTCCAAAATCCCCTAATTGTGTGATTAAAATTTGTTTAATTAAACAATTAATCTAATTTTCCTCTAAAGATGAATATTCCCATGGAATACTCTTTATCTCCTTTTTTTGCAAAATTAAGAATTTGTTTTAATTTGCAAAATGCCTTTTATCCTCACCCATGGGAATATTCCAAAAGAATATTATTATTCCTCCTTTATTTGAAAAAGGGATATTTTCACTTGGCTTCAAATGCAAGTTACCTTGTAAGTTGAGCTACAAGTTATCTTTTAACCTTTTGAACAAGTCACCTTTGACCTATGTGTAGGTCAAAAGTCTGTTTGTTTGAAGTAAATGTGAACCCTTGATTAAATCCTATCATGAATTCTCATTCATTGATGAGAATCCATGATCCATGCCTCTCCTTCCTTTCATCTTGGACCGTTGATTAATCTTTTTGATCTCAACCCTCCATTTCTTAATTGCTCTCCTATAAATAGGTCACTATTTGGAGGCAAATGGATCCATCTTTTTTAGAGAAAAGTTATGCTGTTGAATATCATCCATCTCCAACTCATACTTTACTCACATTTAGCATATTTTAGTCCATTTTTAGTTACATAATAGCTTTCAGCTTCCATTAATGGCTTCCATGCATGCATATTAGGCCATTTTTAATTAGGGTTTGTATCCTCTTAGCTTAGATCTCACTTGGAGTATCTTAGCAATTGGATATCTACATCTTTTAGCATAAAATCATGCTATATTAACCCTTGCATCATGTTCATTCTAGCATAAATCATGTTTTCATCCATATATTACAATCATTTCATTTATTCTCTTCAATATAATTGATTAGAAAATGCTCTTTGATCACAAGATTTGGAAAGGGTCATTGTTCTACATCAACGCAACACCAATTCCACAATGGGGTAAGTTTCAGATGGATTGGAGTAGATATTTTAAATTCTTTTATAGTTTAGAACATTTTGTTTCAACAAATGTTTATTTTAACTTTAATTTGAATGATCTTGTTGAGATTCGAGTATTAGTGGCATGAATATGATTCAATTCTTCATGGATCAAGTGTAATCGACCCATACTAAAATTCTCGTCTCACATAATGATATTGTTAATGCTTTCGGTTCCACTTTTAAAGTGAGATCTATCGAGCCTATTGTAGGGCAAGCAAATCCATTATGTGTCTTGATCCATTCTTTTGGGTTGTCATATGTATCTTGATATAGCTCATACAAATATAAGATTTTTTTGTGATCACATTATCTCCATAGACAAGATTAATCAATATCCCATTAGTGGCCTTATTATTGATTTGCCTAGCTATGTAAAGAGGACCATCAGGTGCACATTTAGGTATATAATTTTGTGAGATAGAATTGTCAAAAGGTTGTTTGGTCAAGCCCTTACGAGGTCTAGCTTCGATAAATTCTATCACTTTCTCCGTGGGAAGTAATGGCATGTGATGATGATCCATGTTAAGATTGTTGTTAGTTTCAGTAGTAGGAATTATTATGGCAGGTGTATTTTTATTGTCTTGTTTGTTCAAGTACTCCTAAAGGAAGTAACTAAGTCTATAGATGATTTTTCTTTCATTTGGAGTTCTGAGCACTTTTCTTATATTTTGTATGATAGGAACCAAGCTAATGTCAATGCATTCACTAAGGATTTGGGATTGTAAGCTTTCTAGTTGTTCATCTAGATTTTCAATAACATCATGCACATTGATGATAGGAGGTGAAGTCATGGGATGTGAAGTATGCAAACTATGATCCATGGAGGGTTGATTCTCAACACTATCAAAAAGAGAGTTAGAGCACCCAAGATCCATAACAAGTGAGAGATCTCTAGATGAAATGAGCCTCAAACTATGTCTTATAATAGTATTGCAAATAAGAAACCAAGTTGTAAAACTCATACAAGTTTTACAACCCTAGTGCACAAACCCTAGAATGGAAAAGAAACAATGCAATAACCTAGAATGAAATGCAATTTTTAGAGTCTAAGAAATACAATTTATTAATTATACAATGCAATAGAATTAAAATGAAATTTTTTGATGCAATTTTGAACGTTTAAAAATGGACTAAAATGAAGCAGTTTAAGCTAAATGCAATGAAATTGATGAAACAACAAATCGAGTAACTAAAATAGCAAGATAACAACACCATTTGGAAGCTAAAAATTTATATTTTAATGTCCTGAAAATGCAGATCTATAGCTAACAAGGACTCATTCGCCAGTAAGAGTGAATGGGCCCTAGTTAGGTCTTTTTGGGATATTTTATGGATTTCAGAGTCAATTTTAATCCTTTTTCAAATGCTAAAAGGTAAGGTTCACCCCTGATAAGGGACTTATTCACCAGTAAAGGCGAATGGGTCCTGGTTAGGTATTTCAAAACTAATTTTTAATGATTTGCAAGCTCTTAGTTATGTATTTTAGCTCCAAGTTTGAAATTGTGAAATGTAGCTTTAGATTTTCCAAAAATTCTATGTAAAAATGCAATAAAAGGATGAAATGCAAGACCTAATTTGTAGTACAATTTTTTATTTATTTTAAAATTCAATTCAATGAGATCTAAATGAGATACAAAATGACTGATTTTTTTTTGTAATTTTCAAATTTAAGAAGTGCAAAATAATGCAAATCTAAACCCTAGATGATATGCAAGATTTCAATGCAAATAAAAAACCCTAAATGAGATCTTAATTTAATGCAAACTGAAGATGCAATGAAAGACTCTAAAAATCAGAAAATTCCAGTGTTGAATAAGTCAAGTTCAACAAAATGTTTATGGTAAAATATATGGTAGACACAAATGCATAAACAAAGTGATCCACCACTTATTTTTCTAAGACCTCAAACACTCAATTATGTGTAATATAAGATGCCAATCACAATCAAAAATGCAACCTAACTATTATAGCATCTATGGTGGGTGTTTTTAGAGCATAAAAATCTATGTACCTGGATAGAAAGTTGTTGTTTTTGAGCTATGGAGGACTGATTCTCCTTTAGTGGAAAATAGGTCCTTTTAGGGTTTCAAAAAACTAATTTCAGGATCCTATTCCTTGATGCCTACACTCTTGAATTCCCTATTATCATCTTCTACAAGTCCGTATTCAATTCTATAGAGCTCTTTCTATGATATTTCACTTTTAATGACAACTTTCACAACTTTGCAACTTTGACTATTTTGCTCCAAATCTTGCTCAACCTGGTCATCAACCTATACATCTACAATCACATAGTCAAGGGTAGAAAAAATTATTGATTTTTTAGTGAACGGTGCTTTTCCTCAATCAAACCCCTTGTACGTAATTAGATCAAGCGATGAAATGAAAGAAATGGAGCATGAACATGAAATAATGCAATGATATCACCATGGATGATGTCTTGTGAATCAAATATGCATACTAACATGTAGTGGTCATAAAGAATATAGATCTTGGATATAGGATGATGTTGTAAATGGGTCCTCAATGCACATTAACTTCTTATCTCAACACAAATTAATGCATTAAATCCTTGATATGATGATGTAACCTTAAATTTCTACATTAAACACTTGAAATCTATTGGAGATTGTATCAAATGGTTGTCATTGATGTCAACACAGTATTGTATGTATGTATGATTCATTATCAGAAGATATTTCCCATAGAAGATGAGCATTATATGTGGTCTAGTATGTTGGTTTTGAAGTTCAGTTTCTACCATGTGACAAACTTGATTCAAAGACCCTGGCTGACTTAGCACGTGCATTACTCTATGGATGTTTGGCCAACATAATTGATGAGTATGATACACACACACACACACACACACACACACACATATATATATATATATATATATATATATATGTCTCTCTGAAACAATATAGAAAAAAGAGATATAATATGGAAGACATGGGTTTTTGCGAGGAGGGATACAGAGGAAGAAAAGGTTGTGAATATAGTAGAACGGAATAAGTGAAGCAAGTGAAGACAAAAAGTGTGTGATCAAAGTATAACTATTGAGTGATTACTACTATCCATTCTACAAGTATCAAGCTTCATCTGGAACTAAATCTAGCACAAAAATATGTAATTCATCAATTCAATTTGGCGATAAGCCATCACTTTGGTATCTTTGTGGCAATGAGCCATTCAAATTGTAGCCCTATGGATAGTGAGTCCAAACAGTGAGTCCTACTTTAGGAAATGAGCCTTATTCTAGGTAGAGAGCCATTTTTTAATTAGTTTTTATATGCTCTATAGTGGGAGTTAATCATCATCATGGTTTTTTCCTTATTGGATTCTCCACATAAATATGGTGTTATTGTGTTTACGTGATAAATTTCAGCTTGTTCATTTATAGATAAATCATTAATGATTTAGTTTGAGTAAATAGTGAAATAAATTATATTGGTGACAACTGATTCACCCCCTCTTAGTTCTCATGTTGAACAATTAGTATCAGAGCAAGGTCCTTTGGAATAATTTTAACAACATGAATGAGATCTTGGTTGATTGAACAAATGGTGAAGGGATCTAACCTAGATGAAGAATTGAGAACAAAGACCTCAAAATTAAAGAATGAAGATCTCAAAGAAAATGTCAAGCAAGCTGGTGAATGTATTCAAAAAATAAGAAATTAGATCCATAAATTTAAATTGAAGCACAAAGAAGTTTATCAGGAACTAAAAGAAGCTAAGGAGACTACTGAAAATCTAAGGATGAAACTTGAAGAAATAAAAAAGGTGGAAGAAAGTCTAAAATTGGAAATTGAGCAAAGGAAATAAATTGTCAATCAAAAAACAAAAAATGTGAAAAGCTTGAAAAGGAAGTAGTAAATCTTAAATTTGATCTAGAAAAGGAAAAACGTTTTGAAGAAAAATTCAAGATAAGCTCAAGATTTCTTGATGAATTAATTTCATCTCAGAAGCATGTAAAGAATAAAGGTGGTCTAGGACTCGAAGAAGGACAAATCTCAAAAACTGACCCAAGTTTCAACAAATGAATAGTCAAAGGAGAAACAATACTTATCAAGGCAAGAATATAAGGATTAGTACCAAAAGGAAACCTAGCTGATAGCCAAATAATCAAAGGTACACATATTTTAATGGATTTTGTTACTCATTTAATAAATTAGGACATAGAGTAGAAGAATGCATAAGTATGATGAATCAAAATAGATTATATCAAAATATTGGATTCTTTGTTGGACAATTCTATGTGTGCAATAAGTTTGCACATAGATCTATCGAATGTAGAAGTCAGATAGAGATGAAAAAATTCAATACCGGTGGAAGATTTCATCCATTCCAAGGTTACCGCTACATATGCAATATTTTGGGACATAAGGCCAACCGGTGTAAGACAAAGATGAACAAAAACTCTCATAATCAAAGAATGATTGTGTGCTACTCTTGCAACAAACTAGGACATTTTGCAAAATTCTACAAGAATAAAGTTGGGAAGAAACTGAATCTAGAACAAAAGGAAAGTTAAATCTATAAAAAGTGAGAAGAGAAATGGAAAAATATTTAGAGAAAAAAGAAGAACCTAAGAACAAGCATAAATTAGAGAATCTTGTATCTACACCCAATGTAGCTGCCCCTTCTATGAATTGAATCCAGTAATAGATTTATGGGGAGCTATCACTAAAAAATATATCTAGCCCCTGGTATAAGAGTTTTCTTGTGATGACACAAGAATAAGTGATGAAAATTCTCATTCTGAAGGCAATGAAAAAATTCTGATAGAATACAAGCAATACAAAGATTTGCAAATTTATTTTTGGCTGCAATATATTTCACAATATGGCTAATAGCTTTGGAAGGAGAAAGTTATGATAGACTAAAGTACAAATGATGATGTCACAAGAAATACATTATCCTTTATGATGAAACCCTAAAAAATTGATAATAAGGAAGATTCAGTAGTCATTTTTGAAATAAACGAGCTAAGAAGTAAAAGAGTTAGGTTTTTGGAAAGTGACAGTATGGAGAACTAGGTTGAAGCAATAGAGTCAAAGGAAATGTTTATATTTAATCCATAGAGAAATGAGTTATAGAAATTGAGTAAGTTACAAATTGATGAGTTTGATCAGGAAAAGATTAGGAATCTTGAGACTTCTCTTTTAGTTGAGCAAATACAAATGGTCAATAATCTAGGGCACTCATAATTCACACCATAAGCAACACAATAATAAGGTATGTGGCATATGGAATCTCATATAATATTTATTTCAGGAATAGGGAAGGTTCTACCTCTGCGATTGTTGTTTATGTTCTACGTCAAATGGTTAAGAATAAGGAGGATTTTGACTTGTGTGAATTATTGAGAAATCAATTAATGGAAAATATAACAATGACAGGGAATGAAAACTATCCTTTTCATTTTGGATGTCTGGTTATATACTTGATGATGTGTTTTATGAATTCATTACCATTGAAATAAAATGTTGTATGGAAGTCAGCTACACCTGTCGAGAAACAAGTGTATCAATATTTGAACTATCTAGCTAAAAAGGAAGAATTTTACAAAGAATATTTTGAAATCTAAATGAATGCATGGAATTCTGGTGTGGTTTCTAGTTCATTTATGATATCTGAAGTTGGATCCTCCTTCAGAAAGAAGAAAATAAGAAGAATCAGTTCATGTTCCCCTCTAGAAATAAAGAAGCAGAAGACAGAGGAAAAGGGAGAAGAAAAGGAAACAAAAACTATAGAAATATTTGATCTAGTGTCAACAGATGGTGATGAAGAAGATGTCACTAAATAAAAATTGTTAAAAATTCGTAAGCAACCTGATGTATTGAAGAATATTGGAGACTTGCGGTTAACCCAACCCTCTTATGAACATGATGAAATTATAGACGCTCTGGCCATCTACATAATTCATAATGATATTGATCGAGGCAAATTGAAGAGTATCTTACCAAATGTATTGATTGAACATATTGAAGATAGATTAATGGAACTATCATCTAGTGAAGCAATAGAAAAAGATGAAATTCAATTGGCTATGGAAGAAATATGTCAGAATGCATAGAAGAAGTTGACTAAGAGAATATTTATGAGCTAAAAACCTACATCAAGAGCATGAACAGTGTATACATCTATTCTCTCCAGTGGCCTAGTGCTATTGGGATCTACAAAACAAAAATTGAATTTATTGAGCATGAATTTAACTCTATTGGAAAAATATATGATGTTTTTAATGAAAAAGATGGAACATAAAAGAAAAGGATGAACTCCTTCCAATCTAATCTTGCTATCATCATGGTAAAAAGGGATAATATTGTGAAGACCTTTGGAAAGTCAAAGAGATAACTAAGTTGAGATTGGAATAGCTTTATGTTCTCTTCGAAGATACTAAGAAAAATACACAGAATATTGCTATTCTAGATACTCTTCTAGAAACAAATGATTCAATAGCAAAGAACAACAATATTTGTCTATGCATCAGGATGAAAGTGGATTCATAGAAAACATGTATTTTGGAACTAAAAGAAAAATACAAGGAAATATTTTAAAGAAAGAAGGATTTAGGAAAATAATGTTTTTGATGATCTTTTTGTAGAATTCCTATAGTAAAAAGGAGAGATGGAGAGATGAAGAATAAGAAAAAATATTTTTGTGAAGAACAATTTTGATAGGGAGAGCAATCTACAACCATATTGAAAATTTGTTCTCATTGATGTCAAAGGGGGAGAAAGGAAGCATGTGAAACAAATGAAAGTAAGCCATTGCTTTTATATCTCCGTGGCAGTGAGCCATCTGGGTTGTAGCCCTATGGACAGTGAGTCCCATTTCAGTTAGTGAGACTTATTCCAAGTAGTGATCCTTTTTGTAATTGGTTTTGATATTCTCTATAGTGTGAGTTTATCCTCATCGTGGGTTTTCCCTTATTGGGTTTTCCATGTAAATTTGGTGTTACTGTGTTTATGTGGTACCTTTTAGTTTGTGCATTTACAGATAAATCATTAATGATTTGGCTTTAGTAAATAGTGAAAGCAATTATATTGGTGAAAACTAATTCACCCCCCATCTCAGTTGTCATGTTCAAAAAAATATTCCTTGAAATTCCTTGAGAATGCTCTTGTGAACTTCAATTTTCTATAATGCTTGAATTCTTGAAATTCGAGGATTTATTAGGATGAAACTATGTGAATTAACCCCTTATTTATACTAAATTAGGAGATTAACCCTGACATTCAAAGAATTAAGGCCAACACCATATCTGATAAGAAAGTTAATTAAATTCCTACTAGTATGGAATTCAAAAAGGGGGATCTTATTAAGGGATTGCCCATTAATCACCTTGGGTGAATGGGTCCTCACTAAGTTTCTAGGACCAAGCTTTGGGGGACTGAAAGAAGGCCAAAAACCAATTCCATATCAACTTGGAAAGGGGGGTTATGTTAAGGGAGGACCCATTCTTCATCAAGGTAAAATGGGTCCTAGATTAACTTACTAGGACCAAATTTTACCCAATGAAATAATTTGTTATTCAATTTATGATTCTCGAGATATATCTTTGGGAGGTGTCAAAATTAAGGCTTAAATTTGAATTAAAAGGGGGTTAATAACTTCAATTAACAACAACTAATTAAGACCGCCTAGATAAATGTGAAATTTATTTTATAAAACTTTACAAAACTTAAAAAAGGTACACATTATAGGGTGATCCCATTATAGTCGTTTACAATTTTTGGCCAAACTGGACACTGAAATTATTATTTTTAACTAAATGTTCACATTCGGGCACCTATAGTGGTTAAACCATGAGAAATTTTAAGATGATGCAAACTAGAGTCTCATCACATTTTGTTTGTAGATTCAAAAAATATTTTTTTCAAAACTTTTGGAATCAGATTGCACTTCTTTTTCCATCTCCCACGAAAACTAGGTTTTTTCAAAAAACAACATTTTTAAAAAGTGGAGTTCATCGTATACGACATAATTTTTTTTGTATGAAGGATTAAGTTATAATTTTTTTGAATTTAGATTTGTAACTACGATATATAGCACTTTCATTTGGTCTCATAGTTTTTTATTAAATATTTTTTTCTTAATCAAGTTTCAAAGTCAAACCAATTGCAATTCAGACATAGGTGGACTGTATACAACATAACGTTTTTTGTATGTATCGAAATTAATTTTTTTTTTTTTTAATCAATCAAGGACATCAATACTCCACACAAAAATATAGTATCTTCCTCACATATGCTACTAGAGGTAATGTTTACTTATGCTACAACAAGAGATTTCAAAATATTGTTTAGAGTGCAAGTATGAAGGTTGATGAAGATTAAATAATAATACAATGATGATAGATAGATATGAATCAAATGAGTTTTGTTGTAGAGAAGAAGAAAAATCTAAAGAAAGAGAAGATCATATTGAACAGGAAGAAGCTTTGGAAATGACTCCTAAAACCCCTAAGTATGTGTAGAAGAATCATTATGAAGATGAAATCATTGGAGATAAGAACAAAGGTGTGCTAAAAAAGGAAAAACTACTGAAGAACAAGTAAAGCTATGTTTACTTTTTGAATTTGAACCTAAAACAATGATTTAGGCATGGAAGGATGAATATTGGATTAAGGCTATGAGATAAGAACTATTGCAAATTGAGAAGAATTAGACTTGGGAACTTGTCCCAAGACCAACAAAAATAAATGTGATTAGAACTAAGTGGGCATTCAAGAAAAAAATAAATGAGAATGGATAATTTGTATGGAACAAGGAAAGGCTTGTGTGTAAAAACTATTCACAAGTTGAAGGAATAGTGTTTAAGGAGACATTTTCTCTAGTTGAAATAATGGAAGTTATCAAGATGTTTTTGGAATTTGTATCACATAAGGATTTCAAAGCCTACAAAATGGATGTGAAGTTTTCTTTCTTGAATGGATAATTGGAAGAAGAGGTATGCATAGAACAACCAAAAGGATTTCAATTTGTAGAAAAACCAAATATGGTCTATAAATTGAAGAAGGCCTTATATGGGTTAAATAAATCTCATAGATCTTCATATGAAATATTGGATAAGTATTTGATACAACAATGATTCAATAAATGTATCACATATAGCAATCTTTACTTTAATTTTGAAAAAGATCAAATCTTGAAATTGTGGTTGTCCATTTTGATTACATAATCTTTGGAGGAAATTAAGATATGTGCAAGAAGTTTTTAGAGGAAATTTAAAAAGATATTGAAATTTCTATGTTTGGGGTGATGAATTTCTTCCTTGGGTTGCAATCAAATCAGATATATAAAGGTATTTTCATTTCACAATCAAAGTACATCAAGGAAATGTTGAAGAAGTTTAGAATGGAATATTCTAAACTAATGTGTACCCCTATGGTTACTAGTTGTAGGTTGAGAAAGAATTTTTGATGTAGAGAGGAATTCATCATCTCTAATCCCTCTCTAAAACCCTAAAAAAAATAGCTAAAACATAATATAAGGAGATTGCAAATTAGCCTCAACAAACTGTTTCCACATGAAACCACTAAATTTTTCTATAAAATAAATATGATTACAAATGATTTTCAGTCATCAATGGACTAATTAATAGCAATTAAAACCCTTAAAAACATCAAATATGAAAATTAAATATTATTCAAACACAATTTGTGCTCAACTATGTGAGATCCTAAAACTATTCACCTTCTACCACCTCAACTCCACTTGCAACTCTTGTATCTTATCCTCGTGTCTTAAAAAATTCTTCACTTCACTCATCTTCTAAAATCTTATTTTTCTCTTCATTATGCAGCCCTCATGGCTACCTTGAACACCTGAAAAATTCTCTCTTCTCTTCTCCTATTCCTCTTCTCTTCACAAGATGATTTTCTATACTCTTTCTTATGCAACTCTCAGGAGCAACCTACAAGTTCTTTCTCCAAACTTGATGCTATTGATTTCTGTCTCTTGAATCCATTAAATGATCTATTTTATAGATATTAAAACCTTTCTTAAGGAACCAAAAGGGGAACCCAAATCTTCTCTTTCATTTCCATCCAATTTTCTTTTGAAATTCTTCTATTTGTGCTTAAAATTCATCATTAAATTCTTCCAAATATGGCACACAAAGTTTTTGCACCATATTCTTCGAGTTTATGCTCTAAATTCCTCATAAAAATTAATTAAATCATGAAATAAGTCTTTCTCATTCACCTTAAATTGAAAAATGAAGTCATTAATTGTTTTTTACAAATATCACTAGCTTTTTCCTCCATTCTAGGCATACAAATTGAAAAGATAGAATTTCAAATACCACTTGCCACATTAAAAGTTCTCTAGGAATCCAAATTGAGAAAATTAATTAATTTTCAATTGATAATATGCCAATAGACCCCTTCAACCCTTGAAACATTGAAATTGTGCAATGTAATACTTTTAAAATCACATTTAACACCTTGTTTGTCTTAACTTTGAATTAAAGCCAAGTCTTGATAAAATAAATATTGCACCCTTCAAAACTCCAAAATATTATCTTGAAGCTCCAACCTACACCAAAAATACAAAAACTAAACAAAAAATAAAATATTTATTTTTGGTAATGTAGGATTGCTTGGCACCCCTAAATGCTCGTACATCAGACACCCACAATAGAAAAATAATTTTTTGATGAGTGTGACTCATAAAATAATGTAGAATCTATTCCTATTCTAGATCCATCTCATTGCTTTGTCCATTGGAATCTTCTTATTCATCAAATTTTGCAAGATTACAATATTATATCCTTTCATCTTTACTCCTTTACTCTTCATGTATTTCAAAAAATTTAATCTAAGCTCCCACCAATATATTCCAATAGAATTAACAATTGAACATATACCTCCACATTCAACAAAACAAATGTACTTCATTACCTCTATTTCTAGTTTACAATTTGATCTTCAACACCTAGTTCAGTGTTAGTACCACAATCCATAGATTCATTCTCCACATTTTGTAATAAATTTTCAATCTATGTTATCAAGGAAGCATCATCTTCAATAATTTCAATCAAACAATCATAAGAAAAATTCACTTTCACCTCAGTCTATTCACCACTCTCATCTACTTTCAAAGGATTTATTGTTGCAACCTTTGATTATTCTTATATCTTTGTCAATAAATCATCCCCTTTGCTTTATTCTATGTTGTTCAAAGGAAACTCTTCTACTCCAACTTCATTATAATCACATTCATATTCATAAAAAAAATAATCAAAATTTAATTTTACATCAACATCCTCCACTACTACAAATTTTGCTTCCCCTACAATAATTTTATCCCATTCTCTTTCAATCTGAATGAGTAAATCATGCTTCTCTCTTGGGCTGCAACACTCGTTTTGTCTACTCGTCTTCTCGTTGTACTCAAAGTATGCAATATTCTCTCCCTCATATTCACCTCCATACACAAATATGAAAAAAAAAAATATTTCTACTTTTACATTTCATTAAACACTTTCCAAAATCTCTTAATATTCAACCTCTCAAGTATAGACTGCATCCCATTTAATGATCGGTCTACACACCACACACATTCCACTACAAGGTCCTAGTGCAAACTACCTCCAGTCAGTGCTTCTTCCTACACACTCAAGAACACTATCTCTGATACCACTTTCGTAGAGAGGAATTTATCATCTCTAATTCCTCTCTAAAACCCTCACAAAAATAGCTAAAACAAAATAAGGAGATTGCAAATTAACCTCAACAAATTGTATGCAGATGAAACCTGTGAGTTTTTGTTTGAAAGAAATTTGATTACAAATCATTTTCATTCATCAATGGACTGATGAATATTAATTAAAACCCTTACAAACATCAAATCTGAAAATTAAATATTGTTCAAACACAATCTATGCTCAATTATGTGAGATCCTACAAACTATTCACCTTCTATAACCTCAACTCCACCTGCAACTCCTGTATCTTATCCTCATGTCTTCAAAACTTCCTGACTTCACTCATCTTCTAAAATATAGTTTTTCTATTCATTATGTGACCCTCAAGGCTACCTTGAACCCCTACAAAATCCATCTTCTCTTCTCCTATTCCTCTTCTCTTCACAAGCTGATTTTCTGCACTCTTTCTTGTGCAACTCTCAAGAGCAACCTGCAAGATCTTTATCCAAACTTAATTCTATTTATTTCTTAATCTTGACTCCATAAAATGATTTATTTTAAAGAGATTAAAACCTTTCTTAAGGCAACACAAGGGGCACCCAAATCTTCTCTCTCATTTCCCTCCAATTTTCTTTTGAAATTCTTTTATTTGTGGTGAAAATTTATCATTAAATGCTTCCAAATATGGAACACAAAGTTTTTTCACCATATTCCATGACTTTTTATTGTAAATTCCTCATAAAAATCAGTAAAATCATGAAATAAGTCATTCACATTCAACTTAAAATGAAAAAATAAAGTCACTAATTATTTTTTTCTAGATATCACTAGCTTTTTCCTCCATTCTAGGCCCATGCAAATTGAAAAGATAGAATGCCAAATGTCACTTGCCACATTAAAAATTCTCCAAGCATCCAAATTGATACAAAATAAATAATTTTCAATTTACAATATTCCAATAGACACCTTCAACCCTTGAAACATTGAAATTGTGTTATATAATAATTTAAAAATCAAATTAAACACCTTGTTTTCCTTGATTTTGAATGAAATCCATGTATTGATAAAATAAATATTGCACCCTTAAAAACTCCAAAATAATATCATGAAGCTCCAACCTACACCCAAAACACAAAAAATAATCAAAAAAATTAAAGATTTTTTTTTGGTGATGTAGAATTTCTTGTTACCCCTAGATGCTCCTGCATCAATAATGAATCTCCTAAGGCTGATAAGAGTGAGTAAAAATCAATGATTGGTGGACTAATTTATTTAACTTCTACTAGACTAGATATCATGCATGCGGTTTGTCTTGGGGTTGGATTTCAAGAAGATCCTAGAGAGTCACATGTTGCAGTAGTGAAGGGGATATTCAAATTATTGAAGGGAACTCTAGATCATGTCTTGTGGTATCCAAAGGATACTAATTTCACTCTCAGTGCTTACATAGATGCATATTGGGCTAGTTGTGTGGATGCTAGGAAAAGTATAATTTTTGGTGCATTATTTCTTGGATGTAGATTTGTGTTATGAATAAGCAAGAAACAAGATTTAGTTTCTTTATCTATGATAGATGCAAAGTACATTGAAGCAACATCTTGATGCACAAAGGTGTTGTGGATGAGACAAACATTGAAGAATATAAAAGTAGTGTATGACGAACTAATTTATATCTTCTATGATAGTAATAACGTTATCAATATTTTTAAGAATCAACCCCCACGGGTTAGAGAAGTTGGTTTGAGTCTTGGGTTTTCTCCCTGAGGTCTTGGGTTCGACTCTCTCTTTCCCGAATATCACCCATCCATAGATGCTTGGGGGTGGCATTGGTTACCACATGACTGTAGGGATTAGTCTTGCCTCAAGATTGCCACATAAAGGGAACCCATTAGGCTTGAGTCACGGGGATACCCTGACGAGAACAAAAAAATATATATATTTTTAAGATCCTGGTATTGCATTCAAAGACAAAACATATCTCAATCCGGTATCACTTTCTAAGAGAGAAGGTTGTAGAAAATGAATTTAATCATGTGTATGTGCCTACAAAGGATTAGGTTACTGATATATTCACTAAAGATCTTCCTAACTTGGATACATTTGAGTATGTCTAGGAGAATTTGGGGGTTATTTCTCCTCCTTCTTCAAACTAGATGCATAAGGAGATGCATCGGTCTAGTGGATTTCAAGATCCATTCTTTTTTCTAGATTGATTTTGGTGGCTACCTCTCAAGGGGAGTAGGTAGTGACATTGTTTATTATTGCAATCAGGGGGAGTAAGTGTTGTCATTTTGCAATGATTTTTGATTGGTGTAGTATGTTGTGTGCTCCTAAGGGGGAGTATGTAGAGAAAAAAATGAATAGAATTTGTAAAGCAGTTGTGAAAAGGATAAATTATTTCATAGGGGAAACATAAGTGATGCAAATATTTATTAATTTTCCATTTATTTCAAAGGGGAGAGAGAGAGAGCCATGTGAAAAAGAAGCAAGATAAGGGAGAGAAAAAGAAGATAGTTAAAGAGGAAATAATATTCATGCATGTAAAAACTAAAATATATGTTGAAAGGGGGAGAGTTTGTAATGAGAAAGGAGAAAATGAAATATGTATGGGACATAGTCATTATGCCTTTGATGGTTTTTCACATCATGTGTTTCCATCAATTAAAAATGGGGATATTGTTGCAAGTATGAGTAGATTGGTGGTGTCATTGATGTCAACAAGCTCGTGTTGTCATTTGTTTCAACTATATGAAAAGGAATAATATCATTATTTAGGGAGATTGTTACAAAATTATGTTTGCATTATCTATGTTTTGATTAGATGCATTATTATGTCATTACTAAGCCACTAGTGTCAACCTATAGTGTTTTTTTGGTAAGCTTCTTTCGATGGTTAAGGAGGTGTTCAAGATGATGAGGATTTTTCTATGATGCTTGGTTTTCAAGTGATTTTGAGAAAATTTGATAAAAGGAGAAAACAATGTGTTGGAGTGTTGTTTTGGGTTGTAGAATAGTTCTCTAGTGTTTCTCTACATTTCTTCTAGGTTGAAGAACTGGTTGTGTGTTTTGGATATGTTGCTAAAAGGTGTTCAAAGGTGTTGTATTCATAATTTGTTGTGTTGGATCGTAATAAAGAAGAAGTTTTTTCACTAGTGTATGAATAGTGTATTGTAGAAGTGTTTGGGATAAAAAAAATTCTGCATGTTTCTTTACAATTTGGTTTTAGGCCTTTTGGATCTAAAGGTTTTCTTATGGTTTTGGTATCTTTCTTTAGTCAAAGTGGTTCAAGGTTTGGTGCATCAGAAGTTAGTTTCTTAAGTTGTAGTTTATGACAAAGTTGTTTGAATGTATTGGGTGTGTACATTGTTCAAGTGAAAGTTTTTGTGAAGGATTTTGTTCGATTTCAAGGTGTTTATGGAATATTCCAACATATGTTTGCAGGTGACATTTATTTTCTATGAGTTGTTGTTGGGTCAAAGGAAGTGTTTACTTAAAATTTTAATGTTGTTTACATGAGTAATGACTCACCTTGGTGTTTACACTAATTTCACTAGATATTTATTATTTGTAGAAGTTTATTGTAGCATGGTGTTATAGTTTTGGGTTACAAATAAGAAATGGTGTCATCTATTTTCACTTCTATCTGCCATGGAAGTGTTTTGGTGTCAGGCTAATTTGAATTCATATGGTTGAGGTGCATAGATAACCTTTTGGAAAATGTTTTCAAGGTTGAGGATGATATAAATATGAGTTGAATTGTTGAGGGATGTGAATGATGCGAAGTATAGAGTATTAGAGTGCGAATTTGAGAAGTGCAGTGTGAGCTTTCATGTGTTAGACTCTTGGATGTAGTGAGAAAAAGGTGTCTTCAATTCTTCAGTCAAACTATGAAGGTGTTGGTGATATTCTGGTGCATTTATCTATTGCATTGAGATGGATTTTTTTGTGTAACATTCTTCTCTATCTTCTTTCGATTTTGGCAGTGAACCTTTCTTTCTTTGGGTAGTGAGCCCTCTGACAATGATCCCTATTATATTCGGTGTTGATATTACATTATATTGTGAGCTAATCCTCACTGTGGTTTTTCCCATCTTGGGTTTTCCATCTAAATCTAGTGTTCTCTTTTGCATGGTGTTGATTTATTTTAATTTTTCTTATTTTCCTTATGCTAAAATATCATAATAGATTAAGGGATAATTAAGTTAATGTGGATGTAAATGTGTATTTAAGGGTTTTGAAGGTTCAAGGTACACCTGATTCAACCCCCCTCTCATTTTTTTGTGCATTCAACACCTCCTACTCTTCCTCTATTTGAAATTGGGCCACACATAAAGAATCCACAAATAAACAAAAATAATATCATAACACATGCCCTCTTTCTACAAGTCTACCATTAGAAATTGGGCCTGCATTGAAAACCTCATCAACCCATGAAAATGCACAAATTATGCCAAGTGACAAACCCTCCACACCTCTGCACTTGGAAAAGGGACACAAAGCAAAAAATCTATGGACATGCAAAAACCAAATAATGGGATGACAAATGTCACCTTTTTTTCCCTTTAGAGGTCATAAAAGAATTTTTCTCACAAATTTTGTGGGCTCATAGAATTCATGACACATGTTGCCCTCTCGTGTTTCCACAAGAAAATCTCTTTTAAAAAAGACGATGGGAAAGTGTAATTAACTAGATTCCTGAACGTGTCATTCCTTCCACACCTTCACAACTAAAAAGTGGTGTTCTTAGAAAATCTTGTGGGCTTGCAGAATCCTAACTTCTAGGTGTCAAGCCATCTTTGCTTCTACAATTAAAACTAGGCCCTCCTAGAAAAGCTTGTGCACGAGAAAAACTATCTATATGTCTCCACATGGTGACCTTTTTGCACCACTATGGTTTAATCTTGCCTTAATGAAAATGATTGGGTAGACTTACAAAACCCTTGACATGTGTCGCTCCTTCTGTGATCTCATGCTTGTGATTTCTTTAATTAAATATTACTTGTGGAATTATTAAATTAGATAGTTGAAAGGGACATAATATGGTGGGAGTACAAAAAAAAATATATATTTGGATTTATTGACTTGGGTGCCAAAATTTGAAAAAAATTTGAAGTCTTGAAAGAGGAAAAAGTAAAGGCCAAAGATGCGAAAAGGACTTGAACATTTTGATAAAAAGTTCAAAAGTGTGGTGTATATCTGAAAGTCCAAAAGACCATAGAAGAAAAAATGGAATGAGAGTCATAAATGAAAAAGGAAAATGGGCATTTAGACTAAAAGTGAAAATGTTTGATTGGGTCTCGAAAGTTCGATAGAACAAGAAGAATGGAAAATAGGATCTCAAAAGGAAAATAGACTTTTGTACTTGATCCAAAGGTTTGTTTGGGATGAAAAGTTCTGAAAGGATGGAATGAAGAAAGGAAAGAGGAAAGAAGGAAGTCAAGAAATTGGAATACATTTGGACCTTAGTCTAAGTGTTTAATTAGGGCTCAAAGTTCCAAAAGGCTCAAAAAAGAGAATGAAGGAAATCATGAATTGGAAAATGACTTATACCTTGGTCTTAAATTTCAATCACAAACTCAGAACCCAAAAGGATTGAAGAGAATAAAGAAGAAAAAAGAACAGGGGAATGAAGATGGACTTGGACCTTAGTCTTGGTGTTCACCCGAGGCCTGAAAGTCTGAACGACTCTCGGAAGAAAAACAAAGGAGAAGGGAAAAGTCATATTTTGAACACATTTGCAATATGGATTTTCTAATACAACTTAGCAAGAAGATAATGTAATTATGAGAAGCCTTTTTGAGCATGATAAACCATGTATTATCTCTAAAATCATTTTTTATTGATGACTTATACATGAAAGCATAAGTGTCACAAAATAATAACAATAACATTTTATTTAAATACTCTATATTCATATTAATATAATTATTATGAATTTAACAAAAATAATAAATAGTTTTAAAAAATTATATATTTTTTAAATTTCAAATATTATTATTTTACCACAAAATGTTAAATAACCAAATACTTGAAGTTAATTTCATAAAATTTCATAAAATTTCTAAATATATGGTGTGCTACATATTTTTATCTCCTTTCCTGGATTTTAGAAATTGTTTGAAATTTGTAAATGTGGACATAAAATATATAAGGCTTTAACTTAGAAAAATGAGATGTCTAATATTAGTATAATTTTTATTTTTTAGTATTTTTTTTAGGGTGATATTTCTTCATATTTTTTAGTATTTTTTTTAGGGTGATATTTCTTCATGTTTCTTATTGTAATTTTTATTTGTATCATATATAATATATTGAAAAAAAATTATTTAATCTTTATTTATAATAAACTACAAAAACTATTAGATATTAATATTGTGAATTTTTTTTTTATTGATTTTAATTTTAGTTTTTCCAAAAGTTATAGTAGAGCAAGTATAAAGTGACATAATTTTTTTTAATTCATTGTTGGAATTATATTTTATTTCTTCTTCCTATGATTTTTAATTTTTATGTCGTGTTCCTTTTTTCTATAATTTTCCACTATTACATATTTTTTCTTTTACTCTCAATTTATTTAATTATTTTTTGTTTAAAGAGATATCAATTCATTTTTGTTACATATATGTGTTTTAATTATGAATATTAATTTAGTTAGTTATATATATTTTTTATAAATTTTATCATTATTATTTTCATAAATGATTTTTTTTTTTTAATTTCTTGTTAATACACTCACATCATTGCACTTCACTCCATGTGAAAGCTTTAAAATTTTATGGATATAGATGTATTTAAGATATCCATACTAATTTATTATGTTCTTAATAATTTCATTTAAAATATGTTTATGTAGTAGGTGATATCTCCATTACATATAAATAAGTATTTGTTTACCAAAACAACATACATTTAATAAAGTTAGTTAGACTTTTTAATTTGATGTAAACGTATGCTATACATACATACTATCTTTTTATCCACTATTTATTTGAAAAAGCAACATGCATTTAATAAAATTAGTTATACTTATAATTTGAGGTAGACAATCACTTTTTTTATAACATATCATTTAAATACTCAACAATCATATCTAATTCATTTAATATAAATCTAACAGAAATAATAAATAGATTAAGAAACACAAATTAAATATTTTGAATTTCAATAATTTATTATTTATTATTTTACCAAAATATGCTAAATAGCCACATACTAAATGTTAAGCCAGGCTATAAGCAGTACAGCTCAGCTGAGAATAAGAGAGCAGCATTTACGAGTGCAGCGAACAAAATTTGAAGATTACAATGTTACATCCTCTATTTTGAATTTTGTAATTGTATTTTATTTTGACATCAATTACGTTAATATTAAAGATATGAATATTTTTTTCATTAAACAAATACTATAACAATATTTATACCATTATATAATTTTACAATTAAAAGAAAACACCTCTTAACAACACAACGTAACTTACGTGTAATTTTAAAATTTAATATTTATTTTAATGTTATAAATTAAAATTAAAATAGTAGAGAAATGTATTATATATTTGTAGAATGGAATTTACACTTAAGAGATTATGTAAAAAGTGAGTGGATAAACATGAGCAAACATTTATTTTTAATTAAAATATTCTCGTATTTATAATTTTATTTTTCATAATATAAGTACATTAAAATATATGTTTTTAAGTTAAAATCAATGTAATTTTTTTTTCAATTTATATCAAGTTTGAATTTATCAAGTTTAAGGGTTGGATATGTAATTTAAGTACTTAAAGGTGTTTTTTTTTAAAACATATATAAAAATATATAAATATTAACCATTTTTTTCATCAAGTTGATATGTTTATGACAACATTCTACATAAATATAATTAGAATATCAAGTTTCATCTTAGCTTTTTAACCATATTTTTTTAAAATCTTACAATAATTGTTGGTTATGGAGCTTAATCTTATTAGTTAGTATTTATAGTGTGGGGGGCTGAAAGGGAGGTACCCCAGTATGGGGTCTGACGGCCATGTGTCCCTACTTCCTAAGGTAACATTTTATATATATTTATTCATTGTAAATATGAACCATTCATCAATAGGTCATAGATTAAACAATAGAGATTATGTTGGTTTTTCTTTCCTTAAAAGGTAGTCTCCTTTTAAGAGGACATTATATTACAATTGAGTATTGCATTGCATTGAATTGTATTGTGATGAAAAATTGATAAAAAGAAGAAGAAGTTGTAGTGGATGTGTTGTAGGTTGTATTTCTTCATTTTGTTAGATGAAATAAAAGACTAGTTGTTTCTTTGTGGGTGTAGCCCATATTGGGTGAACTATCTATATCTATATCTATGTCTTTGTGTTTTATGTTTTTTATTGCACTCAATTTATTGTATATTTATTTGTGGTCCTATTCATAACAACTAGTATTGTATATTTATTTATGGTCCTTTTCATAACAACTAGTATTGTTACTTTACCTTGGATGGGAGGTAGACGACTCTTCCTGGGCACCACTTCGTGCTACTAAATCATTTTTGACATGGTAAGCTTGTATTGTTCCCTTTCTATCTATTGTTGTCTTTGGAGAATGGGATTGCATTCAGAAAGAATCCTAAAAGCCCCTTCTTACATGAGGGTTTTAATTTGTTGATTGTGAAACATATAGAAGATAATTATGTGATTTTTTCCCCTATTCCTAGTAAGCTTGAAAATTCCGAGAAGGTGAAGGTGAGTAAGAAATGTCAGCTCAAGGAGGTGGAAGATGATGTTGGAATGAAAATTAAGGATGAATCTTTTTCATGGTCTGATGGTTACCATACGGACCTGGAATATACCCCATCCACTGGGGGTAAGAAAACCTTTGTCAAAAAGAGTAAGCCCTCTTCCTTGCACGTGAAACATAAAATTCAGGTTGCTTGTGAAGAGGTGGTTTTGGAGAGTAAAGAAAGTAGAAGGAAGACTTCGAAGCATGGGCTAGTGGGTTCCTATGAAATGGTGGAAATTTTTCAAGAGGGAATTGGGGTTAATAAGATTGGTGAGGTGGTGCAATATGTAAATGAGGAGAATATTCAGGATTGTGGTGGAGATGGGGTGGTCCTAGTAGTGGGGAAGGTTAATAATTTTGTTCATTTGGAGGATTCCCTTGCTATGTCATCTTCTAAAGATAAAGGTAAAGAAAAGGTCATTCTGCCCAATGGATTCTTGGAAGAAGACCCTCCCATAAGCTCCCATCAAGGGAGATGCTTGTATCAGGGTGTGATGGACTTTACGTAAGCTTCTGGGTTGGTCAAGGAAGGGGGAAATTTATTTTTTAATCTACTCATTTGGTTGGTTCAAGAGGTTCAGGACCTCCATGGCAAGTATGACACGATTTCTTACTACAACATATCCACCCTCAGAAGCTTAAGGGAGAAGGACTCTATTTTTAGTATGGTTAGGTCGTTGAATTCTAACCTTAGCCTAATGGTGGAGGATGTTGGTAATTTGAAGAGAGATCATGGTCCTAGTCTTTCCAATGTGGAAAGAAATTCACTCTAGATGCATAAAGATCTCAATGTTTTGATTAATTTGAGAAAAGAGAAGCGTGAGACCTCAGTTGAAGGTTTGGTGTTGTTGAATGAAAAATCAAGGGAATGGACAAGTAAATCCTTGTTTAATGATCTGGAGAAGTAGGATGGGGGTGAGGACACTAAGATGGGTATGCATGCTACTAACTTGGGGACTAGGCCTAGCATCCGTACTTAGACCAAAAAAAGAGAGCAATGTGGTACTGAGGAAGGATGTTGAAGAGATCATGTAAATGCACAATAAGGTGATATCTAAGGATATACAATCAACTAGGATGTTAAAAGAACTTCTTTAGTCATTTCTTAGTCTATCTTTTTGTTTTTTTCTTATGGCTTCTCCGTTTGCTTGTTGTTGATGGTTGGTTGATTGTTGTTTAATCAAATTGGTGTTTTTTTGTGGGGCAACTTTATTGCTTTATCTTTGTGCTGCCTTATCCTTTTTAGATGGTTTTAGGGCCCCTTCAAAACCTATTTTATGCTAATAAAAAACAACTAGTATTAGATACATGCATCTATTTGGCTAAAAACATTGAATGGAAGGTTATTGGTTTGAATGGGAGCAATGTTGGAAGAAGGCGTGTTTTTGATGTAGGGGCTTTTAGGAGTCATAACTTTTGACTTCAAAGTTCATTTGGGATGAAATTTTACAGGAAGATGCATTGTGAGGATTTGTTTGGATTGATAACCAAGCTCAGGTTGATAGGTGGCCATTTTGACACTTTTTTGGGGCCAAATTCTTTCATCTGGGTTTCAAAATAACCTTTTACTATTTTTTTCTATATTTTAAAAAGTCTTTTTTTTTAATAATTTGGAACTCATGTCTCCAATTTGAATTGGAAGTTGAAAATTAGTGTCACAATATTTGTAGGGATATTTTTGGAAAAATCCAAGCTCAAAGGGATAAGCATGCAAAATTACTAAAAATGGCTAACTATGACAATTGTCTAAAGCTACAAAAAATGGTAATTTTTAGATTTTTTAGATTTTTTAGATTTTTAATTTTTTTATATAAGGAGGTTTTTAATTTTATTGTATAGTAGAGAGGAATAAGGAAAATATGGTTTTGAATCAATTCTATATTTACTCATTTGATTCAACAATAATGAACGAATATTGTTAATGGTTGGTTTGGTTCCATCAATTTTGGTTTGAGAAGTTCAATGACCAAAAATACCATCTATGAAGGATGCAAATGGAGGAATATTTATATCATAAGAATATTTTTTTACCATTGAAAATAAAAGAAAATAATCTTAACAATATGGCAGATCAATAATGAGAGGTTCTTTGTAGAAAGGCACTAAGAACAATACAATTAATGACATCCAGTTTCCACAATCCATTTTTGTTGATAGATATTGTGAATTGGGTTTGACTGTGTTGGAGTTTTTAACATCAAAATATCATATCACACTTAGTGATCCATCTAAAATTTTGATACAAAAAAATCCAACAAAATCAAATGTAAAAGAAATATCTATAGACAATTTAATACATTTGTTCCTAGTAGTGACAATGGCTTTCAACATATCAAATGAAATAAAAAAAGTGGATTTGATGCCAACATTGGCTAAGTTGTATAAATAGACCTCAAATTCAAAAAGGTATTTCTTATTAAATGTTTATTTAATATAAAATTGTAGAAAGGTGGTTCTTTTGTTGACTAGTTAAATGAGTTTAACATGGTCACTAGTCAATTAAGTTCTATAAATGCAACTTTTGATGGTGAGGTTAGCTCTCTCTTGATTTTTTTTTCATTAGAAGAAAGATGGAATAGCTTGGTCGTGGTTGTGAGTTATTTTATTTATAGTTTATGCACTTTAAATTATTGATGCAAGAGAATCTAGTGGTCTAAGGGAAATATGACATCATCAAAAAATATCTTTACCTTTTCTTTTTTTTTTGTAGATGTTTTTGCATTTCTGGATACCCTTTTCGTCAAATAAGAATTCCCAACTTTCAGAACTGCTTGTCTGGTTTTTCTGTTCAATTGATATTTTTAGCAGGTGTGAATTTGAAGGCATGAGGAGGTAGAAATTTAAGGGAATCTTAAAGACAGAAAAATAAGCACTTTGGCAAAAGAAGCAGGTCAAGATCATTCCCAGTTTGAAAGTTATTCAATTTTTAGTTTCTACTTTTTGCCCTGAAAAATATTTCAAGCCTAGTTTGAGGCACTAAATGGTCTCATATGGGCCCAAAAATTGTTAAAACCATCAATGTGGGTTCTTAGCTCTTTCTTCACTCCGAGAGCTTTCCAACGGTTCAAACGGTTCATCAAACAGAGTCCCGAATCAAAAGTTATGGCTCCCAGAAGTTGGTGCATTTTCAAAATTCTGCTAATTTTCGTTGCCAAACCGCTAAAACTCATAATTTGAATTTTTTTTTTGGATCCAAATTGAAAAGGAGTTATTTATGGGCCAATTTCCTATTTTTGTGGGTGCTTTTTGGGAAAAGAGTGCATATGGAGAAAATGGAACTTCTGTAATTTTTTGTAAGGGTATGTATTGCAGGACTCGAGGATTTCAGATCCTCTACATGTAAGCATTTCATTATTCTAAACACAATAATATTCTCTAGTTTTTTGTGTGATATCCATGTCTCTGGTTAGCACCCTTGTCAATTATGATGATGGTTTTGGTTTACCCTTACTGAGGAAATGTGATGGAAAAACGTAAGTGAGAGATTAGGTAGTACATTGACTATGGAAAACAAGGGATAATAGAGTGAAAGAGGAAATGGCTTAGGAAATAATGGGAATTATAATAAAGGAAGATCTAAATTGAGAGGAAGGATGGAGTGTTGGAAATGTGAGAAGAAAGGACATCTAAAGAAAGAATGTTGCTCTCAAAAAGAAATAATGACATGGAGAACAAGAAAATTGTGAGGAATAAAATATAGTAGATGATGTATTGTAAGGTTTTTTAATTCTTTCATTAGATAATATTATCGATTCTTGATTGTTAGACCAAGGATCTTTCTTTCATGCCACACACTAGAAGAATTATTTTATAGATTATGTTCAAGGTGATTTTGAACAAGTGTATTTGGGTGAAGAACCATGTAAAATTGATGGAAAAGGTGTGAAACAATAAAATTACCAAATTGAAACCAATGGTTGTTGAAAGAGGTCTGACATGTTCTATATTTGATGATAAATCTATTTTCAAGAAGATAATTAAGAATTGAATGTTTTATAGTTACATTAACAAAGAATTGGTGGAAGGTCACTAAGACAACATTGATAAAAACAAAAGGAGAAAAGGTAGGTACATTGTATTTATGTATTGGTAACTCTAATTTCTAAATTGCCTTAAAATCTTTAGAAACATATACAACATTGTTGCACCATAGGATTATACATGTGAGAAAGAAGTTGATGAAGATCCTCCACTCAAATATTTTTTTCATGAATGAAGAATGTTGAATTGGACTTATATGAAAAATTATGCTTATGCAAAACAAAAGAGTCAAATTTCTCAGAGTTGGAAAATAAAATAAGAGTGATAAGTTATAAGTTGTGTATTCAAATGTATCAAATCTAAATACATATGATATTCTAGTGGCTCTTATTATTATGTAACTTTTATTGATGATGAATCTAGAAAAATAGGTTTATTTCATTCAAATAAAATCTAATATGTTTGATTCTTTGAAGAAGAGGACGGATTTTGTTGAGAATGAAATATGAAATAACTTGAATTGTCTCAGATCTAATAATGGAGGTGAATACTGTATTATAGATTCTAATAGTCATTGTTTGTACCATGGAATTCATAGACAAAATATGACTTCAAGAGCAGTACAAGAAAATGGTGTGTGGAAAAGGATGAATAGGATAATCATGGAGTGTGAAAGGACTGCATATGAGATTGTATGTAGGATTACCATTACAGTTTTGGGTAGTTGATGTAGATACCATTATTTATTTAATATATAGAGGATCTTTCAGTGATTTGGATGTTGGTAACCTAGAGAATGCATGGACAGATAAAATATTAAACCACTCATTTTTTAAAGAAATTAGTCATGAATAATTTGTACATATTGATATAAAGAATATAACAAAGCTTCAAGATAAATTGGAAAAGTGTATTTTTACTGGATATGGGGTTAATGATTATTTCTATCACTTATGGGATTATTAAAAATAAAATAATTAGGATTAGATATGTGATATTAAACAAGAAGATAATGTAGAAAGATCAGTTGCAAAGAAATACATATGAAAAAAATACGTGGTGTTTAATGGAGTCCAAAGAAATGTAGTTCGAAAGGTGCCAATGAATCAATATATCCGACCCTAAGAACAACGACTAGTACCTTAAAATCCTACAAGAAAATATAAAAGGTTTAGTATACCCCATGAATGATACTCTCTTTCATTATTTTGTGTATTGTTGACTAAGTTTGGTGAACCAAAAAGCCATGACAAAGCTATGCAAGTAGAAATTTGAAACAAGTGGGAGTAGGGCATGAAAGAGAAAATAGAACTTTTGTTATAGAACCTAACTTGGGATTTGGTTGAGTTTCCTAAAAATAAAAGAGTATTTTTGAACAAATGGGTTTATAGGATGCAGGAAGAAGATGGAGAAAAAATGAGATACAAGGAAAGACTTATTGTAAAGGGTTTGGCATGCAAAAAGGTATAAATTTTGATGAAATATTTTCTCCTATTGTAAAAGTGAGTTAAGTTAGAACTATTTTAAATCTAGTAGCAATATAATATTTTCTTTCAAAATGATTAAATGCAAACAAAAATTTTCTCCATGGAGATTTGGAAGAAGCAATTTATATGTAGCATCTATAGGGTTATGAGGTGAAAGGTAATGATAAATTAGTGTGAAAAAAAATAAGATCTTGTATGGCCTAAATAAATCTCTAAGGTAGTGGTATTTAACATTTGATAGGTTTATGATAGAATAAGGTTACAATAGATGTCATTCTAATGATTATTTTTATTTCAAGATATAAGATAATGAGATCCATATTATCTTGGTATTGTATCTATATGACATGATTTTATAGGGTCCAACATGCAAGATATAAATGTACTCAAAAGGATATTATGAAATTAATTTGTGATGAAGGATTTGGGTGCTAAAAAGAAAAGCCTTGGTATGAGAATAACAAGAGATATAAAAAATTTCACATTAACACTGTCTCAAAGTGACTACAAAGAGAAGGTGTTGAAAATATTTCAATTGTATAATGAAAAATACATTAGTAAATCTTACCCAATCATTTCAAAAGGGCTATAAGGAGATGTATCCCATGATACAAGTGGAGATAGATTGCACACCCAAGATTCTATACTCATTAGCAACTAGAAACTTGATATATGTCATGGTGTGTACCAGGCCAGATATTTCACATCAATGGGAGTGATGCATAGGTATATAAATAATCCAGGAAAAGGGATTTGTACTATAGTTAAGTGGACTTGGAACTATTTAAGAGGTAATACTACTCAAGAATTATGTTTAGAAGTTTCCAACTCTACTTTACAAGGATATTTTGATATAAATTTGGTAGGTGATATAGATAACAAAAGGAGTACCACAAGGTATTCTTTTACTATTGGTGCAACAACAATAATTTAGAGTTCAAGGTTGTAGAATGTTGTTCCAATTTTAACAATAGAAGCATGTTTTGTTGCTAATAGAGAGAATAGTAAATATATATTTGAGTTACAAAGGTTTTATATTTGATTTGGTAAAGAAGGATGATAGCAAGTTATATAGTGATAGCCAAAGTGTCCTCCATATTGTAAAGAAATTATCTTTCATTCTAAGAATAAAATTATATAGCTCAAGTGCCATTTTAAATGATCAATTTTAGAAGATTGATAGTTGAAGTTGGAAAATACAAACACTATCCAAAATATTGTAGACATTTTGTAAAAGGAATTAGCTCAAGGGAAAATAACTTCCTACTCATTTTTGTTTGAACTTTACGGATGGTCATTAATATGAGAAAATTGCCATGTCTAAAGATAATGCCTACTCAATTTGGAGCATTAGTACTAGAGTTGTAACCAATTGATAAGTGGGAAATTTTTGGTGGAGCATGATTATCTTCCTCGAGTTTTCTTGACCAGTCTCCAAGTGAGAGATTATTGATGAGGTTTGATTATCTTCATGCAGTTCTCATGGTTAGTCTCCATGTGGGAGATTTTTGGTTATGGACCATGATCTTATTAGTTAATATTTATAGCATGGAAGGGGTACATTATAAATTTGGGACATTCATTATTAGGTCACAAATATTACAGTAGATATTATGTTGGTTTTTCTTGCCCTGGAAGGAAACCCCTTTTTACGAGGAAATTGTATTGTGGTTGAGTATTGTATTGTATTTCATTGTATTGTATTGTGAGTAGACTATGATAGAGGAAATAGGAAGTTATAACTTATATGTGATGTAGGTTGTATCCCTTAATTTTGATGGACAAAATAATTAAAGGACTATTTGTTTCTCCATAGGCATAGCCCATATTTACTGAACGATGTCTATGTATGTCTCTATGTTTTATGTTATTCTTATATTTTATTTCTATGCTAATTTTATTTTATATTTATGTTTGATCCTATTCATAACAATAATATAGCTACATTATTATGTGCATTAAAATATAAAAGTAAACTAAAAATGATAACCAATCATGCTATCTAATTCACAAAAAGATAAAAACACTTACGATTAAACATAAGAAGATAAATAAAAATTAAAGTACACAACTATACCTTCACAAGGACTTTTTTTATACTATAATATAGTGGTTTTTCCCAAAATATAGTTAATAGATGTTATTAGATGTCAAGTACACACACCACAAAAATAATAGTCAATTCAAAGAATAGATGAAGAAAACAAGGGGAACCTTGAATTTATGTATTTTTGGCATGTGGCATGGAGGGCTAGGATTTATTCAAAATATTAAGAGTCTATATTATATTAGAGCCCTTCAAAAATGAGGGTTGGAAAAATGGTTTAGTCTGGTTGGAAAGGACAAAGCTCTCATAATTTAAGATAAAAGTAATTGTTAGAGATGTTCTTTGTAAAAATAATATGGCAAAGTTTGAGGGGGTACTTTGAATTACATTTAGAGTATTTTAAAAGTAGACTATTTTAATTTTTCCACATCCCAATAACTTGAAAGAATCTTAAATTGATATTTTTGGTGGAGTAAATATTTTGTCCATACTTCCAAGTATTTTGGCTTACGACATAATGTATAACTTATGATAAGTTTATCCATGTGAGTTATTGGTCAAATGAATCCATCATTAATGATTTTTATGCCTATGAAAACAATTAAAGAAGAATTATGTGATATGATTAGAGGACTAAGAAAAATTTCATAAAATATATAATTAAATAAATATGGATATTTGGTCTTTTAATTGATAATTGATGGAGCTCTGACTAAAGAGGGAGGCCCCTAATGGGAAAACTTCAAAATTTCAATTCTCAGATGCACCATGGCAAGGGAATTTAGGTGCTAGAGGCTAGCATAATCCTACATACTAGCTAAAAAAATATCAATAGCCAAGAAATTTCAAGGAATGGAGGTCACAAGATATTTTTCAGAAACACTAGATGGTGGGAAGGGTTACACAATCTAGCAAAAAACTGCTTACTACTCCTAATAGTCAGTATATTTCAAGGGACGTAGTCCCACAAGAACTTTTTGAAATACATTGGATGGGAAACTTTTCCTAACATTATCTCCATTCTGAAACCAATTCTATCTAGTTCCCCCTTCAAACCTCCTATACCAAGAAAACCATGGTATCAAAATCCGATTCAAAATATTGGTCGAGAGATATAATAAGGAGGACCCGCGTCCTAAATAACAATAAAATGAAATGAATTTGTGGCCCTAGGTGCAAAAAACAAGTGTGAATCCACCATTACAGAAACATATAAGGGATTTGGAGAGTAAGAAAAGACCTGGAGGAGACATCCAAGTTACATTCTTGAAAGATTACCATGATTATCAAATCAAGGAGATTTGAGAAAGAGTTATTATTGTTAAGTTCTAGAACCTTGACCCTACCAAAAAATTATTTTATTGAAAGGGTTGAATATCATGAGTGGAATTCAATGATTTATTTTACATAGATGAGGGGAAAGGGTTTTTATTTCTATTTTTTCCTCCAAAAAAGCAAAAGAAGTTGTCTTTAAAGTGAAGATGTGGTTTTTAGAAGGTGGATAATTATATACCCAACCCTAGATCCCTAACTTCAACCATTCATCCAAATTTATAAAGTTTATGCCATTTTGGGTCAAACTACAAACTCTTCCACTCAAATACAAAGATTTACAAATACTTGAAACCTTGGGCAATATAATGGGTATTGTCATGAAGCATGATCAAACATATTTTGATAATACCAAAGCTCCTATTTAGATTTGTGTTTTGATAGATACCACTAAATCTCTCCTGTGAGCTTTTCAAATGCATTCTAGAAATGGGATCTAGAGAAAATAAATTTTCCTTGAATGCCCTATTTTTGTATGTCATTCCTATCATCTAATGCTTCATCCTAATATAATTTTTTTTCATTACATTACACAATCTTGGGAGGCTTGTGAGGATCAGGATAACATTCTAGCTGATAAAAAAATTCTTCCGAAGGATGATTTTATCTTGTTACCAAATATTTCTTCAGTGCCCATTGAGACTGTAATAAGTATAATTCATGTTGTGAAGAAAAGTTCATCTAAAAAAAGCTAAATTAGAGAAGGCTCTTTCTCCTTTAAAGGTTCCACTCCAAAGTAGGGAGAAGGAAGCTTTGATAGAACTGAATGTATCAAATCCTACTAATTTAATACTAGAAATTCTAGATTCACATGTATTAGAAAATAATAACCTCGATTTTCAATCTATTGTTATGATTTCAAACTCATTGGTAGAGGAAAGAGTGAAACATGATGCTTCTTTAGTAGTTCCATTTTCAATGAAAAAATTTTCAATGGTGTAGGATGATAGTGAGCACACCTCAAGGAATTATAGAGAATGCATGTCCTCTCATGGTAATATTGCTAAGGTTTTGGAGTTACATACTTCTCCTAATCCTAACCACATGGGTTAGTATGATATGGAAACATATTCTCATCCCAAGCCTCACAATATAAGCTTTTTCATATAATACTATAAATGGGATATTATATAGTATCCCCCCTATTTGTCAAGTTCCTTATTCAATGTCTCTGTCAACAATGGAAAAATAGATCCTAGCAAAGGTAGCAGATAAAATCATCGATGAAATTGATGAGGAGGATCTAAAATATTTTGATTAATCTCAACCACTGTCAATCTCCTAGATTTAGTTTGATGAGTCAACTTTGTCTCCCAAGAAAAACACAAAGAAAGGGAATAAGTATAAGACAAGGAAAATACAGTAAGAAATTATAGTGGCTTTATAGACTAGCCTAGATAAAAATCTATATCTAAGATTGAGGAGATAATGGTGCTTGATCAAGCATTAGATTGAATCATGTGTTGTAGATTATTTTCTATTGCAAGAAACCAAATATATAGAGGATCAAAATAAAGAAATATTGAGTAGATAGTCCAAATCCAAAGTCTCTTATATTCTTGTTGTAGGGGTGTCAAGAGGGTTGATAGTATTATGTGATCCAATTAAGGTCAATTCTAATCTTTTTAAAGCACAATAATGGTGGATTCTTACTAAGATTGAACATTATCATCATACATTTTTCATATTTAATATTTATGGCCCTATTACTACTCGTAAGAAATATGTGTGGGACTCTTTGTCAGCAATCATTAATTTATTTAAGGGTGGAATCATCCTAGGAGGGGAATTTAATACTATTACTTCATTGATAGAGAGAAATTGGGATATCATCCCTCCAGCAAAAATAATGGAAGACTTCCCTAATTTCATCCTAGATAACCCAATGATTTATTGCTTAACAATTAATGATAAATTTACGTGTAAAAAAAGGAAATATTTTTTTCTCATTGTAAAAAGATTAGAAAGGTTCCTCCTCTTTATAATATGGTCCAAAACTAATTTTAAATATACTTATATTCTCACTTTTTCTAGATCAGATCACTATCCAATCAAATTGGATATAGTTTGGAGCTTTACATCAATCAAATTTAAATCATCCTTTAAATATGAACAAATGTGTTTCAAGGATGACAAATTTTTTCCTCGCCTGATACAATGGTCAGAGAATGTTCCATTTCTAGAGGGCACTAGAATTTTTCCAATTCACAAAAATAATCAATTTATAAGAGGACACATTAAACAATGAAATGGACTCCAATTTAAACAATATAATATCCTTCTACAACAGATGCATGAGCTTAATGAATAGGTCATTCAAGTGGGTATGAATAGTGAATCCTTGTAGCATAATAATAAAATTCTAAAAGAACTAGAATAAGTTCATGCTAGAGAATAAATATATTGGAAGAAAAAATTAAGAGAAACATGGTTAAAAGAGGGGGATAGAAATACAAATTTCTTTCATACTTAATTTTAGCTTAGATATAATTCTAATACAATATTCTCTACTGATTCTACCTCCAATTACCTACTAAAAGATGAGTTGTAGATTAAAAAATAGGTTGTCCTATTTTTCTCTAATCTCCTCTCTAAACTAGAAAACCAAGATCCTGATTTAGAAGGAAAAGAATAGGAATTCTTAAATTTCATTTCAAGGGTGCTTAGTTTAGGTGATAACAAGTTTCTCTTAAATCCATTCACCTTGGAAGAGGGTAAAGCTATAGTCTTTAAACTTTCCCTAGATAAATCTCAAGTTTGGATGGTTTTACTACACTATTTTATCAAAACTTTTGTGATTTTGAAGGGAGAGATATTTGGATGGCTTTAGAGGAATCTTGTAGAAATGGCATAATGTTAAAAGAGATCAATACTACTCATATTTCTCTTATCCCCAAAAGAAAAACTCCATCCTCATTTATAGATTTTTAACCTATTTCACTCTACAACACCATTTATAAAGTCTTTTCAAAAGCTATTACTTTAATGCTTTCCAAAATTATTCCAAGTATAATTTAGAGGAACAAGGTGGGCTTTTCTAGAGAAAAGGGATAGTTGAAGGGGTGATAATAGCACATGAAAATTTTTACTCAATTCATGAAGGAAAATTTCAAGCTATGATTATAAAATTAATATGATGAAGGCCTATGCAAAAGTAAGTTGGGATCTCCTATAAAAGGGTCTTGGAAAGGATAGATTTTGCTAAAAAATGGTGTAAATGGATTATTTCTTATCTCGAGTTAGAAAGGTTTTTAGTCCTTATAAATGGATCTTCGACAAGATATTTTCCTACCTCCTAAGGAATAAGGTAAGGGGGTCCTCTCTCACCCTTTCTCTTGATTATGATGGTAGACACATTGAGTAGGGAAATTCAAGCCTTCTATGCATCAAGTAAGCGGAATTCTATAAATATCAAGATTAGACATCTCTTGCACACATTCCTTATTTGTAGCACCCTTATGATTTTCTTATATTTTTAGATAATGCTTTTATTTTGATAGACTATGATAATATGTTGTTGTTATTTGATCATTGACATTGGAGCGATGATGGTACACTATATTGATGATTATTATTTATGACATGCTTTCCGGTTAGCATAGTTCATTATGTGAGTTGATACTAATATATGTTCATTTGTAGTTATTTGATGCTTTAGTTTCATCAGATTTGGTGTGAGATTGTATTAGTGAAGGGAATGAGATTGCATCACTCACTTGTGAGTGCCCTGCAATTTCATGATTTTCTCTTCACGGTGTGATTGTTCATGATCTATATACATGTACGATATATGTTTTGATTGAAGTATTGCAGGTACAGGACATTGACTTCACCTGGATTCATAGGTTTGAGCATGTTCATTGCCCAATGAAATATTTGATTTGGAGATAGTAACAGGGTTTCCTAGTCAAACCACAACCCTTGTAAGCGTGTGTTGTTAGTTCTTGTTTTGGTCATTCTTTGTTTTCATGTTGTTTTCTATTTGCCTTGTCATTTATTTATTTTGCAAGGTATGCTCTATGGGAAATTAATGTTAATTAATGCTTATAATGTTTTTAATTGATTATTTATTTAATCGTGATTAATGATGTTATAAGATTTTAATTTGATTTAGTTAATTGATATAATTTAATTTGTAAAGTAGTTTATTCTTTGAGATTAAATTTATTTTATAAAGTGATTAAATTAATTAGATTAAATTGGATATTAAATTGTTAGACTATGAAAGCTTTTTTTGATTAATTATTTAAATTAATTAAAAGTATAATTAAAATTAGTATTTGATTTTAGATTATTAAATAAACAATTATCTTAGAAAATATCTTAGAGGAAATATTTGTGATTTGGTTGGAGAGATATTTTAATTGTGACATGTATTATAAAATTAATATCTAGTGATGCGAATTAATTCTCAGAGAGAATAATTGCATTAACTGAAAGAGGAAAGAGGCTACTTCACGGGAATGGAAAAAATATATTTAGAAGGTTGTTGAATATTAGGAGAGGTGGTTGAGAATTGTGGTTGTTCAAAATTGGGGAAGAAGCTCTTGAGAAATTTTGGCTTTGGTTTTATTTTTCAACTTTTTGGAAAGAGGGTTATTTGGAAAAGGCTTTGATAGTATTGGAATCTGAAGCTGATTCTCTACTTCAATCTTCATTTCGTCAAACATCTAGAAATAGGTTCTTTATTGTTTTCATTTAAATTCAAATTGGAAAAGGCTATTAGAATTAGTTATTGTTTGGGAAAAGATTGCCTGTACAATGAAGAAAACTTGATTTGGTTTTTTAAAAGCTTTGATATGTTTGAAATTTAAAATATTTTTGTGAAATCTTTAGAGATTCTATATAAATTTATTTAAAACAAAAGAATTTCTAGAAGGAAAAAAATAGAAAATCTGGAAAACCTCTGTAGAAATGGATTTAAATCTTCCTATCAAAATTGTAGAAAACCTCTAGTTGTTTTGGAAAGGATCTTCCTATAGAGGATTATTTTTTCTCTTCCAATGGGATCTATTTGGTTTGGGAAATTGAAAACCTCTAGTAAAAATTTGAAAACATATTTCTATATATATTTTTTGTAAAAATTTTATTTGATGGAAAATTTGTCAATCTTCTCTTGTAGAGAAATTTGTAAATTTTTTCTCTTTTGGAGCAATTATTTTTGGATATATTTGTACATATATTTATATATATACATATACATATATATATATATATCATATATATATACATATACATATATAAATATATATGCATATTTATTTGAGGAAAGTTCCTATGAAAATTTTATAATGTAAACTAGATTGAAGGTCTGTCCGACGATTGTTATATCGCAAGTTTGAAACCTTAAATTTTTTATAAGTTTATATGTGTATAAAGCTGGGGGGAAGCTACTTGCACAACTGCCCCCATGGGGGAGCAACACTGTGGAGGCAACACCTAGTGCTACCCCATAGGGTGCACCCCATGGGAGGTTTCGACAGTGTTTACACTACCGTGCACATCCATGGAAACTTGAATGAATTTCGTCTGTTGTTTTTCTATTCGAATTTTTTAATAAGATTTTAAATATATAAAATATTATATATATGCATAGATATATGAATAAATATATATGTTTATGTATATATATGTATATATGTATATCAGTATATATATATATGTATATATATGTATGTATATATATATATGTATATGTATGTATATATATACATATTTATATATATATATATATTTGTTATTGTTTGGAAAATTGTAAACACCGATAATTAATATCAACCATAATACAAGAGGCAAGACATCTCATTCATAGTAACCAGATGTTTAAACTAAATTACAACAAAGTGCACTACCCAATGAAAACAAAGGGTTGAACCATACATCACAACAATCCCCTCATAAAATTACAACATTTGGAAGACTTACATACACAACTAGCAGATTTCCCCAACACAAATGAATAGAAAAAATCATAATTTAAGAAACAATTCAGGTAAGTAATAAGACTATCATTAAGATTTCCTCAATCTAATTTCCATTTCAAGAAAATAATAATATATTTCTCAAAATAATCTAAGTTAATGAAATTTCATTTACAATCAACAAGGGATTGAATCTAATTATTTAATTAAATTTCCCAATTACAACTATATAAAAATCATTTCCTATTTTTAAATCATTTCATTTTGATAATGTCTATTTTGTGCATTTGTATGCACCTATTAAAATAAATGCATTTAAATATATATATATATATATATATTTATTTATTTAAATATATACATAATTATATATCCATTTATATATAACTATATATATGAAAATATATATTATTTAAATATTTTAAAATCAATTTACATTTTCCCAAACGATAATAAATATATATACATATATATATACACAAAAATATATATATATACAAATATATATAAATATATATTTACACATATATATTTATGCATATATCTATGCATATATAATATTTTATATATTATAATCTATTTAATAAATTCAAATTAAAAAAATAGTGGACGAAATTAATTCAAGTTTTTGTGGTTATGCATAGCTGTGTAAACACAACTAAACCCTGCTATGGGTTGCATCTTGTGGGGTAGCGTTGGGTGCTGCATCCATAGTGTCGCTTCCCCCCAATGCTATACACATATAAACCTATAGAAATTTTAAGGTTTCAAACCTGTGATATAACAAGTGTCATACAGACCTTCGATCCGGCTTTACATTATAAATATTTTCATAGGAACTTTCCTCAAATAAATATGCATATATATTTATATATATCAATATATATAAATATATGTATAAATATATCCAAAAATAATTGCTCGAAAAAATTAAAAATTTACAAATTTCTCTACAAGAGAAGATTGACAAAATTTTCTAGAAAATAATTTTTTTACAAAAAAATTCTATAGAAGGATGTTTTCATTTATTTTTACCAGAGGTTTTCAATTTACCAAGCCAAATAGATCCCATTGGAAGAAAAAAAATATCCTCTATAGGAAGATCCTTTCCAAAACAACCAAAGGTTTTCTACAATTTTGATAGGAAGATTTAAATCCATTTCTACAAAGGTTTTCCAAATTTTCTATTATTTTCCTTCTGGAAATTATTTTGTTTTAAATCAATTTCTACAGAAGCTCTAAATATTTCATGACAATCTTTTCAGTTTCAAACATATGAAATCTTTTTAAAAAACAAATCAAGTTTTCTTCATTGTACATGCAATATTTTCCAAAATAATAACTAATTCTAATAGCCTTTTCCAATTTGAATTTAAATGAAAACAATAAAGAACTTGTTTCCAGATGTTGGAAGAAACAAAGATTGAAGTAGAGCCTCACGTTTAGATTCCAATACTATCAAAGCATTTTCCAAATAACCCTCTTTCAAGAAAGTTGAAAAATAAAACCAAAGCCAAAATTTCTCGAGAGCTTTTTCACCAATTTTCAACCACCTCTCCTAATTTTCAACAACCTTCCAAATATCATTTTTCCATTCCCATGAAGTAGCCTCTTTCCTCTTTCAGTTAATGCAATTATTCTCTCTGAGAATTAATTCCCATCACCAGATATTAATTTTCTAACACATGTCACAATTAAAATATCTCTCCAACCAAATCACAAATATTTCCTCTAAGATATTTTCTAAGATAATTGTTTATTTAATAATCTAAAATCCAATACTAATTTTAATTATCCTATCAATTAAATTATAAACTCTATTCCATTCATTTAAATAATTAATCAAACAAATATTTGATAATCTAAAAAATTAATATCCAATTTAATCTAATTCATTTAATCATTTTATAAAATAAATTTAATCTCAAAGATTAAATTAATTTACAAAATAAATTAAATCAATTAACTAAATCAAATTAAAAGCTTCTAAGAAAATTAATCACGATTAAATAAATAATCAATTAAAAACATCATAAGCATTAATTAACATTAATTTCCCACAAAACATACCTTGCAGAATAAATAAATGACAAGGAAAACATAAAACAACATGACAACAAAGCATGACCAAAACAAGAACTGATGACACACCATGACTAGGGTTGTGGTTTGCCAAGGAAACCCTATTACTATCTCTCAATCAACTATTTTATTGGGAAATGAACATGTTTAAACCTATGAATCCAGGTGAAATTGATGTCCTGTACCTGCAATACTGCAATCAAAACATATGTCGTACATGTATATAGATCATGAACAATCACACCATGAAGAGAAAATTGTGGAATCACAAGGCGCTCGCAAGCGAGTGATGCAATCTTGTTCACCAATACAATGTCACATCAAAACTAACAAAACTAAAGAATCAAATAACTACATATGAACATATATCGATATCAAATCACATGATCAACTATGCTAACTAGAAAGAATCTCATATAAAAATATCGTCAATATAGTGTACCATCACATCTCAATATAAAAACCATCATCACTCCAATGTTAGTGATCAATTAACAACAACAGAGTAACATAGTCTATCAAAATAAAAGCATTGTCTGAAAACATAATAAAATCATGTGGGTACTAATTTATTTGGAGATGATACATTACTATTTATTCATCCCTCTGTAATGAAGCTAAAAATATTATGTATTGGATAACTATTGTCTAATCTCAGGGAAATGATCAATCCAAGGAAATCTAAAATATTTTTTCTATAATATAAGCACTTTGACACACTATAGGTGGTAATTCCAACATTAATAGTCTGGAATATATGGCTTGAACAAAACAAAATTATTTTTAGAAGTATTTTCTTAGATCTGGAAACTTTCTTCAATAAATTGGAAAGAAATATATCTATAGTAGTAAAATCTAATTTTTTGATGAAATCCAATCCAAATAACGTTCGGGCCTTGCAACATGAGAATGAAGTGTGGATGGTTTGTGTTGGTTGTCTCTATGTTTTCATTTATGTCAACATGGTGATAACTATATGGGAAGTCTACTTGGTTTACCATAAGTTGTTCTCTACCAGTAATACTATTTTGTGATGGATCAACGTGTTGGTATTTGAGTCCGAAATTTACCACAAGATCTTACATGCCTCTAAAATCTTAATCGTGTTATCATGACTCATTCAAATAGTTGTATATTGGATATTTAGACATCTTTGGTTGTGAGCAGAAAGTTATCTCTGATAGAGTTCAACTCTGTATTCTACTATTGTTCGATGCTTAGCATACTATGTGGGAGACTATGTATTCCATTAAGGTGAATGTTCTTATGCTATGGTTTTTTTGATGGTCTCTATATTGGTGGTATGATGGGAAATTAATGTGTTCTTACATCTAGAAGATGTTTTCTTTGAGGTTTATTTTTTGGTTTGGAGAATTGCATTCTAGTCTTGGATGACTTAGTGTATGCAATGCATTATGGAGACTAGCTAAGTTTTATGTATGTTAGCCAACTTGGTATAATGTACTACATGGATTAAATGTTTAAATTATACATGGTACCAAAACAAAGAGTTTGGATTTTTTTCCATCTAATTAGGCTGACCTAATTGATGAATAAGATATACTTGTATACATATAAGATATTTTAAGGATTGGGAAGAGAGAGGAGAGTGAAGAGTGATGTGTTTGAAAGTGTGTGGAAGAAAGGTCTAATCCTAAATTCTTTATTAATTGAGGATTAGTGTAGATTTGTTGAGTGATTGTTGTGTGAGGCAGTGCTTCATATTTAGATATTTTTTGGAATTTTACCCTACACATGGAAGGTGTATTTCATTTGTTCAACCTTTTGGCAGTGACCTATTAACTTTGTATCTTGGCAGTTATCTATCTTTTGTACTAAGGTAGTGAGCCTTTTTAGGGATAGTGAGTCCTAGCAGTGAGCCCTGTAATATTTTGTATCTGGATAGAATATATTGTGAGTTAACCCTCACCATGGTTTCTCCCTTTCTAGGTCTTCCACGTAAAAATATTGGTGTTCATGTGTATGGTTGCATTGATTTGTTCTTATGTTCCTTCTTGTTGATTGGAAGATTCAAAATCATCAATGTCATTTGTGCCAACATCTAGTGCAGATACTCCCATCAATTTTTTAGTAGAGCAGTGGCTAAGGGGAGGCAATTATCAGAAAATATATTAAAAACCCTCATCCATACTTGTGTGACATCATGAAAAAAGTATGTTTAATGTGGTAAAAAAATTATGGAATTTTTTCAGTCGCATGTGTGAAGGATGAGGTCTACAAAATTTTAAAGAATGGAGGCATACAAAATTTTTAAGGTAATTTACCTGTGAGTTGAAGCATTTATTGAAAAATCATTTGAAATGAAAGGAATAAATTCAAATAATTCAAGAGGCTTATGTTTTCTTGAAGAAGCATGCAAAGGAATTTTAGAGAGCAATTCCGAGTTGCAAGGTTTGAAGAAGAAATCAAGTGGATTTGAAGTGGGCTCCGGAAGAAGGATATCAATACATTTCTTGTTGGAATTTACAAAGGTATTCTTGTTTGCAGAATTTGTCACTTTTATTGCTATGGATAATTCAAAGGTTGTGAATAATGCAGATAGAGTGCAAGTTAGTTTGAAGAGATATTTGAAGAATATGTCAGAATATTCTATTAGTGAATTCTCTCACATCCGTCTAAGAGTGTTTCCCATAGAGGATATCTATGCATTTTTTTACTACAATGGTATGTGTAGGATCATGATGGGCCAAAAAGTGGTGATATGTAAGTGATATGATGGCCCATGTGGCTGGCAATTTTTTTAACCCAAAATTGATTAAATAAAAAGGTTTTTTAAAGGAGATTCTTAGCTTTTCACCAGTATAAATTATGCTTTAATTTGAATTTAATAAATAATTATTATTCATTTTCTATTTGAATTACGACTAAAGTTTTGATTAATAGGCTGATTGAAAAACATCTATAGCTTTCAAACGATATCACATTTTTTGAATTTGAAACATGTGTCACATTTTATGCTTCACATACTATAGGATTAAAAAAAAAAACAATTGAATTTCATGAATTTTTTACCATGTTAAGGTGGTCAGACATACAAGTTTTTATATTTTTTAAAAGTTGTAATTAAAAATTCATAATTAATTATTTACTTTGAAAAAAATTACAAAACAATATGCATCACATCAGGAGATGATTCGTTTACGTATATCTAAAATATTATAAGAAAATATTATCATTTTATTGTGGTTAAGGTGGTTAGAGAGACACCTAATTCTTATTTTTTCCTTGAAATTTTGATGCAGGAGCATCCAGTGGTGTAAGGGCAATCCTACATCACCCAAAAATATATTTACTTTCATTTAGATTTTTTTTGTAGATGTTTTTTCATTTTTGGATACCCTTTTCATCGAAGAAGAATTCCCAACTTTCAGAACTGCTTTTCTACTTTTTCTGCTCAACTGCTATTTTTAGCAGGTATGAATTTGAAGGCGTGAGGAGACAAAAATTTAAGGGAAGCTTCAGGACATAATAATAAACACTTTGGTGAAAGAATCAGATCAAGAGCATTTCCGGTTCAAAAGTTATTCAAGTTTCAATTTCTGCTTTTTGCCTTATGAAATCTTCGGAGCTAATTTTGAGGTACTTAGAGGCTCCGGATGGGCCTGAAAAATTGGTGGAATACGAAAGTGGTTAGCCTTTAGGCCCCACTTTCTGGCAAGAGATCTTCGCGAGAGCTTTCCGAAAAGGTATTATCATTGAAGATCTGACGGTTAGATCTTGAGTTAGGGCTTCCGAAAGTTGGTGCATAATTTGAATCCCGTTTTTGGCTCCAAACAATGAAACGGGCTATTTATGAGCGAGTTACTGTTTCTTTTAGGAGTTTTTGGGGGAAAGAAGATCGCATGCTGTGAATAGGGGAATTTCTGTAGTTTCTTTCTATAATTTGCATGTATTGCAAAACTGGAGGATTTGAGATCCTCTGCATGTAGGAATTTCATACTTTGAAAATAATAAGATTTGTTAGTTTTTCTGTGTGATTTTCTGTGTCTCGGGTTGCACCCTCATCAAGTGGTATCAGAGCGGGTTTTCTTGAGCGTGTGGACAGATCGCCGATCGTGAGGCAGTTCGCACCAGGACTGTGGTTGTGGGTTCAAGATATTCAAGATGCCTCCAAGAGTGGCACGTGGTAGGCGAGGTGGTGCCAGAAATGCTGGTGGAAGAGATCCATTAGCGGCTGAGGGTTTCAGAGCCCTCCAGAGACAAATAAATGCATTACAAAGAGAGTTAAGAAGAGGGGTAAACCCGAGAAGGGGAGAAGAAAGTGAGGATGAAGAAGAGGTGGAAGATTCAGATGTAGAAGAGGAAGAAGAAGCTATTGATCAAGATCAAATGCGGCTGATAAGGGCCATTTCGAAGATCGGAAAAAGACCTAGAGTAGAAGTTCCCAGTTTTTCCGGAAGTCTAGACCCGGAAGAGTTGATTGATTGGATCAATGAGTTGGAAGAGTATTTCGAGTATGAAGAAGTAGAGGACCCAGATCGGGTTAAGTTTGCAAAAACAAAGCTAAAGGGCCATGCCAATATCTGGTGGAAAGAGGTCCAACTAGAAAGAAATAAGAGAGAAAAGGGAAAGATCACCAGATGGGATCGCATGGTGGAGAAACTGAAGAAGCAGTTCATGCCAATGGACTATGAGTTAGATCTATTGAAGAAATTGCAAGGGTTGAAGCAAGGAAGTAGATCTGTGAAAGAATACACAGAAGATTTTCACAAGATGATCATCAGAACGGGACATGCAGAGGCCAACAAGGAGAAGGTAGCCCGTTATCTTAATGGGTTACGGCCGAGCATTCAAGAGGAGTTAAGCCTGGTCAGAATGGCCACCATTGAGGATGCTTACCAATTTTCGCTGAGAGTTGAAGAGAAGCTGAACAAGAGATTTGACAGCAAGCAAAAAGGATGAGGAGGTCAAAGCAGAAGGGGTAGCGGAAGATCTTTTGGAAGCCGAAATGAGGATGAGAAGAAATATGAAGATGTGGGTACCAGTCGAAGCCAGAGGAATGATAACTTCTACCACCCACGTGATCAGAATGGTGGTGATCAAAGAGGTAGAGGACGAGGAAGATTTGGGCAAGGACCTGGAAGAGGTGGTTTCAGAGGAACTTGTTTCCGATGTGGTGAAGAAGGGCATCGAGCCTATGAATGTCCACAATACCAAGGAAGGATAGACAAAAGGCCAGAAGGTCATGCAAGAGTTGTGCATGTAGATCAGGAGGCTCAATCTGAGCATTCAGATGATGTTGAAAGGGGAGAAGCCCTAATGGTTAGAAGAGCCTTGGTGACTGAAGAGAAGGAGCTAGAACAGAGGAAGAATTTGTTTCGCACAAGGTGCAAGTGTGAAGACAAATGTTGTGATGTCATTATTGATGGTGGGAGCACTGATAATCTAGTGTCAGAAGAAATGGTTACAAAGTTGAAGCTGAAGAGGGAAAGGCATCCACATCCATATCGGATTGCCTGGTTGCAGAAAGAACACAAAGTTCTAGTTAATGAGCAGTGCCTGGTGAAGTTCAAGATTGGAAGCTATCGTGATGAGGTACTCTGTGATATCATCCCCATGGATGCATGTCACATGTTGTTGGGAAGGCCGTGGCAGTTTGACAGGCGAGCTGTACATGATGGCCATGCAAACACTTATTCCCTGATGAAGGGTGGAGTCCGCCATAAGTTGAAACCCCTGAAGAAGGCCGAAGAAAAGGTATGCAGTAGTGCTAGAATTTGTTATGTCGATGGAAGGAAATTTTTAGAAGGCATAAAACATGAGCATGTGTGTTATGCATTGATTCCTAAAATGGATAAGGAGGGTAGTGAGAAGGTTCCAGTAGAAGTTTCTGGGTTATTGAATGAGTTTCAGGATATTGTTTTTGATAATGTACCTGAGGGTTTACCACCAATGAGGAAGATCAGTCATTAGATTGACTTAATCCCAGGAGCCAGTTTGCCGAATAAGGCAGCTCATAGAATGACTCCTACAGAAAATGAGGAGTTAAATAGACAAGTTGAGGAGTTGTTGAGAAAGGGTTTGATTCGAGAGAGTTTGAGTCCATGTGCAGTACCTACAGTACTAGCACCAAAGAAGGATGGGGAATGGAGGATGTGTACAGACTCTCGGGCCATAAAAAAGATAACAATCAAGTATAGATTTCCCCTGCCAAGGATGGATGACCTGATGGACTGTTTGAGTGGAGCTCAGTACTTCACAAAGATTGATCTGAAGAGTGGATATCATCAGATTCGGATTCGAGAGGGAGATGAATGGAAGACCGCCTTCAAGACCAAAGAGGGCCTGTACGAGTGGTTAGTCATGCCTTTTGGGCTAACCAATGCACCGAGCACATTCATGCGGCTCATGAACGAGGTACTGAAAGAGTTCCTAGGAAGCTTTGTTATTGTGTATTTAGATGATATTTTGATATTCAGTAAGTCACTGGATGAGCATATAATGCATATTGGTAGAGTCTTTGAGAAGTTAAGAGAAGAGAAATTGTTGATTAATCTGAAGAAGTGTAGTTTTGTGAAGAAGGAGTTAGTGTACTTGGGGTTTGTTGTCTCGACAAAAGGTCTCAAGATGGACCCAGAGAAGGTGAAGGCTATTCTGGAATGGCCTACCCCAAGAACTACTACTGAGGTGAGGTCTTTCCATGGTTTGGCCAGTTTTTACAGAAAGTTTATTAGAAACTTCAGTAGTATTTGTGCACCCCTAACTGAAACAATGAGAGGGGATAGAAAAGAGTTCAAGTGGAGCACTGGAGCAGCAAGGAGTTTTGATCTATTGAAGCAGAAGGTGACAGAACAACCTGTTTTGGCTCTCCCGGATTTCAATAAGGTGTTTCAAGTGGATTGTGATGCCAGTGGTTGTGCCATTGGAGCAGTGTTAAGCCAGGAAGGTAAGCCCATTGCCTATTTCAATGAAAAGTTAAATGATGCAAAGAGAAAGTACTCTGTATATGACCAAGAATTTTATGCAATAGTTCAAGCATTAAAGAAATGGAGGCATTATTTGTTGCCGAAGGAATTTGTTATGTATATTGATCATCAAGCATTGCAGTACCTAAGTAGTCAGGGAAAATTAAATCAGAGGCATATGAAATGGGTAGAATTTTTGCAGAGTTATACATTTGTTTTAAAGCATAGGAGTGGGAAGTGAAATAGGGTTGCAGATGCCTTAAGTAGGAGGCATACATTGTTGATAGAAATGTAGATTGAGGTGGTTGGGTTCAGTGAACTCAAGACATTGTACCCGAATGATCCTGATTTTGCAGAGGCTTGGAAAGCTTGCAAGGAACCTGTTACAGTTGACAGGACAAAGTGGTTGGATTTCCTAATTCAAGAAGGAATGTTGTTTAAGGGAAGTCAATTATGTATTCCGAGGAGGTCCATGAGGGAGAATCTGATAAAGGAGAAGCATAGTGGAGGAATGGCAGGACATTTTGGTCGGGATAAGACCATTTCCATTATTAGTGAGCATTATTATTGGCCTCAGTTATCACAAGATGTGAAGAAGTTTGTGCAGAGTTGTAGGGTATGTCAAATGGCTAAAGGAGTGAGTCAGAATACAGGGTTGTATCAGCCCTTACCTGTACCAGAGAGGTCGTGGGAGGATATAAGTATGGACTTTGTTCTTGGTTTGCCAAGGACACAGAGAGGGAATGATTCAGTATTTGTGGTGGTTGATAGGTTTTCGAAGATGGCACATTTCATCCCATGCCAGAAGACCCATGATGCAGTCCACATTGCTGACTTGTTCTTCAAAGAGGTGGTGAGGCTACATGGTTTGCCAAAGAGTATAGTCTCAGATCGTGATACAAAATTTGTTGGATACTTTTGGAGGACCTTGTGGAAGAAGTTGAAAATAGAGTTGAAGTTTAGTTCTGCACACCATCCCCAGACTGATGGGCAGACTGAAGTTGTGAACAGGAGTTTGGGTAACCTATTGAGATGCTTGGTAGGAGATAAACCAAAGGGATGGGATTTGATCTTACCCCAGGCAGAATTCGCTTACAACAATTCTGTCAATAGAAGCACTGGTAGATCACCGTTCCAGATTGTGTATGGAAGTAGTCCTAGGACTGCTCCAGAATTGAGGAAGATGGACCAAGAGAAGAAGACAAGTGCTGAAGCTGAAGACTTTGCAGAACACATCAAGAATATGCATGAGAAGGTAAAAGAACACATTAACAAGATGAATATGCAGTATAAGGCTAAGGCAGATCAAAAGAGGAGGTATAAGGAGTTTCAGATTGGTGATGAAGTGATGGTCCACTTGAGGAAAGAAAGGTTTCCAGTTGGAACCTATAACAAATCGAAGATGAAGAAGTTCGGTCCCTGTAAAATTTTGAAGAGGCATGATTCAGGGAACGCATATGAGGTAGAGTTGCCAGATGGATTCAACATTTTCCCTGTGTTCAACATTGCAGATTTGATAGAATATCATGAGGGTGGCGCAGAGGAAGTACCAGCAATGGAACAGTGCGGTATTCCAGCACCTACTTCAGAAAAGGAGGAGATTGAAGAAATCTTGGATAGCCGTGTAGGAAGGAGTACCAGAAATAGGCAATATGAAGAATATCTGGTGAAGTGGAAAGGAAGGCCTGTGGAAGATTCATCCTGGTTGTCCAAGGCAGAGGTTGACCGTTTGGGTTTTCCTCAACCATCTGAGAAGTGACGGAGTCACTTTTCAAATTACCCTGGGTGTCTGATGCAGGAGCATCCAGTGGTGTAAGGGAAATCCTACATCACCCAAAAATATATTTACTTTCATTTAGATTTTTTTTGTAGATGTTTTTTCATTTCTGGATACCCTTTTTGTCGAAGAAGAATTTCCAACTTTCAGAACTGCTTTTCTGCTTTTTCTACTCAACTGCTTATTTTAGCAGGTATGAATTTGAAGGCGTGAGGAGACAAAAATTTAAGGGAAGCTTCAGGACATAATAATAAACACTTTGGTGAAAGAATCAGATCAAGAGCATTTCCGGTTCAAAAGTTATTCAAGTTTCAATTTCTGCTTTTTACCTTATGAAATTTTCGGAGCTAATTTTGAGGTACTTAGAGGCTCCGGATGGGCCTGAAAAATTGGCAGAATACGAAAGTGTTTAGCCTTTAGGCCCCACTTTTCGGCAAGAGATCTTCGCAAGAGCTTTCCGAAAAGGTATTATCATTGAAGATCTGATGGTTAGATCTTGAGTTAGGGCTTCCGAAAGTTGGTGCATAATTTGAATCCCGTTTTTGGCTCCAAACAATGAAACGGGCTATTTATGGGCGAGTTACTGTTTCTTTTAGGAGTTTTTGGGGGAAAGAAGATCGCATGCTATGAATAGGGGAATTTTTGTAGTTTCTTTCTGTAATTTGCATGTATTGCAAAACTGGAGGATTTGAGATCCTCTGCATGTAGGAATTTCATACTTTGAAAATAATAAGATTTGTTAGTTTTTTTGTGTGATTTTCTGTGTCTCGGGTTGCACCCTGATCAAATTTAAGTACTATTGCATTGAAATTTCAAATTTTCACCAAATAGATTTTTTTTTAAAAAAAACCTAGTAGTTTAGAAACTACATTCGATTTGCTACAGATTCTATTCCTACATATTTTTTAAATAATATAGATAAGTTTTTCAAATATTTATGTCAAGTCTCCTAACTCTGGTTTTCTGAATTCTCATCACCACTTAAGGGCCTATTTTTTCCATGATAATCCGGCACATACCAACAAGATAGAAGAAATTTCATTAGTTCAGTTGTGCATGCTATGGAAGAATGAATTGGAAGAGATCGTTGATGCCTACAGAGTGTTAGTTGAGAATAACTTTGATGTTTGGAGGAAAGTCCATTTTTTATAATTTTAGAAGAAGTATATTCCAATAGTATTGAGTAGAATTCATGATGAGTCTTTATGGATTGATTAGACACATTTGATTATGAGAGAAGAAATTAGAGATGTAACTGATTTGTGTTCCTCTAGACCAGTTCCCAAAAGAAACACTATGGATGAGCAAGAGATAATTGAGGTTTCCAGTCTAAATATTCAAGGGAAGGAGATTGATTTGAGATCAATTGTGGATCTAGTAATAAGGTATGCTGATATGGTGTTCAGTCATAAATTTTGAATTCCTAGAAATGACCTTATAGTTTCTACTGTTGTTGGTATGGTGAAAATAGGTATGCATTATGACTTGTGTGAATTACTTCCTATACATCTTTTAAAGACTTTAAAGGAAATCAAGAAGAATAAGAAGAACATATACTAGTATGAAAATTTGGTTGTCTGTTTACTTTTCTACTTTTTGGGGGACCTATTGGTGATAGGAAGGATAGAATTATCTAATACTAAGCCTGTTGCCCATGAAATCAGGAACTTCATGATAAATCTTGGTAGCTTAGAGGTACAAGAGACTTCCCTTGTTGCATTCTTTACAACACTTCAAATGAGGATGAGTAGAAGGATTTGAATTCTAGTGAGTGTTGTTGAAATGTACTCCAAAAGCATCAATTTTATTATGTCTATAGATTTTAGTCACATCGAAGTAGTTGAATCAAGGTTGGTTTGGATATTAGAATTATATTATGAAGTGTAAGACACCGAAGTTGATAATTTTGATAAAATTCATTTTGAAATCCTCAAGAATCATAGTGTATAAGATACCTCCAGTAGCACAACTAGAATAGGGAAGAAAAGAAAGAGTGTTATTAAACAATAAGTTGAAGAAGGAAGTTGATAGGGAGGTTGGATGAATCAATCACTGATTCATGCTCTTGGTCTTGTTTGGAAGACCTCTAAGGTGTCTCACTCCACCACTTCAACCTATAGGACCTTGTCCTGGTTAGGATCCCTTGGTCTCTCCTTTCCCACCCCAACTACCAGCACAATTCTTCCCACCAAGTCCACCTTGGTATAATCTTGCAACTCTAACCTTAGCCCTTAATCCACCCTAAAGGCTACAACCCTCCAGTATCTTGAATCTAGATTTGAAAAGGTGAGGAGGTGCTTTCATAGGCTTCAATCCTTCTTATCAAGGAATTTAGGGATCCACCTAGCTCCATTTCCTAGTCGCTTACACCAAACCCTCATTTTAGGCTTAGAACCTAGGGTTTCTTCTCCGAGGGATTAGGGTTCTCCACAAGGTTCATCCAAGTAACCCCCAAAATTTTCTTGGGATTCCTGGTTCTTATGTCTAGCACTCAAATATTATTAGAGCCTTGGACCTCAATTGGCTGTACAAAGCTCTAACCTGGAAGTGGACAAAACTAGGCCTTTTTAAGCCTTTTCTTGACCACATAGTAGACTGCCAAGTCTTTCCCTCAACAAATGGATTGGTGGAGTATCATCCTCATTACCAAAGCTTGGTAAGCCTCACATCATCCCTCTCCAAAAGGGAAATTGACTTAAACTAACACCTCTACAATTTTTAGTGCTCTACACTTTGGTCTTTCCTAGCCGGGCTCTTCCCTGGCTCGCCTAGGAGAAGACTTCCACAGTGGCTCCGGTGCTGTCAAGGACTCCTAACCATACATTATATACATACATGGAGTCTAGTCATTGTTCCCAAAGGGTCGTACAATTTGTATGATGGTAAAGTGAACTAACCCTCCATTCTTCTAAACTGCCTGGTTCGGGCCGACAACTATAAAGAAAGCAAACTATCTACAAACAATGATGGAAAGTGAACAAAATAGCTATCTATTGCCACAAAATACTTGATTAAAAATTACTCTACATCCTACATAAACTATAGTGCCAACATTAATCCATTAAACCACTCGTTCAAGAAAAAAACCAGAAACTCACACAAATCACCATTGTTTTCTCTCGAGTTAAAAATTTCCAAACAATTCAAATGCTTCCAACCTCACTCCCATGTCAAGGTCACCCTTAAATAGGGTCTCTAAAATAGTTACCTTCTCCTTTGGACACTCCTAGGCCATTTGTAGCTTCCTTTGAGCTTTTTTTTCAAAATTTAGAAAAGAAACTCCTAAAAGGTCTAAAAGGTCCTAAACCTTATTTGAGAAAAACCCTTAAGCCTATGCAATGGTCAACATGACCTTCATCAGATCAACACCCAATTAAAAATCCCACTAAGGCACGAACATAAATGAACATGAATAGATTGCTAAGATGGCCTAAACAAATTGCACAAGACATGACCTTCTAGACAACCTATGGTAACCTATGGGTGCTTCTGCACCATTCTCCCCCCCTCTGCACAAACACTAAGGAATGTGGGGAGAGATCAGAGATAAGTCAATACCTTGCTTCCTGAACTGAGCTTCATCCACCCATGTAGCCTCAGAGTCTAGTTGGCCTTTCCATTGGATGAGATGTTCCATGTATTCCTTATGCCGGGTAGACTTCTTCACCTTTGATTCCAAGATCCTCTCTGCTTGCAGCTTGTCTTTAGGAGGTAAGGCTATGTTACTCACATCCTTCAAGAGATCCATACTATTCTTATCAATGTCAGTGACTGGTCCTTTATACCTGATCAAATCAGCCACATTAAACACTGGTGAAATGCCTATGTCTGCAGGTAGCTCCACCTTGTAGGCATTCCTTTCATATTTTTCTAACACCTTACATGGTCCCACTCTCTTCATATGTAACTTGGTTGATGTTCCTTTCTGCAACCTATATCTGTTGAGATGGATCATGACATAGTCCCCTACTGTAAATTGTAGATCTTTCCTAGACATATCCACCTTAGCTTTCCGCTTGTGAGTAGCCTCTGTAATTGTCTTTTTCACTTGCTCCTGAATCTCCTTCATGGTCTGAGAGAAATCCTCAGCATGTCCACTCCTATGCTCCATAGCTCATAGATCTCTAAGTTCACACACACCTCTTGGGTGCATTCCATAGACTATCTCAAAAGGACTTCTTCCTATGGTCTATTTCACACTGTCATTGTAGGCATATTTAGCTTGTGATATGACCATATCCCATGTATGTCCATACTCCTTGGTTGGGCATCTTAGAAGGTTACCTAACACTCTATTAATTACCTCAATTTTTCCATTAGTCTGAGGATGGTAGGCTGATCCAAAGGACAAGTTAGTACCTAATCTTCTCCATAGAGTCTTCCAAAAATTACTCATGAACTTCACATCCCTATCTGAGACAATGCTCAATGGTAATCCATGGATCCTCACAATCTCTTTGAAAAAAAGATGAGCAATATAGCTAGAATCATGGGTGGTCTTGCAAGGAACAAAGTGACCCATTTTACTGAACCTATCTACCAGCACATAGACACTATCAAACCATGTCTTGGTCTTAGGGAGTCCTACCACAAAGTACATGCTAATACACTCCCATGGTCTATTGGGAATGGGTAGAGGTTGATACAAACCTACATTGCTAGCTCCCCCCTTGGCTTTCATACAAACTACACACTGCTCCACATACCTTTTGACATCTCTTGGAAACTTGGGCCAATAATAGAACCTTTGCACTAGTTTTGTTGTCTTGTTGATACCAAAATGACCACTAAGACTACCATTGTGCTTCTCCTAGATGAGATTCTCTCTCATTGAACCTTTGGGAGCACACAACTAATTCCCCTTAAACAAAATTCCACTTTAAAATGTATACTCTAAGAATTGACTATGAAAGTGATTCTCAAAATCAGAACATACCTTGTATGCTTCAGAGAAGTCTTCATCTTCCCCATAGAGATCCTTGAAACTCTCTATCCCAGTGCTCTTTATTTGTATCTCTTGCAATGTCAGCAACCTCCTACTTAATGCATCTACCACCTTGTTAAACTGTCCCTTCTTGTGCTTGATGGTAAAGGTGAAGGCTTGGAGGTACTCCATCCATTTCAAGTGTCTATTGCTCAACTTTTCTTGTGTGTTGATGTAGCTTAGTGCCTGGTTATTTGTAAACACAACAAACTCTTTAGGTAGGAGATAATGCCTCCACTTTCTAAGTGACTTTACTAGAGCATATAGTTCTAGGTCATAGGTAGAATACTTCTTCTTAGCTTCATTGAGCTTTTCACTAAAGAAAGCTATAGGCCTGCCTTCTTGGCTTAATACTCCTACTGCAATTCCACCGACATCACATTCCACAGTGAATAACTTATCAAAACTAGGTGACAAAAGGATGGGTTGAGTTGCCCCTTCTTGTTCCAAATTCTCAAAACCCTTCTCAGCTTCAAGATTCCATTTTAACTTAGTCTTTAGGCCACCTTTGATTGTATCAAGTACTGGTACACATATGCCACTAAATTTCCTTATAAAATTCCTATAAAATTGAGCTAACCCATGAAAACTCCTTACCTCTGTCCCAGTGGTTGGTGTAGGCCAATTTAGGATAGCTTCCACCTTGCTTGGGTCCATCTTCAATGATCCTTGGGATACTACAAACCCCAAATACACAAGCTCTTGTTTGAAGAACTCATAGTTCTCTAAGTTGATGGCTAACCTCTCTTCCTACAATCTTTTAAGAAACAACTCCACATGCTTTAAATGTTCTTTTGTTGTCTTTCTAAAGATGAGTATATCATCTAGATATACCACCACAAATATCGCTATGAAGTGTTTAAGCACTTCATTCATGAGCCTCATGAATGTGCTAGGGGAATTTGAGAGGCCAAATGGCATAACTCTCCACTCATACAACCCATCAGTTGTTTTAAAGGCTATCTTCCACTCAGCCCCATCTTTGATTCTAATCTGATGGTATCCACTCTTGAGATCTAACTTGGTGAAGTACTGAGCTCCTCCAAGACAATCCATCAAATCCTCAATCCTAGGAATAGGGAACCTATATCTGATTGTAATTCTATTTATTTCCCTAGAGTCAATGCATAGTCTCCACTTACCACCTTTCTTGGTTGCTAGGACCACCGGTATTGCACACAGACTAATGCTCTTCTTGATTAGTCCTTGGTCTAACAAATCCTGTACTTGCCTAGATAGTTCTAGGTTCTGATCTGGTGTGAGCTGGTAAGCTGCTTTGTTTGGAAATGAAGCCCCTGTTATGAATTCAATATGATGATTGATGGCTCTCTTTGGAGGTAAGGTTGCTGGTGTTCCATCACTAACTATGTCCTTGAACTGTTCTAGCAACTTCTAGACTGCTCTTGGTATGACTGTTTTCTTAGTCTTATCTTCCTCCTTGGGTTGCACCATGACCACATATCCTTCCCCTCCTTTTTGTAGAGTGTTGATAAAGTCCTTGCCACTACTTAACAAGACACTAGGGGTCTTTGAATGTACTTTTTCCTCATCTGACAGTGACTACAGTTTGAATGTATTTCCATCCTTCTTAAATGAGATATTGTTCTCCTTTCCATCATAGATGGCTCCTTTGTCATACTGCCATGGCCTTCCCAATAGAAGATGGCATGCATCCATGGGCAACACATTAAAAATCAACTTGTCTTTGTACCCGCCAATGGAGAACTCCACAGTTGTCTGCTCATTGACAAGAACACTCCACCCTTTATTCAACCATGTCACCTTGTAAGGGTTAGTGTGGGGTACTTTCGCCAAGTTTAACTTCCTCATTGCCTCCTCTGAGATAATTTTATTAGTAGACCCTAAATCGACTATAACCTTGCACACCTTTCCAAGTATTTTGCATCTTACCCTAAATAAGGCTCTCCTTTGCTTTGGATCCTCCTTGACTAGTTGTCTAATTAGAACTCTTCTAAACATTAGGTTCTCCCCCATTTCTGATTCAATGTGACTAACCTCTGGTGACATGATACTCATGGTGTCCTCTTGAGTATATGCTACTCTCTTTTCTGTATTTGATGAAGATTCTTTCTCCGGGCACCTATAAGCTAGATGTCCTACTTGACCACAATTATAACACTTCATACTAGCAAAGTATGAGTTGCTTCTTCCTACTCCTCTTCCTCTATTTGAACCTCCTTGAAGTCCTCTACCTCTTCCATAGCCTCCTCTAGAAGTTGTTTCACTTCCATTCTTTGTGAGTTTAGACTCTCCTTGTTCTTTGTTTATTCCCTCTACCTTGGTATCCACCTCTATGTCCTCTTTGATCTCTACCATTCCCTCTACTCTTGGAAGCCTGGTCTTGTTTCCTCTTGCTTCTTTCTTCAATCTTTATAGCCAATTGATAACATTGGTTTACTGTCTTGGGACTTAGAAGAGCCATCTCCTCTTGAATGTTCCACTTCAAACTGTTAAGATACCTAGCCACCTTAAGACTTTCATCCTCTGAAACATTAGACCTCATACAAAGTTTTTGACACTCCTCAGTATAAGAATTCACATCTTGGTCTCTTTGTCTCAAACTCTATCTTTTCTTATGCAACTGGATCTCATAATCATATGGCATGTATGCTTCTCTCACTTTGGCAACCATTCCCTTCCAATTAGAAATAGGCTTCTTTCCTTCCTTCTCTCTCTTTTTCTGAATGAACTTCCACCATGTCAAAGCAAAACCTCTTAATCTTGACTTTACCACCTTCACCTTCTGTGCTTCAGTGACTCCATCATAGTCAAAATTGTTTTACATTCCCTCTATCCAATCCATGACTAGATCAGCTTCCAATTTCCCACTAAACAATGGTATGCCTTCAAGAAAGTCTCTTCTTGCAAAATAGGGTAAGGTTCAGGTATCTTGTCTTCCTCTGCAACCTCTTCACTCTTGCATACCCTACCTTCCAGCTTATCACTGACCTCATCGGTCTTGGTTTGCACATTATTATTGCTTGCTCAAGTTGATCTATTCTTTCCCTCAATCTCGTATTGTCTTCCTCTTGATCCTCGGCCTTCTTAGCCAACTCTATATTTTTCACCATGGTTGTAGAACCACTGGACTCAAACTCTGACATACAACAATCAATCCCAAATCTTTTGTTCCTCTGATACCAATCTGATACAGAGGTTGGATGAATCAATCAATGATTCATGCTCTAGGTCTTGTTTGGAAGACCTCTAAGGTGTCTCACTCCACCACTTCAACCTATAGGACCTTCTCCTGGTTAGGATCCCTTGGTCTCTCCTTGCCAACCCTAACTACCAACACAATTCTTCCCACCAAGTCCACCTTGGTACAATCTTACAACTCTAACCTTAGCCCTTAATCCACCCTAAAGGCTACAATCCTCCAATATCTTGAATTTAGATTTGCAGAGGTGAGGAGGTGCTTTCATAGGCTTCAATCCATCCTATCAAGGAATTTAGGGATCCACCTAGCTCCATTTCCTAGTCACTTACACCAAACCCTCATTTTAGGCTTAGAACCTAGGGTTTCTTCTTCGAGGAATTAGGGTTCTCCACAAGGTTCTTCCAAGTAACCCCCCAAAATTTTATTGTGATTCCTAGTTCTTATGTCCACCACTTAAATATTATTGGATTCTTGGACCTCAACTGGCCGTACAAAGCTCTAACTTGGAAGTGGACAAAACCAGGCTTTTTTAAGCCTTTTCCTAACCACGCAATAGACTGTCAAGTCTTTCACTCACCAAATGCATTGGTGGAGTCTCCTCCTTATTACCAAGGCTTAGTAAGCCTCACATCATCCCTCTCCAAAAGGGAAATTGACTTAAACTAACACCTCTGCAATTTTTAGTGCTCTGCACTTTGGTCCTTCCTAGCCGGGCTCTTCCCTGGCTCACCTAAGAGAAGACTTCCAAAGTGGCTCTGGTGTTGTCAAGGACTCCTAACCCTACATTATGTACATACATGGAGTCTATTCACTAGTCCAAAAGGGCCTTACAATTTGTACAATGGTAAAGTGAACTAACCCTCCATTCTTCTAAATTGCCTAGTCCAGGCTAGCAACTATAAAAAAAGCAAACTATCTACAGACAATGATGGAAAGTGAACAAACTAGCTATATATCTCCACACAATGCCTGATTAACAATGAATCTACATCCTACATAAACTATAGTGCCAACATTAATCCATTAAACCACTCCTTCAAGGAAAAAACCATAGATTCATACAAATCACCATTGTTTTCTCTTGAATTCAAAATTTCCAAACAATTGAAATGCTTCCAACCTCACTCCCATGTCAAGGTCACCCTTAAATAGGGTCTCTAAAATAGTTACCTTCTCCTTTGGACACTCCTAGGCCACTTGTAGCTTCCTTTGAACTTTATTTTCAAAATTTAGAAAAGAAAATCCTAAAAGGTCTAAAAGGTCCTAAACCTTACTTGAGCAAAACCCTTAAGCCTATGCAATGGTCAACATGACCTTCATTAGATCAATACCCAATCAAAAATTCCACTAAGGCACAAACCTAAATGAACATGAATAGATTGCTAAGTTGGCCTAAACAAATTGCCCAAGACATGAACTTCTAGACAACCTATGGTAACCTATGGGTGCTCCTGCACTAGAAGTGAATTTGAGAGAGCTCAACATGAGCATGAAAGAATAAATATTCAAAGAGATTTGCAGGAATTGCAGAAGGTTATTCCTGGTGCTAAGTTTGATTCAGCTATTTCTATTTTGGAGAATCTTTGTGGTATGATTGATTCTTTGAAGGTCTACATCTCAAAACTTCAAATGCATGTTGGAATTAGGTTTGATTAAGGAAATTTGGAGGATATCAAGGAAAAATTTGCAAATGCACATAGTCATGTGATGAAGGAGATGGAGAGTGTACAGGTTTGTTAAAAAGAGGCTTATGGACTACATTCATTTTTCCTAGATTAGTCTAGCAGTATACTGGATATAAGAAATGAGATAAGGATGAATGAGTCTCAGATGAGCACTCAGGAAGACACATGAAGGTTAGTAGAAGATAGAGATAATCATCTAGGTATAGGTTAATAGAAGATAGAGATAATCAGACCTATAGGTTAGCACAGAGTTGAGTGATGAAGGAGTTGGAGAGTGTATAGGTTTGTGAAGAAGAGGCACATGAACTACTTTCTTTTTTCCTAGACTGGTCAGGTAGTACATTGGATATAAGAAATGAGATAAAGATGAATTAGTCCTAGATGAGCACTCAGGAAGATGCATACAAGTTACTAGAAGATAGAGATAAGAATAGGTGGTCCTATATTTTTTAGCTTTAGGACAAATTATTTTCTCTATAGGATCAAAGGATATATGTTATAAAGAATCTTTCAACACTCAGAGACATGATTAAACTCAGGCACACTTTTGTTTCTAGTGCTCTTAGTTGTATTGGTGAATTATTAGAGATTAATCTTAGTCCCAGTACTATACCAGATGGTATAGAGTCCTTAATTAAGCTTGAACTATTTCACAATACTCTTATAAGTGCAAAAGGTTCATAGGAAGAAGGAAAAGCATCATCGAAGGTCATCCTAGAGAATCTTAGAGGTTCTTTAGGTTAATTCAATTTAGTGTTCATATATTTTTTGGTTATATTTTGATGCATATATACATACATACCAGACCCCATCCTTTGTCATTAATGTCAAAGGGGGAGATAAAGAGATGAAGAGATAGAGGCTATTAGAGAAAACCATTGTTTTTTGTGAAGAATAGTTTTGATAGGGGGAGTATTCATAATATTCAATTCTAGTATTTTGAAAAAAAAAATTTCATACATGTTACCATCAATGCCAAAGGGGGAGATTGTTGGGCCTTACAACATGAGCATGAAGTATGGATGGTTTGTGTTGGTTGTCTCTATGTTGTCACTGATGTCAACATGGTGATAACTATATGGGAAGTCTACTTGGTTTACCAAAAGTTGTTCTTTGTTAGTAATACTCTTCTGTGATGGATCAATGTGTTAGTATTTGTGTTCAAAATTCATTACAAGATCTAGAATGACTCTAATCTCTTAACTATGTTATGATTTCTCATTCAAACAATTGTGTCCTAGATCTTGATATGTCTTTGGTTGCCAGTAGAATGTCATCTCTGATAGATTTCAAATCTGTATTCTATTGTTGTTCTATTCTTGTCACATTGTGTGGGAGACTCCACATTTTATTAAGGTAAACATTCTTATGTTGAGGTTTTATTCATGGTCTCTATGTTGGTGGTATGATGGGAATGTGTTCTCAAATTTGGAAGGTGTTTTCTTTGAGGTTTATTTGTTGGTTTGGAGAATTGTGTTCTAGTCTTCACTAACTTAGTATATGCAATGCATTATGGGGACTAGCTAAGTTTTATGGATGTTAGCTGACTTGGTTTAATGTACTACATGGATTAAATGTTTAAATTATACATGGTGCCAAAAAGAGAGTTTGCATTATTTTATTTTCATCTAATTAGGCTAACCTAATTGATGAATGAGATATAATTGTATTTATATAAGATTTTTTGAGGAATGAGAAGAGAGAGGAGAGTGAAGTTCGGTGTTTGTTAAAGTGTGTGGAAGAAAGGTCCAAGACTAAATGCTTTATCAGTTGGGGATCAATGTAGCTTTTTTTAGTGATTGTTGTGTGATGCAACACTTCATATTCTGAGCTTCACTTGAACTGTACCCTGCACATTGAAGGTGTATTTCATTAGTTCAACCTTTTGGTAGTGAGCCATTAAAATTTTATCTCGATGATTAGCCATGTTTTGTACTCAAGAAATGAGCCTTTTTAAGGATAGTGAGTCCTAGCAATGATCCCTATAATTCTTTGTATCTAGATATAATATATTGTGAGTTAACTATCACTGTGGTTTTCACTTTTTAGGTTTTTGATGTAAAAATCATGTTGTTCATGAGTATGGTTGCATTTATTTGTTCTTATGTTCCTTCCTAATAATTCAATCAGATTTGTGATAATGATTAGATGGATTTTGTTATGACTTTATAGAATCTTGATTCACCCCACCCTCTTAGTATTCTGGATGTTGAACAATAACTCATTCTCAAGCTACGATTATGAAATGTTTAAGATTTGGCCTCTCCTCAAGGTTCCAAACTAGGGTGCATATACAAATGTTCAAAAATTTGATATAAGATTAATCACATGGTGTTCTCCACCCCCTAATTTTTTGAAACTAAACTTTGATGGAGCACCTAAAGGAAATCTAGGTATTTTAGGACTAGACTTCGTAATCTATAATGACAAAGGATAACTATTAAAAGGTCTATCTTTGAAGATACCTATGGGTACCAAAAATGTAGTAGAGCCATATGGTCTACTTGTAGGTGTCAATATGGCATGCATCATGCATCACAAAAAACATCTGCATTGAAGGTGATTCATCAAATATCATTAACACCTACAAAAATAGAAAAGAAAATAATTGGGCCATTTCCTACATTTTGAGACCAATTCAAGAGATTATCAAGGTTTTGTTTCAATACTAATTTAAAATGTCTATAGAGAAGATAATTAAACAATATATGCCTTATCAAATCATGCTTATAAAATACAGACAAAATTCTTACAAATTAATTCATCTAGCTTTCCCAATTTGGAGGATTTTATGAAAATCATCTACAAAGAAGGTCAAGGGAGTGGCATCCCTAGGGCCTTTGGCTAGCCGAATGGTTACATCTAGGCAATCCTAATTTTTATATCATTTATATGGAAATCTTATCTTTTGGTTGTCAAGGTGGTGTCTTGTTGGTTTTAAGGCTTGTCAATTATTTCTTTGAACTTTGTGGTGTATTCCCTTGAGGGAGGCTCTAATAGCTAATATTATGAACTCAAGATCTGATAGTACCACATGTTAGTTTGAACACAAGATCAAGTATATTTTCAACTAGAAGGATGATGAATCCCACATGATAATTCCATGTGCCATGTGCTGCATGCCCCTGAGTGAAGATCAAAAAGTTCAAACTATGAGCCCTTCATTAGCCACTACCACACATTAGCAACACATATGCTCAAGAAGGTCCAATACCAATATAAATTTATATGGTGTCACTGGTCCATTAATAATTGGTTAGGTCATGGTAATTACCTATAAGATGTTTTCTCATTTCTTATATTATTATTCGGGTATGGATGTGTTGATTGTTGAAAAATCGAGCAATAATACCACATGTACCATTTTGTATGCCCCCGAGAGTAGATTCTAGAAGATTGTATCATGGGCATAAGTTTAAGAAGTTTTAGTGACCTAATTTGTTACATGGTGCACCATTTCTACTTTTAATATCCATATTCATTCTTGGACTTTGGGAACGATGCGCCATGTAGTTGTGAGCTTCCTCTCAAAGGTGTTAAGGTTTATGTTAGTAGAGATTTCTAAATTTCATTGAATTATAATTTTATGCTCATTACATCCTATTGGCCAGAGGGGATGACATTATTTTTCATACTACGTTTACATATCTAAACCTCTTGATTTGATGGGTGCTATTGATTACCTATTGTACCACGACAACATTACTGTTAAATCAATGAAAGCCAACCACACCTAATATTATTTTGAATATGTGTTACCACATGTTATTGTACCCTAGGCTTGTGTATGCATGTGATAAGGTTGAAGGAAATTATCATGTATCAGATTCAATCACATGACCAACTAATTATCAACAACCAATAGTACACTCATTTAGGTTTCCTCTATGTAAGCTTAAATAACCTAGCTATGTGTTTAAATGGTTGTGAAGTCTATTCTTTTGTGCATACAAATACTTAAAGTGTCTTATGTCCTGGGATGGATATTCCCATTAGGCTAGTGAGGAATCATAGGAAAATGGCCTGAATTAGTGAGATCTCAGAGCTTAGATTGAAAAAAATTATGTTGGAAGTGGATTTCATGCTAATTGGAGTGGTCAAGCTCATTTTGGACTGATGTTTTATGTTGTTAGATGAGTGTTATAGGGTGGATTTAGATATGTCCTCGTAGTTTGAGGAAAATATCCTTGACCTATAAATCTTCAAGGTGGATGTGGTAGAAATGTCTGGGAAGTTATTTATACCAAAAAAATTAGATGGGCTAGAGGAGGTACTAGAAGCAACATCACTAGGTATCAACATACCTAGGCCTCATGACATGGAGCTTCTTGTTTTACTAGGTGAGGAGGTAACTTTGTACTCTTTTATTTTGGAAATCAATGGTGTGTATTTGATAAGTAAAATGGACCAATATGCAATGGGAGTAAGCTTCCTGAAGAAAATGCTTCATCTCTAGCTAGTCTAGGACTTTGAGTGGGTAGGCAACTTTCTAAATTATGTGTAGGAATTTCGTGATGAATAGTTAATCTTTTTTTATATTTCTACATTTTTTTTTAGTTAGCTATCAAATTTTAAATGTCTTTCCCTAGCTAGAAATTATTTTGTAGTAGGGTTCTAGAGTCTTTTTTGAGGGGTGGATCTTGGATAATGGATTGGCTGATTTTTTGACAGCTAATTTTAAGTGTTTGTACCATTGTTTTCATATTTAGAAATATACATATAGGAAGATATATATATCCATATATACAGACTAAGACCACTATGGCTTGTTTCACAATGCAACAACAATCTATATACACATATATATCTAAAAAAATGTGTATGCTATATTTATTCATATTTATGTAGACTTTGATTTAAAAAGAGTTAAGAATATCATAGCACAACAATGGCTCTTTCGAAAATGCAACTTAATCAATACATTTTCTCACACATTTTGGAGTATACTTTCCCACACTGGAACATTGAATATTGCATTTACTTCCTCCCGTGCCATTGTGTAGCAACACCAAGATGCATTAACCCTCACACAAGAAAACGATTAACATTATGCTTCTATGTATTGAGGCAACCAAGTCCACCACCACCAACCCATGTAATTAGCAAGCTTCACATCATCATAAACAACCCCAATAAATTCCCCCTCACCATCGATGAATATTTATTTCTGGTGCCATGAAATTCTATTCATGACTGGGCTAACAAAAATCTCAACAAAAATTTGAAATAATAGCCAAAAGGTAAATGCCTATTGTTATATTCTACTTTTGTGTTCCAAGGTGGTCAAGAGCCCCTTCTTGCATATATATTTTAATAGGCTGCAATGTTTAAAATATGTTGCTTACTTGTATAACTTACACCCTCTTCTTATTGTACCTTCTTGCCATTGTGCACCTTTGACATTATGCCCATTCTTATGCAGGTCCTTGCTTGGCATGTCAATGACTACATAGTTAGGAATAAATATAGTATACGCATCTATTTAGATATAGTAGTGTATATATAAATAGATATATACATGTGTACATATGGATATATATATCTAGTTATATGTGTTCTTTTAAATGTGCAAACAAAGGGGAAATTCAATGCATATATGCACTTAATCATTTTTATTCTTACCATTGTATATCCTATTATTTGAATAAGAAAGGATGAAGGGACCAGCTAGCAACATATAAAAATACTTTCATATAGGTATATATAGAAATATAGTAAAAAATGCATGCATACATATATAAGCAACCTCAAAGATAAACAGATACATACAGGGATATATACATTTGCATTTATCATTTTTATTCTTGTTGTTGTATCTCCTACTGTTTGGAGACTATTAAAAGTGGAATGGTTATACCCATTTTAATTTATCAAATTATTAAAATGGTTGGCAGAATATCAATATTTCTAAGTTGTCTACGAGCTGCCATTGGACATTGCAATACATTAATATTTTATTTTTGTTGTGAAATAGAGGTCCCAATCAGTCAACTATAATTGCCACATTTCCTCCCTATAAAATTTCTAACAACTATGTCTATGGAATCAGGCTTTGCGGATGGGTCTCTAGATCCCCCCAAAATATATTTGGTGATTCATTTGGTGACATCCCCCACAGGTTCCGCTATGAAGTCCAGCTCTGAGGGTACCAACCACCAGCCTCTAGATCCTGATTTTGTAAGTTTATATTTATTTTTTCGTATACATGTTACAAATTTTTTGTTATTGTTTCCTTCCTCTATTGTATTCAACTTGAACATTGCTTTTCAGTTTCTTTAATTTTATGATTCTCAAATATAAAAATGCACACCACATACCCTTTCCTATTTAGTTTTCCAGTTTTATTGGGATTTAGATGTATACACACATTACTGACCCTAGTAAAGCATATAGATGTGCAAGTAGATATGCATTGATATTTTCTAGCACATAAACACATCTCTTTGCAACCTTTGTTTTCCTTACTCCTTTTATCAATTTGGTGTGATCAAGTACAATCAACTTTGAATTCATTTGCAATTCATTCCATCAATGTTGGAGATGTCCTTCCCTCTCTGGTCCTTCAGATATTGTCCTTTAAAAAATTTGGCGGTGATGAAGAGCAAGTTGAATGATACAAGATTGTCTTGTTTGATGGACACCATATGCAAATAGGAACTCTTCCTTCCAAATGTAATGACTTTTTTTTTTTCAAGTGCATTGAAAATAGGGTCCCTCATATTTTTATGAGACTATGTCTATAGAAATGTCTAGGATTGAAGGTGGGTTGCATTTTTTCTTTTGTATTTTTTAAAATTCTCATTCTCCTTCATATGTGCCTAATATAATGTGTCCAATATATTGTTTTCCTTCTCTTTCAAGGCCTTAATCATATTCATTTTAATTTTCATTATGTTAGATTGTCAAATTATTGGGATCCCTAGGTATATCTTCAAGCACCAAGAAGAGAAAATGTTGGGACCAGAGTCACCTCGTCCTTCTAAATGGACCCCTAATTTTGGTGTGCTGTTGTCCCCTCAACAAAAAAATAGTCCTCCAAATGTTAGCCCCATTAAATATTTGAACATTTGTCAAAATGTTTGTACAATCAAAGGGAATGTAACACATATTATAGAGATGTACCATTTCCATTAAAAAAGAGGTGGAGGCCAACTTTTCAATTTTGACATTATATATATGGTGGGGACATAAATTCACATTACTTGTTTTGATGATATTGTTGAACTGGATTATGATTGACTTGATATAGGTGCAACTTATTTAATTTCAAGAGGTTTGGTGAAGGAAGCAAAGAAAAAATTCAATAAATTAAATATAGTAATCTGGAAATTGTCTTGGATGAAAAATCAACATTAAAATAGTGTGAAGATGAGATCTCTATGCCAAGAAAAACCTCATCCTTTGAGTCAATTAGTGAGATAACCAATTATAGTGATAATAGTTTGGTTGATATTATTGGAATTGTAGTCCATGTCGGCTTCATATCAACTATTTGTAGGATAAATGGATCTGAAACAATCTTCTGAACTATTAAACTATATGATATGTTTGCTTGTTTCATTGATATTAACTTGTGGGGCCCAAGTTAGCAAGAAAAATTTGATGTTGTGGAGTGGATGTATCTTTCCAGTGATAGAGTCATAGTAGTTGTGCATGGTGGCGGTGTAGGCTACTTTAATGGGAAAGTCACAACACATCAATAGCAACATTCCTCAAAATTAACATTTCTATTACTAAGGCAAACACTCTTAGATCCACGGGCCTAATCAAAGTAGAAAATATGGTTTCATATTATTCTACACCTCATAGGCTTTGTCCTTCAAATGATAGAGTTACTATTACATTCATCTTGAACAAATTCCTTAACTTGCTAGAAACTGTTAAAGCCATTTTTAAAGCAACCTTTGAAATTGCAAAAACTGACTCTTTTTGTTATCTCGCTTGCCCCTTGTTGGTCAATGGGAAAGAATGCAAAAGAAAATGCACATGCCCCTATGCTGATGTTTGGTTTTGTGATCATTTCCAAATGGAAATAAACGAATGTAACTATCACTATCTTCTACAGTTAAAGCTACAAGACCATTCAACCAGCCTTTGGTGTATTGCTTTTGATGAAAATGCCACTATTTTACTACAAATTCAAGAAAAATACCTTTACATGTTGCACCATATCTCTAACTCTGCAACAAATCTTATTTATATTATTAAAGGACTTATTTGTAAACCTTACATCTTTACGGCCTTGATCAGAACAAACACTTACAATTCTAAGGGGTGGCTTAAAAAAACCATTGTGAAAGAAAAACAACTTGATTTCCAAGAAGAGTGTAAACTATTGCTCTTAGATATATTAAAGATATTTTCCCTTATTTAAGAAAAAGGTTGCAACAATGAGCCCACTCTTTAACTCCCCTTTTCCACTTCTCAATATTTCTCTTTGTCTTTCCCTTTTTATGCTCAGTATGGGACGCTAAGACTTGTGTTTTGCAAATATGAACGTACTTTATTCCTATTTTTGCATATATATATTCATACATTCATTAATCTCCCATGATTTTAATCTTAATATGGTGCCCACATTGGTTTTATTCTAAATTGTCACTATGATTCTTGATTCTTGTTATATGTTGGGATTTTTAGGTTCTTCCATGCCTATTCTAAATTCACTTCTTCCCTTCATAATAATTGAATAGTAATATTATCTCCAATGGGAAAAGAAGACCCATACTAGGGATCTAACTGTGTCATACATAAACTAATGCATTCATTGTTTAATTGTAAATACTAGCATTAGAAGAAGGATAGTATTGAATGGTTTCCTTAAATTATGATCATGTGCTTCGAAGCTCTTACAATAGTTTTGTGCACCATTTTGGGTGTTTCTCAATGTATTGATTTTCATTAGACACATTGTACTAGCACATTCCAAAAAAAAAAATCAACTTTTCTATGAACATGCTGCACACATTGTATTATAAAATACTTTGTTATTAACATCTCAATGCTATATTGTTGAATACTATAGTTTAATTCTATTGGGTTGTTTTTGAGTATTTTTGGATCTTATCAACATAATACCAAAGCTGTGAAGATATGACAATTGATTGTTTGAAATAGTTCTATGCACTATTTTTGGTATTTTTTAATGTTTTAAGTTATGATAAACGGATTGTACTGGCATAGTATAGACAATTTTACAGCTTATCTATGAACATGTTCCACATACTCCACTGTTAAGTGCTTTCTTATTAATAATATCTGACTGAAATGTTATAGAATTCTATTTCTACATCCTATTTCTTTTCTTTTTTAGTATGTTTGGATCTGACCAACACACCACAAAAGATGTGTAGATATAACAAGTTATTAATTGAAATAGTTCTATGCACTTTTTTGAGTATTTTTCAATGTATTTAGGAATGATAAATACATTGTACTGGCTGGCAACAAACAATTTTATAGGTTTTGGATGAATATGTTCCACATGCTATGCTATTAAATGCTTTCTTATTAACAAGATCTAAATAGAATGTTGTTGAATACTATGGTTGAATAGTACCCATATCTTGACAACCTAAATAGTAGTTCTAGATGTTATTTTTGTTAATCTTCTTTATTTTCCCGTCTGATCAACATAACACTAAATATGTACACATATAAAAAGTGATCACTGGAAATACCTTACAATTTCCATTAATACAATAATAGAGATGAAAAATGTAGGCATATAAACATTGAATATCTTTACAATTTTATACTCACCCTTTTGCACATACATATATATGTGATTTCTCCTATATTGTTGCAGTTTTCAAGTAAGATATGTGGGTGTAATTGTATGTATATTTTCATGTACCATGAGAATCAAAACAATGAAATGTATTATCACCCTTTGCACATACGTGTATATGCAATTGGTCCTCTATATCTGTAGTTTTTAAGGAAATATCATATGTGGGGGAAATTGTATGTGTATGTGTGTGCAACATAACATTCAAAAGGGTGGAAAGTTTTAAATAAAGACACCCAATTTAATAGAAAAAACAATCTTAGGTTATATAGGCACATAAAATGCAAAATTGAAGATAGCTACACAACTTTGGACTAATTAAATCCATCGAATACTATATTCTCGTAATTATCGGATATAGGAAATGTGAAACTATAATGTTCAAAATATGTTATTATTCTCATAGGAATCCATACATATAGATTTATATACACATCAATGGACATATATATGTCTACAGTTATCCCTGTGTGTGTGTACGTGTATATATAGATATATATATACACACATACATACATACACACAAATATATATATATATATATGTATGTATATAAATATCTACATATGCATAATTTTTCTAGTAGCTATAACTATGTGTTTAGAGTATTATATGTCTTTGGATGTCATATACACAAACAACAAACAAGAAAAATGTTTGAAAGTAAGTTCTATAGATTAACATTGTTGTGTGCATGTTTGCATGGTGAATTTAAAACAAATTATATTGATAAGAATATAAAACATAGAAAACAATAAAAAAGTTGTCTTCCATATATAAAGTTGAGAAGGATGTAAAGAAAATGGATAACTCTAATGTTACACCTAATTTGAGCTACATTATTTCATACTAAATATTATAGATAAATTGGGAAATTGTAAAAGAGCTATTAGAAAAATACTTAAGAATAACAAAGATACCAACCAACAATAAGTAGAGGCCAAATTTTCTATAAGTTAGTAACATGTTTTGAACATTCTAGTATATTAAACTATATATGCACATACTTTAGGGACATTCTAAAAAAAATGTGTTGCATTTGACTAATAAGTTTAAATTTCTGCAACTATGTTCTATTTTCCATTTGATGTGCCTATATACCCTGAGTTTTATCATTTTTCCTTCATGATTTGCTTACACATATTCTTATGTGTTCTTCCTAGCTTTTAAATTAATTTTATTCGATTTAAATAGCTGGAAAATGTTGATCTCTAGAATTCTCTTTTGAGAATTTTGCTATTTCACTCTTCCTGTATATTACATTAATAAATATATAGTCTTGTCTACATTTCATTTTTGTCTAATATATGATAACACTCCATGCAATTTATGATGGGTTTCTCGGGCCTGTTCACAATGATGTTGGAGTTTGTTGATCACATGGGTTGGTGGTGGCAGAGTTGGTTGCCTCGATCAACGAGAACAAAATGGTAAAATTCTACCATCCACCTTTGTTAGATAGCATATTGGAGGGTTTAACAAATGTTGTGCTCCACAATCTATAGTGTTTGGCCTCCTATTGTTGTTGTAATTTGTTTTGCAATGTCTCTTTTTCGCTCCATACAAACCTAACCAAAGACATATATTTTGATAGATTCAAATAAAATGTTTATTTGCAGTAATATCATGTCAGGCTCAGTGCAAGAATAGATGGACACAGAGATATGAAACCCATCTGTGGGATAATTTCTACCTAAAAGATGACCATAGCTATAACCATAAACAAGGTTTTTTTTTATAAATTTATATTTTACTAAGTTATACATTCAACCCTTTTCTTCTCGCATGGTTAGATAGGCTACAATACATATCAAAATTAGGTATGTTTACAAAGTTATTTATATGGATTCTATGCTTTGAAGCAAAACCTTTAATATTTCTTTGATGTCTTCCTTTTAACAATATCTGGGTATTTCATCCATAGAATTGCTTCTGCTTTGAAAGAAGATATCCCATATATTCTTCTTTTCATATATTTATCGACATTACAAACAAGCTTCATCTTGCCCAATTCTTTATCAGCATTCTCTTCTTTTATAAAGTTATTGTAACATAAAGAATCACTACAAAAAGGAAATCATGTATGAGAACACATTATTTTTGCAACTTCATCATGTTTCCTCTTTCCTTTCACCATCATATATTTGTTGCTATATATACATGCACTCACAAATTCTTACGTGCACTTGACTACAATAAACATAGTCTATTTTATACATTACATTTGTCCATGTTTCTACAATTATCTTTTCTTCTTATGAAAAAAATTATCTGTAAACAACTCTTTATCAACATGCCAATCTTTTCAAAGTTGTTACACCAAAAAAAATACTACAATATAAGAAATCATATATGAAAACACCCAAATTTCCCCTACTTTTCCATTGTATGATATATGATATGACTCCATTAAATTTTTTATGGGTCTTCCATACTTTTCTTGCTTAGGGGATTGGCTAGAGCCCATGAGGCTTCATGATGTTAATTTGACAGGGAGGAGAACGAGCATGGGTTTTCTCGTTTTTCCTTCCACCATCATATATTGACTGCTACAAATACACATGTTATATTATGTCAACTACATTTCTCCATGCTTATATAGCTATCTTTTCAACTTTCCAAATCAATTATTTAAACCTAGTTCTTTATAACGACACCTATTTTCTTTAGGTTATGACAAAAATTATATGATGCAATAATCTATGCAAAATGGGTATAATACCATAGACTTAATTGAAATTTTGAGCAACATTACTTGCAATTAAATATTATAAACAAATCCTTTATGAAAAATACCCATGTAAAATGACTTACAAACTTTAGAGTGCAACAATTTTAAAACTATCAAATATGGTATAAAACAAAACCGAAGGCAATGATTTTTACAATAATATGTTATCAAACCAACATCACAATGGCTCTTTCGACAATGCAACTTAATCAATATATTTTCTCGCTATCCAAATAAAATAATGATGACAATTAATAGTTTGTTATAAGGAGCTTCAAACAAATGAGGAAAAAAGAATATCATGAAATATATTGGTAAAAGACAAGCAGTCTATGTAATAGTTGTAAGAGGTATTAGGATAACACTTAAGAATCAGATGTAAATGACAGATGAACGAAAACCATTGGCCTACTTTCAATTTTTCTGGTATGTGTTTCTTTTCCTACCTCTCTTAAAGTTCTATTTAATGTAGGTTTTCAATCATCTATCATTTACCTGTGATTCTTAAGTGTTTTTCTAACAACTCTTATACAATTTCTCAAATGAAAGATGATAAAAAATCAATTTTAAATAGAACTTTAACATATGAAGAATAAAAGGTGTAAACTACGGCTATAAGAAACTTGTTATACATAGCTTCTACTATACAAAATGGGTGTAGCACCAAAGATACACAAAGATAACAAGGAACAATAACGAGAGGCTGAAAACATACACAAACCAAAAGAAATTGAAAATAGTCCAAAGGTATAGGTCAATCTTATGTTTGTAGTTTATACTAATCTACAAAATTTCAAAATTTTGAAAGTTACAAACAATTCCCGTCACAAGGACAATAGAATAAGATACTCCTAAAGTATCATGCCAAGAAAAAAATTCATGAGTGGAGAATCCTTAGTCAAATCTACAAAAACATTTACCTGGGTTAAGATATGAATAATACAAGAGCTAAACTACAACAATGAAAAACATGTTACAAGGAGAGCTTGAAACATACGAAAGCAAGAGAATATCATGAAACATATTGATACAAGACAACCAATCTATGTAACAGTTGGCATTTACCTTTTAGGTATTTTTTTTAAATTTCTGCTGAGATTTTTGTCATCCCAGTCTTGAATAGAATTTGTCGGCCCTAGACATCAATAATCGATGGTGGTTGCTGGCGAGTTTCTCAAGGTTGTATATGATGATGTGAATTATTTTAATTACATGGGTTGGCGGTGGTGGAGTTGAATGCCTTGATGTGTGGGAGAAAGATGTTAAGTGTTTGCTCATGTGAGGGTTAATTCATCTTGGCATTTTGATACGGTGGTGCATGAGGAAGTAAATGCAATATTCAATGTTGCAATGTGGGAAAGTATTCTTTGAAATGTGTGAGAAAATATATTGATTCAGTTGCATTGTCGAAAGAGCCATTGTGGGGTTATGAAAAAGTTACATATATTCCACCATTAAATGCTCTATTATTGACATCTCAATGTTATATCATTGAATGCTATGGCTGTATTGTAGCAATTTTCTCATGAGCTAAATAATACTTATATATTATAATTTTAACTCTTTCTAAATCAATGTCTACATCCAATGTTGCCCGCCCTTGTTAAACACCATCAATAGTACATGTATGTACAAAATTTTTCCACTATCAATAAATAGATTCGATCAACCAATTGTAAATATTAGTAATTATTTCTCTCGGTTTCTTTGCAATGTACTTTAATTCTCCCAAGAATATAGATTTCTAGATAGACAAATGAGCATAGTGAATGACATGCCACGTAATTCATAAACATAAAACTATTTTTCCCTGATGACCATGTTGCTTTTGCAGACATAAATCTACATAATTGTAATCATGGGATATGCAGTTCATTGGTTAAATATTTGGGAAACATGTACTACATTTAAGATTGCGAGGATGAAGAAACAAATGAGCTATTTTGGCCTACAGAGAATGCAAGTAAATTCTTTAAAATTTATGGCATTTTTCATGACTTTAAAATTCATGGTATTTGCCAAGAAATTACAAATCATGTTGTTCGCCATGGATTTTATAGCATATTTTACTGCATGCACTAGAGCACAAGAGTTTTTTGATGCATGTGCCTTGGATTTTTCACATGATAATTATGTGCATTACATGTTGTGTTTATGTCTACTTTAGCATAGGTGCTCCAAAAAATATGTTCAACACTCCCAACTATATAATGTTCACATATCAATAAATAGATTCAATGAACCAATTGTAAATATTATTAATTATTTTTAGTTTCACATTGTCTATATTGATTTTGCACATATACTTACTCACTTTTTATACTTCCTTTTTTATTTCAATGAGTAGAGTAGAATATATTTTTTGAAGTCAAATGTATGATTTTTTTCCCACAAAACAAGGCATACCATTTAATTTAATTATTCTAACAATGCAAAATATGTGTATCATGTCAACACATTCTTCTTTCGGTGGGGTCTATTTATCTGTTTTGGATCAAAGATGGTGTGAGTGAGTTTTCCATTGGACTATGAACATATTTACTTTCTAAGTGATATTTTCCCCTATATAGTCCTTTTTGTGCTCATCAAATGATATAAAATTTATCAACATAATATTTTCACTTTCTTCTTGAATAAATGCATTTACATTTTTTTTTTAATTGATAAAAATTCAGTTTATTATTCTATCTGGTCATCCATTTATTATTATTTTTATCTAAGCCCTTTTTATTTTGTTTATGGAAGCAATTCATAAAAAGCTGATATTTTTATTTTCAATTCCCTTGAAATTGATTAATTTTGAATTCTCTCTACTTCTCACCATTTTATTTTACTACTACTAACCCGTAAATCACATGCATAATAATGCTTTTATTTCTAAAATTATGGACTAATATAAAAAGTATTGAATATTAAAGATCTATCTTTTTTCAAAAAGTCATTAGTGATGACCATCATGACTAATACTCAAATAAAAAATAATCACAATAAATAACATCAAAGTAATACATTATATAGTACCACATAAGCATGGCAACAAATATGTCATACCTAAAATAATGGACTAATTTTTTTTAAAAATACTTTTTTATTGAATATTGGTAATTAAAAGCATCACTAATAACTCTTTAAAAAAGGAGAATTCTTTAATGTTCCATACTTTTCATAAATATTATTTAATCCACAACTTCAAGTTTGTAATGTATTTGTAGCCATATGTATCTTAAGATAATTAAATAATAATCAATCAATTGATTAACATGGATAAAAAGGACAAATATAGATGTGTATCTAGATCTAATATATATAAAACTAAAATAGAGATAAAATTATATCATACCTTAATTTTTGGAGAGAAATTATTATTATTAAAAAAATTAATTATTTAAAAATTTATATTTTATTTACTTTTTCAATTGTAATTTGTTAAGAATAAATTTGTTAAAAAATCATTCTCGTTGAAAATTAATTTACTATGGATCCCTAAGATTATTACTTAAAACCTATTTTAAATAACTATTGTAATTAAAATTATTAAATATTGCATATTAATAAGAAAAAAGTTATTGATGATTGATTACCTAAAAATAAAATTAATGGATACATTACAAATAATAAGATTCATTCAACATGATCTATGGTTTTATTTTAAATTTTCATAATCAATTTCCAACTAATAAATTTTGATGTGGAAACGTAAAGATCATTTTTTTGTTTTATGCAAATGGTTCTTAATCTCGCATTGCGTGTGAGATGAGATAAGAATGTATAAGTGGACTGTAACATGAGGTTTAAAATGCTTTCCAATGCTCCAATTAAATGAATACATATAAAGTAATATCTTTGCCAAAATTAAGTGATTTATAATATGTTCAAGTTAGGTGATTCAAATTGATATCTTTCAATGCACACATAGGTTCACTTTCACTTAATACATATGTATGGATATGCTTGATCTATCCATCTAATTATTCATAATAATGTATAAATTGATTTTCCAACATCTCTCTTCATTATGATCTACTCCACCTATTTTATCCTATCTAAAATTCAAAATCATAAGATTCACCTCCTACTATAAACTAGCCTCACGTTATTTCATATTGACTTATTAACACACTTTCCCTTTCTCCAGTCAATCAAAAAATTGCAAATATTGCTCATTATTTATATTTCACATTGCATTCTGAAAAGAAGTTTGTTTCTCACTTGACTGCTAGTTTATAATTTGTAAAGTTAAATATTTTAAAAACTAACTTTACAAAATTGAATTTTATTTATTTATTTTTAAATATTATTTTAAATTGATTGAAAACTAAATTATTAATAACTAAATAAATAAATAAAAAACAAAACTCATTACAATAATACTATACCTAACCAAGTACTAATTGGATATATTAAAACCGTAAATAAATTGAATACTATGACAATAACTAACTAAATGTAATTATACAAAAGAGAATGCACGTTTCTCCTCTGCAACAGGACAATATCCAAAAAGTTTTGCTCACGATGTTCTTACACTTCTGTTAGAAATTTGAGGTAAGTCTTCGTGACCTAAAAGGCATTTACCGCCACAAATTATGGGGAGAGAATTAAAGACTGACATTCTGCAGCAGCCTTGGAAAATAGTGACAGAAACCTGAATTACTCCATCTTACGCGTGATATGATACCATGTGGTGGGTGTGATGCGTCGGAAAAAGTCTGAAGAAGATAAAAAGGGGAAATAGAGACCCTCTATATAAACTATTTTTTTGCAAGGAGATGATTGCACGCTGTTCGTGAGTGTCTTCTGAATGCAGCCAAACTGACGATTTGTAAGTTACATGATAGCGTACCAGATATTATGCCGATAAATTTGTGGGAAGAGTTCAAAACACTTTTTTCTGTGAATAGTTTTCAAAGGGCTGTTTCAAAGTTAAGGAGGCAATATGCATCTGATCAGATTTGTACATCCCCATTCAGGTTTGTTTGATGCAATCTGAGTCAATGGGAACTTATTGTACGTGGTGGTGCAGCTAGACACGATAGTAAAGGTTCTGAAGTTTGATGAGCCCACAGACAAGTAACATCTTATTAATAAGATCTTAGGGTAGTTCATTTGAAAATGAATGGAAATGTACACTGATTAAGGCAGGTATAGGCAGTAGAATGCACATTCCAACTTCGATGAATGATGGCGAATATCCTTTTCTTCAGTAGTTGGGCATTTTATAGATAGATATTAATTTTTTTTTAAAATACAATTTATTAAAAAACAAGTTAAAAAATACAACAATTTAAAGTGATATACATGTATTTATTGTATATTATAATGTAATGGTGAAAATTGTGTAGTTAGCAATTTTTCTTTTTATTTTGGACTCACTTTAATCTATTTGCTTTATTTGTTTTATTTTCATCCACACCTTTCATAGCATCTATAGATACCATTTAATTTAGTTTTGTAAAAAAATTTAATACCATCTTATAGTTTCAATCTAAGGTTATAAAATATTATAAAATTAGATATTTTTTAATTAAATTTATAAGGAAGAGTCAACTACATGAATTAGAAGTCAATCTCATAGATATTCAAATAATTTCCATAGCTATAGAAACTACATAGAGTAAGGTATAATCAATTTAGTAGTCTAACAATCTTCCATTAAAGTTTATTGATGGAATACAATGACAAACTAGAAAATATTGTCATTACTAGATTATTATTTCTCAATCTTATAGTAAAGTGGATTTATTTTAGCAAACATTTACAAATGCTTTTATATGTATTACTACCTCATCTCTAATATCTAGGTGTATTTATTTATTTCTTCACATGTGTTTGAAAAAGAATTTAAAAATTTGCGTAGGGTTATTTTACTCTCTTACATAATTGGTGAATCAAACATTTCTTTCACATCTTAGGGTCTTGTACTAGGATTTTTCCTTTCACATTACTTTGATATGATTATTTTAATTATTATATTGTACATTTCATATTTGATTTATGTTTATGATTAGGGTTTGGGTTTCCATTATTCTCTATCCCCACTCAATAACCTTTTGATTATGCCTTGTTGCCACATAATTTTTTATGCATTCCTGCAAACCTTCAACGTTGGCCTTTATATCTACATACCTGATAGATTTTAATGCATTCCTTCACATTTTTGTATTTACTCCTCTCATATTTGATGATCTCATATTTTTCTATTTTTTCGATGTGAATGCATTTCCTATGGAGATATTATTACATCATGTAGTTAATTTTACATATTTTATAGAGTAGGTCATTAATTTTTATTTCCCTATTTGACAAATACTCACTCTACTTGTTAATGAGATTCATCTTGATCCTATTTTTTCCAAGACTAATCATATACCTTTTTACACATTCAGCATGCTATTCTTTCTAAAATTCATGGTAGCGTTATTTATATTTCCTTAGGTTCATGTTCCTTTAATATTGCATCCTATGATGAACCCGATGTTAATCTAAATTACGTTCTTAGCTAAATTCCAAATCTAGCATCTCAGGGAAACATGGGAATGGCTTCAAGGTGGGAAAATTTATTGAAAGAAGGCATTCCTCGAGAAAAAGGGTTGGTTCCCTACCCTTAATTTGCATGCAATGTGTTGGTCCAACATAGTACTAAATAGTCATATTACTAAACCAATTCTGACATATTTCTAAGAAAATGGGGAAGAAAATATTGTAGAAATATCAAGACATGATGCACCAAGATTAGAGTGTTTTAATATTTCATAGTGGCTACATAAGATATCAATAGGAAATCACTAGAAAAAATCTACATAGTACTATATGGTATCATTCCCTAGAGGTATGCATACAGGTTACAATTTTTCAAGGTGTTAAGAGGGAAAAGTCATCCACACTTAGCTTTAAATAATTGAATTACACAACACATATACATAGAAACTAATAACATACAAGTTACATACATAGAGGTAATGAAATATTACACTTGTAGGATAGAGCTTGAAGAGGTAAAATAAAAATTTATTTTTCTTACAAAGGTGTATAAGAGTGAATTTGCACCCCTAATGCAAATTCCCCTTTTATCCTTCCTCACTTTAGAAAAAAAAATTCAAAGGCAAAATTCCACATAACCCCACTGCCTTCTTGCCACTTGGCACCTATTTTGAGTGTCGATAGAGGAATAACTATCGAGGACACCCACGTAGTGCATAGATGTCCATGTAGCGGACTTACGACCCTGTGAATTTCTTGCGGCTGGAGCCTATAGAGGCATTACATTTCCCATTGGAATTTGACTTGTAACACCCTCTTTGGCCGACCAACCCGAATATGGCCTTTTTCTTCACTCTTTCCTTCAAATTGACCATTCATTGATCCATTTTCGATCTCTCTAAGATTCTCTAGATCTCTAAACAATCCATCTAAAATCTCTCCAAGTATTCTAAGCATTCAAGTAGCATTCTTCCACTCCATAGAAGTAATTCCATCACTCCATCAACTCAATAGAGCAAGTGTAGAACAACACCATTGCAACAAAGGCTTGACGTCCTCTCATTCTCTCCCCCATTAGCCTTGAGTGCTCTTGGTGGAGATGGTAAGTTTTCTACTCCTCTCCTCTATTATTTCATTGAGTAAGCACATTACTGTTTTGTAGTGTATTAGTGTTGTTTTCTTATTCCCCTCTTTATAGTATTATTTCTCTATCATTGCAAACTTGGCTATCTATGGAGGTGGAAACACCAAAATGGGGGTCTGACTAAGGCAGACCCCTATACAACCCCCCAACAATTTTCCTCTTCGTTGTGTGAAGGTGGGTGTGCTTCGTGGAGCTAGCTGTCAAACAAGCTTCTGTGTGAGATCATTCTTGTCACCCTAGCATTAATCTATTTATTTTATCATATTTTCTCATATGTTTCTTACTTCATAGTATTATTTTTTTCACTTAGAAATCATTAGCTAGGTTGTTAGTTCATTTTATAGCAGTTAGACCTTGTCTTTTTAGACCTCTAGTCGTACAAATGCCAGTGCACCTAGGAGATGCCAGTGTGCCACATTGTCATCCTAGAACTGCACTTAAGTCCTCCGGTAGAGAGCTATCTTAGACTAAGAGTTGACCCTGAAAAATGGTTTGCCTAGTCCCTTCTCAAATTTTGGGTTTGTAGAGTGCTCGAAGGACCTTATAATCCTCATCATTCTCATCTTGCCTTTCCTAACACTCCCTTAAGTTGAGCTAAGTTAGGATAGCCTATTGCTCTCTACCCTTCATGACCTAGGGCCTTGATGTGGTTGGTCCCCCTCTCTTACATTTTTGGTCAACCTGACATGAACCATTTTCGTTCTATTTGCAATACTGAAAGTTCCTTTCCTCATATCCTAGGAGCATTGTAGGTGTGAGTGTTGTGAGGCTTTCACCTCACAAACCAACTTGTGACCCGTAGTAGGTGTAGTTGGAAGGTTCCAAAGTGTTGTGTCACAAAACTGAAATTAGGTCAATGCCCTTATCCTATAATCTTTTGGAGGCTCTAGGGTGATCCCACAATAGTGGTTTACAATTTTTGCCCAAACTGGACATTGAAATTATTATTTTTAACTAAATCTTTACATTTGGGCACCTATAGCGGCTAAACCCTGAGGAATTTGAAGATGATGCAAACTAGAGTCTCATCAAATTTTTTCTGTAGATTCTAAAAAAAAAATTTCAAAATTTTTGGAATAAGATTACACTTTTTTTCCATCTCCTACGAAAACTGGTTTTTTTCAGAAAACAACATTTTAAAAAAGTCACGCTCATTGTATACAACATAACTTTTTTTTGTATGAACGATAAAATTCTTTTTTTTTTTTGAATTTAGATTTGTAACTATGATATCTAGCACTTTCATTTGGTCTCATAGTTTTTTATTGATTTTTTTTTCCTTAATAGAGTTTTGAAGTCAAAACAATTGCAATTCATAAATAGGTGGACTGTATACAACATAAATTTTTCTGTATGTATTGAAATTCAATTTTATTTGTTTTAATGGATCAAGGACATCAATACCCAGCACAAACATACTTTAAAAGAAATATTTTGATAATTTTCTATTTTTCCACATGTGAAAAACATAGAGCTTAATTTTTAGTGAAAAACCTATGTTTAATAAAACTAAAAAACAACATACATAATAAAACCAAAACATATTAAAATTATATTCGTGGGATAGCTCATTTTGAGGACTACCATAATCATTTGAAATAAATTTTAAATGAATTTAGTTGATCCCCCAAAAGGTAAATCAAAAGTGATTTTTTATCAGCATTTTGATAGGTGTAAATGAGACTCATTTATAAGTATGGTTTAAAACTAGTGAGGTTCTATGGAAGGGGGTTTGATCTAAGGTGGTTTGATAAAACCCTCTTCAATTGAAATCCTTAAAATGGAACTTTTAAAGGCTTAAATCATTATATTTTCTAAAAAGTATGTGATTTCAACAAAAATCAGTTCCTCTCAGAAATTGTAAACTAGCTTTGTGGGATCACCCTCTATGAAAGTATTATTTAGTGTCTGTAATGGCCTCTTTCTTGCATCAAACTATTCCCCCCATGCAGCTTATGAGAAGTGGTATTGGTATAACCTTCACTTCATAAGACCTACCGATGGGTTGTAATAGAGAACCATCTCCTCTCTACATTCTTGTGAGGATAAATGGAAACACTATGGTAGGTTTTATCATTAATCCAACATCTCAAGTAAATATCATAACTGAGGAGATAATGTTAATCAACTTCCTGCATAAGGATGGATATGATGCACCTATGAGTACCGTCTGCACACACGACATAATTTTGTACCCCCAATAATTACTATTATCCTATCGATTCTCATTGGACCTAAGTCTGGTAACCTCATGTTTGAAATTATCTCAGGGTCTGAATCTTCAGAGTGAAGCTGGGTATCCCTTGGCTGGTAGCTATGAATGCAGTTCCTTTACCTATGCATAAGTTTCTAAAATTCACTCATGGGCATTCCATACATATGATCCATGACACTGGATATAGACCATTGGTTGCTTGTGGTAGTTACTCCTTATATCATTTTTGGCCTACACCTATTGGTCCTCTCCCACCTAGGAAGGACCTCTTATATCACACATATCAAAATTACAATTAAGGGCATTGCAAGCAAAAAGCGAGATACCCTCCTTCACCTTATGTTGTTTCACATAGGGCCTAGTTGAAAGTTGAAAGTGATGTTACCAAGACACGTAGAAGGAAAAATAAAAGTAGTCTCGATATCCTAATTCTTCTTCTTTCATTGTTCATCCTGACACTTGTCCTTGATATGTTGTGGTACCACCTGCTTCTGCCTTGCATTCATTAGAGAAACCCATGGTCCCCTCTTGGAAAAGGTCCAAGTGTCCCATGTTTGAGCTTTTTGTCCTACCCACGAAACCTAGGCCCATTTGGTATGGTAGGAAGAAAACCCCCCATGGAGATGATTCTATGTCCAGGCCTCCATGGCCTCCTACCACCCCTTCTTCTAAAGCAGTGAACAGGAAGAGGCCCACTATCAAGGTGTTGGATCCAACTTCCTCCCTTATCTCGAAACCTATCCCTCCCACTCTTGTGCAAGAGTCTATCCCTCCACTAGAGATATTTTTGGAGGAGACTCCTCTGGTTGAGTAGGAGCCTTCTGTTCCTTCATAACCTCCATCATCTAGTTCTAAGAGTCATAGGAACTGCCTTGCATGCTGGTGCAAGCACTGACGAAATTCTCTCTTGGCTGAGCAGGCTGCCTCATAGAGGAAGGAAGAGGAAATGACCACTATTGTATCAAGACCTTCTATTGAATCCTCCTCCCTCCTCCCCTCTATTCCCATTCAAGCTAGCTTTGTATCACTTCCTAATTTCACTGCGAGTGAAAATGCACCTAACCTTAGAAAGGTATAGGTCTTCATTGCACCTTCAATAGAGCCACCTTTGCTAACATTCATTCCAAATTTCCCACCTTTCCCAAAGATCGTAGATATGACTAATATCTCGGTCGTATCTGATGTGGTTATTTCCTCCTATTCCTCTACTCTTCCTGCCTCGTCTATAGGGAGTTTGCCTCTCCCAATAAAGCAAAAAGTAGAGAATGGTTCTTCCAACAATGAAGGATGTAAGAAGAGCCTACCCTCTCCGAAAGGTGGCCCCGCACTAACTGTAATGCCCCACCAAGTAACCTTAAGAGAAAGTTGTAATTAACATCATAGGCGAACCAATTTTTTTTTATAAAGTGCATTTAACATACACATTCACTTACTAATTAACAACAAACTCTAAGGCTACAAGGTTAGGATTATTTAAACCCACACATACATATTACATATAACCATAGCCTTGCAAACTTTATGAAATAACCATCATACATCATAAGAATACCACATAACATAATAAGATAATCAACCAAGATAAAATCTCATAAACATTATCTTGACCCAATAGTTACATCACTCATTCCCAGAATGAGGCAATAGTACTCAAGTATTACAATTACATAACTCCACCTCTCACAAACGAGGGATAAAGTATCATATACAAACTAAAATATTACAATGCAATAAATTATAACAATAACCGCGAGCTGTCCATCTGGATGTCTCGCCACCAAGTACTGAAGATCGATGGGGACCCAACGGTTTTGGTGCATGTTCCACCCAACCAATGTGGTACCTGAAGGTCCACCCCCCATGCTAGGAGATAGTAACAAAGTAACATGGACAAAGATCTATACCTCTAACCAAAGGCAGACTCAAACTGACTCATACTGTTATAACCAACCAAATGAATTAACAAGTACAACTCATTCACCATACAAGTACGAATCAAGTACAACTCAAGTACAATACAAGTACAAATCAAATACAATACAAGTAAAATACAAGTACAACTCCAACATCACTGACATAGGTCACATTGCTTCCAGACATAAAGTAGATCAAGTATGTTCCAATAACCATATAGATAAAATAATAAACAACAGTTGTCATAGATAGAGTTTCATCGCAAGGTTTGTCATGAGATCTCCTCTGGGCATTCTTCATAGGCTCCGGCACAAGTAATCCTGGTGGCCTCAACCGAATCCCGGCACTCATACTCACTCATGCAGAATCAACTACCTCTCGTAAGAACTAGATAGTTGATCTTGCCATTCCAAGCCTTCCCACTCATCCCAAGTCTAAACAAGCCCTTGTGTCTATGAGTGAGGTAAAATTATCTTGATTAGTGAGAAGTTAGTCCTAATCTTCTAAGTACATTATTTTAATTATCACTTATTTAAATCACTCCTAAAAGTTATCCAGTTTACCTCTTTGGGCTCTAGTGCCTAACAGAAGCCACTCTTCTATTCAACAACACACTCACAACCAATCACCAAGGGAAACACAAGTGCATACAAACTAGGCATCATAACCACTCCAACACAAGGAGGATACAAATAATAGAAACTCACTCCAAACATCTTGGAGGCAACAATCACATAGTCCACTCCTTTCAAGGAGACAAGGATCCCATAATCCGCTCCTAAACCAAAGAGGTGCAAACATCCCCATTCATGAAAACCGGGTAAAACTGAGAAGACGCCATGCACTACCCAAGGGGAAACAACTGGATGGCATAACGATTCAACAACCCTTATCCTCTAAGATCTTCTGGAAGACTTATAATTTAGGACTAACACTAAATCCCAAAACCAACAATGCAACTTGACGACATAGCAACAAAAGCATTCAAGTCATTAATCAAATCTAATATTTGGATTTCCTAAATCTATACTCATTAAATAGGTAGTGTTGACAAAGTCAAAGACATGATAAGTAGATCATCTAAAATAATCATAACCCCTATTTTCCTTTTCATTATTAAAAATATAAAACAATTAAACTTACTTCCCTTTACTGAATACAAAGAATTAAATCTTTTAAGATAAGCATGAGGAAGATACTACTTTTGGATATACTAAATCCATATCTCTTTCATAATCGAATCACAATGATTCAATTAATCTAAATAGAAATTAATAAATAACATAATTGATTGCCTCATCAATAAAACAACTTCTTAATTTACTTTTAAATCAACACAAATCCATGCAAGTAAACTCTTTCCATTTCCTAACCAAATCTTACATCTCATTCAATTTTCTATTCACCACATTCAATCACTTTAATATAATAACATATTGTTTCTCTATCCATTTTCCATATACACTAATCAATCCAATTTTAAATCTCTATTCAATAATATATTGCATTCTTTAAATCAAATATTTAACTCTTTCAATTAAACTTTAACAAGTCATTTTAAAATAACAATAATTTTCCCATATGTTTATAATTTTAATTTCACTAATCTAATATACAAATTTTATTTAAAATAATATAAATAAATATAATACTTTAGTATTATAAATTATAATATAAAATATTATTAAATAATATTTTAATATTATAATAACAATACATAAAATATTAATATTTATAAATATCAATTTATTATTATTTTATTTTCAGAACAGCCATGGAAAAATAACTTAACAGCAGTCTCATGTTTTAAGCATAACTCAAAAACTACGATCTGGGTATTTACGATTTTTGGATAGGGGTAAGAAAATTTCAAAATGCAAAAACCCTTTAAATTTCCTGAAAACCCAGTTTGTAAAAGTGAAGTTATAGGCGACGCAATCAGACCATTTTACCATGAAAATATAACTATACTGCAGATTTTAAAATCCGTTTTTTGATAATAAATAGAAAGTTTCATTTTCTAAAAACATTCTAAATGCATTTTTCAATCTCTATGTTTGATTTCAATAACAATAAAATCAATTTCTCCAAATAATTTAAATTCAACTAAGGTTTTCACAATTTTCACTCAAGAATTTTCACAAGCAAAGGCTGTAAATTTATTTAATTCTTTTCTTCTAATATCAAGTTTGTTTTCTAAAATAGATTTAACAAAAAAATCTTTAATCACTACTATTAAAAAAAAAAACAATCAAGAACAATAAAATACAAAGAGGAAAACCTGGTACAAGAAGCTACAGGAAGAGATGAATTTTTGATGCAAGCCTCCTCCAAAGATTTCCTGAATTTTCTTCAATCCTCCAATGAATCCAATCCAAAACCAACAAATGCAAACAATCTTTCCTTCAATCAATTCTACAATCAAACTTTCTTCAAACCCTTGTGCAAATTTTCCAAAATTTCTTCCCTGCTGTAAAAATGTATTTTTTTCTTCTAAAAGATTTTTCTCCCCTAAAATTAAAACATGTATTCTTTATAAATCAAAAATACCTAATACAACCCTAATTCACATTACATGCAAATTAGATATTTCAATTTCAATTTCAATTTCAATTTCAACCCTAATTCACATTACATTCAAATTAGATATTTCAATTTCAATTTCAATTTCACTTTTCAAAAACCCACTTTCAATTTAAAATGCAATTTCAAATAATAAATTAATTTCCAAAGTTGTAACTAATTTTCCAAATAAACATTTAATTACAATTTCTAATTTAATTCTCACACGTTGGAATTAAATTCCAAAATTAATTCTAATTCTTTTATTTCCTTTCATTCTCTTGCATCACGTTTAATTAATTAATTTAATTATTTAATAACTAAATTCAACCCATTGGATCAAATTTAATTAATTAAATAAACTAAATATAATTAATTAATTTAAATACAAACTTTTATCCATATTGCATTATTTAAATTAAATAACCATCAACATGATTTAAATGCAATTATTCTAAATATCTATTTCCAAATCAAGAATACTTCAGAATTAAATAACATCAAAGCAAGACAGATAATGACTCGACACACACAACTGATGACACACTAAGGCTAGGGTATAGACTTGACACATGTTACCTAGCTACTATCTCCCGTTCAACTTAACCGTTGGATCGACACGCTCAAACCTGTGAAACCAGGTGGAGTCAATGTCATGTACCTGCAATCCTGCAACCAAGTAAACAACATCATATGATATATCCAACATATAATACACACCGTGAAGAAGAAATTACAGATTCGCAGGGCGCTCGCAAGCGAGTGATGCGAAACCGTCTTCTTCACCAATACACTCATCGAAACTGACACTTCCATCATAATTCCAATAATCACATAATAATATCTCATGTTAACTCTACAACAACATTAATCTATAATGCATGTGAAAAAATAATCAGATAACTACATCTCACAATAATAGTTGTTGCTCAATGGTAGCGATCAAAACATCATAACAAAATGTATCTAGTATCAAAGTAACTACAACCAAACATAGCATAAAGCAACTTGAATAAGAAGCAAAATGAAGGGGTATTACACTAACTTGTTCTATCCTAGTAACAAAACTAGTCCCAGCTTCCCTTGAGATCATTACCGCTCCTAAATCACTCGGTGAACTTAGCGATGAATCTCGAGTGCAAACTTGTCTATCCATCGAGGTGAAAGATGGCACTCCCATTAAGTGCATGTTTAACTCAGTGGATGAAATTTAGACTTTGTCAATGATCTTCATGAAGTTGTCGACGTTAGACCCATAAGAGTTGAGTCACAGAAACCTTGGAGGTCTATCTTCCTTATCCATTGTTGCGAGAGGTTCGAAAGCTCCTCCCCTTAACATTCCATAACTAAAAGCTTATCCTCCTTCCCCCTACGATGATCTAGAGTGGGAAGCTGACAACATCTTGGTTGATTAGTGTTAGGGGGATACACCTTTTTTATCTCTAGATTTGATGTGTGTGTGTCATGATGTGTTCCCCCATGATCATGCTACATGTGCCTGGATGACCCTCATCACCCCTCTTGGTGCTTCGATATAGGTATGTTGTTTGTGTTGTAAACCTTCTTTTGTTTGTGTTATCATTCTTCCATGTCTATGATTATATTTCAGAAAATTAGGGATGATGCAAAGCATTGGGAAAATTTAGGCTTCACTTCCATGTTGACCTATTTTATTTTATTTACTCTTTTTTTTGTGCATTCTTCCTAATCTGGTTTGGGATTGATGATCTTTTGCCTTGCATCATGGTTACCTACTATTTATATAAGAAAGCACAAATCTCACCCCACAAAACCAGATCCCCCTATGCCCTATCTTCGTGTTTTCTTTGCCTTCAATTTCTCTTTATCATTCTATCTTCTTTGCTTGAGTTGTCTCTCTCATGTGTCACAAGGGCATGTGCAAGATCATGATGGACCAAAAAGTGGTCATATGTAACTGATATGATGGCCCATGTGGCTGATGACTTTTTTTTACCCAAAATTGATGAAACGAAAAGGCTTTTTAAATGAGAAGCTTAGCCTACCACCAATATAGATTATGGTTTATTTTGAATTTAATAAATAATTATTATTCATTTTCTCTTTGGATTATGACTAAAGTCTTGATTGATAGGCTAATTGAAAAACATCTATAGCTTTCAAATGGTATCATATTTTTTGAATCTGAAACATGTGTCACATTCTATGCTTCACATACTATAGGATTAAAAAATTAAATGAATCTCATGAATTTTTGACCAAGTTAAGGTGGTTAGACATATGAGTTTTTAGATTTTAATAAAGCTCTAATAAAAAATTCAAAATTAGTTATTTACTTAGAAAAAAATAACAAATAAGTATGCATCACATCAAAACATGAGTCCTCTTCTTATATCTAAAATATTATAAAAAAATATTATCATTTTATTATGGTTAGGGTGGTCAGACAAACACCTAATTCTTCTTTTTTTCTTGAAATTTAAGTACTAATCCATTGAAATTTTAGATTTTCACTAAATAGATTTCTTTTTAAATAAACCTAGTGGTTTACAAACTACATTCAATTTTCTATAGATTCTATTCTTACATATTTTTAAATAATATAGATAAATTACTCAAATTTTTATGTCAAGTTACCTAACTATGATTTTTTGAATTTTCATCACCACTTAAGGGCCTATTTTTTCCGTGATGATCCTACACATACCCACAACATCGCCTTTACATAATTTTGATCATCATAAAATGCATTTGTTTCCAACAAATCTTTTCTCAAGATTTTTCATGAACTTATTTGTTAAAATTGCATTCTCAACTTGAAACCCTAACAGAACTTGTTTCCTTCATCATGGGTTCATAAAGAAAGGAGTTGGAAACCTTTCTCTAAAGTGGGAACAACTTTTAACTTCCCCTCACATGGGGGAATTTTCTTCATTTTGATTTCCTTGATGAATTGAACATCTTTCAAACAAATTCCTTGATGATGAATTGATTCAAGAAACAAGGCACCAACTTTCAAGCAGCATGTCCCTGGAGTGGACCCTTTCTTTTTACACAAGGATCCCGAGGGACCCCTTTGAAAGTTTTTTCTATTAAGTCTAGCTTAGGGGTAGCTCGACTAGACCTGATTTACATCTTTTTGTCTAGCTCAAGGGAAGCGTGACTAGAACTACTTCACATCTTTGCGTCTAGCTTGGGAGTAACCTGACTAGACCTCACTTTCAAGCAATGCATCCCTTAAGTGGAACCTTCTTCCTTTTGAAGGGTTCTCAAGGGACCCCTTTGAAATTTTTCCAACCTATCTAAGGTTTATGTGACTGTCCACTTAATTTTTTATCTGGCCGCTTCTTGACATGTTCTATCTAGAGGTAAACATGTCGCTTCCTAGGTGTGCCCGTGAAGCTGATTTTTGACTCTACGGTGTCTACCTTTTTCAATTTCCCTCACGTGACAGTTCTTGAGGGATACATTCTTTGCAATTTTATGGATCTGTAAGGCCCTTTTCTTGGTTTCCTTCATGTGAGAGTTCTTGGGGGATGTCTTCCTTGCAGGTCTATGGGCATGTGAGGCACTTTCTTTCTTCAGCTTCATAGTTTTGTAGAGCTATGAAGTCCTTTTCCTATCTTGCACTCTCGAGCTCGCCAGATCATAGTCTGCTTTGTCAATGGTTCAAGTATACATTTCTAACCCTGCTACTTCTTTGACCTGCTTTACCAAACAACTCATCATTATTCGTGCTCGCAAAAGTGCAAGCAAAATGCATAGGAGCGAATTTTCACTCCTAATGCAAATTCCCCTTTTACCCTTCCTCACTTTAGAAAGCTAATTTTAGAGGATAAATTCCACATAAGCCTGTGACCTCCATTCCACTTGGCACTTTTTTTGACCATCGGTAGAGGAATAACTGTCGAGGACACCCTTGTAGTGCATAGATGTTCGTGTGGTGCACTAATTTCCTTAGAAAATTCCTATAGCTAGATCATGTAGAGGTAGTACACTTCCCATTGGAAGCTGACTTGTAATGCCTTCTTTGGTCAGCTGACCCGAATATGGTCATTTTCTTTACTCTTTCCTTCAAATTGACTATTCATTCATCCATTTTGGATCTCTCTAGGATTCTCTAGATCTCTAGATAATCCATCTACAACCTCTCCAAGCATTCTAAGCATTCAAGTAGCATTCTTGCACTCCATAGCAGCAATTCCATCACTCCATCAACTTAGTAGAGCAAGTGTAGAACAACACCATCACAGGAGAGGCTTGAGTTCCTCTCATTCTCTCCTGCATTAGCCTTGAGTTCTCTTGGTGGAGGTGGTAAGCTTTCTATTTATCTCCTGTATTATTTGGTTGAGTAATAATATTACTATTTTTTAGTGTATTAGTGTTATTTTCTTATTCCCTTCTTCATTGTATTATTTCTCTATCATTGCAAACTTGGTTATCCATGGAGGTGGAAACACCAAAACGGGGGTCTGACTGAGGCAGAACCGTATACAACCGCTTAACAATTTTCCTCCTTGTTGTGTATGGGTGGGAATGTTTCGTGGAGCTAGCTAGAAAACAATATTCTATGTGAGATTATTCTTGTCACCCTAGCGTTCATCTATTTGTTTAATAATATCCACTTATATATTTTTCTTGCTTCATAGTATTATATTGTGTTCACTTAGAAATCATTAACTAGGTTGTTAGTTGATCTTCTAGCAGTTAGACCTTTCCATCCTATTCCTCTGGTCGTATGGATGCCAATGCACCTGGGAAACACTAGTGTGTCACGCTGTCATCCTAGAACCGTGCTTCTGTCCTCTAACAAAGAGCTATTAAAGACATAGAGTTGACCCTAAAAATTGGCTTTCCTAGTCCCTTATCAAATTTCAGGTTTGCAAAGTTCTCGAAGGACCTTAGAGTCCTCATCATTCTAATCTTTCCTTTACTAACACTCCCTTAAGTTGAGGTAAGTTATGGAAACCTATTGCTCTTAGCCCTCCATGACTTGGGGCCTTGATGTTGTCGGTCCCCCTCTCTTAAATTTTTGGTGAACCCGACGTGAACCATTTTGGTTCCGTTTATGATACTTAAATTTCCTTACCTCGTATCCTAGGAGTATTGTAGGTGTGAGCATTGTGAGGCTGTTTCCTCAAAACCTAACCTATGACCCCTAGTAGGTGTAGTTGGAAGGTTCCAAAGTGTTGCATAATAAAATTAGAATTGGTTCACTACCTTATCCTATAATCTTTAGGAGGCTCTCTAAAAGTGTTGTTTAGTGTGCGTAAAGGCCTCTTTCTTGCATCAACCTATTCCATTTGTGCAACCTGTGAGCAGTGGTATTGGTATAACCTTCACTTTATAGGAGCTACCAATGGCCTTTAATAGAAAACCATTTCCTATCTACATTCCTACGATGATAACTAGAAACACCATGGCAGGTGTGATCATTGATCTGACATCTCAAGTGAATATCATAACTGAGGAGATAATGCTAATCAACATCTTGCTTAAGGATGGATACGATGCGCCTGTGAGTACCATTTGCATGCATGAAAAGTTATTTGTACCCTCTATAGGTACTATTATCCTATTAGTTCTCAATGGACCTAAGTCCATGAACCTCATCTTTGACATTATCTCGGGGTTGAACTCTTCAAAGTGAAGTTGGGTATCCCTTGGCTAGTAGCTATGAATGTAGTTCCTTCAGTTGTCCATAGGTTTTTTAAATTCACTCATGAGGGTTCCATACATGTGATCCATGACACTGGCTATAGACTGTCGATTGCTTGTGGTAGTTACTCCTTAGATTACTTTTGGTCTATACCTATTGGTCCTCTCCAACCCAGGAAGAACCTCTTATATCGCACATCAAAATTACAAGAAAGGGTGTTGCAGGCCAAAAGTGAGATACCCTCCTTCGCCTTATGGTGTTTTACATAGGGCCTACTTGAAAGCTGATAGTGATGTTGCCAAGGCACGTAGAAGGGAAACAGAGAAGTGGTCTCGAGATCCTCCTTCTTCCTCTTCCACTATTCAGTTTGTTGGTTCTCCTCGCTCTATTGTGGTACCATCTCCTTTTTCCTTGCATTCGTGAGAGATTCCCATTGTGAACACTTGGAAAAGGTCCAAGTGTCTCACTTATGAGCTTCCCATCCTACCCACAGAGCCTAGGCCCATTCGGTATGCTTGGCCAAAATCCCCCATGGGGAATCCTCTATGTCACAGCCTTTGCAGCCTCCTAGCACCCCTGTTTCTAAAGGAGTGAATAGGAAGAGGCCTATTGCTAAGGCATTGGAGCTAACTCCCCCACTATTGGTCCTCTCCCACCCATGAAAGACCTCTTATATCGAACATACCAAAATTAAAAGAAAGAGAGTTGCAAGCCAAAATTGAGATACCCTCCTTTGCCTTATGTTGTTTCAGATAGGGCCTCCTTGAAAGCTGATAGTGATGTTGCTAAGGCATGTTGAAGGAAAAATAGAAGTGGTCTTGAGATCCTCCTTCTTCCTCTTCCACTATTTCGGTTGAGCAGGAGTCTTTTGTTCTTTCAAAACCTTTGACATCTAGCTCTAAGAGTCACAGGAAACTCCTTGTGCACGAGTGCAAGCACCAAAAAAGGGTTGTCTTGGTTGAGAAGGTCACCTCCTAAAGGAAACAACCACTCCTATATTAGGATCTTCTAATGTGTCCTCTCTCCTCCCCTCTATTCCCATTCAAACCAACTCCTTATCACTTCTAGCTTTTTCTTCGAGCACAAATGCGCCTCACCTTAGAAAGGTACAGGTGTTCATGGCTCCTTTAGTGGAGCCACCTTTGCTGACATCCATTTTGAGTGTCCTACATTTCCTGAAGACTATAGATATGACTAACACCTCGGTCACATCTATTGTGGTTCTTTCCTCCTCTTCCTCTACCGCTCTTACCTTGTTTATGGGGAGTTTGCCTCCCCTAACAAAGGAGAAAGTAGGGAATGGTCCTTCTAGAAATGAAGGATGTAAGAGGAGCCCACCCTCTCGAAAACATGGTCTCACACTGACTTGTTCCATCCAATTAACAAAACTAGTTTTTGCTTCCCCTAAGTTCATCACTGCTCCTAAATAATTTGATGATCTTAGCGGTGAACCTCAGGTGCAAACTCTTCCATCTGTTGAGGCGAAACATGATACTCCCATTAAGTGCATGTTTAACTCAGTGGATGAAGTTCTGACCTTGTCAACAATCTTCACGAAGTTGTTAACCTTAGACCCACAAGATTTGAGTGATAGATACCTTGGAGGTCCATCTTCCTTATCCCTTGTTGCACAAGGGTCGGAACCTCCTCCCCTTAAAATTCCACCACTTCACGCTCATCCTCCTTCACCCTATGATGATCTAGATTGGGAAGCTGAAAACCTCTTATTTGATCAGTATTAGGGGGATACCCCTACTTTATCTTTAGATTGAATGTGTGTGTGTCATGATGTGTTCCCCATGATCATGCTACATGTGTCTAGATGACCCTCATCACCCCTATTGGTGCTTGGATACAGGCATGGTGTTTGTGTTGTACACCTTTTTCTATTTGTACCATCATTCTTCTACTTTTGTGATTGAATTTTGGAAAATTGGGGATGATGCAAAGCATTGGGAACATTTAGGATTCCCTTCCATGTTGACCTAGTTTTTTATTTTTACTTTGTTTTCCGTTCATTCTTTCTGATCTGGTTGGGGATTGATAATATTTCACCTTGCACCATGGTTACCTACTATTTATATAAGCAAGCACAGATCTGACCCTGAGATACCATATCCCCTTGTACTTTTTCATCATGTTCTCTTTCCCTTTGCTTTCTCTTTATCTTTCTCTCTTCTTTTCTTGAGTTTTCCCTCTCATGTGTGACAAGGGTATGTGAAGGATCATGATGGGCCAAAAACTGGTGATATGTATTTGATATGATGGCCCATGTGGCTAACGACTATTTTTTACCCAAAATTGATAAAATGAAAAGAGTTTTTAAAGAAAATTCTTGCTTTTCAACCAATATAAATTATTCTTTACTTTGAATTTAATAAATAATTATTATTAATTCTCAATTTGAATTACAACTAAAGTCTTGATTGATAGGTTGATTGAAAAACATCTATAACTTTCAAATGGTATCACATTTTTTAAATATGAAACATGCGTCACATTCTATTCTTCGCATACTATAAGATAAAAAAAAATATGCATCACATAAAAAAACGAGTCTTCTACTTATATCGAAAATATTATAAAAAATTGTTATCATTTTATTGTGGTTTGGGTGGTCAAACAAACACCTACTTCCTATTTTCTCCCTGAAATTTAAGTAGTACTACATTCTAATTTCATATTTTTATGCAATATATTTTTTTCAAAAATAAATCTAGTAGTTTAGAAAATATATTCAATTTTCTATAGATTCTATTCTTACATATTTTTTATATAATACAAATAACTAATTCAATTTTTTACATCAAGTTACCTAGCTCTGATTTTTTTAATTTTCATTGCCACTTAAGGGCATGTTTTTTCCATGATGATCCTGCACATACCCACATCACCTCTATCTTTAAAAAATACGTTTGTTGCCAACAAATATTTTATGAAGATTTTTCACGCACTTCTTTGTTAAAATTACATTCTCAACTTGATAGCCTAATAGAACATGTTTCCTCCATCACGGGTTTGTAAAGAAAGGACTTGGAAACCTTCCTCTGAAGCGGGAATAGTTGTGATATGCCCCTCACATGGGGGTATTTTATTCCTTTCAAATTCCTTGATGAAGTGAACATCTTTCAAAAGGATTCCTTGATGATGAATGGATTCGAGAATGAAGACACTAAATTTCAAGCAACATGTCCCTTGAGTGGACCCTTTCTTTTTACATAGGGTTCCCAAGGGAGCCTTAAATTTTTTCTATTAAGTCTAGCTTGGGGGTAGCTCAACTAGACCTGATTTACATCATTTTTTTGAGCTCAGGGGCAGCCCGAGCAGACCTACATCACATCTTTGTGTCTAGCTTGGGGACAACCTGACTAGACCTCACTTTAAAATAGTGTGTCCCTTGAGTGCACACCTCTTCCTTTTTAAGGGTTCTCAAGGGACCCCTTTGAAATTTTTTCAACCTATCGATGGTCTACATGACTATCCTCTTACTTTCCTATCTAGCCACTTCCTGACATGTTCTATTTGTGGGTAAACATGTCACTTCATGGGTGTTCCTGTGAAGCCACTTTTTGACTCTATGGAGTCTACTTTTCTGGATTTCCCTCATGTGACATACCTTCCTTACAAGTATGCGGGTATGTAAGACACTTTTCTTGGTTTCGTTCATGTAAGAGTTCTTAGGGGATGCCTTCCTTACAAGTCCATGGGCCTGTGAGGCACTTTCTTTATTTAGCTTCATTGTTCCTCGGAGCTATGAAGTCCTTTTCCTGTCCTGCACTCTTCAGGTCGCCAACTCATGGTCTACTTCCTCGATGGTTCAGGTATACATTTCTAACCCTACTACTATTTTGAACTACTTTATTGAAGAAATCATCAGTATTTGTGCTCGCTAAAGTGGGGGAAAAATGTATAGGATAAATTTTCACCCCTAACACAAATTCCCCTTTTACCCTTCCTCACTTTAGAAAGAAAAATTTAGAGGCTAAATTGCACATAAGCCTACTACCTTCATTCAACTTTGCACCTATTTTGAGTGTCGATTGAGGAATAATTATTGGGGATACCCACGTGGTGTGTAGACGTCCACATGGAACACTCATGTCCCTAGGATATTCCTATAGTTGGAGCCTATAGAGGCATTACACTTCCCATTGGAAGCTGACTTATAATGTTGTCATCAGCTGATTGACCTAAATATGGTCATTTTCTTTACTCTTTCCTTCAAATTGACTATTCATTCATCCATTTTCGATCTCTCTAGGATTTTCTAGATCTCTAGACAATCCATCTACAATCTCTCTAAGCATTCTAATCATTCAAGCAACATTCTTTCACTCCATCAACCTAGTAGAGAAAGTGTAGAATAACATCATTGCAGCAGAGGCTTGAGTTCCTCTCATTCTCTCCCCCATTTTCCTTGAGTGCTCTTGGTGGAGGTTGTAATATTTCTAATTATCTTCTCTATTATTTGGTTGAGTAAGCACATTACTATTTTTTAGTGTATTAGTGTTATTTTCTTACTCCGTTCTTTATTGTATTATTTCTATATCATTGTAAGCTTGGTTGTTTGTGGAGGTGGAAACACAAAAATAGGGGTCTGAATGAGGAAAAAACACTATATAGCCCCCCAACAATTTTCCTCTTTCTTGTGTGTAGGTGGATGTGCTTCGTGGAGCTAGCTAGTGAACAAGCTTTTATGCGAGGTCATTCTTGTCACCCTAGCATTAATCTATTTGTTTTATCATATCCCCTTATATGTTTCTTACTTCATAGTATTTTTTTTTTTACATACAAATCATTAGCTAGGTTTCTAGTTTATTTTATAGTAGTTAGACTTTTTCTCTCTAAGTCCTTTATCTATATGGATGCGAGCACACCTGAGAAATGTTAGTGCACCGCACTCTCATCCTGGAAAAGTGCTTTTTTCCTCTAATAGAGAGCTATCAGAGACATAGAGTTGACCCTTAAAACTAGTTCGCCTAGACCCTTCTCAAATTTTTGTTTTCTAGAGTGCTTGAAGGACCTTATAGTCCTCATCATTCTCATCCCACCTTTCTTAACACTCCCTTAAGCTGAGTTAAGTTAGCACAGTTTGTTCCTCTTGACCCTCCGTGACCTAGGGCCTTGATGTCGTTGGTCGCCCTCTCTTACATTTTTTTTGAACCTAACGTTAACCATTTTGCTTCCATTTCTGATACTGAAAGTTCATTTCCTTGTATCCTAGGAGCATGGTAGGTGTGAGGGTATTGAGGTTTTTGACTTGCAACCCAACTTGCAACCCCTTGTAGGCATAGTGGGAAGGTTCCAAAGTGTTTCATAATGAAATTGGAAATGGATCACTGCCTTATCCTATAATATTTAGGAGGCTCTAAGGAAGTGTTGGTTAGTGTACACAATGGCCTCTTTCTTGCATCAACCTATTCCATATATATAGCTTGTGAGCAGTGGTACTGGTATAACCTTCGCTTCATAGGACCTACTAATGGGCTTTAACAGAGAACCATATCCTCTCTACATTCTTGCGAGGATAAATGGAAACACTGTGGAAAATGTTCTCAATGAGCTAACACCTCAAGTGAATATCATAACTAAGGAGATCATGCTAATCAACTTCTTGCATAAGGATGGATATGATGTACCTATGAGTATCATCCACATGCATGAGATAATTTCCGAACCCCCAATATGTAGTATTAACCTATTAGTTCTTGATGAACCTAAGTCCATGAACCTCATTTTTGACATCATCCCAGGGATGAACTCTTTAGAGTGAAGTTGGGTATCCCTGGCTGGTAGCTATGAATGTTGTTACCTTAGTTGTGCATAAGTGTCTTGAATTCACTCATTAGGTTTCCATACATGTGATCCACAAAACTGGCTATAGACCATTGGTTGCTCGTGGTAGTTACTCCTTAGATTACTTTTTGCCTACACCTGTTGGTCCTCTCCCACCTTGGAAGGACCTCTTATATCACACATATCAAAATTACAAGAAAGGGTATTGCATTTGGAAACTGAGATACCCTCTTTTTCCTTATGTTGTTTCACATAGGGCTTGCTTGAAAGTTGATAGTGATGTCACCAAGGCATGTAAAAGGGAAAAAGGGAAGTGGTCTCAAGATCCTCCTTCTTCCTCTTCCACTATTCAACCTAACGCTTCTCCTCGCTCTATTGTCAGACCATATGATTCTTCCTCATGTTCACAAAATAACCCCATGGTTCCCACTTGGAAAACATCCTAGCATCCCATGTTCGATCTTCCTATCCTACCGAAAGAGCCTAGGCCTATTTGGTTTGCCTCCTACTACCCCTGGTTCTAAAATAATGAATTGCAAGAGTCTCGTTGATGAGGCATTAGAGCCAACTCCCCATTGTCTATGAAGTTGTCCCTCACTCTCTCATGCAAGAGTCTGTCCCTTCATTGGAAATACCTATAAAGGACACTCCTATGGCTGAGCAGGAGCCTTTTGTTCCTTCACAACCTCAAGCCTCTAGCTCTAAAAGTCACATGAACCACCTAGCATGTGAGCACAAGAACTAGTGAAAGGATCTCTTGGCTGAGTAGGCCACCTCACAAAAGAAGGAAGAGGAAAAGACTGCTCCTGTATCAAGACCTTTTTTTTGCATCCTCTTCTCTCCTCCCCTTTGTTCCCATTCAAACTAGCTTGGTAACACTTTCGGCTTCCATTGCGAGAGAAAATGTGCCTGACCTTAAAAAGGTGTAAGTGTTCATCATTGCTTTAGTGGAGCTTCCTTTGCTAAAATTCATTGCTAAGGTGGCCTCAGGCTGACTTGTTCTATCCTAGTAATAGAACCATTCTCAACTTCCCCTGAGTTCATCATTGCTCCCAAATCACTTGATGAGCTTAGCGGAGAACCTGGAGCACAAACTCCTCCATCTGTTAAGGTGAAACATGGAACTCCCATTTAGTGCATATTTCACTTGGTGGATGAAGTTCCAACCTTGTTAGTGATCTTCACAAAGTCGTCAACCTTAGACCAACAAGAGTTGAGTGATAGAGACCTTGGGGGTCCATCTTACTTAGCCCTTGTTGTGGGATAGTCAGAAGCTCATCCCCTTAACATTACACCACTGTAGGCTCATCCTCCTTCCCCCTACAATGATATAGATTCCAAATATGATGACCTCTTAGTTGATCAATTTTAGGGGTGACCCCTTATTTATCTTTACATTAGATGTGTGTGTGTCATGATGTGTTCCCCCATGATTATGCTACATGTGCCTAGATGACCCTCGTCACCCCTATTGGTGCTTGGTTATAGGCATGGTGTTTGTGTTGTAAACCTTCTTCTATTCGTATCATCATTCTTCCATGTTTTTGATTGACTTACGAAAAATTGGGGAGGATGCAAAGCATTGTGAACATTTAGGCTTCCCTTCTATGCTGACACAATTTTTAATTTTTACTTTGTTTTCTATGCTTTCTTCCTAATCTAGTTGGGGATTGGTGATATTTTTCCTTGCACCATGGTTACCTACTATTTATATAAGCAATCACAAATCCGAGCCCATGAACTAGATGACCCTATGCCCTTTGTTTTTGTTCTCTTTCCCTTTTCTTTCTCTTTATCTTTCTCTATTCTTTGCTTGAGTTGTCCCTATCATGTGTGACAATGTCACCTTTAAATCACCTTGATCTTTAGAAAATACATTCATTGCTAGGAAATATTTTCTCAATATTTTTCACATACTTCTTTGTTAAAATTACATTCCCAACTTGAAACCCTAATGGAACATGTTTCCTTCATCAAAGGTTCATAAGGAAAGGCCTTGGAAACCTTCCTCTGAAACAACATTGATCTTCCCCTCACATTGGGTAATTTTCTTCCTTTCAAATTCCTTGATGAAGTGAACATGTTTCAAAAGGCTTCCTTGATGATGAATCAATTCGAGAAGGAATGTTCCAAATTTTGATCAACATGTCCCTTCGGTGGACCCTTTCTTTTTATAGATGGTTCCCGAGGGACCCCTTTGAATGTTTTTTCTTTTACATCTTGATCAGGGGCAGCTCAACTAGACCTAGTTCACATGTTCGCATCTAGCTTGGGGGCAGCCTGAATAGACCTCACTTTGAAAAAATATGTCTCGTGAGTGGACCCCTCTTCCTTTTGAAGGGTTCCTAAGGGACCCCTTTGAAATTTTTCCAACCTATCGACAGTTTGAGTGACACCACTTCCTGACATGTTCTATCTGCTGGTAAACATGTCACTTCATGGTTATGCCCATGAAGCTACTTTTTGACTCTGCAAAATCTACTTTTCTCGGTTTCCCTCATGTGAGAGTTCTTAGGGGATACCATCCTTGCAGGTCTGCGGGTCCTTAGGGCACTTTTCTTGGTTTCATTAATGTGAGATTTCTTTGGGTATGCCTTCCTTGTAGGTCTGTAGGCCTATGGAACACTCTCTTTCTTCATCTTCATAGTTCCATAGAGATATGAAGTAGTTTTCCTATCCTGCACTCTCAAGCTCGCCAGATCATGGTCTGCTTCCTCACTGGTTTAGGTATATATTTCTAACCCTACTAATTCTTTTACCTACTTATGTCCCTGAAAAATTCCTACTACTAGAGCCTCCAGAAGCATTACACTTCCCACTGAAAGTTGACTTGTAATGCCCTCTTCAGCCCACCGACTCGAATATGGTCATTTTCTTCACTCTTTCCTTCAAATTGATTTTTTATTAATCTATTTTCGATGTCTCTATGATTATGTAGATATCTATAAAATCCATATACAATATCTCCAAGCATTCTAAGCATTCAAGCAACATTCTTGCACTCCATAGTATAAATTCCATCACTATATCAACTCAATAGAGCAAGTGTAGAACAACACCATTGTAGTAGAGGCTTGAGTTCCTCTCATTATCTCCTCCATTAGCATTGAGTTCTCCTGGTTGATGTGGTAAGATTTCTACTCCTCTCATCTATAATTTTTTTCAGTAAGAACATTACTATTTTTTAGTGTATTATTGTTATTTTATTATTTCTCTATCATTGCAAACTTGGTTATTCATGGAGGTGGAAACACCAAAACAGGGGTCTAACTCAGGCAGACCCTTATACAACCCCCAACAATTTTATTATTTTTTGTGTATAAGTAGCCATGCTTCATGGAGGTAGCTAGCGAAAAAGGTTCTATGTGAGATAATTCTTGTCACCCTAGCATTAATCTATTTGTTTTATCATATCAGCTTATATGTTTTTACTTCATAGTATTAGTTTGTTCATTTAGAAATAATTAAGTAGGCTATTTTTTAATTTTCTAGTGGTTATACCTTGTCTTTCGATTCCTCTTGTTGTACAGATGCTAGTGGACCTAGGAAACACTAGTGTGTCATGATATCATCCCAGAACCATGTTTTTGTCCTTTGACATAGAGCTATTTGAGACACAAAGTTGACCCTGAAAACTGGCTTGCCTAGTCCCTTCTCAAATTCTAGGTTTGTGGAGAGCTCAAAGGATCTTATAGTCCTCATCATTTTCATCTCGCCTTTCCTAACACTCCCTTAAACTAACGAAAGTTTGTGCAACCTGCTGCTCTTGGCCCCCCATGACCTAGGGGCTTGACGTGGTTGGTCCCCCTCTCTTACATTTTTGGTGAACCTGACCTAAACCATTTTCATCTCATTTGTGATACAAAATTTTTCATTCCTTGTATCCTAAGAGCATTGTAGGTGTGAGTGTTGTGAGGCTTTCACCTCATAACCCAACCTATGACCCCTAGTAGGTATAGTTGGAAGGTTCCAAAGTGTTGCGAAATGAAACTGGAATTTAGTCACTACCTTATCCTGTAACCTTTAGGAGGCTTTATGAAAGTGTTATTTAGTGTGCGTAATGGCCTCTTTCTTGCATCAACCTCTTCCCTTTTTGTAGCTTGTGAGCAATGGTACTCGTATAACCTTCACTTCAAAAGACCTACCAATGGGCTTTAACAAAGAACCATCTCCTCTCTACATTCCTGTGAGGATAAATGGAAACATCATGGTAGGTGTTCTCATTGATCTTACATCTCAAGTGAATATAATAACTAACGACAACATGCTAATCAAATTCCTACATAAAGATGGATATGATGCACCTGTAAGTACCGTCTGCATGCATGATTGACTTTTCATATTCCCTATAGGAATATTTTTTTATCGGTTGTCATTGGACCTAAGTCTATGAACCTCATGTTTGACATTATCTCAGGGTTTTAACTATTAAGAGTAAAGCTGGGTATCCCCTGGTGTGTATCTATGGATGTAGTTCCTTAAGTTGTGCATGTGTTTAAAATTCACTCATGAGGGTTTTATACATGTGGGTATGTGTAGGATCATGATGGGCCAAAAACTAGCGATATTTAAGCCATATGATGACCCATGTGGCTAATGACTTTTTTTTAACCCAAAATTGATGAAACGAAAAGGGTTTTTAGAGGAGATTCTTAGCTTTCCACCAATATAAATTATCCTTTACTTTGAATTTAATAAATAATTATTATTCATTTTCTACTTGAATTACGAATAAAGTCCTGATTGATAGGCTAATTGAAAAACATCTATAAATTTCAAATGGTATCACATTTTTTGAATCTGAAACATGTGTCACATTCTATGCTTTGCATACTATAGGATTAAAAAAAAATATAGAATTTCATGAATTTTTGACCATGTTAAGGTGGTTAGACAGACGAGCTTTTATATTTTTTTAAAGTTGTAATAAAAAAATCATAATTAATTATTTACTTGGAAAAAAAACTATAAAAAAATATGCATCACATCGGGACAGGAGTCCTCTACTTATATCTAGAAAATTATAAAAAAATATTATCATTTTATTGTGGTTAGGGTGGACAGATAGACACCTACTTATTATTTTTACCCTAAAATTTAAATACTACTGCATTCAAATTTCAAATTTTCACCAACTAGATTTAAAAAAAAAAATAAAGGTCTAGTAGTTTAGAAACTACATTCAATTTTCTACATATTATTTTTTTACATTTTTTTAAAATAATATAGATAACTTATTCAAATTTTTACATCAAGTTGTCTAACTATGATTTTTTGTTTTTTTATTACCACTTAAGGGCCTATTTTTTCCATGATGATCCTGGACATATGCATGTGATCCATAACACTAGCTATTGACCATTGGTTTCTCATGGTAGTTACTCCTTAGATTACTTTTGGATTGCTCCTTTCGATCATGTCCTACCCAATAAGGACCTCTTATATCACACATATCAAAATTAAAAGAAAGGGAATTCGAGGCCAAAAGTGAGATACCCTCCTTCAACTTATGCTATTTCATATAGAGCCTATTTGAAATCTGATAGTTATGTCACCAAGGCATGTAGAAGCAAAAAGGAGAAGCGTTCACAAGATACTCCTTCTTCCTCTTCCACTATTTAGCCTGATGCTTATCTTCACTATTCTATGGTACCATCTACTTCTGCCTCACATTCACAAGAGAACCCCATGGTTCCAACTTGGCAAAGGTCCAAGTGTACCACATTCCAGCTTCTCATCCTACCCGTGGAGCCTAGGTCTATTTAGTATGCTAGGCTAAAATCCTCCCATGGGGAATCCTCTATGTCCTAGCCTTTGCGGCCTCCTACTGCCCTTGCATAGAAATAAATAAATAGGAAGAGGCTTGGGGCTGAAGCATTGGAGCTGAATTCCCCCACTATCTCTAAACCTATCCCTCCCACTCTCATGAAAGAGTCTATCCCTCCACTAGAAATAGTTATGGAGGACACTCTTATGGCTAAGGAGGAGCCTTTCATTCCTTTGCAGCCTCCAACCTCTAGCTATAAGAGTCATAGAACTACCTTGCACGTGAGCGTAGGCATTGGCGAAAGGATCTCTTGTCTAAGTAGGCTGACTCGCAAGGCAAGGAAGAGGAAATGACCACTCCTATATCAAGACCTTCTCATGTGTCCTCTCTCCTTCCCTCTATTCCCATTCAAATGAGCTTTGTATCACTTTCAAGTTCCATTGTAAGCACAAATGTGCCTAACCTTAGAAAGGTGTAGGTGTTCATTGCTCCTTCAATGCAGCTGTCTTTCCCGAAGCTCATACATATGACTAACGCCTTGGTTGTATCTATTGTGGTTCTTTCCTCCTCTTCCTCTACCCTTCTTGCCTCGGATGTCTGGAGTTTTCCTTCCATGATGAAGCAGAAAGTAGAGAATGGTCCTTCTAGCAATGGTGAATGTAAGAGGAGCCCACCCTCTCTAAAAGATGGGCCCACACTAACTTGTTTTGTCCTATTAACAAAAAAAATCTTGGCTTAGTAAAAAAACCAATCTCGGCTTTCGCTGAGTTCCTCACCACTCCCAAAACACTTGGTGAGCCTAGTAGTGAACTGGAGGCACAAACTCCTTCATCCATCAAGGCGAAACATGGCACTTCCATTATGTTCATGTTTACCTTGGTGGATGAAGTTCTGACCTTTTTAGTGATCTTCATGAAGTCATTGACCTTAGACCCACAAGAGTTGAATGATAGAGACCTTGGAGGTCAATCTTCCTTAGCCCTTGTTGCGGGAGAGTTGGAAGCTCATCCCCTTAACATTCCACCCCTGCAGGCTAGTCCTCCTCCCCCCTATGATTATCTAGAGTGGGAAGCTAATGACCTCTTGGTTGATCAGTGTTAGGGGGAGACCCCTTCTTTATCTTTAGATTAGATGTATTTGTGTTGTGATGTATTCCCCCATGATCATGCTACATGTGTCTATATCACCCTTGTCACCCATGTTGTTGCTTGTATATAGGTGGTGTTTTTGTTATAAACCTTCTTTTATTTATATCATAATTCTTTCGTGTTTGTGATTGACTTTCATCAAATTGGGGATAATGCAAAGCGTTGGGAAGATTTAGGCTAACCTTCCATGTTGACCCAATTTTTTATTTTTACTTTATTTTCTATGCATTCTTCCTAATCTGGTTGGGGATTGATGATCATTCACCTTGCACCGTGGTTACCTACTATTTATATAAGCAAGTGTAGATATGACCCCACAAAACTAGATCCCCTTGTTCCCTTTGTTTGTGTTCTCTTTCCCTTTGCTTTCTCTTTATCTTTCTCTCTTCTTTGCTTGAGTTGTCCCTCTCATGTGTGACAACTCCACCTTTACATCACCTCAATCTTCAAAAAATGCATTCATTTCCAACGAATATTTTCTCAAGATTTTTCATGCACTTCTTTATTAAAATTTCATTTTGAAATTAAAACTCTAATGGAACACGTTTCCTTCATCATGAGTTCGTAAAGAAAGGAATTGGAAAATTTCATTTGAAGTGGCAACAACATTGATCTTCCCCTTGCATGGGGTCATTTTATTCCTTTTGAATTCTTTGTTGAAGTGAACATATTTCAAAAGGATTTCTTGAAGATGAATCAATTCAAGAAAGAAGGCACCAAATTTCAAGCAACGCGTCCCTTCATTTCACCCTTTCTTTTTACACAAGGTTCTCGAGGGACCCCTTCGAAATTTTTTTGTACTATGTCTAGCTTGGGGGTAGTGAGACTAGACCTGCTTTACATCTTTTTGTTTAGTTGAGGGGTAGCCTAACTATACTTTCTTCACATCTTTGCATCTAGCTTGTGGGCAACATGAGTATACCTCTCTTTCAAATAGTTCGTCCCTTGAGTGAACCCCTCTTCATTTTCAAGGGTTCTTGAGGGACCCCTTTGCAGGTTTTCCAACCTATCAATGGTCTGTGTGACTATTTTCTTACTTGCTTGCATGGATGCTTCTTGACATTTTATATCTAGGGGTAAAAATGGCGCTTCATGGGTGGCCCTGTGAAGCTACTTTTTGACTCTATAGAGTCCACTTTTCTCAGTTTCCCTCATCTGAGAGTTTTTGGGGGATACCTTCCTTGCAGTTTTGCGAGTCTGTAAGGCACTTTTATTGGTGTCTTGAATGTGAGAGTTCTTTGGGAATGCCTTCCTTGTAGGTCTGTGGGCCTTTGAGGCGATTGCTTTCTTCAACTTCATAGCTCTAGGAATCTATGAAGTATTTTTCTTGTCCTGCACTCTTGAGTGCACACTTGGGAGATGCCAATGTACCCCACTGTCATCCCAGAACCACAATTTTATGCTCTGATAGAGAGTTATCTAAGACACGGAGTTGACCCTGAAAACTGGCTCGCTTAGTCCCTTCTCAAATTTTGTGTTTATAGAGTGCTCAAAGGACCTTATATTTCTCATCATTCTCATCCTTCCTTTCTGAACACACCCTTAAGCTGAAGTAAGGTAGGGTAGCCTGCTACTCCTAGCCCTCCATGACCTGGGGCCTTGACATGGTTGGTCCCCCTCTCTTACATTTTTGGTGAATCCAACATGAACCATTTTGTTTCTGTTTGTGATACTGGAACTTCCTTTCATCATATCCTAGGAGCATTGTAGGTGTGAGTGTTGTAAGGATTTCACCTTGTAACCCAACCTATGAACCCTAGTAGGTGTAGTTGGAAGGTTCCAAAATATTGCACAATGAAACTAGAATTGGGTCATTGCCTTATCTTGTAACCTTTATGAGGCTCTGTGAAAGTGTTGCTTAGTGTGCATAATGGCCTCTTTCTTGCATCGGCCTATTATCTCTGCACAACCTGTGAGAAGTGGTACTTGTATAACCTTCACTTCACAGGACCTACTGATGGACTTTAATAGAAAACCATATCCTCTCTTCATTCTTGCGAGGACAAATGGAAACACAGTGGTGAGTGTTCTCATTGATTCGATATCTCAAGTGAATATCATAACTAAGGAGATCATGATATTCAACTTTCTGCATAACAATGGATACAATGCACTTGTGAGTATCATCTGCATGCATGACAAAAAAATTGTACACCCTATAGGTAGCATTGTCCTATCAGTTCTTGTCAGACCTAACTCCATAAACCTCATGTTTTACATTTTCCCAGGGTCTAAACTCTATAGAGTGAAGTTGGGTATCCCCTAGTTGGTAGCTATTAATGTAGTTCCTTTAGTTATGCATAAGTATCTTTAATTCACTCATGAGGGTTTTGTACATGTGATCCATGACACTGGATATAGACCATTAGTTTTTTTTGGTAGTTACTCCTTAGATTACTTTTGGCCTGCACCTATTGGTCCTCTCCCACCTAGGGAGGACCTCTTATATCACACATATCAAAGCTACAAGAAAGGGTGTTCCAGGCCAAAAGTGAGATACCCTCCTTAACCTTATGTTGTTTCACATAGGGCCTACTTGAAAGCTAACAATGATGTCACCAAGTCATGTAGGAGCAAAAAAGAGAAGCGGTCTCGAGATCCTCTTTCTTCCTATTGCATTGTTAAGCCTGATACTTCTCCTTGCTCTACTATGGTACCATCTACTTTTGCCTCACATTTGTGAGAGAGCCAAATGGTGCCTGCTTGGTGAAGGTCCAAGTGTCCCATGTTTGAGATTCCTATCCTACCAATGGAGCCTTGGCCCCATTTGGTATGGTAGGCAAAAAGCCCTCCATTGGGAATCCTCTATGTCCCAGACTCTGCGGCCTTCTACCACCCCTACTTATAAAGCAGTGAATGGGAAGAGGCCGACTATCGAGGTTTTGGATCTGACTCCCCTCGCTATCTCTGAACATGTCCCTCCTGCTCCCATGAAATATTTTTTCCCTCCACTACAAACAACTATGGAGGATAGTCGTATGGATAAGTAGGATCCTTCCATTCCTTCACAACCTTCGGCTTCTAGCTCTAAGAGTTGCAAGAACTACCTTGCATGTCAGAGCAAGCACTGATGAAAGGTTTTCTTGGCTGAGTAGGTTGCCTCACAGAGGAAGGGATAGGAAACAACCTCTCCTATATCAAGATATTCTACTATGTCCTCCTCTCTCTTCCCCTTTGTTCCCATTCAAACCATCTTTGTATCACTTCTGGATTTTCCTGTGACTGCAAATGTGCCTGACCTTAAAAAGGTACAGGTGTTCATCGCTCCTTCAGTGGAGTCACCTTTTCTAACATACATTCTAGATGTCCCACCCTTCCCAAAGCTGGTAGATATGACTAACAACTCGGTCGTATTTGTTGTGGTTCTTTCCTCCTCTTCCTCTACCCTTCTTGCATTGTCTATGGGAAGTTCGCCTCCACAAAAAAGTAGAAAGTAGAGAATTTTCCTTCTAGAAACAAAGGATGTAACAGGAGACCACCCTCTTTGAAAGATGGCCTACAGTAAACTTTCCTATCCTAGTAACAGAACTAGTCTTGACTTCCCCTGAGTTTTTCACTATTCCCAAATCATTCGATGAGCTTAGCGGTGAACCTTACATGCAAACTCCTTTTTCCATTGAGGAAAAACATGGCACTCTCGTTAAGTGCATGTTTAACTTGGTGGATGAAGTTCTCACCTTGTCAGTTACCTTTATGAAGTCGTTGACCTTAGACCCACAAGAGTTGAGTGATAGAGACCTTACAAGTTCATCTTCCTTAGCCCTTATTGTGGGAGGGTCTGAAGCTCGCCCCCTTAATAGTCCACCACTATAGGCTCATCCTCCTTCCCCCTATGATGATCTAGAATGGGAAGCTAATGGTCTCATGGTTGATCAGTGTTAGGGGGAGACCTCTTATTTATGTTTATATTAGATGTGTGTGTCATGATGTGTTCCCCCATGATCATGCTGCATGTGCCTGGATGACCCTCTTCACCTCTATTGGTGCTTGGATACAAGCATTGTGTTTGTGGTTTAAACCTTCTTCTATTTGTATCATCATTCTCTCATGTTTTTGATTGACTTTTGGAAAATTGGGGATGATGCAAAGCATTGGGAACATTTAGGTTTCACTTCCATGTTGAGCCAATTTTTCATTTTTACTTTTTTTTTTCATGCATTCTTCCTAATCTAGTTGGGGATTTATTATCTTTCACCTTACACCATGGTTACATACTATTTATATAAGCAAGCATAGATTTGACCCCATGAAACCAAATCCACCTATGCCCTTTGTTCATGTTCTCTTTCCCTTTTCTTTCTCTTTATCTTTTTGTGTTCTTTGCTTTAGTTGTCCCTCTTATGTGTGACAACGCCGCCTTTACATCACCTCGATATTTAGAAAATTTGTTTTGTGCCAATGAATCTTTTCTAAATATTTTTCATGCACTTCTTTGTTAAAATTACATTCTCAATTTGAAACCCTACTCGAACATGTTCCCTTCATCACGGGTTCATAAAGAAAGGACTTGGAAACATTCCTCTGAAGCGCGAACAACTTTGATCTTCCCATCACATGGGGGCATTTTCTTGCTTTCGAATTCCTTGATAAAGTTATAATCTTTCAAAATGATTCCTTGATAATGAATCGATTCGAGAAAGAAGGCACCAAATTTCAAGTAACATGTCCCTTAAGTGGACCCTTCCTTTTTACATAGGGTTCCCTAGGGGCCCCTTCAAAAAAAACTTCTATTATGTCTAGCTCAAAGCCAACTCAACTAAACTTTCTTTACATCTTTTCGTCTAGCTTGAGGGCATCCCGACTAGACCTACTTCACAACTTTGTGTCTAGCTTGGGGGTAGCCTGACTAGACCTCAATTTCAAACAAGGCATCCCTTGAATGGACCCTTCTTCCTTTTGAAGGGTTATCGAGGGACCCCTTTGAAAATTTTTGAACTTATTGATGGTTTACATGAATGTCTAGTTACTTACCAACATGGCCACTTCCTGACATGTTCTATCTATGAGTAAACATGTCACTTAACTGGTTTTCCCATGACGCAATGTTTTGACTCTGTGAAGTACACTTTTCTCAATTTCCCTCATGTGAGTGTTCTTGGGGGATACCTTCCTTGCAGGTTTGTGGGTCTGTAAGGTGCTTTTCTTTGTTTTCTTCATGTGAGAGATCTTGGGGGATGCCTTCCTTGCAAATCCATGGGCCTATGAGGCACTTTATTTCTTCAGCTTCATAGCTCCATGTAGCTATGAAGTCATTTTCCAATCCTACACTCTCGAGCTTGCTAGATTGCAGTTTGCTTCCTTGACATTTTAGGTATAAATTTCTAACCCTAATAATTCTTCTACCTACTTTAACAAAGCACTCATCATTATTTGTGGTCGCTAAAGTAGGGGAAAAATGTAAAGGAGAAAACTTTCACCCCTAACACAAATTCCCCTTTTAGTCTTCCTCACTTTAGAAAACCAAACTTGCAGGCTAACTTCCACATAAGGTTGTTGCCTTCATTACACTTGGCACCTATTTTGAGCATCAACAAAGGAATAATTATTGGGGATTCCCATACGATACGTAGATGTCTGCACGAAATGTGTACATCCCTGGCAAATTCCTACGACTAGATCCTATAGAGGTATTACACTTCCCATTGAAAGTCCACTTGTAATGCCGTCTTCGGTCAACTAACCTGAATATGACTATTTTCTTCACTCCTTACTTCAAATTGATTATTCATTCACCGATTTTGGATCTCTCAATTATTCTCTAGATCTATAGAAAATCCATCTACAATTCCATCACTCCATCAACTCAGTAGAGAAAGTGTAGGAAAACACCATTACAATAGAGGTTTGAGTTCCTCTCATTCTCTCCCCCATTAGGCTTGAGTGCCCCTGGTGGAGGTGGTAAGATTTATAATCCTCTCCTCTATTATTTGGTTGAGTAAGCACATTACCATTTTGTAGTGTAGTAGTGTTCTTTGTTTATTCCCTTATTTATTGTATTATTTCTCTATCGTTGCAAAATTGGTTGTCTGTGGAGGTGGAAAAACCAAAACGACAGTTTGAGTAAGGAAGACCCATATACAACCCCTAAATAACTTTCATCTCTATTGTGTGTAGGTTGGTGTGTCTCATGGAGCTAGATGGTGCACAAGATTTTATGTGAGATCATTCTTGTCACCCTAGTGTTAATCTATTTGTTTTATAATATTTGTTTATATGTTTCTTACTTCATAGTATTATTTTTTTCACTTAGAAATCATTAACTATGTTATTAGTTCTTTTTCTAGTATTTATATCTTGTCTATCTAGTCCTCTAGTTGTATGGATTCCAACACACTTGGGAGATGCAAGCATGCTGCACTATCATCCCAAAACTATACTTTTGTCCCTGAGACACAAAGTTGACCCTAAAAATTGGGTTGATAGAGTGCTCAAAGGACCTTATAGTCATCATAATTCTCATCCTACCTTTCCTAAAAATCCCTTAAGTTGAGGTAAGTTAGGGAAGCTTGCTGCTCTCGACCCTCCGTAAGCTAGGGCCTTGACGTGGTTGGTCCCCCTCTATTACATTATGGTGAACCTGAAGTGAACCATTTTGGTTTTGTTTGTGATACTGAAAGCTCATTTCCTTGTAACCTAGGATTTTTGTAGGTGTGAGTATTGTGAGGATTTCACCTCTCAACCCAACCTGTGACCCCTAGTAGGCGTAGTTGGAAGGTTCCAAAGTGTTGCATAATGAAAGTGGAATTCGGTCACTACCTTATTCTATAAGCTTTAGGAGGTTCTATGAAAGTGTTGTTTAATGTGTGTAATGGACTCTTTATTGCATCAACCTACTCCCTTTATGTAGCTTGTGAGTAGCGGTACTGGTATAACCTTCCCTTCGCAGGACCTACTGATAGGCTTTAACAAAAAACCATGTCCTCTCTACATTCCTGCTAGGATAAATGGAAACACTCTGGTAGGTGTTCTCATTGATCCAACATCTCAAGTGAATATCATAACTATGGAGATCATTCTAATCAATTTCCTACAAAAGGATGGATACAATGCACTTGTGAGTATTGTCTGAACGGATGACTGACTTTCCCTACACCATATAGGTAGTATTTTCCTATCGGTTCTCATTAGACCTAAGTTCATGAACCTCATGTTTGACATTATCCTAGGGTCTAAACTCTTCAGAGTGAAGTTGGCTATCCCTTAGCTTGTAGCTATGAATGTAGTTCCTTCAATTATGAATAAATGTCTTTAATTCACTCATTATTGTTTCATGCATGTGATCCACAACACTGGCTATAGACTATCGATTACTCCTGGTAGTTACTCCTTAGATTACTTTTGGCCTACACATGTTGTTCCTCTCCCACCTCGAAAGGACCTCTTATATCACACATCCAAATTAGAATAAAGGACATTCCATGCCAAAAGTGAGATACCCTCCTTTGCCTTATGTTCTTTCACATAGGGCCTACTTGAAAGCTGACAGTCATGTCGCCAAGGCCTGTAGAAGGGAAAAAATGAAGTAGTCTCGAGATCCTCCTTTTTCCTCTCCCACTATTCATCTTGATGCTTCTACCTCATGTTCGTGACAGAACCCCATGGTACCCACTTGCCAAAGGTCCAAGCGTCCCATGTTCGAGCTTCCTGTGCTACCCTAGGAGCCTAGGCTCATTCAGTATGGTAGGCAGAAATCCCCCCTTGAGGAATCCTCTATGTGTCGGCCTCTATAGCCTCCTTATGCCCCTACTTATAAAGTAGTGTACAAGAAGAGGCCCACTACCAAGGCATTGGAGCCAACTCCTCCCATTGTCTCTGAAGTTTTCCCTCCCTCTCCCATGCAAGAGATTGTCCCTCTAATAGAAATAGCTATGGAGTAAATCCAATGGCTAAGTAGGAGCCTTATGTTTCTTCACAACCTTCGGCCTCTAGCTCTAAGAGTCGAAGGAACCTCCTTGTGTGCGAGTGCAAGCGCCAGAAAAAGGCTCTCTTGGCTAAGAAGGCCACCTCATAAAGGAAGGAAGAGAAAATGACCTATCCTATATCAGAAATTTCTACTGCATCCTACTCTCTCCTCCACTTTGTTCCCATTGAAATGACCTCTCTCTAAATTTCAACTTTTTTTTCGAGCATAAATGCACTTGACCTTAGATAGGTGCAGGTGTTCAATGCTCCTTGAGTGGAGCTACCTTTTCTGACATCCATTTCGGATGTCCCACCTTTCTCGAAGCTTGTAGATATGACTAACACCTTGGTCATATCTGCTATGGTTCTTTCCTCCTCTTCCTCTATCCTTCTTGTCTCATCTATGGGGAGTTCACCTCCCCCGATAAAGCAAAAAGTAGAGAATGGTCCTTCCAGAAATGAAGGACATAAGAGGAGGCCACTCTCTCTGAAAGGTGGCCCCACATTGGCTTCCCCTGAGTTCCTCATCACTCCCAAATCATTCAGTGAGCTTAGAGGTGAACCTTGGGTTCAAACTCCTCCATCCGTTGAGGCAAAACATTGAACTACTGCTAAGTGCATGTTTAACTCAGTGGATGAAGTTCTAACCTTCTCAACAATCTTCATGAATTCATTGACCTGAGAACCACAAGAATTGAGTGAAAGAGACCTTGGAGGTCCATCTTCCTGAGCCCTTGTTACAGGAGGGTCAGAAGTGTTGGTAACACAAGGGCAGACAACTGAGAGGGGGGGTGAATCAGTTGTCACATAAATTATACTTTCTAAACTTATTCTTTGATATGATAATTAAACATGAAAGAAAAAACCATCACCACATAAGAAATGCACATAACACCAGTATTTTTGCATGGAAAGCCTGTTAGTGGAAAAGCCATAGTGGAGGTTAATCCACAAGTTTATACTCTATTAAAATTATAGTAAATAGGGAATGCACGTGCATTCAGGCACACTTCCTAGAGGTCATTTCTCAAATACAAAAAAGGCTCACTACCTAAAGGAAGACACATTGTCTTATAGTCACATTTGGATTAAATCCATCTAAGAGATTTTGAATTGAGAAGATAGCATCTTCTAATGCCTAATTATAGTTCTGGTTAAGCACATGAACACTCTTTCTTCTTCTCACTCTTCTTCACACTTTACTTCTACCTTCAAAAGATCTGAACTTTATTCGCACATAGCATTCACACTTCAGACATCTCGCATCTATGACTTGTCTCAATTAATGTAAACAATTGCTCATATATATCCACAACCAAAATAACATCATCTATACGTTAGATCCAACAAAATATAAGATGAATACAAACTATCAACTGAAAACATAAATGATTATCAATGTGAGTCAACCAATGTTAGCCACAACATAGTGAGGACCCAAAACAACATGTCCTTGAATACAAAACATCTTCAATAATTAATCCTCGAAGATCCACAACATGGTACAATCATCCTATCAGCCATGAACATGAAAAACATGAACACGCAAATTAAAATCACAAATTATGAGAACAATGATTAATGTGAATGTACAACATATATAGAGAATGATCTAGAAAATATTCACAAGCATCATGGATCACCAGAGAAGCATCCATGACAACTAGAATTACATCACCTTCTTTTAGAAACACCAACTAAAGTAACATGAAAATTGTCAGAACATAGATACTCATAGCTAGATCAAATCTTCATGCAAATCTCTGAAAGTTAATGTGGATAAACTAGATATACTCAACAAAAAACCCTTTAATCCACAACCTCTAATCATCAACATACTGAGCTAGCCAACATACTGAACTTCACTTCACCACTGACAACCTGCAACTTATTTTATTACAATTTTCTCAATATCCTCGACATATACAACCTTTAATGCATTAATGCCAATAGTGTTGACATCAATGATAACCACATATCAACAACATCCAACAATCTCCCCCTTTGGAATTGATGGCAACACATGATTTCAAAAACACCATCAACACAAATTTCTCTTAGCACTTTCTCCCCCTTAGATTTTGACTCTTCTCCTCAGATAATTCATATTTTTTCACATGACTCTTCTCCCCCTTTGACATCAATGACAAAGATAATGTGTATATTTCTCCACACAAGCTTTGAACCACATTTCTAAACATGTGATTACTCCACCTAAGTATAAGCCACCATAACATTAATCCAGATTAAATTATGACTTTGAAATACACAGACTAATGCAAGTCAATGCACCTTAGTTTTGATTAGGAGGGGTAATCACCCCTAGCTTCCCTCTGAGATACTCAAAATTATCCTTAGGAAAGGTCTTGGTAAAGATATATGCAATGTATTCCTTATTAGGAACAATATACTCCAATATGACTTCCTTCTCACTCACCTTCTCTCTTAAAAAATGAAACTTGATAGATATATACTTGGTTTTTGAATGCAGCACTAGATTCTTAGAAATTTTAATTTCACTTGAATTATCATAGAATATAGCAATAGGTTCATCATACACAACTCTGATATATTTCAACATCTGCTTCATCCACAATACTTGAGTACAATTATTAGCACAAACAATGTATTCTACCTCTATAGTAGATAAAGAAATATAATTCTTCTTTATACTTAACCATGAAATTAACTTCTTTCTGAAGAAAAATCCACCACCACTAGTACTCTTTTTTTCATTCACATCTCCTAACCAATCAACATCAGTATAAGCACTCAAAGTAAAATCATCTTCTTTAGGATACCATAGGCCAAAATCAACTGTCCCCTTCAAGTATCTGAAAATCCTTTTCACAATAGTCACATGAGATTCCTTAGGATCTGCTTAAAATATTGCAAAAATGCATACAACATTAATGATATCAGGTCTAGTTTGATTTAAATACAAAAATCTGCCAAATATGGATTTGTATCTAGTCTGATTTGTCTTAGGAGAATCATGATTTTATGTCAAATTACATCCCATCACCATAGGTGTACTAACTGGCTTAGAATCTTCCATACCAAACTTCTTTAGCAGTTCTTTCACATACTTGGACTAATATATAAAAATCCCTTTATCTAATTGAGTAATTTGAAATCCCAAAAAGAATTTCATTTCTCTAATCATAGACATCTCAAACTCACTTTGCATATCATTAGAAAACTTCATGCATAAACTATCATCTCCTCTAAAAATGATATCATCAACAAAGACTTCAACAAACAAATCTTTATCATGATCAATCTTGAAATATAGATTACTATCAATAGTACCTTTGTTAAATCCAAGCTTCAACAAGTACTTATCGAATCTGGCAAACCATGCTCTTGGGGATTTGTTAATTCCATACAATGCTTTCTTCAACCGACAAACCATATCTCCATGATTAGTCAATTAAAATCTATCAGGTTGCTCAATAAACACTTCTTCTAGTTCACCATTTAGAAATGCTGACTTGACATCCATCTGATAAACCTTGAAGTATTTTTAAGTAGCATAAGCAAGAAATAGTCTCACAACTTCAATCCTAGCAATAGGGGTAAAATTTTCTTCAAATTCAATTCCTTCCATCTAAGAGTATCCTTTACCCACTAGCCTTGCTTTGTTTCTAACAACTTCACCTTGCTCATTTAGTTTGTTTCAAAAGTCCAATTTAGTACCAATTACATTTTTGTCCTTAGGTATAGGAACAAGAGTCCATGCATCATTCTTCTCAATTTTCAGTAGCTCTTCTTTCATTGCTTCCATCTAATGTTCATCTTTTCATGCTTCATTTACATTAGTCTTCCCAATCTTTGATGTCAAACAATATTCTTCTGCAATTCTTCTCCTAGTTTGAACACCTTTGTTCTTATCACCTATAGTCTGATCTTCTAAATGATTCAATATTACATACCTTGGAGTCCTAGGATGTTCTTGAACTTCAGGCTTTTGTGATCTCTCTTCTACCCTTTAACTAGTTCCTTCCTCTTAGCTTTCCTCATTCACAAGAATAATTTGCACTTGATTCTAAGTCTGAACTGAACTGAAATTTTGATCATGACTAAATTATATCCATAGGTTCTCGATGGTCTAACAGTGTCATCATCAACCTTGACATTAGCACTTTCAACTACTTTCCTCAATCTCTTGTTGAAGTACCAGTAGGCTTTACTTTTAGTAGAGTAACCAAGAAAGATTCCTTCATCACTCCTAGCATCAAACTTTCCTATATCTTCAACTCTTTTAATATAGCATTTACTCCCAATTTTTTTGAATTATCTAATAGTAGGATTATGAGAAAACCATAGCTCATAAGGGGTCTTACTAGTATTATCTTTGATATATACCTAGTTGAGAGTATAAACAACAGTACTCACAACTTCTCCTCAGTAGATATGTGGGACATTTCCTTCTAGCATCATAGTCCTAGCAGCATCTAGAACCGTCTTGTTCTTCCTCTCCACACTCCATTTTCCTCAGGGGTCCATGGGGTAGATAATTGTCTCTTTATCCCATGTTCTTCACAAAAGGAATTTAACTCACCAAAAATGAATTCACCACCTTTATTTGATCTCAAACATTTAATCTTCAAACTTGTCTCTGTCTCAACCTTAGCCTTAAAAATCTTGAATTTCTTTGAGGCTTCATATTTTTACCTTAAGAAGGCAACCCACATCAATCTAGAATAATCATTAATGAGTAACATGAAATATCTATCTCCTTGTAAACTTTTGACAGTAGAAGGACCACAAAGATCAGTATGCACAATCTCCAATACTTCATTTGAACAATGTTGTTTGCTCTAAAATGAAACTCTAGTTTGCTTCCCTAACTGACATTCCTTGCATATTGTACTAGTAGGCTTTACCAACTAAGGAATATATCTCACAACCTGAGTAGACCTTATCTTGATAATATTGTCAAAGTTTACATGACACAATCTCCTATGCCACAACCAACTTTTACTAGCAGCACTTAGGTGAAAGATATTACCTTTTTTTTTGTACTTGATCCAGTCATATTTCTAGAACTCCCCAATATTTTACATTTTCCATCCTTAAATTGAATATTGTATCCCTTGTCAACCATCTATCGAACACTTATAATATTGTGCTTCAAACCTTCCACATATGAAGCATCATTAGTATTAGGCTTACCATCAAAAGAAATGAAACCTTTTCCATGGATAACATTAGCTTTGTCATCACCAATATCATACTTTTCAAGACTCACAAATTTACTTTTATCACCTGTCATGTGATGAGACCATCCTTTGTCGATCACCCATTCATATTTTTCTTCAATTTTGGCAGCTAGAGCTTTCTCCACATTCATGCAACTACCAGATTCAATAGGTACATGATTACTTTCCTTGATAGAAATAAATACAAAATAATCTTCAATTACATTCCCTTAACTAGATTCATCATCCGTTACACCTTCATCAGTAGAAAAATAACACTTTCTTTGGAATCTAGGCTTGTTAGATCTTGGCTTAGGAACTCTTTCTGGACACCTTAAGGAAAAATGACAATTTTTATTTCACGAGATCCATTTAAGAGGAAATTTACCTTTATAAACACCTTCTATTTTGGATACCCTCTTGACAAGAAGTGCTTCAAGCTCATCTATTTTTCTTTCTTCTTCTTCAATCTCTCTCATTTCATGCTCATACTTCAACAAGTTTCTAGAGGAATCTTCTCCCAGATCATATCTTTGATTATCTTTTCTGAAGGTAGTAGCTTTGAATATAGATTCTATCTTAGGAAGAGCATCACCAAACTCACTTAACTCAAAAGCAGCAAGCTTACCAGTAAACATGTCTCTGGTTACATTTGTCATAGTCTAGATCTCCTCAATAGCAATAAATTTGTGTTTGTATGCAGTAGGAAAGGATCTGAGAACTTTAGCAAAAATATTTGATTGTTCCAATGCTCCACCAACACATCTAATATTGCACACAAGTTCATTCACTCTTTGTATAAAAGAAGTGATGTTCTCATCTTCACCCATTTTCAATTTTTCATATTTCCCTTTCAGACTCTGCAGCTTAGCCATCTTCACATGAGTATCACCTTCATATAAATTTTCCAATTTTTTCTAGATCTCATTAGAAGTCTTTAGATCCATTACATTTGTCATCTCAGAATCAGTCAGAGCACTCAACAATGCTTCCTTAGCCCTAATATTGTACTCACCATATTTAATCTCACCTGTAGTAGAAGGACCAATGCATTTTAGATGACACTCCATTCAAGTCTTTCACAAAGAATAATTTGCTCCATAAAATATCAAACTGTCCTTCTTATATGTCACCATCCCGAATCAACTCAAGCTATTAAACTTCTTCCAAGGAAACTGCTCTGATACTGATTTTTGGGAACACAAGGGTAAACAACTAAGAGGGGGGTGAATCAATTGTCACATAAATTATAATTATTAAACTTATTCTTAGATCTAATAATTAAACATGAAAGAAAAAACCATCACCACATCTTAAACACTCATAACACCAAGATTTTTGTGTGGAAACCCTATTAGGGGAAAAACCACGGTGGAGGTTAATCCACAAGTTTATACTATGTTAAAAGTATAGTAAATAGGGAATGCACATGCATTTAGGCATACTTCCTAGAGTTCACTACTCAAATACAAAAAGGCTTACTTCCCAATGGAAGACACACTATCTTATAGTCACATTCAGATTAAATCCATCTCAGAGATTTTGAATTGAGAAGATAGCATCTACTAATCCCTGATTATAGTTTTGGTTAAGCACATGAAAACTCTTTCTTCTTCTCACTCTTCTTCACACTTTACTTCTTCCTTCAAAATATATGAACTATATTCACACATAGGATTCACACTTCACACATCTTTCATTTGTTGCTTGTCTCAAATGATGTAAAAAATCACTTATATATATCTGCAACCAAGAATAACATCATCTACATTTAGGCTTCAATAAAATATGAGATGAATACAAAATGTCAGCCCAAAACATAAATTATTATCAATGTGAATCAACCAATATCAACCACAACATAGTGAGGACCCAAAACAACATCCTTGAACACAAAACATCTTCAATAATTAATCCTCAAAGATTCACAACATGCTACAATCACCCTGTTGGCCATGAACAAGAAATACATGAACACGCAAAAGAAAATCACCAATTGCAAGCACAATGATCAATGAAGATGTACAACATAGATAGAGAATGTTCTAGAAAACATCCACATGCATCATGGATCACCAAAGAAGAATCCACAAAAGCTAGAATTAGATCACCTTCTTTCAGGAACACCAACTGAAGTAACAAAAAAATTATCAAAACATAGATACTCTTAACTCGATCAAATATTCATGCAAATATTTGAAACTTAATGTGGATAAAATAGATATACTTGATAAAAAACCCTTTAATCCACAACCTTTGATCATCAACATACTGAGCTAGCCAACGTACTAAACTTGACTTCACCACTAACAACCTGCAACTTATTTTATTACAATTTTCTCAATATCCTAGACATATACAGCCTCTAATGCATTAATGCCAATAGTGTTGACATCAATGAAAACCACATATCAGAAACATCCAACTAGATCCTCCTCCCCTTAACATTTGACCACTACAGGATCCTCCTCCTTCCCCTTACGATGATCTAGAGGTGAAATTTGATGACCTCTTGGTTGATCAGTGTTAGGGGGTGACCCCTTATTTATCTTTAGATTAGTTGCATGTGTGTAGTGATGTGTTCCCCTGTGATTGTACTACATGTTCCTAGATGACCCTCATCACCCATGTTGGGGCTTGGATACAGGCATGGTGTTTATGTTGTAAACCTTTTTCTATTTCTATCATTATTCTTCCATGTTTGTGATTGACTATCAGAAAATTGGGGATGCTACAAAGCATTGCGAACATTTAAGATTCCATTCCATTTTGACCCAATTTTTTTTTTCACTTTTTTTTTCACGCATTCTTCCTAATCTAGTTGGGGATTGATGACCTGGTTCATAAAGAAAGCACATGGAAAGCTTCCTCCGAAGGAAGAATAAATTTGAATTTCCCCTCACATGGGGGTATTTTCTCCCTTTCAAATTCCTTGATGAAGTGAACATCTTTCAAAAGGATTCCTTGATGATGAATCAATTTGAGAAAGAAGGCCCCAACTTTTGAGAAACACATCCGTTGAGTCGAACGTTTCTTTTTACACAGGATTCTAGAGGGACCCCTTCAAAAAAAATTCTATTATGTCTAGCTTGGGGGAAGCCTGACTAGACCTGCTTTACATATTTCATCAAGCTTGGGGGTAGTCTGACTAGACCTACTTCACATTTTTGTGTCTAGCTTGGGGGTAGCCTAGCTAGACCTCACTTTCAAATAGTGTGTCCCTTGAGTGGAACCCTCTTCCTTTTGAAGGGTTCCCAAGAGATCCCTTTGAAATTTTTCCACGCTATCAATGGTTTGTTTGACTATCCACTTACTTTCCTGTATGGTTTCTTCTTGACATGTTATATCTGAAGGTAAACATGTCACTTCATGGGTGTGCCCCTGAAGTTTCTTTTTGACTCTATGGATTCCACTTTTCTTGGTTTCCCTTATGTGAGAGTTCTTTGGGGATACCTTCCTTGTAGGTTTGTAGGTCTATAAGGAACTTTTCTTGGTTTCCTTCATGTGAGAGTTCTTGGGGAATGCCTTCCTTGCAAGTGTGTGGTCCTCTAAGGTGCTTTCTTTCCTCAACTTCATATTTTTGCAGAGCTATGAAGTTCTTTTCTTGTCCCACACTCTTGAACTCGCCAGATTGTGGTATGCTTCCTCGATGGTTCAGGTATACATTTCTAACCCTACTACTTATTCAACCTACTTTACCAAAGCACTCATCACTATTCATGCTCAATAAAGTGGGGGAAAAATGTATAGAAGTGAATTTTCACCTTTAACAAAAATTCTCATTTTACCCTTCCTCACTTTAGAAAACTAAATTGGGAGGCTAAATTCCACATAAGCCACTGCCTTCATTCCACTTGGCAGATGTTTTGAGTGTTGGCAGAGGAATAACTATCGGGGATGCCTGCGCAACATGGAAACGTCTGCATGGAATGCTTATGTACCTAGCAGATTCCTACAAATGGAGCCTACAGAGGCATTACACTTCCCAATGGAAGTCAACTTGTAACACCCTCTTTGGTCGATCGAACCAAATATGGCCATTTTATTCACTCTTTCCTTCAAATTGACTATTGATTCATCCATTTTGGATCTCTATGATTCTCTAGATCTCTAGAGAACCCATCTATAATATCTCCAAGCATTCTAAGCATTCAAGCAACATTCTTGCACTCCATAGCAGCAATTCCATCACTCCATCAACTAAGTAGAGAAAGTGTAGAACAACACAATTGTAGTAGAGGCTTGATTTCCTCTCATTCTCCCCCCTATTAGCCTTCAATTCTCTTTGTGGAGGTGGTAGGATTTCTAATCCTCTCCTCTATTATTTGGTTGAGTAAGCACATTATTAGTTTGTAGTGTATTAGTGTTATTTTCTTATTCCCTTCTTTATTGTATTATTTCTCTATCGTTGCAAACTTGGCTATTTGTGGAGGTGGAAACGCCAAAATGGAGGTCTGATTGAGGTAGACCCTTATACAATTACCCAAAAATTTTCCTCTTTGTTGTGTGTAAGTGGGTGTGATTCATGGAACTAGCTAGCAAATAAGCTTCTATGTGAGATCATTCTTGTCACCGTAGTGTTAATCTATTTGTTTTATCATATCCGCTTGCATATTTCTTACTTCATAGTATTATTTTGTTCACTTAGAAATCATTAAATAGGTTGTTGGTTCATTTTCTAGCAGTTAGACCTTGTTTTTCTAGTCGTCTGGTCATACGGATGCCAATGCACCTAGAAGATGCCAATGTGCCACACTATCATCCTAGAACGTGACTCTGAAAACTAGCTCACCTAGAAGATGCCACACTTTAATTGTTAGCCCAACACTAATGAAGTCAACTCCAAGTTCAATGGAAGTTCATATTCCTTTTCATAAACCATAATAAAAGGAGAATTACCAATTCCTCTCTTGAGCATGATCCAATCATCCCAAAGGAAAAATATGATTTTCATATGCCACAATCTTTGATTTCTCTCCTTCATTCTCTTCAATATTTTGATCATATTTTTGTTGGTTCGGTATGTGCAAGATCATGATGGGCCAAAAAGTGGTGATATCTAAGTGATATGATGGCCCATGTCGCTAATGACATTTTTTTAACCAAAAATTGATGAAACGAAAATGGTTTTTAAAGGAGATTATCAACTTTCTAACAATATAAATTATTCTTTACTTTGAATTTTATAAATAATTATTATTCATTTTCTATTTCAATTACGACTAAAGTTCTGAGTGATAGGCTGATTGAAAAAATCCATAGCTTTCAAATGGTATCACATTTTTTTAATCCAAAACATGAGTCACACTTTATGCTTCACACATAATAGCATTAAAAAAATAAAAAATAAATTCATGAATTTTTGACCAAGTTAAGGTGGTTAGACATACGATTTTTTATATTTAAAAAAAAAATATTAAAAAATAAATAATTAATTAGTTACTTGGAACAAAAATAACAAAAAAATATGCATCACATCGGGAAATGAGTCCCCTACTTATATCTAAAATATTATAAAAAAATACTATCATTTTATTGTGGTTAGGGTGGTTAGATAAACACCTACTTCTTATTGTTTCCCTGAAATTTAATTACTTCTGCATTGAAATTTCAAATTTTCACCAAATAGATTTTTTATTTTTTTAAATAAACCTAGTAGTTCAGAAACTACAATAAATTTTCTATAGATTCTATTCTTACATATTTTTGAAATAATATAGATAACTTATTCAAAAAAAATTGTCAAGTTGCCTAACTCTGATTTTCTGAATTTTATTGCCACTTAAGGGCCCGTTTTTTCCATGATGATCCTGCACATACTTGGTTGACTCTTCTAAGTCATTACCTTGTGTGTAATAGTTGGAAAAAATAGTGAGATACATATTTTCTTATAAATCCCAATCAATAGTCCTAAAAATAGTAAAGGAAAATAGAATTATTTTTAATTATGGTAAAGGATTCCCAAAGCTAGTTACATTCTCCTCCAAGAAATCAAAGATTCTAATTCAGTGACCTTTTTCAATGGGATGGCATCAATCCACTTGGTAAAATAATCAATTGAAATTATCACTAGATACTTTTTTGATAACTCTAGTGAAGTTTAGACCCCATTGTGTGAAAGGTTGTTTTACTTGGATAGGTTAAAGTCTAAGTGAAACCATCATCTTCTTACCAATTAAGAGAACATAATATTTGAATCTTATTACCCATACATGGGAATCTCTAAAAAAGGTGGGAAAAAATTAACTAGCCCTCATAATATTCAAACTGGTAACTCTTCATAAAAATGACCTCTAGTTGATTCCTTATGAGATTCACTAAGAATTATATCAAACAAATTTTACTCTACACAGCTTAGTAGAAATCCATTAATATTTCTTTTAAAATGATGCCTCCAAGAAAAAGATATTACCTACTAGATCAAAAGTTTGTCATTTCTTATGTACAAGAATTCTTAGAAATTGTTTCTCCTTCTTCCAAAAAAATAGATGAGTCACCCTTTTTTTCATCTTTATCAAGCTTCTTATAAATTCATCTACCTCTCATCAATATGGTAGCCTTAATTGTTATACCATATTCTAGAATTTTAGCTACCTAACCAACTTTATTTTAACCTATCTCAACTCCAATTATAAATATCACACTAGAATGGGAAACCAACACACTAATATGATTATTGGAATGTATAAACCTAAATTTTGTGGGATCTTTGATGATGAAAATTACTTTCTTCTCAATGGGGTTGTAGCACTAAGCATATTCCTTCAGAGTTTGGCTTCATAAATATATGGGCTTGGCTAATCCCTTCTTTGATCTTTTCAAAAATTGATTGGCCCTTCCTAGTCCATTTGAAAATAAAACCCTTCTTCAACATTTATGTAATATTATTAAACAACCCAACACAATTAGTATTAGATTTCACATCAAACATTATCTTTCCAAGGATATATTTCAAAGCCTTTTTGTGTGCTGGTAAGGAAATAGACAAGATAGTTGATACCCTAATTTGGGTCTATAGATATGGATTCTTTAGAAACCACATGGCCTAATAGCTTCCTATAGGGGACAAAAAATATATATTTATTTGGGTTCAATGGCACTCCAAAATCTCTACATCTCTTAAACACCTTGGCAATATGCTCCATGTGATCTTCAATAGATTTAGAAAAATATTTATATCACCTAAATTTATACCAAAATATTTATTTTTATGAAGCCTTTAAAAGAAATATCCATGGATTTTTTAGAGGTAGAACCATCATTTTGAGAGAACTAAAATTTGTAAGTACAAGTTCCCCACTTAGTGGTGAATTTTTTTTTATGTCTATCATCTTCCTTTACATAATTTTTTCTATAACTTGAATAACCATCTAAGAAGGAAAAAAAATTGACACCTACCTCAATTTACAAGATTTTTTCCAAGCAGGGTATTAGGTAGTAATATTTCAAATATGCCCTATTCATGTTTACAAATCAACACAATTCCTTATCTCCCAATTTTTATTTCTTATATGTACTAGGTTGACTATACAAGTGGCACATTTGATAGAGGAAATCATTTTAAGCTCTATGCTATTGGTGATTCTTCTCTCATAGGAGTTTTAGTCTTCAGATTAATTTAAATTTATTTTTTTATAACATTTTTGGTGTTAGTATCTAATTATATATAATGATGGAAAATATTGGGGTTAAAAATACTAAGGTCCTTATAGCTCTAAGAGAAATCACTATACATCTATAAAAAAGAAACAATTTTCTACATTTATATGTTTGTACATACCTTTAAAATAGTAACATTTATTTCTCTTGAGCCACAATTATTTTCCAATAATAATCTTCTTTGGATGTCATGGCCTTCTTTTCTCCTTAAAATTCATCATCACAACTAAATAAAATTTGGAAGTTAATCAAACCGTTGGGTACCTTGTTATTTTTTTTCCTTATGATTTGGTTATAATAAGAACCTTGTAGCCTTGACCATAAACATGCTGAAAACTTAACCTGATTATTTAAGGCCCCACCTTGTGTGTGATTGATTGAACCCTAATTTCTTGAGTGTTCCAATTTTTACTAGTTAGATAGATTAAAAATTATAAATGAAGTAACTAAGTGCTATCATATATAAAATATTATTTCTTGCAAAGATAAACCTTACTGAAATTTTCTCTCTATCTCTCTAAACACCATGACATGAACATAGTTAAGTATCAAAGGAATTTAATAATTGTTTGATTATAAATGATCTTAATTCCCACTTGGCTACAAACCTCAATGGAAGAGCCAAAATGGTGGATCAAGGTTGTAGTCCTTTGTGATGGTGGTTGATTTTTATTAGATTAATTTCTTGTTAATTATTTTTAATTTTGTAATACAATTGTGTTCCTAGTTTAACTATGAAAATATAGACAATTGTTGATATTTTAGGAAAACACAAAATATACAAATAGAAACAAAGTAACTTAGAATAGAAGAGTGAAAACACATAGGAACTTGGCATATAAATTTGAGCCTAAAATAGTTGAACAAGGGTGATGGGTTCTCTAGACTATGTAGTCACTACTCAAGGTCTGACTTCACTCTACTATTGCACCTAGTTTGCAAGTTCCTCTATTTTGAGGTCACTATTTGAAATTTGTCTATCGATAGTAAAATTCATTTTCCTTTCAATGATGACTTGCAAGTCTTGAATGCATGAATGATGAATTAATCTTGAAATATTCATCCAATTCAATCTAAATATATACCCTACACACATGAAAGTGTGGGAAGGTTTGTGTCGTATAGGGGATTTCCTAATATAAACCCCTATTTTGGTATTTCTACCTCCACAATAGCTATGATAATGTATACAGAGATCTTAACTTTGGTTAGGTAGAGGCTAAATGATAAACATGTTATAAATTAACAATGTTTGAAATTCACCACTCAAATTTGCATTCCTTGATGGAATGAATTTATGTAGTTATAAACTTCAAGGAGAAAATGATGCTTGATTTGAAGTCCTATAAGTTATAGTACTTAAAAAAGAAAATAAAAATTAAACATGAAAAAAACTATATAAAAACATTATACATGGCTAACATGATGCTTGACTGAAATAAATGTTACTATAATTATACTAATTATTTTCTTTACTACTCTTAGGATGTTCAATAATAATCTCAATTGCTTTCCCAAAAGTGCTAGGTGTAGTGTCAAAAAATGGGTCCTTTGACATTTTTCACACTCGTTTGTGTCCTCCTTGTGGATATTAGCTTAAAGTTTCCTTCATTTAGTGTTGTAATGTGGATAAAACATTCACATTAGGTCTTCAGCAATTGTGAACTAATGTATTTTAATGGTACCTTTCAATGGTGTTTAAAAGTGTTGTAACACACTTTCACACTTTTCTAGGGTTTTATCAATTAACTAAGCATAATAAACATAATTTCAATCATAATTAATGTTAATCTTGCCTTAGTTGGAGTGTTGTAAAGTTTTGTAACACATTTTAACATTCCTCTAGGATTTTCATTAATAATTGGGCTTTCTTATGCTTTAATTGGCCCTATTTTGCATCCACAAGCCTCATTTATTGTATATTTTTTAGGATAATCCCAACACTAATCAATAACCAATCATAATATAGGTTTTCCTAGCTTGTGTGGCCCAAACTTAGTGTTTGGGACTCATTCACCACCTTGGGCGAATTAGTCCCACCTAGGTTCTTTTGGCCCCAATGCAGGTTTGACACATTTCTAGATACTTCATTTTTGGTCCTATACATTATGTCTAATGAAACTCATTTTCCACCTTGGGTGAATGAATCTTGTGTGACCAAAATTCAAATTTAAATCAAAATTTTGGCAAGATTTTATTCTCCTAGATCCGATGTTGGCTTGTAGTGTTGTAATTTTAGGAACTCTTGCATAATTCAGTATAAATACAAGGTTCTTTCTCTTATTTTCCCCCCAAGAATTCAAGTACTCATCCTTATAGAAAATTGATTTCACAAGAGCATTTGAGCAAGAGTACTCAAGGAATTCAAGGGAAGATTATCAAGCATTAAAGAGCATTATTCAAGCATCAATCATCATGTCAAAGATTACATTTTGCATGTTTTTTATTGTGCTAACAATTATAATGTAGGGTTCTTGATCCAACCAAGCATTCCATTCAAGATCAACATCATTCAAGCAAGAGTCAAGAACCGCATTCATTGTAGCCATTTCAAGTATAATTGCAACACCTTATTACTAGGGTTTGATGAGTTGTAACATTACCTTCTATTCATTTATAACTCTCCCTTTACATTTGATTTCATTTCAATGTTTAATTACCAACAAGGGGTTTGGCCAAGGAAAACCTTTATTCTATAACCCAAACAACATTTTTCCCTCTTCTTGTGTGTAATTTGTAGGTGTAGGTTGTAGATTTACCAAGCAGAAAAGTTGGAGAAATTTTTTCAAGTCTCTAAAGTTGTCAAAGTTGTCATTCAACCTTGGAGAAGCTTGGAGAAGACCTACAAGTTCTATTTTGAAGATCTGAATTCAGAAATCAGTCAGAAAGAGCAGAGCAGACTGAGAGGGGCTAAATCCACATCAAAATTTCTAGAAAGGAAGAAGTGGACTAATTCACCACTATTGGTGAATGAGTCCCAATGTATAGGCCTGAACAGAATCATTACAGATTTCGATAACCTTTTGGCTGAAATATGTTTCTATACATTTTTCCAAAAATTGGACTAATTCACCTAGCTTGGCAAATGAGTCCTAGTCAACATAAAAAATAAATATTTGTGATCAAGATCTCCATTTTTCCTTCTTCAGTCTCCCAGGTCCACAAATTTTATTTTCATAGCTTCTTATTACATTTTATTTATCTTTCTAAGTCATTTTGCATATCACACAATGTTTTCCAACATTTTCTTTTCCAAGTTTACACTTAGTGGTGAAGCCCTCATTTGACATCATACAATTCCCTAAAACATTTCCTTTTCTAGATTTCAATCTCCTTTGCATTAAAATCTCAAGCATTTGTTCTTGAGTGAAAATAGCAAGAAAATTAGCCTCCTTCCTTTTAGGTCCAAAACCTTAGAAGCCAAAGAGGAAAGACCTCTCCTATTTTCTTTTTTTCATTTTGGTGAATCTAAATTTAGAGAATTATAAATCTAATTTGGATTGCATTTACATGGACAAGATTTAGCTTGTATTAAAAGTGCATTAAATTTTGCATTAGTTAATTTACATTCTAGGGTATCAATTCTTGCACTAGTGAAATGTGCATTTAGCTTGCATTATTGCATTTAATTTAATTGAAAATCAATAAAATTATACATTTTCATCTTAGATTTACAACAAAAAACATAAAAAGCATAAAATTCAATTCAAAAACTCTCAAAATTCTCAAAAAAAAAAAGAAGTTGGACTCATTCGCCACCTTCGGTGAATCAATCCCCTTGCATGTTTTGCACTGCATTTTTTGTGATTTGTTTTTTTTGTCATTTTTTGTTTACTGCTTTTGCATTTTAGTTTTACTTTCAATAATTTCAGTTATAAGAATTTCATTTTTATTAGTTTACATTGCATTTGCACTCACCCCGTATTTAGTAGCCTTTGTATGAGTGTTTGGTGTCGTATTTATAATACAATAGAGAGAAGAATTTCAAGACTGATGTCATCGCACGATAGTAAAATCATTGTGGATCTTGGGTTATCTAAATCTTCCACTCCTACTATTGACATGAGTACACTAGGCATGGATACTACCCTTGGTAACTATTTTCTTTCAAGTAGCATGAAATTTGAACCAAATAATGATAACATCCCATAAGAAAAAATAATCCACAATCATGAGGACCTAGTAAGCTTACAACATCAAATAATCCTTCAAAAAAATTCAACTACTGCAATCCCTACAACAGGATAGATTCATCGCATGCTTGAAAGTGAAGATATCCATGACCTTGTGAAGAATATAGTGCAAATCTTTGGCAAGAATCTTCCCTCAACCACTAGTTGTCCTTTAACCACAAACAACGTTTCAAGCCAAGGAGGAACTCATATTCCTTATCCCACAACAATAGCCTCAATCCCTACCTACACCCCTCCACTAGTCACAACAATGCAACAAGTTAGTAATGTGATTCCTTCCCTAGGTATTCCAGCTAGCATCCCTAGTTCTTACGTGGCATCGCAAGTTATATCTCCTACCTTACTACCTATAATCATTCCATTGAATTGTCCCACAAACACATACACCCCATCACCACTTTCACTTCCATCTCATAACACAAGCAATGAACCTCTCATAAATCAACTTTTCCAAACCATGTCATCCCTTCAAAAGTGAGTTTCTACCATCAACCAAAATCAAAATGGCCCACCCACATATTATGTTAAAAGTAGTCCATTATCCTTGGAGATATTATGAACATCGATGCCACAAGGTGTAAAGGTGCCTAGATTTGAGAAATATGGAGGGAAGGGAGATCCTTCTAACCATGTTAATGCCTACACTACCTTATGTAGTGACTTTTGTCCTTGATGATAAATTTTTGGCAAAGCTCTTTCCTATGACCTTAAAAGACACTGCCTTGGAGTGGTTCTCTTCTTTATCGAATAACTCAATTCGTTCATTTGATGAACTTTTTGAGGTATTTATAAACCATTTGCAAGTGCATATGACTCCCAAGATGACCTTGGCCGACTTGATGATATGTAAGAAAAATGAGGATGAAAAGATAAATATCTTTATCTGACACTACTAGTCACTTTATTCTCGTTGATGTCGAGATCCCCGATCCACACCTTCAAAAGATGTTCATAAAAAATTTCAAAGAAAAAACCAAGAAAAATTGACCATGAAGAAATTCTCATCCTTCATGCACTTGTGCACTGCCCCCTGTGATTACCACAATTTGGTTTGTAGTCAAGATACAAATTCCACTTCTATCCAAATCGAGAGATCTGAACATGTGCACCAAAAAAATTCCCAACCCTCTAGAAAACAAAATAAAGGGTTCCTTCAATTCACCCCCCTCCAACAACCAAATCAAAATTTCAATAACCAAGTCACTTCTATAATTGTTATGGTTCCCTTGAGCTATGTAGATCGAAAGAGACCATTCACTCCCTTACCATATACCCTTCGTAATACCATGTCCCAAATTCTAAACCAAAAAATGATTACCTTACCTCTCATAAAAACACCCAACCCTAATATTACTTTACCTTTGAGATTTAAATAAAATGCTTATTATCACTATCATTGACAAAATGGACATGAAACATAACATTTCAAGCATCCTAAACATCTTGTACAAGACCTCAATGATTCTTACCATCTATCTATTGTCACTATCAGTGATCAAAGCAATAAGTTAGTTGCCCCTCTTAGCCAAAACATAACATTTCATTTGTCAAAGCTAGTGAAACTCCAAAGAATAATGTGATGAATGTTGATACAGATGATGGAAAAACTAATTCTATTCTAACTAATTCTATCAATGTCAATCCTATAGATGAAATGATAAGGGTGATAGATGTCAGCCCTCATAAGGGCTAAACTAAGAGTCCTCTTGATATTTATTTCTCATCTAAGGATATACTTAAACATTTTCTCGATGGTCCTCTCAACATAGCTAGACATATCTATGAAAATCCCACTAATGGTATACTAATATGTCCTACATGTGGAGAGAATGTGATCACTGAGGAATTTTTACTTTTGCAGGAGCTCTATAAAGATGAATATGATAAAATGAAAGCATGGATAAAGAAAAATAATGGGTTTGCATGTCCTACTATTGGATCTATGACCCTACCATTATGAATAGGACCAACAACATTAGATTTTACATTCTCCATCATCCCACAATTAGAACAATTTCATGTGAAGCTAGGCCACCCATGGCTTTTCTCCATGAAATATATCCCTTCGATTGTGCACAAACGCTTAAATTTTCTCTTTGAAAATGAGATATTTATTTTTCACCATAGAGGCTTTAACCCCTTGTCATATAAAAGAATTGTTTTCCCTAGATTCCTTTCTATCTGAGCCCATGGAACCTATAAAGCCAAGAGAAGAGTTCTTTTTCTTGTCCTATCAATAGATCAAGGCAAAGAAGATAGCAGAACTATTTCTCTACAAAATGTCACCATGAACCTCTGATCCTACCATCCTTGATGAAACCATGCTTGAACCTAAACAAGACCAAAACAATCAAGACCAACCTAAAATAGAAACCTCACCTGCCTCTTACAAGAAACCAAGAAACAATGAAACCAACCCCACCACACCTCCCAGAATAAAACAAGTGTACAAATTCAATGAGAAAGTAGTTGAAAAAACTCTCATGGTTCCTTTCATCCCTCCCCTTAGGGAAGAAAAGAAACCTATGGTTGATCAACCCGCTACTATGCAACTTGAAAATAAAATAAAAGAAACATAGGTGGTAGGGATCGTAGACATAGATAGTGTGCCCTTGCTCGGAAGTTACATGATTAGTTAACCAAATAAAATCAAAATCCAAACTTGATTGAAGCAATGCATGATGACCTTCCTTGCCAGTGGAATTAAGACAATTCAATGCATCCTCCACAATAAAAGTTTAACTCTTCAATGTACATTATCCTTTGACCTCCTATTGTGATCAATTTAGATGATGATTACAAGGTTGCCAAAATTGACGAAGAGGTGCATAATGAACTTAATAAATTGTTTTCCTCTTTCGTGAGCTTAAACAAAAACTATTCTCTAAAGAGTGTTGAACCTGGTGCTTCTCCTAGTTCGACACTTTTTCTTGTCCCTCTACTAGTTGTCCGCATTCATTATACAACAAAAATCATTGAGAGGCAGATGACTTTCTCATAGGTTGACTTGCATTTTCCTTACTAGTCTTTTGCATCATTTATTTTTTAGTTTTCTTTTCTGTGATTGCATGTACATGATGAGATCCATCATGACATTCTATTTTCTCTCTCTTTGTGACATTCCTCTATGTGTGCCTTCATTCTTCTCTATGTTGTGCATTACTTTTTCTTTTGTTTTCCTTTTTGGGATGACAAAAGGCATCAAGACATTCATGTCCCCTTCATGTTGACCCAAAAGGATTTCTTTTTCTTTTGCATTTTAATTTCATGTTTTTATTTTTCTTTTGTTTTCCTTCTGGGGATGACACAAGGCATCGAGACATTCATGTCTTCTTCACTTTGAACCAAAAGGATTTCTTTCTTTCTTGTCTTTTCATTTCATCTTTATTATTTTTCTTGTGTTTTCCTTCTGGGGATGATGCAATGCATCGAGACATTCATGTCTCCTCCATGTTGATCCAAAATGATTTCTTTTTCCTTTTCCTTTTCCTTTTTCATTTAATCTTTATATTTTTATTGTGTTTTCATTTTGGGGATGGCTCAAGGAATCGAGACGCCCTCTGTCTCTTCCATGTTGACACAAAAAAATTCCCTTTGTTTTTGCTCTCTTCATGTCATTCTTCTAGTTCAATGTGTATTTGGGGGATGATGACAATTTTGATCTCTCTAATAACAATGTAGCAAAGAACATATTAACCCCAAATCCATAGATCCCTAATGTGTTTTGTTTTTTCATTTTGGGGGCAACCCCACTCTTTTATTTTCTCTTGCATGATGCAACCTTACTCAAAAACATATGACTTGGCATAGGGATTTCCAAGTTGGCTCTCATGTATTTCTTCTCATTTTCATTTTTTATTTTTTACTTTAAATTAATTTCTCACAACATGGTGTTTAGCAATTTCTTTAAAGTGGGGGCATACATTGGCATTATTCTTTTTCATTTTTCCTTTCTATGGTTCTTAGTGCAACCTTCTTGTTTCATATGATATGTTTTTTTCTTTGTGGATGACATTGCGTGTGATTTCCTTCATGAGCACGATCTCTCTTAGCATATTGCATTCCTCTTAGTGGCTTGATGTGACACACTGCATCCCCTAAGTTGCAAATTTTCTATTCTTTGATTGGTCCTCTCTTGGAGACATTAGGCACAATTTTACCTAAGTTAAAAACCTCGCATGAACTAAGCAACACTACTTTAAAAACTCCTTATGTTGCATTTGTTTTTATAAAGAAACCTTGCATAATATAGTTTGCATGCCTATGGAGCCATCATATTTGTTCATGAGCTCCAAGCATACAAATTTTTTCTTGTCTCATGATGCTAGAAAATCATATTTGTGGCACCTTATTGAAGTTATAAAGAGGTATAACTTTGGTATGGTTGAGTGGGAAACCCAATCCAAGGCATGACTTTCCCCATAGCCACTTGCATGTGTGTTTGAGTACATACCAACCATGAGTGTATGTTTCTCACCTTTTAGGACTTTTCACCTAGTGAACAACCATGAGTTCCATTGCATTAGAGTGAGTACGCATTTTTTGGGTAAAAAACCTAGATCTTATCAACATCAAGATGGAAAAATGGTCAAAGCTTGATCTAACTCTCTTTAATTTATTTGTCTCTCTTTCTCATCTTTGGCAGTGCATGATTGGCCTTATCACTATTCTTTAAATCATTTTTATGTGTGTTCCTTTGTGATTATGTTGGTTTCCCATTAGATCTTGATCATTGGAGCTTTATCATCCCTCTTGATCTCTGTCGTCTCATCTTGCTAGCATTGCTACAATTGAACCCCTTTTGATACACATTTTTCTACTTTAGTGTGATTTTAAAGCATTTTCATCCTCTTACTAAAGTGGAGGATAAATGTAGTGTCCAAAAAAGTGTCCTTTGTGATGCAGAGTAGCAGGGAAGGAAAACAATCAACCAAAAATGGCAAAGACAATTCTTACAATGCTTCTCTCAAATACTCTTATGAGGAGTCATCAACTCCACTATTCCTTCAAGGATGAAACCCAACACACCTAGGGTTCATATGCTCAAACCATCTAATAGACTTAGAAACACTTTGAACATGTGTAAATGGACCAAACCAAGGTTCAACACCCCTTCTTGCACTTAGGATACATCACACAGTCATCACTATAATGACTTAGGCCTCTTTTGCTCTAAAGGCTTGTAGCCCTTCCCTAATAGGACAGTAAATTTAAAATTCACATTGGATACTATTATGACACCTAACCATTAGATTTGGGCACCTAATATAAACTCCCACAAGGCCTCAAAACCTTTTGCCTTGACTGTCAATGCAAAGTTCACTATGGCCAATTCTATCATTGCTCCAAGAGGCCAAATTGGTAGACCTACCCCTGGGTCTTGGCTATATAGGCTCTCCCCTTCACCCCAAAGCCTCAATTAATACTCCTATAGGTTGCTTGAACCTATTACCAAAATCCCTAAATGCCATCTTGATAGATTTCTCAAAATCAAGCAAAAACACAACTTTTTGCTTAAAAACTAGGCCTGCCACATGGAGATGTCAGGCCAAGAACCATGCACAAATCCCACCACATAGCCTACCATTCTACAAAAACCTAAGAAAATTATAGTACACACCCATATCCTCCATCCCGCTAAGATTGGAAAATTTTACATGGGAATGAAAGAAAGAAGCATTTTTCATTCAAAACCCTGGTTTTGAGGGTTTTCATACTACCTGATAGGAAAATATATATCTCCCTTTTTCTTTGATGAAAACTGACCAATCTAATGCCAAAAGGAATATCATTCAATCCCCTTTCAAACCATTATAGTACAATGAAGTTGATCACCAAGATCAAAACTCAACAAAAAACCTGAGAGATCTTTTAAAAAATACTTTAAATGGTCCTTAGGACCTTATTTCATCACAAATCCAAATCCAAAACATACTAGGGCCATTGGACCCATAGGTGCTCCTGCACCACTTTGACATTTTTTGCACTCATTTGGATCCTTGCATATTTTGGCTTAATTTTGGCTTGATTTAGTGTTTTAATGTGTATAACATATTCAAATTAGGTCTGGGGACCTTATGAACTAATGTATTTTAGTGGTACCTTGCAAAGGTGTTGTAACACACTTTCACACTTTTCTAGGGTTTTATCAATTAACTAAGCATAATAAACATAATTTCAATCATAATTAAACTTATTCTTTCCTTATTTGGAGTGTTGTAAAGTTTTGTAACACACTTTCAAATTCCTCTAGGATTTTCATCAAAAAGATTGGCTTTCTTATGCTTTAATTCATCCTATTTTGCATCCACAAGCCTCATTTATTGCATATTTTCAAGGATAATCCTAAAACTAATTAGTAACGAATCATAATTCAGGTGTTCCTGGCTTGTGTGGCCCAAATTTAGTGTCTGGGAATCATTTTCCACCTTGGGCGAATGAGTCCCACCGAGGTCTTTTTGGTCCTGATGCAGGTTTCACACATTTCTAGACACTTTTCATTTTTGGCCCCATACATTATGTCTGAGGGGACTCATTAGCCACCACGGGCGAATGAGTCTCCTGTCACCAAAATTCAAATTTAAATCAAAATTTTGGCAAGATTTTATTCTCCCAAACCTGATGTCAACTTCTAGTGTTGTAATTTTGGGAATTCTTGTATAATTGAGTATAAATACAAGGTTATTTCTCTCATTTCCTCCCCAATCATTCAAGTACTCATTCTTATAGAAAATTGAGTTCACAAGAGAATTTGAGCAAGAGAATTCAAGGCATTCAAGGGAAGATTATCAAGCATTCAAGAATATTCTTTAAGAATCAATCATCATGTCAAATATTACATTCTACATTTTTTTTATTGTGCTAACAATTGTGATTTAGAGTTTGTGATCCAAGCAAGCACTACATTCCAGATCAACATCATTCAAACAAGATCCAAGAACCACATATATTGCATCCATTTCAAGCATAATTGTAGAACTTTGTTGCTGGGGTTTTGTGAGTTGCAACATTATCTTTTGTTCATTCATCATTCTCCCTTTACATTTTCTTTCATTTCAAGGTTTAATTACCAACAAGGGGCTTGACCAAGGAAAACCCCTATTCTCTAACCCCAACAACATTTTCCCCTCTTCTTGTGTGTGACTTGTAGGTCTAGGTTGTAGATTTATCAAGGAGAGAAGTTGCAAAAAAAATTTCAAGTATCTAAAGTTATCAAAGTTGTCATTCAACCTTGGAGAAGATTGGATAAGACGTACAAGTGCTATTTTGTAGATCCAGATCTGGAAATCTTTCAAAAAGAGTAGAGCAGACTAAGAGGCTAAAAATACACTGTAGGATTTCTAGAAAGGAAAAAGTGAACTAATTTCCCACTATTAGCGAATGAGTCTCACTATATAGGCCTGAACAAGATCTTTGTAGATTTGGATACCCTTTTGGTTGAAACCTATTTTTGCACATTTTCCTAGAAACTAGACTAATTCACCCAACTTGGCGAATGAGTCCTAGTCAACATAAACAATAGATTTTCTAGTGATCCATATCTCTGTCCTACCTTCTTTAGTCTCAAGGTGCACACATTTCAGTTTCATAGCTTCTTATTACATTTTGTTTATCTTTCTAGGTCATTTTTCATATCATGCTATGCTTTCCAACATCTTCTTTTCCAAGTTTACACTTGGTGGTGAACCGCTCATTTGACATCATTCAATTCCCTAGAACATTCCCTTTTCCATATTTCAATCTCCTTTGCATTGAAATCTAAAGGATTTTTTTTTAGTGTAAAGAGCAATAAAATTGGCCTCCTTCCTTTTAGGTCCAAAACCCTAGAAGAAAAAGAGGAAAGCCCCCTATTTTCTTCTTTTCACTAGGATTAAAATGGAGAAAAAGATTTGTATTTATATGTGCTTCTTCTAATTTACTAGAATTCAAATACTGATGGTGACAAATAAGTTTAGATTTTAAAATATTAAAATGTTGACATGAATATATTTAAATTTCATCCAAAATGGCCTAGAAAATGGTTTTGGGTGTCCTAGTCCACACCCATCATTTTTTAGGCCTTAAACATTAGTATTAAATATTAAGTGTTTATTTTTAATCTCATCTTTTAATTTTTCAAAGACATGTATAAAATGAGTAAATTAAATGCTTAGTTATGTTCAAGAACATGCAGGAGCAAATCCTAGTTTGAAGTTGTCAAGGGTGATAATTTTTCAACCTACACATATCCCCCCCTTTAGTCATAGTATGAACTTAAACTCATACTCCCACTAAAGTAAGGATAAGACAAGAAGGGTTTGATTATCCAAACATTAAAGAGATGAGATGACATCAATTCTAGGGGATGTGCTAGCCCCCAACCTCAAGATGATATGGTAAGGAAATGTAAGGACAAAAGAACACACAAACATGAGATGCAATTTGGAACATGAAAAAAACAAAGCATACACAAAGAAGACACACAACATAGCGTAATGTAAAAATAAACATGAAATGAAATCACTATGCAATACAAAGATGTTTCAAACATGTAAAAGGAGGGTATGAAAATCACAAACTAGCAAGCACCAAAAAATATTACTAAGATTCATACCAAAGGAATTCATGAATCACAAGCTAACAAAGTTTGATATTTTCTAGGTAACCCATTAACCAAAGCATCACATGCTAGTGAGGTTTGATATTCACTAAGTGAGCTTTGACAAGAAACAACATAGTCTAGTGAAGTCTGATATTCACTAGATGAGTTTTTGTAATAGTATAAAATGAGAAACACACAAGGGTTAGTGAATTGTGATATTCAGTATGTGTGTTCTCTTGTCAACCATACCAAGTATTATAGTACCAATAATTATAATAAGGAAGAATAAAAATAATCAATATTCCAAACAAACACATCACCAATTTCAATGTATGTGAACAAATTGAAGCATATAATAGAATGCTTCGCCCCACCTTAATGTAATTTCCAACACTAACTCTGATAAATTGGTTTTAAGATAGAGTAAAATAGTAAATGATAAGGCCATGAAATATTATTGGAAAAACCTATGCCAATGATATATTCCTAACAAATCTAGATCATTACAAGGGGTTTCCCCCAAGACAAAGACAAAATATGTCACATAAGGGATCCATGGACTTGAGGTTACATAGACCATATATACTATGTAATAATATTATGCTTAGAATCAACATAATTCTTGAGATACTTGTGGAAAAAATAACACAATGTCTATAATGACACATGAAGAAAACAAACATACATTGCGGTCAATATAGAAGAGACCTAAATTTGTCAACTAACAAGATAACAGTATTCACAACATAAAAATGAATGGAGATGTAAATAGAAGAATAAAATGTCAGATTTATTTTCTTTGTATCCTTGTGCCAACAAAAAAATTTGATTCATACAAAGAAAACTAACAAAAAAAATACACACCAAGCATCGGATCATGATAGATCACTTCATGTAAAAAAAGAACATAAAAAAACACACAAAGGTACTACACATGCAGGTTGATCTGGATAAAATTTCCTGCATCCCAATCTTTCTCATCATAAATGGAAGGTGGACAAGAAACTAAAGGGACTACAACAAGATTTGTGTAATGAGTATCACCACTTTCAATGTATGTGAATAAATCTCATCAAGACCATCATGGCTACCTCCATTTAGATTCATCCATTTAGTAAACATAAGAGCTAATTAATTATTATCTTATTTTTGATCTTCTTGTTTATCTTCTTCTTCGCTATTTGAATGTGGCACAATACATTGAATATTAGTGCTATCAACATGATTTTGAGTACCATAACTCATGTGAGCCTCTTTCATTCTTTGCTCAAGTTCAGATAGGTAAGGTTCAACTTCATGGTTTGGTAAGGGTGGTGAGGTGTAGATGGAAGATGACAAGGATGGATGGGTGGGAGCTAGTTCATCAAAGTTGTATTTGGTGGATTTGTGGTCATTAGGTAAGGTTTCACATTTTATCACAACTTGATGAGCTATAGAATGATGTTTTTGGTTTAAGATATTTTTTACTTCTATTTCTTGTTACATGAGTTTTATCTTATGAAGTAATAATGGAGGTGTTTCTAAAAACTGATATCTTTTATTCCTTAGGAGGATGAGTTGAAGGAACCACTGTATATTCGGATACCATTGTATTCTTAGTCTTTGGTCTAAATACTTGTTTTTTCTTTTGGAGGCACACAGTTAATTATATGATTATATCTTGAACATTTATAGGATAGTGGAGGTGGAAATACAACATACATGCTAGGTGGTTGAGGGGTATACCCAATTCAAAACTAGGTTCATTCAATACCTATGGGGTAGGAGAAATTTCTATTGAATTCAGTATAGATTGAGGAACCTCAAGCAAGATATTACAAAGGTATTATTAAGCTATATGATTAACTTTAAATTTTTGATGGCATGAGCAAAAAGTCTTCACAAGGCTTAACAAGTTTACAAATTTGGATAAATCATTATCATCTTCTTCATTATTAGTAAATTCCAAAAAAAATATTGAATGACTTGGCAATGGGTTTGTAAATATTTTAAATTTTTGATTCAATGGAAAAATTGATTTATGGGTTAGTGCAGGGCCATGGAGGTCCAAACTAGGCCCTTAAGTGGAAATGAAAATTCAGAAAAAATAGAGTTAGGTAACTTGACATACAAAAATTGAATAGGTTATGAGCATAATTTGAAAAATATGTAACAACAAAATTTGTAGGAAACTGAATGTAGTTTATAAGATACTAGTCCTTTTTTGGAAAAATGTTTAAATTTGTTTGTTGAAAATTTAAAATTTCAATTCAATAGTACTAAATTTTTTAGAAAAAAAAAACAAGCAAGTGTATGTCCAGGACCAACATAAGTACAAGAAAAAAATAATCTATCTTTTTGAAACTTTCAATATAAGTAGACAACACATTATTAGATGTGCCACATTTTTTTAAATATCTTTTCAAGTAAATAATTTTTAATGAATATTTTATTACAAATTTTAAAACTATTAAAACTTTTTTGTCTAACCACCATTACTTGGTCAAAAATTTATGAAATCTATTTTTTCCTTCTTTTTTTTATCGTATTGTATGGGAAGCATAGAAGATGCCACATCTTTTAGACTCAAAAAATATGAAATTGTTTGAGAACTATAGACGTTTTTCAATCAGCCTATCAATTAGGACTTTAGTCAAAATGCATGTAGAAAATCAATAATAATTATCTATTTAATTCCAAAGAAGGCATATCTTATATTGGTGGAAAGCTGAAAATTTAATCAATAAACCCTTCTCATTTCATCAAATCTGGATTAAAAAATGTAGTCAACCACTTTTTGGTCATATCTCAACTTTTTTGATTCCTATGATCCTGCACTAACCCTTATTTTTTTCTTTCTTTAATATTGGCCATTGGATTTCATCAAAGTCAGTGAGTCTTGCACTTGGTTCTTAACATGCATACATCTTTTCATATCGTGTCTAGGTGTATGATGATATTGATTAAATTATTTTGTGTTAAAGTTTGGTTGCAAAGGTTTAGTTATGTCAATAGGCCTAATTGGAGGGAGTTGAATCATGTTCTTATTTAACAAGTGCATTTAAATCATCACATGAATATAACTGGAAAATTGTAAAAATTACTTATCTCTTTACCTAAATTGATATGGAGTCGTATTTACAATAGTGACTTATGTTTGAATGTTATTAACAGTTTCAATGGTGGGCTATTGTTTTGTGGCATTACTTTGGGTTGAAAAGTAGGATTCAATGAAGGTGTACCTTCATATTTGCTAACCAATATCTAATAATCATGAATAGTCATAAACAAGTATATAAAATTGGATATTTCATCAACAATATCTTATATTGAATATTAGGTTCCAAGTTTCCTATAAACACACTTTGAATGTCAACATCTATAATCCTATAGGATATTTGTGATTAACATGATTGGTATTGTCCTATAAAGTCTATTATATTTTCATTAGGTCCTAGTTTACAATGAACTAAATTCATTAACGTCACTTGAGGACCATTGTTTGCTCGAAAATGTTGAGTTGTTTGCTAATGAAAAAAGACAATCCAATTCCATGTCATTTAGTAATCTAGGAAAGAGGTTTTTGAGGAGTGTATGATCAAAAATGAAGTTACTACACAATACCATAAAAGATGACACATAATTGTTAGGATCTCCTTTACCATTATATTTTTCAGATTGGGGTATTTCAATTTTCTATGGTATAGTTGCTTTTATAATAGAAAAAGATCATGAGAAATGTGTTATATATGTTGGATGCTTACCATTGGTTTATGTTTGATTTAGGTTAGAAATTTGATTCTATAAAGATGCCATATTTTAGAAAACTTGATTTATCCCAAGATTGTTGGGTGACATGTTTTTAGAGTTTGTCGAGTATGATAAATTCTATTGAATGTCTAGTGGGTTATTGTGTTGCATATTTATGAGGGACAACAAACATGTTTTTTTTATGGGTGAAGTTGTAATACTATAAGGATTCACACTAGGAATCACTAAGCTTGAGTGTAGACCATTGATATATTGTATTTGTAGTGTCAAAATCTATAGTCTCTTTAGGGTGAAGGTACAATTTCAAACTCTCTTCGGAACTCACTTTCATGAACATTTTGTTAATGCATTTTAGACATTCCCTAGCCCTAAAATTCATAACAACCTAGAATAATGTGTCTATTCTACCATAGGTAATGTTTTATTGATCAAAACGTTATCAAATCAACTTTGACAAGTACTCTCATCTTGGACAAGTCTTGATTATAGCAAACCCTAAATACCAAAAAATAAAATTGAGTGTGATAGAGCTATACTAGGGTGTCCCATGCCCTAGACCAAATATTTTTCTTCAAATTTTTAATTCCTCATTGTTGGTGGTCTATTATTTCATAGTGTTCGATTATAGCTATTTTTGGTTTGTTCTTGATGTCAAAAGTGGTTCGTGGATATGCAAATATATGTGATGATGTGCTTGTTGGATGTTGATAGGATGCATTCTTAAATTCATTGATATATAATATGCAATTACAAGATTTTGGATTTATATATGATGATGCTGCCAGTGTTTATCATTTTGACAAAGATGATTCAAGGTTGGCAGTGTTATCTTTTTGATAGGATGATGGTTTTAGTTTGATCTTTCAACGTTACAAGTCACAACTTGGTCGCATTTGGATCATTGGAATTACTATTGTCTTTGCATTTGAAGCATTTTAGTTTGGTCAATATACTCTTTTGTGACTTTTCTAAGGTAATTGGCATTTTTTTGTTTGGAATTTTGGTCTCAATGAAAACATGTGACATCAAGTATCATTGTTATAAAGGTTTTGAAATTGTTTAAGAGTCACACAGTGGTGAAAATATTTTTTTTTTGACTCTATGTTATCATGTTTGTTGATTAATAACAATCACATTTTACATGTGACTAGTTGTTATCAATATTTGAACATTTGGTTTCGATAGCTACTTGTGACTGGGTATATTAAATTGAAAAGTGACATCGACAACCATCATTGGTAGTGCATACACCTATGACATTGAGAAAGCATTGGGGTAATTATTCAGTACTATTATTGGTAAAGTCTTTGGCAACGGATTCTAAGGAATTATGATATTTTTTGTTTGAACATACCGGATCTCAAATAGTTATTTTGTTTTGCAAAGTCTTCGAAAACACTTGAAGCTTGAATAGAGTAAAATACATTTTTATTGTTTCATTTTTGGAACCCTAGCCACCATGGTTATTTTGGTGTCTGCAATTTATTTTAGTTTTCTAGCCGGTATGCTATGGATATATAAATTTAGCTCACTATATGAGCTAGAATGAAAATGGTTAGGCATATGGAATGAATTTGAGCTTAAGTGACTATGGATGTTGGACAAGGAAATAATAATTATAGTTGGTTAATATTGTTGGATGGTTATAAAACCATTTGACAAGTTTTTTGAGGTATTCTTTTAGTTGGTCTTTCACCGTAAATAGGTAAGGAATTTTTTGTTACTTACGAGCTTTGAAATAATTCAATAAGCATATTATTAAGAATTTTTTTAGTGAGTAAAATTGTTTTTGAAAACGCTATTATTAAGGTTTTTTGTTAAAGAGATTAATCTTTTGTTGGCTATGATTGAAAACCTTTAGGGTTTCTGGATGATTTCTTTTTTGAGTTGTAATAGAACCCTAACTCGAGCTGGATAAACAGTTACTGCAACTGCATTCTGAAAGACTACTGAATTATTATAAAATGAGAACATTTTGTTAATGATTGGGTTGATTGAAGAGGGAAATTATAGACATACATTTTTGTCAAAAAAAATTGAGATATGTATTGATACATTATCCAATCTTGAAAATCTTGAAAGGTGATTTTGTAATAGTGTTTACATTGAGAACTATTTTGTAATATATTCCAATAATGTCAGTTGTTGTATCAATTGTATATGTTATCAATCTTATATAACATCCTTTTGTGTGCTTATTGAATATTATTTTTCCACAATCTTCTATTGAGGCACTAGGAATGCTAATTTGCATTACTAGGGTATTCATAGAACACTGATTAGTTATATAGATTAGATTTTGTGGATTTGGTGCTCTTGAAACTTTGGAGTTGCTGCACCTATAACTCTGGATTTGGTTCTCTTCTATCTTTGGAAGTTAGCTCTTCTGAATTGTGTGGAGTTGGTGCTCTTAAACTTTGTGGAGTTCGTGCTCTATTTGAATAAAGTGGTATAATTTTCAAGTGGTTTTTATTTCCCTTGAGGTTTTTCCACTCAGGACATATAATGTGTTATGTGATGAGTCTTTGTGTGAATTTTTTCATGTCTATTTGATTTTCATAGGTTATAAAATGCATTAATTTCTATTATTATCAATTTTTATTTCTGCAATGTTAATGTATTATGTTGTTACATGTATTTTCACAGTCATAAGTTGCAAACTGGTTTAAAAGCTCTTTTTAACCAAACATGTTTTGCATGTTGTGATGAAAAGAATTTAGTCTATCATATCACATGTTATTTAATTGGTCCACATTTCAATATTGTTATGTTTCAATCTTTCACAATGTACTAAAGCTCTATGTAGTTTCAATGCTTATCATATGTCATTCAGTTGCACAGTTGTTGCAGTGTCTCATAAAATTGCATTGAAATATGTTGGTATTAAAGCGATTTGATTATGTTGGTCTTCATGTACATAGTCTTATGAGTTGCACTTATTTTATATTCATGCTTTGATTGTTAAACAATATCAATCACATATTTTGGAAGTGCAAGATATCTCGCACAAGTTAAATTGCAATAAGTTGTCTAAATGAACTGAATTAATGTTGTCATATATTTATTTACCTCTTTTCATGAATGCTCTCAAATTTATTACATTCCTCTATTATCCATAGAAACAATATCTGATCTAAAATTCTTTGTCAAAGTGTAAAAGATTTAAATTTTAGGTCTATCTATCAGACATTGATTCAGCCCCCCTCTCAGTATATGTCCATACTCCAACAAGTGGTATCATAGCCATACTTGTGCATAAGTCTAACCAACTTAGCATTTCATGGTTGTGGAGTATTCTTTATGCCTATTTGTAAAAGAAACAAATGTCAAAAGAAAATTACTAGTGTCAAGATAATAGTTTATAAACCAACCCCTGTCAAGTCTACTGAAGTTTTGTCTCAAGAAATACCCCTGCTAGTTGATACTACAAGTGATCTTGTAGCTGGAGAAGAAGAAGATCACTTGGTAAGTGACTTTGAACAAGAATTTGGTGAAAAGGAATGTGAAGGTAATGAGTTTTAGGTTGATTTGTAAGGAGACTGATTTCTTCCTTAGATGAACTTAAACAACTTAAATGAGAAAATTAGGATCTCAAGGTACTCTTACAAGAAAGTGTTGATGTCAATAAAATTGTAATACAAAATCATAATGATGATAAAAAGATTATTGAATTTATGAAAGCTTAAATGGTTGATAGAAAAAGGAATGAAGATGGATTTGAAGTAAAGTTAAAAGACAATGATGAATTGTGTAATAAAATAGAAAATGAGGTTTCTTTATTGAAGAACAGTTCAGATAATGATTCCTTGCTAGAAGAATTAACTCTTAAAGATGACATGATTATAAGTCATAAAATTGAAATTGAAGAATGTAAGAGGATAGCAGATGTTGTAAGGTCTTATTTGGAGGTCAAAAATATTGAATGTCTAAAAATTGAAGGAGAAGTAGTTGCATTAAGGAAAGAGCTTGAAAGTGTCAAGGTTCAACCAGGTAAAAATCATAAATTTGATCATAGTACTAATCTATTGAATGAGATTTTGGGCAAGAAAAAACATTCTAAGGATCATACAGGATGGGGATATGAGATTGGACAAAGCTCTACCAAAGAATCTAAACATGAGATAGTGTTTTCTATTGTAGATAGAAAGAGGTTTACAATCAAAGAAACAACAAGAATGAAGGTTGATCCTGGTCACCATATTGCTGCACCAAAGAGCGAAGAGAAAAAGAAATCAGAGGATAACACTGCTGGTAGAAGATAATTTAAAGGAATTCATAGAGAAAGGAGAAATTTTTTCAGATCTTCACATCCTTGGCATGATCAGTCTTTTAGCTACAATCATTCTTTTCAAGGATATTGTTATGTTTGTAATGAATTTGGTCATAAGGAAATTGATTGCATGAGATGGACAAACAAGAATCATTCTAATGTCTCTAGAAATGAGAATGTGGTGTCTTACAATTGTAACATTTTTTGTCATTTAAGAAGAGATTTTAGAATGAATACACGTGATAATTATGTAGGGAAAAAAATTGGAAATGTCTATAGGAAGTCTTTTGTTCCTTAGATCAATCATAAGATCATTTGTTTCAGATGTAATAATGTTGGGCATAAAGTACAACAGTGCAGATTTAATAGAAAGATAAGCGCTTTAAAAAAACAAATAAAAAAGTTTACATTGGTGTGCAGAAGAAAGAGTAAACAAGATGAAAAGAATAGCAATAAAGATGAATTTTTGAAAACTCCTTGTACACTCCTTGCACATGTGATTCCATCCAGGTCTTGAGAAGAAGCAAAAACTTGGGGGGAGTCTATTATGGTAACATATTTTACCCCTATGAAGTCAAGAATGAGGTATGACAACATGCATTTGCTACTGGTGGTATAAGAAGTAAAGAAAATATTTGTAAATGTCAATTTTTCATTCTTCTTTATTCTGTTTGAATTGATTATGATATCCTATATACAAGTCTCATTGTGTTGGTTGTGCATATTGGAGGTGTACATATGTTATCAAATATAGAGGTAGTAAACAACAAGCTTGTTTACATTAGGTAATTGATCTCAAAAATAAGTAGTGACTTCAAGTTTTTGTGGCTTTGGTTATAATGTTGCATAAACAATGGAGTTGCTTTGTGAATCAGGTTTATGGTTTGTATGTTCTAGAGTTTACCTTCAACATTTTATGATGTGAAATTAGGAATACAAGGCAGTCAAAATCTGTGTATCCTACAAAGGTAGTGGATATTACTTTGGCTACTTACATCTTTGTGCAGTAATAGTTGTGTTGATGTCAAACTTCATGGTCTTATGGTTTCCATTGTAAAGTGTTGGTTTCTTACTTGATGCTTGTTAAAGTTGTCAACAATGATAGAAGTTGATACTTCCTCATTCATATCATCATGGTATTGATGCAACCATTCTTGGATAAGGATTTTCATTATTTCTACATGATCAAAATTTGGTTATCAATCTTAGACCATCATATGGCAATATGACCTGACTACTTGTTAGGGTTTTTGGTCCTACATTGATATTGGAATTTACGTATTTTATTGGAATCATTGATTGGTATATTCCTATATTGATTTTGATAGTGGCATTTGTGATACATTCTTGACCTTGGCATATACTTACATATTTAATGCACATACATATGTTTAAGTGATGTGAATGATAGTGGATTCAGGTATATGAACAGGTAAATTCAGATCCAAATTGGTATCCATTCACAAGGTAGCTTGTCTGTTGTATGGTTTATAGGTACTCGGTGATAATGTATTACTTTTACATGAGATCCATTGTGATAATGATAATGAGTTTATATTGGCTCTTAAAGTGCCAATAAATTACAGTTGTATTCAATGATTGTTATATTTATATAATTTTCTAGTTTAGAGTGGTGCTTACTATGGAATACTTAATAATCATTGTGATGCTTATTTTTGATGATATTATCTTCTATCCTTCTTTTCCAAGTTTATTGACAATAATTTATCATTACTTAGAAACATTTTCGACAATAGAATCATTCAAATTTTGACTGTGATCTCTTCATGAACAGTGACTTATCTTCATAAGTAAAGGTATGTGGTGTTGTTATTGGTTTGGCACTGCTGCAAGGAGTATGCATGCATTATTTTTGCCAGTAATGTGTTATCATTTGAGCTTTATTCAGAGCACAATGTCACATTTTTTACTGGTATAGTAATGAATGCTTGACTACTCTGACATCATGAACCTGTTGCTTATAGTGGATGCAATCTTGATATTCTTTGAAAATGTCTATTTGCTTCATGTTTTAACAATGGTGGACAGTCACTTGTGTGTGGAATGTTAAATGGCAGTTTCTTAATTTTGTGAAATGACATAGCATATAGATATTAGCATGATATAGAGAAGTACATGAGATTTTAGGTTATAGGGCATCACTTTAGTGCTTTTATCATAGTACATTTATAGTGCATTTATCAGTGAACAAGACCATGTGAATTCATCTCATTTTATCAGTCAAGTGTAGGTGATAGTGAGAGGCAGTGTTATGCTTGCTTGATTCAAATGATCTTCAAATGGGATAAAAGCCCTATGATAGTGAATAGTTTTTTTAAAGTGGTGACAATCCACAGTGAATTTGAAATTGAAATTATTGTGTGTAGTATTTTATGAAGTCTAACATTACCTATAAATGTATTGAAAAACATTTCATGAGGAGGCATTATGTGATAGTAGATACAATGATTTGTTTTTTGATGCAAAAGAAGGTGTAGTCATAATCACGATTTGTTGGGTACAGGGATTAATTGGGACAACAAGTGTAATGATCAATGTGTATTATTCTTGGTCTTGCAGTATGGTACTCTATTGTTACAAAGAAAAATGATTGAATTTCTCTTTTACATTGATACCTTGTTTGCATGCAAAGATATTGGTTCTTGGTATAGCTCATTTGATCATGGAAGGAAAGTAGGTGTTTTTGTGCTAACAATGGTCATATTAGATTTAGGGGGAGCTTGTTTCTTTATCTTTTCATTCATATCTCTCTTTCATGTTCAGTTTGTTGCTCTATTACTCTACTTGTAGTTGGTTATTAAGTTGGATACTTGGTTGGCTTCTTAGTTGTTTATCTCCATGGCATCTCACATTCTCTTCTTTCATTTCTTTGTCATTGAGGCAAAAAGGGGGAGAGATGATATGTGTTTTTTCATCAAGGAAAAAGGGGGAGTTTGTTGGCTCTGATTTGTTTTTGGTTTGTCTTTGATGTCAAAATTTGTTCACTGATATCAGAATATATGTGATGATATGCTTGTTGGATGTTGATAGGATGCATTCTCAGATTGGTTGATATAGGATATGAAGTTAGAGGATTTTGGATTTATATATGATGATTCAAGGTTGACAGTGTTATCTTTTTAATAGGATAATTTTTTCAGTTTGATCTTTGAAGGTTACAAGTCACAACTTCATCACATTGGGATTATTGGCATTACTATGGTCTTTTCATTTGAAGCATTTCAGTTTGTTCAATATACTCTTTCATGACTTTGCTAAGGTAATTGGAATTTTGTTTTATTTGGAATTTTGGTCACAATAAAACCATGTGATATCACCTATCATTGCTATAAAGGTTTTGACATTGTTTAAGAGTCACATGGTGGTGACAATATTATTTTCTTTTACACTATGGTATCGGGTTTGTTGATTAATAATAATCACATTTTACATGTGACTAGTTGTTATTAGTATTGGAACATTTGGTTTGAAAATCTACTTGTGATTGGGTATATTAAATTTAAAAGTGACATCGACAACCATCATTAACAGTGCATACACATGTGGCATTGACATCTCATTGGTTTAATGACTCAATACTATTATGATGTCGGTACTTTTGGTAAAGTCTTTGGCAACAAATTCTAAGGAATTATGATGTTTTGTTTAAACATATAGGATCTCAAGTAGTTATTTTGTTTTGTAAAGTCTTTGAAAACACTTGAAGTTCAAATAGAGTAGAATGCATTTTTATTGTTTCATTTTTGGAACCCTAGCCACCATGGTTATTTTGGTGTCTGCAATTTCTTTTAGTTTTCCAGTTGGTATGCTATGGATATGTAAATTTAGCTCACTATATGAGCTAGGATGAAAATGATCAGGCATATGGAATGAATTTGAGCTTGAATTAATGTAGATGTTGGACAAGGAAACAACAATGATATTTGGTTAAGACTATTGGATGGTTATGAAACCATTTGACAAGTTTTTTGAGGTATTCTTTCAATTGGTCTTTCACTGTAAATAGGTAAGAAATTTTCTGTTACTTACGAGATTTGAAACATTTGAGTAACCAAATTATTAAGAATGTTGTCAATGAATAAATTCATTTTTGAAAATGCTATTGTTAAGGTTTTTTGTTAAAGATCTTAATATTTTATTAGTTATGATTAAAATCTTTTAAGGTTTTTGGATGATTTATTTTTCGGGTTGGAACAGAACCCTAACCCAAGTTGGATAAATAGTTATTAAAACTACATTCTGAAAGACTATTCAGTGATTATAAAATGACAATAGTTTGTTAGTGATTGGGTTGATTGAAGAGGGAAATTATAGACATACATTTTTATGAGAAATTTTTGAGATATGTATTGATGTACATTGTTTAGTCTTGAAAATCTTTAAAGTTGATTTTTTAACAGTGTTTACATTCAAACTATTTTGTAATCTGTTATAGTAATGTCAGTTTTTTGTATCAATTGAAGATTTTATTAGTCTTATATACCATCCTTCTATGTTCTTATTGAATATTATTTTTCTATAGTCTTCTATTGAGGCACTAGGAATGTTAATTTGCATTACTAGGGTATTGATAGAACACTGATTGGTTATATACATTGGATTTTGTGGAGTTGGTGGTCTTGCAACTTTGGAGTTGTTGCTATTGTATCTTTGGAAGTTGGTGCTTCTGAATTGTGTGGAGTTGGTGCTCTTGAACTTTGTGGATTTGGTGCTCTATCTAAATAAAGTGATATAATTTTCAAGTGGTTTTTATTCCCCTTGAGGGTTTTCCACTCAAGACATATAATGTGTTATGTGATGAGTCTTTGTGTGATTTTTTTCATGTCTATCTGATTTTCATAAGTTATCAGATGCATTAATGTCTATTATCAATTCTTATTTTTGCAATGTTAATGTATTTTGTTGTTGCATGTATTTTCATAGTCATATGTCACAAACTGGTTTAAAAGCACTATAATACCCCTCCATTTTGATTCTTGTTCAAGTTGTCTTATGTTATGTTTGGTTGCAGTTACTTTGATATTGGATACATTTTATTATGATGTTTTGATCACTACTATTGAGTGACAACTATTATTGTGGGATGTAGTTATCTGATTATTGTTTCACATGCATTATGGATTAATGATGTTGTAGAGTTAACATGAGATGTTATTATGAGACTATTGGAATTATGATGGAAGTGTCAGTTTCGATGAGTGTATTGGTGAAGAAGACGGGTTCGCATCACTCGCTTGCGAGCGCCCTACGAATCAATAATTCCTTCTTCACAATGTGTATTATATGCTGGATATATTGTATGATGTTGTTTAATTGGTTGCAGGATTGCAGGTACATGACATCGACTCCACTTGGTTTCACAGGTTTGAGCATGTTGATCCAACGGTTAAGTTGAACGGGAGATAGTAGCTAGGTAACATGTGTCAAGTTTACACCCTTGCCTTAGTGTGTCGTCAGTTGTGTGTGTCGAGTCATTGTCTGTCTTCCTTTGATGTTATTTAATTATGAAGAATTCTTGATTTGGAAATAGATATTTAGAATAATTGCATTTAAATCATGTTGATGATTATTTAATTTAAATAATGCAATGTGGATAAAAGTTTATATTTAAATTAATTAATTATATTTAGTTTATTTAATTAATTAAATTTGATCCAAGGGGGTTGAGTTTAGTTATTAAATAATTAAATTAATTTATTAAACGTGATGCAAGAGAATGAAAGGAAATAAAAGATTAAAATTAATTTTGGAATTTAATTTCAACGTGTGGGAATTAAACTAGAAATTGTAATTAAATGTTTATTCGAGAAATTAGTTGCAACTTTGGAAATTAATTTATTATTTGAATTTTCATTTTAAATTGAAAGTGGGTTTTCGAATAGTGAAATTGAAATTTGAAATTGAAAGTGAAATTGAAATTGAAAATTGAAATTGAAATTGAAATTGAAATATCTAATTTGCATGTAATGTGAATTAAGGTTGTAAAAATTGAAATTGAAATTGAAATTGAAATTGAAACTGAAATATCTAATTGGAATGTAATGTGGATTAGGGTTGAATTGGGTATTTTTGATTTATAAGGAATACATATTTTAATTTTAGGGGAGAAAAATGTTTTAGAAAAAAAATACATTTTTACAGCAGGGAAGAAATTTTGGAAAATTTGCACAAGGGTTTGAAGAAAGTTTGATTGTAAAATTGATTGAAGGAAAGATTGTTTGCATTTGTTGGATTTTGGACTGGATTCTTTGGAGGATTGAAGAAAATTCAGGAAATCTTTGGAGGAGGCTTGCATCCAAAATTCATCTCTTCTTGTAGCTTCTTGTACCAGGTTTTCCTTTTTGTGTTTTATTGTTCTTGATTGTTTTTTTTAAAAATAAGTAATGATTAAAGATTTGTTTGTTAAATCTGTTTTAGAAAATAAATTTGGTATTAGAAGAAAAGAATCAAACAAATTTAAAGCCTTTGCTTGTGAAAATTCTTGAGTGAAAATTGTGAAAACCTTAGTTGAATTTAAATTATTTCGGGAAATTGATTTTGTTGTTATTGAAATCAAACATAGAGATTGAACAATGCATTTAGAATGTTTTAAAAAATGAAACCTTCTATTTATTATTAAAAAACGGATTTTAAAATCTGCAGTATAATTATATTTTTCATGGTAAAATGGTCTGGTTGCGTCACCTATAACTTCACTTCCACAAACTGGGTTGTCAAGAAATTTAAAGGGTTCTTGCATTTTGAAATTTTATTATTCTTGTCAAAAAATAGAAAATACTCAGATCGTAGTTTTTGAGTTATGCTTGAAACATGAGATTGCTATTAAATTATTTTTTCCATGGCTGTTCTAAAAATAAAATAATAATAAATTGATATTTATAAATATTAATATTTTATGTATTGTTATTATAATATTAAAATATTATTTAATAATATTTTATATTATAATTTATAATACTAATGTATTATATTTATTTATATTATTTTAAATAAAATTTGTATATTAGATTAGTGGAATTAAAATTATAAATGTATGGGGAAATTATTGTTTATTTTAAAATGGCATGTTAAAGTTTAATTGAAGGAGTTAAATATTTGATTTAAAGAATACATAATTTAAAATTTAATTGTGGAATTTAAATTCATGTTTAAAAGGTCCAATTATTAATTTGATTTAATTGGGAAAATATATATTTATATTTTAGAAAATTGATGATAAGGGATATTTTATTTTGAATTAAACAATTTGATATTCTCTAAAGAATAAAAAATATGTTAATGATTAAATATATTTAAATATATTAATTTATATTTAGTATATATATATATTGAAGGTATATATCCTTTGAGAGAATAAATAATATTTTATTATTTTATTCTGTTGTTTGCAAATTGGGTATTATTAGTGTTCTAAAAAAAATGATTAGTATGTGTAGAAAATGTATAGAGAAATATATTTTTTAATAGAAGTAATTATATGATTTAAAAGAAAAATATTTATTTTGTTAATATGATTGAAGAAAATATATTGAAATGTATATATATATATATATATCCATGAGTATTTTCAATCAGTATTTACCTTGTTTTATTTAAGTGCGTGTAATTTAGCTTGGCATGAAGAATTTAAATGATAAGTTTTGAATGTATGGTCAAAATTGATAAGTAAAAAGATATTTAAATATTTTGAAGAATTATAGAAATATTTATATTTAAATGTTTGTTTTAATTAATGAGATTTAATTAGAAACAATATGAATGCGTGGTCAATTATTGATGAGACAATCAATTATGTTATTTATTAATTTCTATTTAGATTAATTGAATCATTGTGATTGGATTATGAAAGAGGTATGGATTTAGTATATCCAAAAGTAGTATCTTCCTCATGATTATCTTAAAAGATTTAATTCTTTGTATTCATAAAGGGAAGTAAGTTTAATTGTTTTAGATTTTCAATAATGAAAAGGGAAATCGAGGTTATGATTATTTTAGATGATCTAGTTATCGTGTTTTTGGACTTTCTCAACACTACCTATTGAATGAGTATGGATTTAGGAAATCCAAATATTAGATTTGATTAATGACTTGAATGCTTTTGTTGCTATGTCGTCAAGTTGCATTGTTGGTTTTTGGATTTAGTGTTAGTCATAAATTATAAGTCTTCTAGAAGAACTTAGATGATAAGGGTTGTTGAATCTTTATGCCATCCAGTTGTTTTCCCTTGGGTAGTGCATGGCATCTTTTCAGTTTACCCGGTTTTCATGAACGAGGATATTTGCACCTCCTTGGTTTAGGAGTGGATTATGGGATCCGTGTCTCCTTGTATGGAGTGACCTTGTTATGTGGTTTCATCTTGTTGCCTCCTATGAAAGGAGTGGACTATGTGATTGTTTCCTCCAAGATGTTTGGAGTGAGTTTCTATTATTTGTATCCTTCTTGTGTTGGAGTGGTTATGATGCCTAGTTTGTATGCACTTGTGTTCCCTTGGTGATTGGTTGTGAGTGTGTTGTCCATTAGAAGAGTGGCTTCTGTTAGGCGCCAGAGCCCAAAGAGGTAAACTAGATAACCTTCAGGACTGATTTAAATAAGTGATAATTAAAATAATGTACTTAGAAGATTAGAACTAACTTCTCACTAATCAAGATAATTTTACCTCACTCATAGACACAAGGGCTTGTTTAGACTTCGGATGAGTGAGAAGGCTTGGAATGGCAAGATCAACTATCTTGTTCTTGCAAGAGGTAGTTGATTCCAGATGAGTGAGTATTAGGGCCGGGATTCGGTTGAGGTCACCAGGATTACTTGTGCCAGAGCCTATGAAGAATGCCCAGAGGAGATCTCATGACAAACTATGCGATGACACTCTATCTAGGACAACTATTGTTTATTGTTTTATATGTATGGTTCTGTGAACATACTTGATTTACTTTATGTCTGGAAGCAATGTGACCTATGTCAATGATGTTGGAGTTATACTTATATTGTACTTGATTTGTATTTGATTTATACTTGTATTGTACTTGAGTTGTACTTGATTTATACTTGTATGGTGAATGAGCTGTACTTGTTATTTCATTTGGCTGGTTATAATAGTATGAGTTAGTTTGAGTCTACCTTTGGTTAGAGGTAGTAGAATCTTTGTGCATGTTACTTTGTTACTATCTCCTAGCATGGGAGTGGGCCTTCGGGTACCACATTGGTTGGGTGGAACATGCACCAAAACCGTTGGGTCTCCATCTATCTTCAGTATTTGGTGGCGAGACATCCAGATGGACAGCTCACGGTTCTTGTTGTAATTTCTTGAATTGTAATATTCCAGTTTGTATTTGATACTTTATCCCTCTTTTGTAAGAGGTGGAGTTATGTAATTGTAATACATTTGTACTAGTGTCTCATTCTGAGAATGAGTGATGTAACTATTGGATTAAGATAATGATTATGAGATTGTATCTTGGTTGATTATCGTATTATGTTATGTGGTATTCTTATGATGTATGATGGTTATTTCATACAGTTCATATTGCTATGGTTTACGTAATATGTATGTGTGGGTTTAAGTAATTCTAACCTTGTAGCTTTAGAGGTTGTTGTTAATTAGTAAGTGAATGTGTATGTTAAATGCACTTTATAAAAAAAAATTGGTTCGCTTAAGATGTTAATTACAACTTCCTTTAGGGTTACTTGGCGGGGCATTACAAGCTCTGTTTAACCAAACATGTTTTTCATGTTGTGATGAAAATAATTTAGTCTATCATATCACATGTTCCTTCATTGGTTCATAGTTCAAGATTGTTATGTTTCAATCTGTCATAATGTACTAAAGCTCTATATAGTTTCAATGCTTATCATATGTCATTCAGTTGCATAGTTGTTGCAATGTCTCATAAAGATGAATTGAAATCTATTCGTATTAAAGTGATTCAATGGTGTTGGTCTTCATGTACATAGTCTTATGAGTTGCACCTATTTTTTCTTGATGCTCTAATTGTTAAGAAATGTCAGTCACATCTATTACAAGTGCAAGATATCTCACACAAATTATAATGGCATAAGTTGTCTAAATGAACTGAGTTAATGTTGTTATATCTTTATTTACATCTTTTCATGAATTCTCTCAAAGTGATTACACTGCTCTATTATCAAAAGAAAGAATATATGATCTAAAAGTATTTGTTAAAGTATAAAAGATTTAAATTTTAGGTCTTTCTATCAAACACTAGTTCACCTCCCCCCCCACCCCTCTCCCACACCCACCCCTCTCAGTGTTTATCCATACTCCAACACATAAATGTAATTTAAAATTTGGGCCTTGATAGTAATTTAATCCAAAAAATTTAAATTTAAATGAGTTGGCTTCGAATTTAATTTATTATAACTTCCATTATATAAAAATAAATTGTTACTTCAAAATTAAGGATAGAAATTAAATGTACAACAAGACTCTACCAAAATTCATTTATTATTATAGAATTTCAAGATGAATTCAAGATTAATTCGAGTTTATACAATAATTGGAGTTTGATTCCAATGGAAGAACATAATGGAACCTAGGTTTTAAAGATTATGTTGGCTTCCTTCAAGCACCTATTGACTACTTTTTAGATTGTTCTCATCTTCGAACTTTGATCTACTTATTTCCCTAAGAAAGGTATTGCTACATTTTAGATTTTCCTAAGGGTATTTGACTTTCTCTTGGGTTGATATCATTTATGTCATTTATTTATCTTCTCTAACATGTTTGAGTAGGTTTTTAATCATTTTAGCTCATAATATCCTTAGATGCACTTAAGGTTAATAGCACACACACTATAACAATCACTAAGTCATATAATAGTGGAGGTTTAAATAATAAATTAGGGTTTAAATTAGGAAATCTCCAATATAACCACCCTTTGTCCCTCTTTATTGTTTATTTTGAAGGTTCAAATCTGAAGTCGAAGATTGTAGAAAAATATTGTTAAATCCAGACAAAGAGTAATAGGCCTACCAAACTGAATCCAAAGAAGCAGCTTAGTTTTGGGCACACCATACACTAGACTAGCCATTTTAACCCCTAATTTAAGTCATAGGTGCATATTATTATTCCCTCCTCAAATTTTCTTTTTGTTTCAAAAAAATCATGTTTTGTAAATGAAAAATTATATATTCAATCCTAATTACATAGTCAAATTAATTAAATAAATCAACATTAAAATTAATCAATATTCAAATCAATTAAAGGGCTAGATCTATGCTAGATTGGATTTCCTTTTAGGATGTTAGCTAATATCCTACCCTTGTTGATTTGTTTTCTAATGTTCATTTGGAAGAGGGTTGATCTTAGTGAGCTATACAATAGACTTAGGACATATTTTTCAATTAAACATTTTTGTTGATGTTTCCTATGATAAATAAACCTTTTCCTTTCTTATTAAATTTCTATATATTTCAATCACTTAGTCAAATTTACAAAACCCAAGAATTTAGATCTCTTTTGTTTACAAAAAAGTTATGTTTCCATTTGAAAAGAAAGTTTTGTGTATTCAATTTGATAAAATTTTGTTCATTTTCGGTTCTAAAATGCATCGCATCTATTGGGAAGTTCTAATTTTTTAAACTAATGCATGATTTATTTAAAAATAATTTCATTTTTTGACAAAATTGAAAACCCTTGTGTTGCGCCTTTTATACACATGCCTTGCTTGGACTGAGGACCCGCCTCTTTCAGTTTTCTTCAGTCAGTTTAGTTCACATTTTTCTTGGTTTTTGTGCCGCTATTTTGGACTTAGGTTGATAATGTGGTCTAAAATTTTCCAATTCCACCTTTACCAAGTTAGTCACCCAAGTTTTAAGAAGTTTCAAGAATTTGTGGAAGATGTCCTATGGGTTTTTGTCCCGTGGAATCCGCTCCCTCTTTCATCATTCAGGGGTTTCTCATTGCAGGTCTCCTTCTATGGACTTCTATGTGTTCTCCACTATTTCTTACAAAATTCTCCATGCATCCTTCCATAGTGAACTTCCTGCATGATGCCTCCACACTTTATCTTTTCACACGACCTTTAGCATGGCGGCTTCTGTTGTTCATGTTTCTGCATCCCCCACCTATCACATATATTACAAAGCATTACAATTCATTGTCAAATTTACAGAAATGAGGTCTATATATATTGGTCATCTGCCTATCATTTTCTATCTAGAACTTTGAATTTGAGGAGTGAAATAGGAAAATGAATGTGCAAGAAGATTCAAGGGCTCGAGTTTTATTTGTTTTCTTCAAATGCATCAACAAGGAACAAGCTCAAATCTTTTCTAGACACTGTTTCATTAAAGGGTATGTGCAAGATCATCATGAAAAAAGCATGCCCTTAAGTGGTGATGAAAATTCAAAAAATCAGAGTTAGGCAACTTAACGTAAAAATTTGAATAAGTTATCTATATTATTTTTAAAAAGTGTAAGAATAGAATCTGTAGAAAATTGAATATAGTTGCTAAACTACTAGGTTTATTTAAAAAAATCTATTTGGTGAAAATTTGAAATTTCAATGCAGCAGTACTTAAATTTTAGGGAAAAAATAAGAAGTGGGTGACTGTCTGACCAGCCTAACCACAATAAAATGATAATATTTTCTTATAAAATTTTAGACATAAGTAGAGAACTCATGTCCCAATGTGATGAATATTTTTTTGTAATTTTTTCCCAAGTAAATAATTAATTATGCATTTTTTATTACAAATTTTTTAAAATATAAAAAAATCGTATGTCTGACCACCTTAACTTGGTTAAAACTTCATGAAATTTATTTTTTATTTTTTTAATCCTATAGTATACAAAGCATAGAATGTGACGCATATTTTAGATTCAAAAAATGTGATACTGCTTGAAAGCTCTAGATGTTTTTCAATCAATTTTGGGTAAAAAAAATTTGTCTGCTGCATGGGCCATCATATCACTTACATATCGTCACTTTTTGGCCCATCATGATTCTGCACATACCCTAAATTAAATTACTCATAAGAGATCCCTATGGGCTGGGCGATATTGAATTTCTAGTAGGGTTTTAGTTAATTCCACCAAAATGTAATGAATGAATCTTATAGAATCTTGTTCACCTAGTACCGTTTCAAACGAATTGAACCCTCATGTTCCTTGCATCCTTTTTTCCAATGGCCAAGTCCAGTCGATTAGGGACCCAAGGTTTTTCATAGAATCATAAGCTTTTCATAGGTTTTTCCTCATGCAATTTTGTAGGCAGAATTCTGCCCAGCCTTAGCTATTACTTAATGCCAAACCCTTGGTAGAATTTTGATGAAACTACCCCACCCTTATGTTTACTTGTTGCCATAAAGTCTTTAGGGCATTGTAGGGATTAGCTTGTGAGACTTCATGTGTGGATCTTCACCCTACCCTGGTCATTGCTAGTAGTGAAGCCCTAGAAACTTCCTGCCTTGCAATTTACACACTATATTGTTCCACAAACACCAACCTTGAAGGAAGCATCAAAATTGCTAAGTCAGGGTTCATTATGCGTTCTACCCCATGAAAATATGTTCACAAAAACTTGTCCAAATTCAACTATTGTTTAGTGGAAAAATATATACAAATCCCTGCATCATGGTTTCCACACCCTTCACTTCCACTTGCATTGACTGACACTTTGAAAAATCTTCAAGTCTAAGGCTTTTACAGATCCAACCTTGCAGATCGCCACCTATGGTAAGATGTTCGACAAATGCTGCTATTTGTGAATAAACTTTCACGATGTCCTAGGTAATGGCCTCCACCCCCTGAATTTTCACAAACACCTAAGAATCCCCTGAGGACATAAACACCAAATTCAACATTGTCACTTTGACCATTCATGTTAAAATGGAAAACCTTAAGTGAAAATGCCTCTATGGGTTTGAGCATGCAAAAGTCCACATGTAGATTTCCATCCTTCCAAGGCCATATTTTACTACCAAATGATTAGTGGTGCCCACATAAATGGCTTTTACAGTTTGAACCTTTGCAACCCACAAAACCATAAGAATTTCAAGTAAGGTGGTTGGACTTTCTTTTCTCCAAGTGCAAAATGTTTAAACAAAAATTAACTAAGTGAGAAAATAGTGTAGGTCCTTCCATGTGGAACTCCACCTATGGGTTGTCATGTCCCCAAGGACATTTCCTATGAAAAAACTCAAACAGCTTCTTGCCCTATAGCTTCCATAGCATCAAATTTCACATAAGCCTAGGAAGCTACTTTGGCCAAGTGAAATGATCCAAAATGCTCCAATCCATTTTTCCCCATGCACCTAATGAGTTTGCATTAAAAAAATTTGGCATTCAAGCCCTACCAAAATTTATCATTGGAACTCCATTTGTGGAACTTCATCCTCCTAGATCCATTTCTAACAACATTTACCTTGACAACTTCCGCTAGGAAGAAAACCACATCTTCTAACCCACGGGTTTGTAAACTTTACAAATGAACACAAAATGATAAACTTTAATGAATGCAATAATATTTTCAAGGTATGTGGATGAATTTAATGACCCTTTGACATGATTTAATTAGTTTTTTCTCTCTTGATTTATTGAAGCATGTACTACATGCTTTGTGTGCAAGATTAATGGAACCAACAAAGAAACTAGTAGAGAAAACTGACGAAGGAAAGAATATTTCAAAGGCTACTAAGGGAAAAGAAGAGAAGGACCAAATGAAATATGAATTGCATAGAGTTGAGAGTACCTCCAAAATCACTTCAAATTGGGATAAACTAATCGACACATAAGTGGGCCATGTTAGCATTGATGAATTCAGACAAAGGGTCCTAGTCAACCCAAAAAATTGAAGAGACCTTGATGATAAAAAGGAATAGAATCATGAAAGTAATGGGCTTTCCTCCTACCCTAATCAACCCAAAGCTAATCTTTGCATGGAAAGAGTGTTACCATGCACAAACCAAGAGGATAATTACTATAGACAGGAGAGTGCTAGCTAACGTCACTCCCATGTCTATTCAAAATATGTTTGGAATCTTGCTATTTGACAAGATGAAAGAAACCAAGAAGGGATATGCCTTGAATTTTTGGAAAGAAAACCCCACCGACTGCAAGACAACCACTAATCAGACATGGTTTCTTGACAAGAGGGGAAGTTCCAATAAGGTACTCCAAAATATGTATAGAAGTGATTTGATGGGGGAGGTCAATGACCTCGTAGCATTACTAAGCAGAGTGATGGGCCCCCCACCTCCTCACTATTTGAGGAGTGGATATTATACTTTGTTGAGGAGATCCTTCAAGGAGAGGCCAAATTTCACTAGGAAAAGATAATCAGTGATAATTTACATGGATAATTTTTTGTAGTCAGAAAGACTCAAGAAATTTATATGACCTCCTACATAACGTATCTACTAGCAATTATGTTCCCTTACAAGGGATTGGATTGCATTGGTCGGTTAGGAACTAAGAAAGAAAATAAACCATTCTATAATTGTTACCTACAGCTCCAATATAGAAATCATAAGAAGGACTATCGACAGGTAAGTGATGCCTTCATCATGCACATTGTTAAACCCTTGTCAAAATACTATCGTAGGAGGATGTCTCACAACACAAAGGCATTGGTTAAAGATTTTAGGTACTGGTTTATTTATTTCCCCAAGTTCACACATATAATAGATAAGGGATTCTCAAGGTTCCCATATTGGTTTCCCCAATACCCCAATGATAGAATCATTTTTCTAGAGCTCACTAGGTAGCTACAATCAACCCATTCTTTGCTACACAACATGCATCATGTTGGGGTTCCATACCCCATTGCATTCAAACAAGGAATGTATTCATGCCCTACTGCCCCATGTGCAGAGTATAACTTTGAGCTGCATTCAAAATGAGGAGGTCTAGATCCTCTAAGAAAAATAAAGAAATAAGTTGGAAGGAAGCACACCCATAAGCCACACATTGAATATTTTTGGGCTTTCTGTGATGATGACCAAGAGGTTTGAAGAAGATAGTACATGAGAATGATAGCCAAATTTGTAATATCTATCAATATGTTCCTAGTACCCAATGAGGTGGTCGAAGAGGATAATGTTCTTGATGCAAGATACAATGCTTTAGTCAATGTGCCATTGCTCGTTATTCACTCAACCAAGCCAAAAGTTGCAGATTTGAATATTTTCACCCATCAATTGTAGTAGAGGACCAAGAAATGGATCGATGATCAAATAGCTCAATTTCATTGACAAGGTGTGGAGCTAACCTATGGACAATTAGAGGATGACCTCAAAAGAAAGAGAGTTAGTGGTGTTGTTGTGGGTTCCTTGAAAGAGGCTCCCAAGTTTCCACCTATCATGAGATCAAGGAAAAGAAAAGACACATCAGAGTTGAAGCCAAAGCAAAAGGTGTATACCAGGAAGATAGATGAGAGGGAAAATATTTCCAAAGAATCCCAAGAGAATGGGAACATTTGATCTTGATATGTTAGCCATTCAGGAGGAAGGGTCATCGGCACAAGAAGAAGAGGATCAACCACACTCCCCACCATGCACTACTTCTGTACTTATGTCACTCGTTGCTACTATCCCATCTCTCTCTACTCAATCATTTCCTGTATCAACTCCACCTATTGTGGACATATTTTTCCACCTCACCTCCACTTTCATGACCACTCTGATGGTCATTCTTTGTTCCTCTTCCTCTACCACTTCTCCACTCTCATCTTCCTCCATTTCCAATTGTATCCACTTTGCCACCTTCTCTTCCTCCAACCTCCATGGCACCTATTACCTTTTCTAATAATTTTGTCTCCTATTTATAGACTATGCCACCTCAATTCTCTTAGATTATTTTGAACCCTCGGGTTAAAATTATTATGGATCAAATTGTTGTTACACTTCTCATCCCTCCACTTCCTAATAAGTTGCCTAAAATGCAGGCTACAATGTAGATCTTTGAGGAGATGGAGAGGTTAAGCAGGGAACCATATAAAGAAGTAGTGGATGTCACCGAAGAGCTCAATGACTCAGACCAAGATGATTATTAAGAGAATTTTGATTAGGGACTGAGGATTGATCTATATCAAGTAGCTTGTGATGAAGAAGGGCAAAAAATGCCCAATGATGGAGAAATGGGAAAATTTGATACCCACCTTGAGGTGGAGAGCTTAGATCAAAAGCTCAAGGGTGAGAAACCTTAAGGACATGATGATAGAGAATAAATCCTATAGGAGCACCACTCTGAGGAAAGGGGAAATAACACTGAGGTTGATGTGGAAAAAAATCATGAATCTCCAAAAGATGGCCAAGATAGGGGCCTACAAAATGAAGATGTGCCTCGAAAAGGAGAGCAAGATAAAGAGGAGGAGAATACATAAAAGAATAATGATGAAATTTTTCAAAGAGTTGACATTGAACATGTTGAAAGAGAAATGCCAACCCAAGAAAAGTATACTATTGAAATGAATGTAGAAGCTATTGAGCGCGATAAAGGGAAGGAAATACTACAAGAGGAGGAGTAGAACAGGGAAGAGGAAAACCTCAAAGATTCTTTGAGGCATGAAGTGGAGGAGCTTACAAAAGAAGGAGATAATGAGTTCACCACTACATCCCTGGAAAATCAAAAAGAAGTTTCATGGATGGAGCAGTAGTTGAAAAGGAGGGCTCCTATGCTTATAGACCCTAAGGCTCGTTTAAAGGTAGTATTTGCTTGAGTCCAAGTAAATATGATTGAGAAGAAAAATTATAAGGTGAGATCTCACATGTCACAACAAACACATCGAGCTATAGGATATTACTAGTAGCCACCCCGATAGGGGATAAAGATGCATAAGTGCTATAGGTAAAAAACTACCAGGTAACCACTATAAATTCAGGCCTTACATCTAGAGCTCAAAAAATAGATGACTTCTAGGGGTCTGTTTCTATAATCCTCCAAAAAATGAATAAGGACCAATCCACGAAGGAAGAGCTAAAAGCATAAGTGGTAGAGTTAACTAACTTTATACAAAAATGGACAACATTCAGAGAGGAAGTTCCAATAGAATCACTAGTGCCTACCCTTTTATCTAAAGAAGAGTTCAATAAAGTCGAAAGGATGAAGAACTAGACTAAGTCTACCTCAAACTAGTTCAAAACAAATGTTGACATGGGTTACAAAGGCATCCATTATGCAGTCAGGATGCATAATCAATACTTGGTCCTATAAAAGGAAGTTCGAAGGAGGTAGAAAATTGTAAATATTCCCCAATATTTACAAAATTACATACCCAAAACTATAGAGCATTCTGAAATTACATACAATAGTCTGGGAAAAAGACTTTGCTCTACCCAAAGAGGACCACTAGCCACTAGATACATGGTTGATTAATTATGAATTTAGAAAAGGGATCCTTGAGAATTCTTTGATTTAACTAGATGTTATCCATGACCATGTTGTTGCTCACTTAGTTGACACTAATAACCTCCTAGGATTGGTAATGAGATAGATGATGCCAACTCAAGAGCTAGATCAAGAGGCGATAAAACATGAATTTCATAAGAGGATAAAATAAGGGGCTAGTGACATTTTGTCTACAAATTTTATGGATTTTGTTGCATGGGCCTTCTATGAATCAAAATAGATGGTCAAGGTAGGAGGCACATGTGTACAATATCACAAATAAATGGTGGATAAATTCAAAAGGACCACCTTTTGCATCACCTAATCTGATTTCACTTAATGGGATAAGCTTCATGTTGTTATTGGAATGTTTGTTTATTATGCTTCATTGCAAAAGGAAGCTACAAATCCCATAATAGATTATGAGAATTTGAAAAAGTCACTAAAAGACAAAATTAGCTACAGGATGAAATGGGATTGAAGACAAAGTAGCCTATTTTATATTGTAAATTTTGTACTCATATTATGTTATGTGAAATCCTTAAGTTAGAATGAATTTGAATCACTCATTGTAAATTGATCGTGACCATTCATTCTACTTCTTGAAAACTATAAATAGGGGCATCCTCTCATTTTCAAGGAGAGATATGAGTTATTGTGTAAAGACACTCTACAATGATATAAATAAAATCATTGAAGTTGATGGTTTCTTTTAAATTTCTCATTATGTTTGCATGATTCAGCCTCCAAATGTTCATCTCAGCTTGTTCATTTACTTTTTAAGTTCATTTTTAGTTTTCTAGCTCATGTTTAGCTTTAATGGTGATTGTATGTTGTAGTATTCGATGTACTTCCAACTCCTAATTTTAGTAATTTATTGATGATAAATTATTGTGTAAAGTTAGTCTGAGCTCCTTTATATGTTACACCAAAGTTCAAATGTTTATTCATACTTAATAGGTGAATGACACAGTCTAAAATCTACAAGGAACCTTAGAAGATTGCACTAGTTTTGTTACGCTATAGATGATTCTTGGTTAAGAAAAACTTAGTTTGGGAAGTAATTCTACTACAATATCAGCCATTGTTATTATTTTTCATAGTTTTAGGATTAGTTTAACTTCTAAACCCTTAACCTTTTGAATTTTCTTTAAAATCTGAGTTAACATAAGTTCCCAACATCATTGTATAGCTAAATTCGATGATTACAAAAAGTTTCAAAATGTTTTCTTAAAATTTGTTGCCATTGTTTATAATTTCCAGAACTCTGAAACTTTGTTACAGACCCAAGACTTCCAAGCTTTGTGAACCATAAAGGCCCCTTGTGATTACTAGCAAAAAAAACATAAACAACTGAGTTGTCTTTGCATAGTCATGACCTAACATTCAAGAGACCTTGGGATATTTTCTGCAACTTGTTTGTAGACAATTATCTTTCAAGAGAGACATTAAACTTGTGTTTTTTCTATGTTGATAAGTGAAAGAAAACCCATCAATACCTAGTTCATTAAATTAAGGTGAATTTTATAAAAAAAATTAAAAATAATATCAATTTTATTTTTAGATTTGAACAAAACCTATCTCTAAACTCAATTACTAGTCACTAGTATATCAAAACATAAACTTTCAGGCCAATCTAGGGCATGCCACTTCCTAGACCTATTTATTCTGGCTCAAATTTCAGGTGTAGACTGATATCTATGTCCTATGTGCTAGTCTCAACTTTATTTCCCAAATCTATAACTATAACAAATTTGTGAATTTGTTTTTGACCATAACTAGCATTAATACAAATAGACAAAAAGTGAATTAACAATTAATGATTAAGCTCTTCGATAAAGTATAAAAATTTGATCACATCAAATCTCTTTTTATAGGCATATTATACATGTCACAAGAATTTTAGTAATGATGATTTTGATATACTAGATGATGCCCATGAAGACATCGTCTATCATGTACTATCTACTAAGGCATATAAGGTGTCAACATGGTAAAGAAGAATAAATGGAATTACACCTAAATTAGTGATTTAACCACCTCGAAAACAAACTCAAAATAAAATAAAAACATGTCCTTATCATTGGACCACCATCTAAAAAGACAAGTTAACCTTTTGGTCACATCTTCAACTTTGTAAGACAATTGACTCAATGTAACCACATGTAAAAAAATGCATCACAACAACAAAAATATTATGTTGTTGTTCATACATACAACAAATGAAATAACAAGAAACATAAGAAAACAACATCCATTCCTTCATCCATACCTTTTCCCTAACCTATTCTTCCTACTACACCTAAATCTCCTCATCATAATGGTAATAAGTATGATACTATGGAGTACATTCATGCCACTCCTACTAAGATTTAATTGTGGGATTCGATTCAAAAATTACCTCCTTATCATATAATGCTTCAAGAGGCTTTAAAAAAAGTTATTTTTCCTACTTATGCAAAACCAAATGATGTTGTAGCTTTAGTTGAGGGTATGAATTCAACAAACATAGATATTATCTTTAATCAAAATGAATTACCCTCTCTTGAGATTCTAAAACAAAATGATTCCTTGATGATAATGGTTGTTATCAACAAGATAGGTGTTAGGAAAACCCTTATTGATAATAGGTCAGGTCTTAACATTTGTTTCATTGATATTTTAAATGATCTTGGTGTAGATAAGTCTCTTATTCAACTTGATTCTCTATCTATTCATGGTTTTGATAATGTGGATAGACAACAATTAGAAATAGACAACTTAACTATTAGGGTATGCCCCATCATATTACCTACTATTATACATGTCATGGTATATTCTCTCTCATACAATATTCTCCTAGAAAGACCATGGATTCATGATATGAAATGAGTTTCTTCAAATATTCATCACCTCATAATATACACATATCACAACATTTTTTATTGAGTGAAAACTGATCCTAAGTCTAAAAATTTCCTCCAAACTTAAATACAAAATATGAGACCATCTAGTACATTTATTCCATCATCAAAAGTAGAAAACTTATATATGGAACAAAAAGATGAAAAATTCTTGGATGATGATTGGGGATCAACATTAGATTTTACATCTACTTTCATGGGAGAATATGAGATCTTGCCATCCAAGTCTAAAGAAGTAAACTAAACTACTATGGATTCTACACAATCATCCACAGATCTTCCTCAAACATATAATTTTTCAAATCCTACTAATATAGATGGTACCAATTATACATCGACATATGATGTGAGATATTTTGAAAAACCACCTTGCTCTAAGGAATTGGAAACAATTTAATGAAAAGGCTATAAGCTCCTTTCACAATTTGGATATAATGGTAAGGCAATTTCTATAAAATAACAAGGAATTATAGTCCCTATAGATTTAAACACATAGAAAATACCAAGTGCTCTCTACTACCATCTTTCAAAAAATATAAAAGATTCATGAATACATTGACTTAATGTCACCATAATAACACAGGATCCCTCTAAGGTGTCCCTTAACTTAGTTCATCATCAATTCATAAGTTTTAGAAGTTAACATATGTCATTGAATATATTTGAAAATGAGTAGTCCTTGGTGGAATTTTTGGGAGTTTATAGCAATTTAACTACTTATATCATCATGATTGTGGATTCTCTTATTGTTTAAATGTTGGAGCATACTTTAAAAAAGAATCTATTTTATCGAACAATACATTATATTCTCAAGACATACCCCAAAATTTCCCTAACACTTTATACCACATTACATTAATAGTAGTAGATATTTTTGATGTCTCGATCGACCCATTTAATATAGAAAATGTGATCTTAATTATAAAATATCTTGATTCTAATGAGAAAAAGAGTATAATATGTTATTAGATGACTTTCCCAAACTATTATCATGGACTTATTAAGATATATTTGGCATGGCCCTAAGATACTTATGCGTAATATAATTTTGGAAGATGATGTTGAAATAATGAGATAAATTATTCATATAATGAATCCTCAGGCAGATTTATTGGTTAAGGTTAATACTGAAAATCTCTTATAGGTTGGATTTTTCTACCCTATCAACTATTCAACTTCGATATGAAACATAGTGTTTGTTACAAGTCAAATAATCATATTCGAAATTGTATAGATTTTTGTGACCTTAATAAAGCATATTTGAAAGGTGAATTTTCCCTTCCAACCATAGACATGATAGGTGATTCAACTATAGGACATGCTTTTCTAGATAGAATTAAATCTTTATCAATCGCCAATACCAATAGAAATAAAAAAAAATTATGCCTTCAAGAATTATTTTTTTAGTTTTCCATTTGGATTAAAACAATGTGGAGAAACCTTTGATAGAGCTATGCAATTAATATTTCAAGATTTCATACATAACATCCTAGAAGATTATGTTGATTATATCTTGGTTGAACCTATAACTAATCAAGATGATGTAAAAAATGAATTCTCAAATATTTTAGTAAATTTATAAATATAACATGAGATTGAACCACTATAAGTTTGTTTTAAATGTGGATAATAAAAAACTATTAGGTTTTATAGTGTCACATTGAGGTATTGACATGAAAATAAAGAATATTGATGTAATAATAAATATGCTACCTCCTTTTAATATTTCTCAACTTTATAGCTTACAAGGAAATATTCAAGTGATCCATCACTTTGCAACACATTTGGTGGATCAGACTCTACCCTTTACATAGTTACTTAGAAAAGAATCTCACTTTAAATAGAATCAAAGTTTTAATAAAAATTATTTAAGAACTTAAAACAATATTTGATGAATCCTCCTATCTTATAAACAAGCACATCAGGACATCGATTTGTTTATTACACTCTTGAATCATCAAATTCTCTTTCTATGTTATTGTCATAACTAGATGAGAATGGTAAAGAACATTATATTTATTAAATTAGTTCAAAATTAATTGATTATGAAACATGATACACAAGTATAGAGAAACAATATTTGGATTTTGTGTTTTCTACAAACAAGATAAGACATTATTTATTAAATGGTGAAGTTCATGTGATAAGAAAATTTGATCCACTATAATATTTATTTTCCAAGATTGATTTATCTGGATTCTTAGCAAAGTGGGTAATGTTATTAACATAGTTTGATCTTAAATTTGTTTCTCAAAAATTGATTAAGGGTCAAGAATTTACCAACCATCTAGTTAAATCTCTTTCACCATTAGCTTTACCAAGCCAAGACTCATTCCCTGATGAACCTATTGTGTGATCTCACAACATGCCCCAAGACTGTGAAGCTTTGGGACCCCAAATGAAAACTATAATTGATGGAAGGCGCTAGCTAGCTGGAAAGATCATTGAAAGTGGAAAGAAAAGAGAAATATTTTTTTAAAAAAGAAAGAGTAATTCATAGTTCAATTTATTAGAAATATGGGAAAAGTCAAATAGAAGCTTGAAAATTTTCATACACAAATAACATGGTGCTTCTTCTCCTTGTTCTTCATTGAAATACATTGCATATATATAGGTTTTTCACATCCATATTATAGGAGGGTTGTTCCACCCCCTATAGCCACTCCTCTATATTTATGAGTTTTTATAACAACTCAATATAAACATATATTCATACAACCACTAATACAATAACCTATATAAAAAATTTATAACATACCATACCCATAATAGTTACTTGACCATTTATCTCAGACATTATTATTCTAATATATCTGAGCACTAACATTATATCCCAACACCTATGTGAACACTAATTCCTAACACAATTGGTATAGGTATCGGGTACCGAGAACCAGGAAAGCTATAAGTGAAAGGTAATACAAGGTGTTGAACAAAGTGTTCCCATCTAGGAGTAGAGATTCGGTAAATATGGAAGTTCTAATAAAATATAAAGTCCAAAAAAATTATGGGTAAAAGATGAAGTATCGAGTACTGAGTAACAATGTAAAGTAAAGTTTTAAATTTTTTATGTTATCCAAAAGGATCTGATGGTCCCATAACCCAATTAAAAGAATATTTACATTAGAATATATGACCTTTTTGAAGCGTGTTATTTATAATGGATTCAAAGTGATAATGAATTAACTTGATGACTTTATTTATATGAGATTTTTATAAATGTTTTAAAATCGATTTAATAGTTGGAATTGGTGGTTGTAGGAGAAGCAGATTACAATGGAAAGTCTAGGTATGAATGGTAAAGAAAAATAAGGTTGTAGGTAGATTCAATGGTGTTACCAGGTTCAATATTACACTTTGGAAGCTCATGCAGAAACAAAGTTTGTTGCAAAGAAGCAGTGGATACTAGGAAGCCAGAAATATAGATACCAAGCATACAACAAAAGAGTGTATACATTTTGAGGGTGACTCATTCCTCAGAATGTTTAATTCAATTTTGAACTTGTATGTAAGAACATAAATTCCACCTGATCATTCTGAATATATGGTAAGTTATTACATTTTGTTTGGAAGATGTTTTTGATTCCAAAAAGGAACCTTGATAATAAAAAGATGAAAGACCTTAAAGATATCAATGTGTGAATGAAGGTTGACCTCCATTGACTTCATTTTCAATTCTCTTTCCAATTATCATATTACATGTGCCTTGATATGATTCATCCCTTGTATTTCCTTTCATGTACTTGTCTTATCCTATTTGCATCTTGTTTCTATAAAAGGCCAAAGGATACTTATTTTTAAGTTAAGTTCTAAATTTGTGGATGTCGGAAGAGCCAAAACTTCTGTAAATTTTGTTCTTTTTTCCTATTTTCTAAATCATTCTAGATTAAAAACTTGTATGGACATAAAGCTTAATCAATATTGAAGGCAATTTGATAGCTACGTATTTCATGTATCTTTTGTAGCTGGTTTGTTCATTCCGCCAGACAAGACTATATGTTGTGTCATTTAAGGGTGCATACAAAACCTACAAGTTGTCCAAACTAAACCCCCTTCTTTAAAAGCTCACATCATTTTATGCATATTTATGAAACAATTTTGTGAAGTATAAAGTAGTTTCCTTTGGTTTGATTAATTCTCGGGGCATGCAAGGAGAATATTGTTGCAAGTAGAGATTTGTTTGGTGGTATTATTAATGTTTTCATTGATTTCTACATAGTTTAGAGTGTTTACAGGTGGTAGATGTTTAGTTGAAATACTATAGAAGTATTGAGAGTACATGGACCTATATTTATGATGTTGCAGATGTGTTGATGCCAAGTTCTTTTGAGAAAAATAATAAATAATGAAGATAGTGTTGCATGTGTGTTTTGAGTGTGCTTCGATAATGTGCTCTAAATTTCTTATGTGTTGATCCTATGCCTATGTAGATCTGTAGCATTGTTTATGAGCTTCATTGGATAATATATTTTGAGATTTAGTTTATGGGTTGATGGAGAGTGAAAGATGTGTTCACTTGGGTGTGAACAGGTTTGGTAGAATTATTTGTATGTTAACTGGGAGAGATATCTTTGCTCCACAATCTTCTAGTGGTTTGTTTTGGATCCTATGGATCTGGAATAAGGTTAATATTGATGTTCTCTATGTTTTATGAAACATTCTTGTGGTTTGGTGCTTTAGAATGCTTGTTCCAGAGCTACTATGTGTATCTATTCAGTTCATTTAGACTGTTGAAGAAAATTATGTATATGAAGTTTGTTATAGTTGTTGCAGATGTATCTAAAGGTTTCTAAGAGGTGTTCCAGTGTCTGGTGAAGCATGTTGGGTGATCCACATGTAATCATCTTGTTGTATATGCACATACTTCAATGGTTATTGGTGTTTTCATTAGGTTTGTTCGACCTAGTGTTTACATGTTACATGGAGGATATGCATCAATTAAGGAAGTATGTAGTTGATCCAAGATGTTGTCTAGGTCCTAATTAAATATGTAATTGGTCCTCTCTCATTCTTATCCACTATGGGAATGTTAGTTATCCAACCTAATTTGAATTTGAAAAATGAAGAATGTATAGCTGACCTTGGAGAAAGTTTTGAAGATTTAAGATGGTATAAAAGAAAGACAAGAAGTTGTGAGTTGTATGTATGGTATAAAGTGTTCCAACAAGTGTGAAAAGTAGATTATGTAAGAGAAAATCAAGGAATCAATAATTTTATGTGTTGGATTCTTGAAATAAGTGAGATGATGGTATTTACTATCCTTTGATCAAGTTGTGAATGTGTGGAACCTATTGTGGTGGATTCTTTATTTATCTTTTTGTTTGTAGGAAGTGAGCCTCTTTCTGGACAATGAGTCCTATTTTTATGCAGTGAGCCTTTGTATTTGGATAGTGAGTCCTTTCTAGGTAATGAGCCCTCTAGCAGTGAGCCTTTATATCCGATATTTCATTACTACTATATTGAGTTAATTCTCACCATGGTTTTTCCCTCATTGGGTTTTCCATGTAAATCTGGTGTCTCTATTATTTGCTTTATGTTATCTACATTTCAAGTTTAAACTTAATAAAAAATTAAGTTAAAGTGGAATTGATTAAGGTTAGAAGTAAAAGTAGTTTTTTTCAACTAATTCACCCCCCCCTCTCAGTTGTCTTGTGAATTTAAACAAATACTTAAGAGCAATTTTAATTTTCAAGTATTTTGAGGCTTTATTTTAGATTAGATGTTTAAATTTCAGAAATTGTTCCAAAAAAAAGAGATGAATGAATGAAAACATTATTGAAAATATTTCATTTCTATCAAATTGTTGAATGTTTAAAGCTAAATCTACTTAAGTGATAGAAAAATTGTTTGATGTTCATGAAATATTATTGCAAATCTCATGATTTCATGAAATTGTTTAATGAACAAACCAAAATTCTTCCATTTGATACTTATGGTTCTGAAAGAAACTAGAGATAACTATTGATATTAGCAGAAATATCACACCATACCCTGAATTGAACCTACTATGGTCAAGACTTTACTACCGGAGCCTTGGGATTAAGCTAAGTCAAACTTTAAGTTTCCCTAGTTCAGTCTTTCAGGTAAAGATAGGTTCTTTGCGGTTTTCCTATGAATACTTGATCTGCACTTATGTTCCAACTAACATTGTCATCAACAAAATTTGGCACTAGAAGGAGGTCCATCTTATTTTCTTTCTCTCCAAGTTTTGTTTAGGAATCGATATCAATTCTAGGTTTCAACATAGCTTGTAAAATGAAATTTTATGCAAGCCGATAGTTTGAAATGAAAGTTTAGAAACTTTGGGGAATCCTTAATCAAATTTTAAGTCCTTTGAATTTTTTCACCTTTGGTAGAGTCAATGAGTGAAGAATCCATGATACAACTAATCTCGGTGAACTTGATTGTGAATTTTTTTAACTAGGGTAATTTTGGCCACACATGAAGTGATTCCATTGATAGAAGAAGTTTTAACTTCTAGAAGAAAGGAACCATTAATGGAAAGTATTTTGAATTTTCAAAGAGTACAACCCTAGTAAAGCTGAAAATGGTAAAAATTTGATTGATATATCAAAATGGTTTGCTAACTACAATTTTTATGAAGAAAATCCTAAACATTTGTTGGAAGATGGGCGAGAATGTTGAGACTCATAAATAGTGCACCAAAAATGAGGAAACAGCAGTGATGAGTCATAATTCTTTTCACATGTGGAAAATATTGGTGAAGCGAAAAAGCGAGAAAATCAAGTGAGAGATGTGTTTTTTTGTTCCAAACTAAAAATTCACAAGATAAATGTAAGAGAGAAGGAGCAACCACATCAAGGCTCTAGGTCACAGAGATTTGAGAGTGGAAGTCTACACTAACTTACCTCACTCTAAAAGGATAGGGGTCAAGGATGAAGAGCACTATGTAGTACTTTTTTCACTCTTCAAACTAGAATTTCATATTTAAGCTAGGCAAACTGGTTTTTAGAGTTAGTACTACACTCAAACAACTCTTTGTCTGAGGATGAAAATGTGGTTCTAGGATGAAAAAATGGTGTGTTGATGTCTCTCTAGCATGCAATAATTTGTACGACTAGAAAACATGAAGTACAACAAAAATTACCAAAAAATCTACTGACATCCTAGCTGGTTGATCTTAATGGGAAAAATAGAATGAGAAAGTATAAAAAAGTAAAGATGAAGGTGGTAAAGTAAATAAATAAAATCTCGTATGACAAAGATAATCTCATAGAAGCACCAATTTTCCAATTAGCTCCATGTGTACGTTCACCTACATAAAAAAAAGAAGGGGAAAATTGTTGGGGTTGTATAGGGGTCTGCATTAGTCAAACCTTGTTTTGGTGTTCCCACCTCCATTGACAACCAATAATAAATGGAGTAGAATATGCGATAAAGGAAGTAGAAATTAAATATTGCAATGAACAATACAAAACAATTCTATGCTACTCAATCAAATCATAAAGGAGAGGACTGAAGCATTACCACCTCCACCAAAAAGCTCACTAGCTAATGGAAGGAGAATGCATGGAATGGACTTGGAAAAATCACCACAGCTGCAATGGTGATGAAGGGAGGTCTCATAAGACTCCAGTTACACACTTTTATGGCTTGCCTCATACTTGCAATGTGGAGTGGATGGAGCTTCAAAGCTACTGCACTGCTCACAATAGAATGTTGAAATGCTACTTGAGAATGAAGAAATAAAGTGATTCAAAGTGTAGATGATTCAAAAGAGTCAAATGAATGAATGTAGAATGTTTTTGAATTTTTTATTTTCAAGGTCGATTGGTGGAATAGGGATGTTAGAATTTGACCCCAATTAGGTGTTTATTGTCTTTGCTAGCTTAAAACATAAGAATCTGTTAGGAATGACAGTACGCCACACAGATTTCTACACGCCACACTTGTGTCCCCAAAAAATATTCTCTCACCCGTATATAAGACAAATGAAAAGTGGATGGAAGGCATGTGGGTGATGTGTAATTTCACCTTCGGATATTATTTTATAAGATGAGGGTATATGAAAGGGGAATTTTCCTAAGAGGTAAAAATTAGCTCCTATACATTTTTCCCCCACTTTAGAGAGCATGGGTATGGTTTAACACTTGGTAAAGTAGATCAAAATGTTAGAAATGTATACATGAACTATCGAGGAAGTAGAACACAATGTGGCAATGTCGAAAGAATAGGGCAGCCAAAGGACTCCACAGGTACTCTCCCTAGGGAGTTTTGAACAAAAGGACTCTATAGCCCCACAAAACTATGAAGTCGCACAAAGTACATCGAAGAACCTTGGACCAATGATGGAAAAATTCTGTAAGATGTAAGTGTCTCATAGGAACATAGAACTACAAGAAGGAAACCCCAAAGTTCTCTCTCATGAAGGAAACCCATTAAAGCAAGCACCTTACATGATCACACACATACAAGGAGGCATGCCCCAAGTTCTCTCTCATGAAGGAAGCCTAGTGAAGTAAGCACCTTGTAGGCCTATAGAATTGCAAGGGTGCATCACCCAAGTTCTCTCTTATGAAGGACACCCATTGTAAGGAGACTTCATAGAGTTAGAGTGAAAATTGGCTTCATAAGCACACCTGCAAAGCAACATGTTAATCTACAGATAAAACATGCCAAAGAAAACAAAGCAATCATGCAAACAAATAGATAGATAGTCATGCAAATAGTCAAGAAATCAAAAGGCTTTCAAAGGGATTTCTCTACAACCCTTAAAAATAAGAGGGGTCCATACAAGCGATGTCTTATTTGAAAGTGTAGGAATTTTTTTCATAAATTGATTTAGCATCGAGCAATCCTTCTGAAAGATGTTCACTTCATCAAGGAATTCAAAAGGAAGAAAGTGCCCCCTCATGAGGGGAAGGTCGAGGCTTCTCTCATTGGAAAAAAAAGGGTACTCCCTCCTTGGACAAAAGTTCTCAAGTTCTTTCTTTGCAAGCCCATGATGAAGGAAACATGTTTCGTTGAGAGTCCAAGTTAAGAAAGTGATTTTTGAAAAAGTTTGCAAAGATTTTTGAGAAAATATTCATTTCAAATAAATTCATTTTTTTGAAATTTTAGGTTGACATGATAGCCCCCACTTAGGGTGGTGTGTGCTAAATGTAGAGGCAAGTCACAATCTAATGAGAGAAAAAAAGAATAAAAATGTGATTTTGTGACCCATGAGACATAGTGAGATGTCAACGTTGTGATGTTGTTGCACACATTAGTGACAACACATAGGAACCACAACAACACAACTCAAGAGAAGAAGAGAGAAGAAAAATACAAGAGATAGGGGGATCTGGTTTCATGGGGTTATATTTTCTCATACTTATATAAATAATAGGTAACTATACTTCAAGGTGAAAGATCATCAATCCACAGTACATCAAGAGGAATGCACCAAAAAAAAGTGAAAAATAAAAAATATGGGCCAACATGGAAGGGAAGCCTAAATGCCCCCAATGCTTTGCATAATACCCAATTTACTAAAAATCAAGACACAAACATGGAGGAATGATGATACAAAGAGAATAAGGTTTATGACACAAAATTACTCATTTATCCAAGAACCTACAAGGGTGACAAGGGTCAACCAAGAACATATAACACAAGAATGGGGGAACACACATCTAATCTAAACATAAAGAAGAGGCCTCCCCCTAAAACTCATCAACCAAGAGGTCATATGCTTCCCAATCTAGATCATTATAAGGGGAAGGTAGACAAGCTTATACTGGTGGAATATTAAGGGAAGCAAATTTTGACCCTCCCACAAAAAGGGCTAAGGAAGAAGGTCCCACAAGGTCTTCTCCGCTAGGATTTTGTGGAGCTATGGTAAAAAATTTCACAAAGATTTATAACAAGGTTGAGCTCGTCTAAATAATTAAACATGCACTTCATGAGAGTGCCATGTGTAATGCCCCACCTTTCAACCCTAAAGGAAGTTGTAATTAACAACTTAAGCGAACCAAATTTTTTTTTATAAAGTGTAGTTAACATACACATTCACTTACTAATTAACAACAACCTCTAAGGCTACAAGGTTAGGATTACTAAAACCCACACATACATATTACATATAAACATAGCATTATGAACCTTATGATATGAACATCATACATCATAAGAATACCACATAACATAATAAGATAATCAACCAAGATACAATCTCATAAACATTATCTAAATCCAATAGATATATCACTTATTCCCAGAATGAGGCAATAGTACAAAAGATTACAATTACAAAATTCCACCTCATAAACATAAGAGGGATAAAATAACTTATACAATTTAAAATATTACAATGCAAGATAATACAACAAGAACCGCGAGTTGTCCATCTGGATGTCTCACCACCAAGTACTGAAGATCGATGGGACCCAACGGTTTTGCTGCATGTTCCACCCTACCAATGTGGTACCCGAAGGCCCACCCCCCATGCTAGGAGATAGTAACAAAGTAACATGGACAAAGATTCTACTACCTCTAACCAAAGGCAGACTCAAACTGACTCATACTGTTATAACCAACCAAATGAATTAACAAGTACAACTCATTCACCATACAAGTACGAATTAAGTACAACTCAAGTACAAATCAAATACAATACAAGTACAATACAAGTACAACTCCAACATCACTAACATAGGTCACATTGCTTCCAGACATAAAGTAGATCAAGTATGTTCACAAAACCATACATATAAAATAATTAACAACAGTTGTCCTAGATAGAGTGTCATCGCAAGGTTTGTCATGAGATCTCATCTGGGCATTCTTCATAGGCTTCGGCAGAAGTAATCCTGGTGGCCTCAACTAAATCCCAGCACTCATAGTCACTCATGCGGAATCAACTACCTCTCGCAAGAACTAGATAGTTGATCTTGCCATTCCAGGCCTTCTCACTCATCCCAAGTCTAAACAAGTCCTTGTGTCTATGAGTGAGGATTAAATTATCTTGATTAATGTGAAGTTAGTCCTAATCTTCTAAGTATATTATTTTAATTATCACTTGTTTAAATCACTCCTGAAGGTTATCCAGTTTACCTCTTTGGGCTCTGGTGCCTAACAGAAGCCACTCTTCTATTTGACAACACACACCCAAACAATCCACCAAGGGAACCACAAGTGCATACCAACTAAGCATCATAATCCACTCCAACACAAGGAGGATACAAATAATAGAAACTCACTCCAAACATCTTGGAGGAAACCACACATAGTCCACTCCTTTCACAGGAGATACAAAATATCTCACTCCAAACATCTTGGAGGCAACAAACACATAGTCCACTCCTTTCATAGGAGGCAACAAGATTAAACCACATAACAAGGTCACTCCATACAAGGAGACACGGATCCCATAATCCGCTCCTAACCAAGGAGGTGCAAACATCCTCGTTTGTGAAAACCGGGTAAAATTGAAAAGACGCCATGCACTACCCAAGGGAAAACAACTAGATGACACAAAGATTCAACAACTCTTATCCTCTAAATTCTTCTGGAAGACTTATAATTTAGGACTAACACTAAATCTCAAAACCAATAATGCAACTTGACGACATAGCAACAAAAGCATTCAAGTCATCAATCAAATCTAATATTTGGATTTCCTAAATCCATACTCATTCAATAGGTAGTGTAGAAAATTCAAAGTCATGATAACTAGATCATCTAAAATAATCATAACCCTTATTTCCCTTTTCATTATAGGAAATCTAAAACAATTAAACTTACTTCCCTTTACTGAATACAGAGAATTAAATCCTTTAAGATAATCATGAGGAGGATACTATTTTTGGATATGCTAAATCCATATCTCTTTCATAATCCAATCACAATGATTCAATTAATCTAAATAGAAATTAATAAATAACATAATTGATTGCCTCATCAATTAAACAACTTCTTAATTTACTTTTAAATCGACACAAATCCATGCAAGTAAACTTTTTCCATTTCCTAACCAAATCTTACATCTCATTCAATTTTCTATTTGAAACATTCAATCACTTTAATGTAATAACATATTGTTTCTCTGTCCATTTTCCATATACACTAATCAATCCATTTTTAAATCTCTATTCAATAATATATTGCATGCATCTCATTAAAATAAAACACGATAATAAATTTTACACTTAATATATATATATATATGCTCCATATTATATAGACACCATTAATATTCCATTCACAATGACTAGATTACTCTATGGAACTAAATAAAACATAACAACTATTTGCCTTTTTCAATATAGTTAGTTCCTAAATTTACTTCTAATGCAACCTAACACTATTGCAATCAATCTTTTCCAACTTTCTATGTGGAGTCTATGTCTCATCAACTATCTATTTAAAAACATGCAATTTCATCAATTTATAAAAATATCTTTTGGCTTGTCTATTTGGCCACGCATTCATATTGTTTCTAATTAAATCTCATTAATTAAAACAAACATTTAAATATAAATATTTTTATAATTCTTCAATATATTTAAATATCTTTCTCTATACATGTTTTACACATACTAATTATTTCTTTTAGAACATTAATAATACTCAATTTGCAAACAACAGAATAAAATAACATAAAATATTATTTATTCTCTCAAATGGATATATACCTTCACTATATATATATTAAATATAAATTAATATATTTAAATATATTTAATCATTAACATATCTTCTATCTTTTGCAGAATATCAAATTGATTAATTCAAAATAAAATATCCTTTATCATCAATATTCCAAAATGTAAATATATTTTTCCAATTAAATCAAATTAATAATTGGACCTTTTACATATGGATTTAAATTCCACAATTCAATTTTAAATTATGCATTCTTTAAATCAAATATTTAACTCCTTCAATTAAACTTTAAGATGCCATTTTAAAATAAACAATAATTTCCCCATATGTTTATAATTTTAATTCCACTAATCTAATATACAAATTTTATTTAAAATAATATAAATAAATATAATACTTGAGTATTATAGATTATAATATAAAATATTATTAAATAATATTTTAATATTATAATAACAATACATAAGATATTAATATTTATAAATATCAATTTATTATTATTTTATTTTTAGAACAGCCATGGGAAAAGATCTTAACAACAGTCTGATATTTCAAGCATAACTCAAAAACTACAATCTGGGTATTTACGATGTTTGGACAGTGGTAAGAAAATTTTAAAATGAAAAAACCCTTTAAATTTCCTAAAAACCTAGTTTGTAAAAGTGAAGTTATAGGCGACGCAATCAGACCATTTTACCATGAAAATATAACTATACTGCAGATTTTAAAATCCATTTTTTAATAATAAACAGAAAGTTTCATTTTCTAAAAACATTCTAAATTCATTGTTCAATCTCTATATTTGATTTCAATAACAACAACATCTATTTCTCCAAATAATTTAAATTCAACTAAGGTTTTCACAATTTTCACTCTAGAATTTTCACAAGCAAAGACTGTAAATTTGTTTAATTCTTTTCTTCTAACATCAAATTTATTTTCTAAAACAGATTTAACAAACAAATCTTTAATCATTACTATTTTAAAGAAAAACAATCAAGAACAATAAAACACAAAGAGGAAAACCTGGTACAAGAAGCTACAGGAAGAGATGAATTTCTGATGCAAGCCTCCTCCAAAGATTTCCTGAATTTTCTTCAATCCTCCAATGAATCCAATCCAAAATCTAACAAATGCAAACAATCTTTCCTTCAATCAATTCTACAATCAGACTTTCTTCAAACCCTTGTGCGAATTTTCCAAAATTTCTTCCCTGCTGTAAAAATGTATTGTTCTAAAAAAATTTCTCCCCTAAAATTAAAACATGTATTCTTTATAAATCAAAAATACCTAATACAACCCTAATTCACATTACATGCAAATTAGATATTTCAATTTCAATTTTTACAACCCTAATTCACATTACATGCAAATTAGATATTTCAATTTCAATTTCAATTTCAATTTCACTTTTCAAAACTTTCAATTTAAAATGCAATTTCAAATAATAAATTAATTTCCAAAGTTGCAACCAATTTCCCAAATAAACATTTAATTACAATTTCTAATTTAATTCCCACACATTGGAATTAAATTCCAAAATTAATTCTAATTCTTTTATTTCCTTTCATTTTCTTGCATCACGTTTAATTAATTAATTTAATTATTTAATACTAAACTCAACCCCCTTGGATTAAATTTAATTAATTAAATAATTTAAATATAATTAATTAATTTAAATATAAACTTTTATCCACATTGCATTATTTAAATTAAATAACCATCAACATGATTTAAAAGCAATTATTCTAAATATCTATTTCTAAATCAAGAATTCTTCAGAATTAAATAACATCAAAGCAAGACAAACAAAGACTCAACACACACAACAGACGACACACTAAGGCTAGGGTGTAAACTTGACACATGTTACTTAGCTACTATCTCCCGTTCAACTTAACCGTTGGATCGACACGCTCAAACCTGTGAAACCAGGTGGAGTCAATGTCATGTACCTGCAATCCTGCAACCAAGTAAACAACATCATATGATATATCCAGCATATAATACACACCGTGAAGAAGGAATTATTGATTCGTAGGGCACTCGCAATCGAGTGATGCGAAACCGTCCTCTTCACCAATACACTCATCAAAACTAACACTTCCATCATAATTCCAATAATCTCATAATAATATCTCATGTTAACTCTACAACATCATTAATCCATAATGAAAGTGAAACAATAATCAGATAACTACATCCCACAATAATATTTGTCACTCAATAGTAACGATCAAAACATCATAACAAAATGTATCCAGTATCAATGTAATTGCAACCAAACACAGCATAAAGCAACTTGAACAAGAAACAAAACGGAGGGGTATTACACCATGTGTTACCTCAATGTATGGGGAGGGTGGCACCTGAGATTCATAACTTGGTTCATTGAGTAACTCAAGAGCGGTGACAAACTCAGGGGACATCAAAGTTGCCTCCATCACTAGGAAAGTGCATGATAATGTAGGACCATCCCTTGAAGAGGGTGGACTCCTCTTTTGACCCTCATTGTTGGAAGGGCCAACCTCTGCTTTATGCTTTGTCAGAGGAGGTGAACTCCCAATAGACGAGGTGAGAGGCATGGGTGAGGAGGAAAAACCATGAAAGACACCACATAAGTGTTCAAAATCTCCACAGGCTTTGGGAATGGTGGTATGCTTGAAAGGGACACCAAAATAGGTGGCTTGACCGAGGAAGCAATGAACACCTTCCCCCTTTTAGGGTTAGGTGCACGCACACCTATCATGGGAGCGAAAAGAAGAATTGATTTGTTGAATGGAAGCAGAGGGGAGGAGAGAGGAGGAAATAGTAGGAGGCCCTAAAATTAGGGCGTCAACTCCCCCTCCTTCAATGAAGCAGCCTTCTCAACTAGTAGATACTTTTTTTGGTGCTTGCGCTGACACACAAGGTAGTTTCTACAACTCTTTAAGCTAGAGGTTGGGAGTTGTGAAGGGGAAGAAGGCTCCTACTCAGCCATAGGGCTGTCCATCATAACCATTTTTGTTCAAGGGAAAAAGTCCTGGATGGGAGCAGGAGGAAGAGATTGAGAGACATGAGGGCAATCAGAACTAGTGCCTCAGCAATGGGCCTCTTCCCATTTACTTCTTTAGGATCATGACCAGTGGGAAGCCTTGAAGGTTGAGACACATAAGATTCCCCTTGGGACCCTTCCTTCTACCATATAGGTAGGTCCAAGGTCTAGGAGGTATATTAGGAATATTAGATATCTAAATCTTGGGTTTTCACCAAGCCGATATCTTCAGACTCCTTGGGTAAAATCCAAGTGTATTCATCAAAAAATATTTTTCCAAAAGAGGAGTGGAAGAAGCACCTTTAGGATGGGTAGGTTCCTCCTTTCTCTTTTGAGAAGAGGAGGTAGCTTGCTTCTACACTATCGAAAGGGTCAACTTTGGTTGTCCTTTTCCCTTAGTCTTATACTTCACATAATTTTTTTTAAGTGGGTCTATTCTTGGGAGAATTAGATTGACTAAGTCTTTCCAAAAATGATCCAATGAGTAACCCCCATGGGACACAAACAACTGGTAGCTAGTGTCATGCACCATGTGCATAACACCTTCATGGGAGAATTTCAAACACCTATGAATGACGAAAGAAATTTTGTTCATGGAAGATAGCCAAGGTACGCCTAACATCACACTTAAAAAATTTGATTCCAAAATAACATCAAAGGTCATATCCATGATCCTAGGTACAACTAGGATGGAAAGAGCTATTGAGCCATACTATTTGAGAGAGAGGCCATCATGCGTATGATTGGTATACTTTGTTTCTTCGTACTCCTCCCTCTACAATGAATTCAGCCACAATGTCTCCATAGTGATTATATTCACTCAGCTTGTAGGGTCAACTAGGAACCCTCTCACAATATTCCCACTGAGATGAGTGGGAATGTAGAGGGGAGAGGGCTTGTTACTCAAGGGCATATCCTACAAGGTGAATGTCATGTCTGATGAGTCAATCATAGGATGTGTGGGAGAAGTAACCATGACCATGTTAATGCAGGCCTTGGGGTGAGTGGTAGAGTCGAAGGGGTCAATAATTAAGTTATTAGAATGAGCCAAAAATGGGTCTATGTATATCAGCAACTCATTATTTTATTTTACCATAGATGTTTTTGCATTTTCTTACTCCCATCGAGATGAATAGTACCGTCCTCAATGTAGTCTGATATCTTGTGACCTAGGTGCATATAGTGTTTAGTATCATATTCATTGACTCAATCATATTGAGAAAATGAAATTGGATCGTACCAATCATGGTAAGGTTCCTTGAGAGGTTTAGAGTTCTCCAAGGTTATGATATTATCCTTCAACAACTTTTGTAGGATGGAAGAATAAGATTCTACTAACTTTCTGAACTTTCTATTGCATCTAGGGTCGTTATCATTCATTGTTGCAACTTCATTCACAAAAACCTTTCCTTTTCCTCAGATCGATACAATGGAATTTCTTTTCGAATGGGAGCACAAGAAGGATCCCCTAAATTGAACTATCATTTGTTGATATTCTCATAATGTCACACAAAAATGAACAAAGGAAGGGTATTTCATAAGGGAAAATGTTTCCTGCCAAGGTATTTGTAGGTTCCCTATGAACACCTTTTTCATGTCAGACTTGGGCAATAGGTATGATATCTATGAAAAGAGTGGTTGATACCATGTTATGAAATTAGTTATCTTCTCATTATCCCCTTTCTTGCATCATATGAGATCCAAAAAGGTTATCTTATGTTTTATGTTGTCTTGAAAGTGTCAAAGAAATTGATTTACAAGTTGATCAAATGAGAAAATATAATTGTTGGGCAAGGAATACTACCACTCGAACACTGTATCCTTAAGATATCAAGGGAATAGTTTCACTATCAATGCATTATGATGGAAAAAGTATATGCACGTGAAATTCAAGGTGGACACATGTGTTTGTGGGTCGCCTTTTCCACCATACCTTTTGAATTTGGGAATATGTATTACTTGTGGGAAGGGAGTGCTTAAGATTGTCACTAAAAATGTGCTATCTTGGGAGAAGAGTTGAAAGATGGGCTAGGAAGAGGCTCAGAGAGACACACTAGTTGGCTTTACATCTTACCCATATTCTAAAGAAGAGCTTTTGAATAAGGGGTTTCCACTGTGGCTACTACTAGCAAGGCCTCCACCCGATCCACCTCCACAAGCGCCACCCCCACTATTAAAGCCACTACCACTACCAAAGTCCCCATCACTCAACCTTCCAAAACCTCCACTACTAGAGGTGATAGGAGGGATGAAGCTGAAACCCTAAGGTATTATGTTTTCTTTGATAGTTTCGAACCTCTCAAAGGTAGATGAGATGATGATCAATGGGACTATTTCAGCCATATACATGGGAATGGTAGGGATAAACACTCCTATATGTCTCTCATTTTCTTTAAGAGTATCCCATTGTGTCACATTAGTGTTACTTGGAAGGGTGCACACTCAAGTCAGACTAGTGAGACTAGCAAAGAGTTCTATGCCTATTCAATCTTTTCCCACCATATATTTTATTTGAAACTAATAACTCAAGTGGTTGTTTCCAGCTTCAGGTCCTTTTCCAGGTGATTTTCTAAGTTACCCAACCCTTTGCTTAGGGTAGAAATATATTTTGAATGAATATGAATGGATTCATGCTTGTCTATTGATGATGGTGTAGGAGAGGTAGGAGGAGTGGGGACATGGTCGGATTCATCAAAGAATCCTACCTCACCCCTCCACAATTTATCTTGGGTAGACATACCAACAAAAGATCTAGTATAAAGGCCTATAGAGAAACCATAAGTGACCTTCTTCTAGCCATGTAGCCAAAATTCATAGAATGCATCATGATTATCATAAAATTTTATGACACTTAGGTTCACAATGATCACTAATCATGGAGGAAAAATTCTCGACATAAACAAACAAACATATGTTGTTCATATCAAGTTTACAAAAAATGTAAGAGAGGGGGAAAAACACGTCAAGGCTCTAGGTCACATTGAGCTAAGAGCAGAAGGCTCCATAAGTTTCCTCACTCTAAAAGGTGGGTTTCAAGGATGAAGAGCACTATGTAGTATTTCTATCACTCTTCAGACCCAAATTTCAAGTTTAAGCTAGGCAAGTTGGTTTCTGGAGTTGATACTACACCTTAGATAACTCTCTATCTAAGAATGATAGAGTAGTTCTCAGATGACAATGTGATGCACTAGCATCTCTCTGGTGTGCAGTCATCTATATAGCTAGAAAACATGAAGTACAATAGAAATCACCAAAAAAAACTATTGATGACCTGGTTAATTGATCTTGATAGGAAAAATAGAATGAGAAAATATAGAAAGTAAAGAAGAAGATTGTAAATAAAATAAATAAAAGAAATGGTGATGAAGATATTATCACAAAAGTGCTAGTTCACCAGCTAGCTCCATGTGTATTTCCACCTACATATAAAAAAGAAGGGGAAAATTGTTGGTGCTATATAGGGTTTTGCCTTAGTAAGACCCCCATTTTGGTGTTCCCACCTCCACAAACAACCAATAAGAAATGGATTCGAATATGTGATAAACGAATTAGAAAGGAAATATTGCAATGAACACTAAAAAAAAATACTATGCTACTCAATCAAATCACAAAGGAGAGGAGTGAAACATTACCATCTCCACCCAAAAGATCACTAGCCAAAGGAAGGAGAATGCAAGGAATGGACTTGGAAAGGTCACCATAGTTGCAACAGTGATGAAGGGAGGTCTTGCAAGAATCCAAGTCCACACTTCTATGGATTTCCTCACACTTGCAATGTGGAGTTGATGGAGCTTCAAAGTTTCTGCAATGCTCACAATGTAGTGCTGAAATGTTGCTTGAGAATGAAGAAATGAAGTGATTCTAAGTGTAGATGGTTCAAGAGAGTAAAATGAATGAATGGAGGATTTTTTGAAGGTGGTATGGGAAGAATATTCTATTTTCAGGGTTGGTTGGTTGAAGAGGGACACTACAATTCAAGCCCAATTGAATTTGTAACACCTTTTCTAGCTTCACATGCATGAATCTATCAAGGATGGCGGCATGCCATGCAGACTTCTGCACATCGCGCTTGTGTCCTTGACAAATATTATCTCACCGAAACATAAGAAAAATTCCAAGTAGATGGAAGGCAAGTGGGTGATGTCTAATTTCACCTTTGGATTTGATTTTCTAAGTTGAGGGTATGTGAAAGGGGAATTTTCCTAAGGGGTTCAAATTCACTCGTATACACTAAAAGGAGAAATTTTTCTTGATTTTATGCAAGACATAGAGTATCAAGTTTTTACTTTATCTTTCTCTAATAATAACATAAATTTCGGTATTGCTTGGTCTAAAAAAGTTCAAAGTGAAGGTAGGGTCGAGGATGTGAAAAAATTTAGAGGAAAGAAAAATCAAGAAATGGACATAGTCGTTAATGAAGGTGAACATAGTAAAGAAGAAAACCATGAACTGAGACTAGAAAAGGTAAAGTAGTGAGGACATGATGAAGGTGATTGTAATCAACCTTTAAAAAGGTCATTTTCATACATGTGAGCCAATTTATTGGTAAGTACGCCTTTGAATTTACGTTAGTAAAACATAGAAAATTTAAGATAATTCATTGTTATAGTAGGATGTTTGAAATTTATTCCATCGAATTTATGGATAAAACTATTGTAATTTGTACATAAAAAATATTGAAAATAATTATTGAGCTTAAAATAAATTGCTTAGTTAGGGTTAGTCATTTGTTAGAATAAGTGTTGGTTAGTTAGGGTTGGTTTTCTTTCGTAGGGTTTGTTTCATTTTCTTCTTTTCTTTCTTTTCTTGTTTTCCCTCTACATTGGAGAATTTTTCTTAACTTATCATACACATGAGGGTAAATTCAAGCATTTTATAACATTGTGCTATGAAATGTTAAAAAAAAAAAAAACTATACACAGTAAATACATGCTTTAAAAGGTATGATAAAGCTAAGTATATATATGTGTATATCACATATATACATGAAAGTACAAAAATTCTTTCTATAAAAGTGCCAAAAAGAAAAAATGAGGGATGTTGAACTATAGGAAGGTGGTCATTCAATCAATATAGGATACCTTGTATATTAATGCCAAATATCCTATGTAGGGAATTTCCCAGTGAACTTCAAAGTTAGGGGTATGGAGGTCATTCAGGAATGTCCAGAGTGAGACTACTTCTCCATGTTCTTAGAACCAAAGAATATCATCCATAGAGGGTATTATAAAGGTGGGGTGTGCAACATACATAATAGTATCTAGATTCCCCAAGTATTCAAGCCACACTATCATGTTTGCAACTGAGAGAACATCTTCGATAAGAAGCCCAAGGTCTGGGAGGGATGCTACAAATAGAGAAACCAAATCTGAACTCAACTAGTAGTATGCTCTGGATTCCACTAATTCTTCCCCAAGGACTAAGCATAATTTTGGTATAGTGAAGTTGGTAGTTTGAATGAATAAACCCTTGTCAAGCCTCTGAGCCATTATATGACCCATGAAGCCATTTTTGTGGCGAGTGCAGGTCAATAAAATCAGAGTATCCATGACCTGGAAGAAGCAAGCACTCACAAAGTAGAAATGCAAAATGATAAATAAGAAGTAAAAGCTAAGGTGTGAAGAATTCAAGAAAAGTTCTGAATTTATAGAGAACCATGAGGAAGTTGTGGTACATAGTTGCATACATTTAAGTCTTGAAAATTACAAGTTGAGGTGGCAACCATATGAGTTTTTCTAGAGAGGAATGTTAAATCAAATTAATTCTTGCACAATTGGTGATAATTTCCTTCAAAGTTGGACAATACGAAGATTTTGAATCAAGAAAATTAAAGATTTCAAAATTAATGGTTGTAATTTCATCATGTTTATATTAAGTTGTATTAATCATGAAGGTACCCATTTATGTAACATAGAAATAAAAATGAAGCTAGAAGCCGCACATGTCAACACCTGAGTAATGTGAAGGAAATGATATGTGTGTATCAAGGCATCTGAATTTAATGTATAATATTACATATGATCAGATTTAAGTTTGATCATGACATTCCTGATCCATTGATGTGGTACAACACCATCAAATCAAAATAGCTAGCCGAGTATTTAGTACTTTCCATAAAATTGAAATGGAAGGGTGGTAACTAATGGTTCTAAATTTAGATTTAAATTTTTTGATTAAATTTTTTGTTGCTAAATTTCAATTTATGCATATCTCTACATATAGAAATTTGTACTTAGCTAGGATTTGGCATAAGACTGGTAATATTTAGTTGAGAATACACACCAATAGGGAATAACTAAATGAGTTTATAGGAATTAATGAAAGGATGAAGGGATTTTCATTGAATAAAATATTAAAAGGTAACCTTGATACCACTATAATTCCAAACCCAATAGTGGGCTTCATTGCTTGCAAGTTGAAATGACCTATCAATGAAATATTAAGAGATGTATAAAAAAAAGATCAACTCTTTAGGGTATCCAAATATCTCTACAAGGGCTATAGACGCCTGGATGGAAGTAGAGTTGTGTTTGGGGGAATTACAGAGATAACCTTGTTGGGCCTATGGATGCCTGACTGGTAGTAAGGCTCTATCCACAATTGGATTTCGAGGATTCCAAATTGTATAGTTCAATGTCAATGAACTGATTTTTTTACTGAGTTTTAGAAACTAGAATTTTTCTTGATACGTGTCAGAAACTAGAATTAATAAAAGCACACACTGATATTTTTGAGAGAAAATTTTAATATTTTTATGTCAGAATCTAGGTAAAGTTAAAAGGCTATTGTTTTAAAATATGTATAAATTATAATTTATGACTGGTGATTTAATCACAAGATTTGGTTTAAATTTGGTTTTACTAGCTACAATTTGTTGTGTGGTCTCACAACACACCCGAAGATTGTAAGGATTGGGGAATCCAAGTGAAAAATAACTTTTATGGTAGGTGTTAGCGAGTTGGAAAGATCACTGAAAGTGGAAAGAAAAAGAGAAATCTTAAAAAAGAGGAGTAATTTGTAGTTCAACTATTTTGGGTACTGGGTACTAGGAACCAGGAAAGCCAGAAGTGAAAATGTAATACAAGGTGTTGAACTAAGTGTTCCGATCTGGGAGAAGAGGTTTGATAAATATGGAAGTTCTGGTAAAATCCAAAGTTCGAGAAAATTATGGGTAAAAGCTAAAGTATCAAGTATCGGGTAACAATGCAAAGTAAAGTTTTAAATTTTTACGTTATCCAAAAGGATCTAATGGTCTGGTAACTCGATTAAAATAATAATTACATGAGAATATATGATATTTCTAAAGCATGTTATTTATGATGCATTTAAAGTGATAATGAATTAATGATGGTTTTATTTACATGAGATTTTTATAAATATTTTAAAATGGATTTAATAGTTGGAATTGGTGATTACAAGAGAAGTAGATTGTGATGCAAAGTTTAGGTATGGATGGTTAGGAAAACTAAAGTTACAGGAAGATCTAATAGTGTTACCAAGTTCAACAATATACTTTGGAAGCTCATGCAAAAACAAAGTTCGTTACAAAGAAGCATTAGATACTGGGAAACCAGAAATTTTGATACCAAGCATGTAGTAGAAGAGTGTATACATTTTGAGGGTGCCTCATTCCTGGGAATGTTCAATTCAAGTTCGACCTTGGATGTAACAACAAAAATTCCACCTGATTATTCTTAATATATGGGAATTTCATACATTCTATTTGGCAGATGTTTTGGTTCCAAGAAGGAACCCTAATAGTAAAAAGATGAAAGACCAGAAAGATATCAATGTGTGAATGAAGGTTGACCTACATTGACTTTCTTTTCAATTCTTCTAATGGTTATTATATTCCATGTTCCTTGATAAGATTCATCCCTTTGATTCCCTCTCATGTATTTGTGTTATCCTACCTGCATCTTGTTTCTATAAAAGGCAAGAGGATACTTCTTTTTAAGTTAAGTTCCAAATTTTTGGATGTCGGAAGAGAAAAAATTCTTTATGTTTTGTTATTTTTTCCTATTACGTAGATCATTCTAGTTAAAAAATTATATGTACATAGAGCTTAATCAATATCAAAGCCAATTTGATAGCTACCTATCTCGTGTATCTTTTGTATCTAGTTTTTTCGTTTCGTCAGACAAGACTATATGTTGTGCCATTTAAGGTTGCAGACATAACCTACTTGGTGTCAAGACTAAACCCCCTTCTTTAAAATCTCACACCATTTTATGCATACTTGAGAAGCAATTTGGTGAACTATAAAGTTGTTTTCTTTGATTTGATTAATTTTTGGGGCATGCATGGATAATATCAAGGAGCAATTTTAATTTTCAAGTATTTTGATACTTTATTTTAGATTAGGTTTTTAAATTTAAGAAAATGTTCCAAAAAAGAGATGAATGAATGTAAATATTATTGAAAATATTTCATGTCTATGAAATTGTTGAATTCTTAAAAATCTAAATCTACTTAAGTGATAGGAAAATGGTTTGATGTTCATGAAATAATATTGCAAATCTCTTGATTTCATGAAATTGTTTAATGATCAAACTGAAAGTCTTCTATCTGATACTTATGATTATTAAAGAAACAAAAGATAACCATAGACCCCTTGAGATTAATAGCAATATCACATCATACCCTGAATTGAACCTAGTATGGTCAAGACCTCACAACCGAAGCCTTGGGATTAAGCTAAATCTACCTTGAGGTTACCTTGGTTTAGTCTTTCAAGTAAAGATAGCTTCTTTGTGGTTTTCCTATGAGGACTTTATCTGCACTATTGTTGTGACTAACATCATCAAAAAAATGCATGTTAATATTAGAGGAGATTGACAAATGGAATTTATATTTTGATCGTTCCAAGTGTCAAATTGGCTTCACTACTCAGGTGATATTATTACCTCCTTTAGGTACACCAATTCCCTTATCTTATCATCTAAATTTACTTTACACAAATAAAATCGCAAAATATGAGACTCTTATTTTTAGTTTATTTGCTAAATTTTCTCTTAATATTCAATGCCTTCATATATTTGGAGACTCTTAATTCATCATAAATTAATTAATGGATCATATCCAGGGAAAGAAGCTAAACTATACCAATATCATGATTTGGTGTTAACAATATTAAAATGTTTTACCTCCTATAATATGGAAAATATTTTACAAAAGGATAATCGATATGCAAATATAGTGGCAAGAATTTCTTCCCACATATCCCTCAATTATTCCTCTATGGATTTCCAATTCACTATTTTATAATATTACATTTCCATTGATAGTTGATAAAATAAAAGAAGAGTTAATATATCATGTGGATAAATGAAAAGAATGGTACTCACCCATATTTCAATATTTCTATAATGGTATTACCTTTGAACCAACTACGAAAATTACTAGGGCTCATATTCAAAAACTGTCCACACAATACATACTATTGGCCAATGTGTTATACTATAGATTATATAATGGTCCCCTTTTTCATTTCCTTAGTAGATTAGAAATCCAAGTGGCCCTTAAATAATCCCATTCATGTGCTTGTGCAAGATAATTTTGTGGATGATCTATAGTTCAAAGGGCCATTCAAATTGGATATTATTGGAAAAATATGGAATAATATTCTTTCTCTTTTGTTAAGAAATTTCCTAAATGTCAAAAACAACAATTTGATTCATGCTCCTACTCATGATCTTCATGCCCAAGTTGCTATTTGGCCATTTTTTGTGTGGGGTTTGGATCTCATTAGAAAAATATCTCCTTTGTCATCTCAATGAAATACATTTATTATAACAGCTGTAAATTACTTCATTAAATGGGTTGAGAAAAGTTTTATTTATTCCACAGTAGAAAAAGTTATATGTTTCTTTATATTAGACAATATTATATCAATATTTGGACCTCCTTCTTCTCTAATTTTTGATAATGGTAAACCATTCAAGAACAAAGAAGTGAAATATTTTTAGAAAATTTTCATACACAACATTTATCCATGCCTTATTATCCTTAATTGAATGGACAAGCAAAAAAAGATAACAAGACAATTGAACAATTCTTATGAAAAAAATTCAATAAAAATGGTAAAGATTGGCATAACTAACTTTCTTATGAATTATGGTCTTATCACATGAGCATTCAAATGACTATATAAAATAATACATAGAACCTTTTCTATGACATTGATGTTATTATGCCCTTGAAATTGGAAATTTCTTTTTTAGCAATCTCTTTCAGTGGTATTATTCATGATAACTCTTATAGAGAACAAAGACATCAGAAACTTGAGATGCTCGATGAATAGTGTATACAGGGTTTCAAACATCTTCAAATGTATTACAAAGGTCTTCAATGTAGATACACTGATGGCATTATCCATAATTCTTTTATGAAAGGTGACCGAGTTCTATATGAAAATAAATGTAATATAAATGCGACATTAGGATAAAATATAAATTTTAGTCCAAATTGGTGAGGAATTTATGTTATTGATGAATATTATGGATTAAGAGCATACAAATTTATGTAGTAGATAGTACACCTTTAAAATAACCCATCAATGCTATTTACTTGCATAGATTTTATGCTTAACATTATATTTTGAATATTATGTTGCATCACAAAGTATGATGGTTAAATTAGATGGAATTTTATTTTCTATTTTATCTCACATTACTTCATCCATGATAAACATTTGTTTTCCTTGAAATATTAGAGTAATTTTTATAAGGAAGCTAAGGTAGAAGAACAACATCCTACACTAATATTTAGAAGAGAATAATGAAAAAGTTTTACAAATCTTTAAAAATTCCATAAACTTAAACAAGAATAAACATAAATATCACACATACCATGACACGGTGATTTACATGGGGAAAACCCTTCTGATATAAAAACCCCACACTCCAAAAGCTTCCCAATATATTATTTAGTAAATCACAAAGATTACAATATAATTATAGAGCAAGATTCTCACAGGAGTATCACCACTCATAAATCAAGAGAAAACATGACTGCTAACTAATTCACTTACAGTCATAATGCAGTGCCCTCACAAAATAGACTTACATTCTAGGGCAAGACTGGCCAACAAAATATCCATCGTTAGATCTAAACCCTAATAATTAATGGTCTAGATTTACAATGTATCAACTCTCTCCGATGACATAATAGACCATCACTCCATTTTCCACTTGTCATCACAAGTCACCAAAATCCATTGTTAGCCTATTGGGGCCCACCTTAAGTTTCATCTAGTGTCATCATGTGCTACCTTTGTAGGTCTCGCCTTCTTCGTCAATGGTCATCATGGTTGGGTCCCACTCAGAGTGCTTCCTTCCTCCTTATCGCATTATCACTAAGTCGCTAACTAAACCTCAAAACCTCATGTCAAAGGTTACAAAGTTCTAAAAACCCATGACATGCCGATAACAAAGAGATCACTAAGTTGCTAAAAACCCAAACCTTAGAAGGTCTCTTGTCGAAGGTTACGAAGTTCTGAAAACCCACAAATTTTTGACAACAAAGAGATCGCTAAGTCGATAAGCTATGAAAATTTAGAACCCCATGACTTATGTTAAGAAAACATGGAACCCCACGACTTAAGTAACAAAACCAATTTTCCTATCAAAAATAACTGTTATATAATTGCAAGGTTGAGACACAATTTTCCAACAAATCTCCCACTTGTCGAACACCTTGCAAGAGAAATAGAATGGATTAAACATTGTCTCATAATTGTTAGGGGCCAAAAGGCCTAGAATCTCTAAACACCATTTGAACTTCTTTTCGCTCATTGTCTTAGTTAAAGAACTAGAAAAAATCATCACAGTCCCTACCTTAACCAATTTCACTCTGCCATCTTTGACCATATGTCAAACAAAATGATATTGTACATCAATGTGCATGGTCTTGACATGAAATTTTAGGTTCTTGGCTAGACATATCACACTCTAAATGTCACAATAAATTTTCACTACACCTTGTTTTATTCCAATATCTGAACACAATCTCTTAAGACAAATGGCTTCTTTACAAGCATGAATAGCTATCATATACTTTGGTTCAGTAGTGGACAAATCAACCACAACCTATAGCTTGCTCATCTAACTGATTGCACCAATGAATAATGTAAACATATAAGCACTAGTGGATCATCTTCCATCAACATCACCTGCTAAATCTGAATCCACATAACCATGAATATCAAGGGAAATATTGCCTTCAGTTATACTACTATGATAGCATAAGGAATAATCTAAGGTGTTGCACAAATATCTTAAGACTCTTTTAACTACATCCTAATGAACTCTACCAGGATTATACATATATATGGAGAGAACTCCCACTTCTTGGGAAATGTTTGGTCTAGTAGTTCAACCATAAAATACATCAAAATTCCAACTGCACTCTGGTAAGGCACTTTGCTCATGTCTTCCATCTTCGATGGGGATGTTGGACAATCTAAAATAGATAACTTTGTTCCAACTAAAACAAGAACCCACAATGGTCTACAATCCCGCATGTTAAATCTCTATAAAATTTAATTGACATACTTACTTTGACCAAGCCATAGCTTTTTGTTCACTCTATCTATTTTAATTTCCATCCCAAGAATGTGTTTCATTGTACCAAGATCTTTCATCTTAAATTTAGCAGCAAGTTGAGATTTTAGTTCTAAAATCATACCTTTCCCTTTCCCAATAAGTAGTATATCATCAACATATAATACAATAAACAAGAAATGATCACCATCAATTTTATAATAAACACAATGATCTAATTTATAATGCTCAAATCCCAAAATCAACATATATGTATCCAATTTTTGGTACCACATCCTAGTACTTTTTTTTAAGCCATACAAATATTTTTTCAATTTGCAAACCAATTTAATTTTACCTTTCACCACATAGTGCTTTGGCTGTGACAAATAAATATCCTCCTCCAAATCACCATGAAGGAAAGTAGTTTTCACATTTATTTGATCAACGTCTAAATCATAAGAAGCAGCAAATGAAATTAAAAATCTAATGGATGTCATTTCTGAAACATGAGAAAAATATCTCACCATAATCAACACCCTGAACTTCAGAGTAAACCTTCACAACCAAACTTGCTTTTTACTTCTCAATACTTCCATCTGAACCAATATTTTTCTTGAACACCCATTTGCAATCAACAAGTTTTTGTCCTTCAGACAATGGTATGAGATCCCATGTATCATTCTTTTTCAAAGATTCCATCTCTTCATCCATAACAATCTTCTAGGATTCTACATCAATTCATACATAATTTCTCTTCTATAGATAAGTCAGTGTAGGATAATGATGGGTCAAAAAGTGGCGATATGTAAGTGATATGATGGCCCATGTGGCTGATGACTTTTTTTTTTACCCAAAATTGATAAAACAAAAAAGGTTTATATAGGAGATTCTTAGCTTTCCACCAATATAAATTACTTTTTAGTTTGAATTTAATAAATAATTATTATTCATTTTCTACTTGAATAATGAGTAAAGTCCTGATTGATAGGTTAATTGAAAAACATCTATAGATTTCAAATTTTATCACATTTTTTGAATCTAAAACATGTGTCACATTGTATGCTTCTCATACTATAGGATTTAAAAAAAAACTTGAATTTCATGAAGTTTTAACCAAGTTAAGTTGGTTAGACACACAAGTTTTTATATTTTCTCAAATTTGTAATAAAAAAATCATAATAATTATTTACTTGGAAAAAAATTACAAAAAAATATGCATCACATCGGGACATGAGTCCTCTACTTATATATAAAATCTTATAAAAAAATATTATTATTTTACTGTGGTTAGGCTGGTCAGAAAGACACCTACTTATTGTTTCCTTGAAATTTAAGTACTACTGCATTGAATTTTCAAAGTTTCACCAAATAGAATTTTAAAAAAAATAAACCTAGTATTTTAGAAACTACATTCAATTTGCTATAGATTCTATTCTTACATATTTTTGATATAATATAGATAACTTATTCAAATTTTTACGTCAAGTTGCTTACGTCTGATTTCTAAATTTTTATTGCCACTTAAGGGCTTTTTCTTTCCATGATGATCCTGCACATACCCAGATCTAGGTTCATCCATGTTAGTATTCAAAGAAAAAATACAAGTCAAATCATTAGGTGAATACCTTTCAAGTGGTTGTCTTTGCCTTATAGACCTATGAACATGATAAGTTGGAGGTTCTTCCTCGTCTTTTGAAGATTTAGAGCTAGATGAGATATCCTCAACTTCTTGTCTATCCTTGGGCCTTGATTCAACTTTCTCAGGTGTAGAAGTAAATTGAATCACATCTTCCTATTTACTTTGTTCTAGTTGCACTGTAATAGAAGAAGGCTTAGTTTCTCTAAAATTAATACTTCTAGTATGTATTACCTTCTTTGGATTAGGATCCAAATGCTTGTATCCTTTCACACCATAATTATATCCCATGAAGCTACATTTCATAGCCATTTTCTCCAAATTTGTCTGATTTTACTTTGGCACATGTGCATCTACCTCACAAACAAAAACTATAAGATTTCTTAATGAAGGCTTGCAACCCAACCATGTCTATATAGAAGTATTATCAACAAGAGATAATGTAGGAGACCTTTTAATTAGGTAACAATAAATGGAAATAAATTCATCTCAAAACCTTTGTTCTAGGCTAGTACCACTCAACATACTCCTAGCCTTCTCCATCAGTGTCATGTTCATTCTTTCAGCAACTCCATTTTATTATGGAGAATACAAAGTTTTCTTCTGTCTATGAATACCACTATCTTTACAGAATCTATCAAAATTAGTAGAGAAAAATTCATTTTCATTATCAATCCTCAAACACTTTATATTTTTTCCATTCTGCAACTCAACCATTTCTTTAAATTCTTGAAATTGATTGAAAACTTCAAATTTTCTCTTTAGAAAATATACCCATGTCCTTCTACTATAATCATCAATAAGTTAAACATAATATATAGGGGTATGTGTAGGATCATGATGGGACAAAAAGTGGTGATATGATGGGTATGTAGCTGATGACTTTTTCTTACCCAAAATTGATGAAACAGAAAGGGTTTTTCAAGGAGATTCTCAGCTTTCCACCAATTTAAATTGTTCTTTACTTTGAATTTAATAAATAATTCTTATTCATTTTCTATTTGAATTATGAATAAGTCCTGATTGATAGGTTGATTGAAAAATATCTATAACTTTCAAACGGTATCACATTTTTTGAATCTAAAACATGCATCACATTCTATGCTTCCCATACTATAGGATTAAAAAAAAAAAAAATTGAATTTCATGAAGGTTTAACTAAGTTAAGGTGGTCAGACATACATGTTTTTTATATTTTTAAAATTTGTAATTAAAAAATTATAATTAATTATTTACTTTGAAAATAAAAATAAAAAATATGCATCACATCAGGACTAGAGTCCTCTACTTATATCTAAAATATATTATAAAAAAACATTATCATTTTATTATGATTAGGGTGGTCAGACAGACACCTACTTCTTATTTTTTCCCTAAAATTTAAGTACTACTGCATTGAAATTTCAAATTTTCGCCAAATAGATTTAACAAAAATAAAATAAGCCTAGTAGTTTTAGAAAATAAATTCAATTTTCCATAGATTCTATTGTTACATATTTTTGAAATAATATAGATAAATTATTCAAAGTTTTATGTCAAGTTGCCTAACTCTGATTTTTTTGAATTTTTTACCACTTAAGGGCCTGTTTTTTCCATGATGATCCTGCACATACCCATAGATTTACTAATTGAAGGAACATCTATAGTACCCAACACATCAGAATGAATAAGATCCAATACACCAAAATATTTATGAGAACTCGAATAAAACTGAATGTGGTTTTATTTTCCATAAATACAATGATCATAGAAATTGTATTCAAGATTACAATCAAACAAACCTTCAATAAGGTTTTTATATTTCAAGGTCCTTAGACCCTTTTCTTGAATGTGGCCAAGTATCTAGTGCCACAACATATTTTTCTCTATAGGTAACTTTATTTTAGAAGAAAGAGCACCCTTGGGTACCCAAAATCCATGACCATCTATTGAAGGTGAAATCCTCACTTCTTCCACAATCTTTCCTTTTAGAGAAGTACTATTGCACTCAATAGTGCATACATCAAGCTTATATAATGTACCATATTTGACACCTCTAGAAATCACCATAGCACCTCTAACCATCTTCCATCTTGCATCAGAAAATACTACCTGCACACCCACATCTATAATTTTTCTCATAGATAACCAATTTTGTGCTAAACTAGGGATATGAAAAACACCATTTATCATTTTTATTCTACCATTAGGAAGCCTTATTTTAACTTTACCGCGTCCAACAATTTCTAAATGCGAATCATCACCCAATTACACCTTACCTCCATCAAATTCTTCATATTCAAAAAACCAAACTCTATTAAAGTTCATATAGAAAGATGCACCTGAGTCAATTAACCATGCATCATTACTTGCATGAATTGCAAAAGATTCAATGAATGCATGACCATCTTCCTTCTTCGACTCAAAATCAGAACCAAATTTCTTCTTTACATTCCTTATGAACATGTCCATGCTTACCACAGCTCCAACATTTATAACTTTGGACTTTCTAGGACACTTAGATCTCCCCTTGAACTTGGATTTTTCATGCTCATTATTCTTTCCTTTTTCCTTAGGTCTTCCAAAAAAATTCAGGGCCTCCTTGGCTTTGATGGATACCTTCCTCCTTATCTCTTTAGAAAGTAAATAACCCACTACTTTGTCAGTCTTTAATATAACAAAATTACTCTCAATAGTCATAACGAGAGAATCCCATGAATCAGGAAAATAACAAAGAAAAATTTGACATTTCTCTTCCTCATCCATTTTGACACCAAGTAATTCCAACTAATCCACCAACATATTAAATGCTTCCAGGTGACCGGTAATCCGTCCACCCTCTTCCATTCCCAAGGAATATAATTTATTCCTCAAGAAAATCATGTTCACTAAATATTTGGCTTGATACATCTCACCAAGCTTCTTCCATAGCTTTTATGTAGAGGTCTCTTCATGGACATTGATTAAAATAGAGTCTTCCAGGCACAATTTTATTAGACCCTTGGCTTTATAGTTCATAAAATTATATTGAGTAGTCTGAGTAGGATATGTAGGCCTTGAAACATTCTCATCAAGAACATCCCATAGATCTCAATCTATCAATAGATCCTCCATCTTCAACTTCCACATTTCAAAATTATTTCTAGAAAATTTATCTTCCTCTATTCTCCCTGATGAACTTTCCATCTAAAAATTCATGTAATAAGATCAGAAAGTGTCTATTTCACAAGATCCCACTCAAATCTAGGTTAATTCAAAAAACCCAAAAACCCACAATTGAAACCAAAGGTGATGATGCTCTAATACCACTTGTAAGGAAGCTAAGGTTGTGGAAGAACTTACACTAATCTTGAGAGGAGAATAATGTAAAAAAATTATAGATCTTTAACAATTACATAAACTTAAACAAGAATAAACATAAATATCTCACATACCATGACATAGTGATTTACATGGGGAAAACCATTTCGAGAGAAAAAAACCCACACTCCAAAAGCCACACAATATATTATTCAATAAATCACAAATATTACAATATACATGCAAAGAAAGCTTCTCACAGGAGTATCACCACTCGGAGATCAAGAGACAACACAACTATTAAATGACTCTCTTACAATCATAATGCAACACCCTCACAAAATAGAGTTACATTCTGGGGAAAGACTGGCCAACAAAATATCCACCATTAAACCTAAACCCTAATAATTAATGATCTAGATTTACAATATATCAACTCCCACTGATGAAATAGTATACCATCACTCCATTTGTCACTTGTCGTCACAAATCACTAAAATCCATCATCAACCTATTGGGTCCCACCTTAAGCTTCATCCCGTGTCATCATGTTTTTCCTTCGTAGGTCTCAACTTCTTTGTTAATGGTCATCATGGCTAGGTCCCACTCAAAGCACTTCCTTCCTCCTTATCGCACTATCACTAAGTCGCTAAAAATCCAAACCTCAAAACCTCATGTCTAAGGTTACCGAGTTATAAAAACTAGTGGGATTCCGACAACAAAGAGATCACTAAGTCACTAAAAACCCGAACCTCAAAACCTCTTGTCGGAGGTTACAAAGTTCTAAAAATTCGCAACTTTCTGACAACAAAGAGATCGCTAAGTCGGGAAGTTATGAAACTTAAACACCCCATGACTTAAGTTACAAAACCATTTCTCCTATCAATAATAATTGTTATATAATTTCAAGGCTGAGACATAATTTCTGAATAGTTTTTGTAATTGATTATTACCTATTATGCATACTATTTAGTAATTTGTGTGATATATTGAAATAGATATGTAATGAATAATGTGAGTACATAAGAAAGTAATACAACACACCAATGAAACATTATATTAGAGAATTCAAACAATAATGAAATTGAATTCAGACAAACAAACTCTCCAATGACGTCTCATTGTCCTCTATCTCCAAGGATTCTTCAAGTCATTTTTCTCTCAGATTGTTTATGCGCATTATTGGGTATGTGCAGGATCATAATGGGCCAAAAAGTGGTGATACGTAAGGGTTTTTAAAAGAGATTCACAATTTTCCACCAATATAAATTATGGTTTACTTTGAATTTAATAAATAATTATTATTCATTTTCTATTTGAATTACGACTAAAGACCTAACTGATAGGCTGATTGAAAAACATCTATATCTTTCAAACTTTATCACAATTTTTTATTCTAAAACATGCATCACATTCTATGCTTCACATACTATAGGATTACAAAAAAAATTGAATATCATGAAGTTTTGACCAAGTTAAGGTGGTCAAACATACGAGTTTTTATATTTTTCAAAATTTGTAATAGAAAATTCATAATTAATTATTTACTTTGAAAAAAATTACAAAAAAAAATGCATCACATCGAGAAATGAGTTGTCTACTTATATCTAAAATATTAGAAAAAAATGTTATCATTTTATTGTGTTTAGGGCGGTCAGATAGACACCTACTTATTTTTTCCCTGAAATTTAATTACTACTGCATTGAAATTTCAAATTTTCACCAAATAGATTTTTAATTTTTTTAAATAAACCTAGTATTTTAGAAGCTACATTAAATTTTCTACAGATTTTATTCTTACATTTTTTCGAAAAAATATAGATAACTTATTCAAAATTTTACTTCAAGTCGCCTGACTCTAATTTTTTTGAATTTTATTGCCACTTAAGGGCCTATTTTTTCCATGATGATCCTGCACATACCCTACTTTCAAAATGAAAACCTGAAGAATGAGATGTCGGAAATGCAAGAGATATATCCTACACTATATGATTGGTAAACTAGTTGTAGCTGATTATGTAAAGATTAAGATGCTGCAATGATATTGACAAGAAAAATGATCCAATTAAACAAATGTGATTAAGATGTAGCTAATGGTAATTCCATGATAAATATACTAATGCTACAATACAAAAATGATAATTCTAAGATGACAATGCTAAGATGGTAATGTTAATGGAAATTCTACAGAGTGTAATTATGCTGAGCTCTCTATCTATGCTTTTTGTTGTAAATGAGGCTCTACTTATAGATTTTCCAAGGCATCAACCTAGCTGGCAAAAATCAATGGTCTGGATTTGATTTGGAGAATGAACGGTTGAAGGTGAAGAGGTTGGAGAGAATCAAGGAGTGTGTTCCCTTTAGAAGAAAAAAATGCCAAGTATGAAGAAGAATCAAATGGAGGTGAAAGCCAAGTGTCCCAAATTGGTTATAATTTGTTGAGGATAAATGCCAATTAAATTAAGAATATTTAATTTCATGAGACACATGATGAAGTGGAAGATGATAAGTTAGTAGAAATGTGCCTAAATTCAAATATTAAAAATTGAATTTAATAAGAGGGAGTTAATTAAATAAAAGAAACTAATTGAATTTGTTTATTTAATTAAGTCATGAAGAAAATGATTTAAGGTAAGAAGAATTAGAGAAAATGAACTATATAAATAAATTTTGCAATTTATTTATAAGTAGATGAATTAATATTAATTAATTAAATAATGGGTAAGTGCAGAAAGATGGTTCCCAAAAAGGGGACTTAAGTGGACAACTTTTTTCTGAAATCAGGAAATACTGACCTTGGACGTGAAATTGAGGATACCTAGACTCAAAATTTTGAGATGGAACAAAAAGAAGGATTCAAGTGCTCTAAGTGTACTTTCTAAACTACTAATTTATTTTGAAAATGGTTGAAATTAAGGGGTTCGAATGAGGGACGTGCACAAATTGGTGTAGTTTTTGTCAGAAAATATAACATACAAACTCTTGTGCGACCCTCGTACAGTGAACTTTTATTTAGTATTTTTAAAATCACAATGGTCAGAAGTTAGCTAACACTATGTAGTTGATGCACAATTTTTCTGATAATTTTTTAATGAATATTTGATTTTTTACTAATTTACAGAGTGGACATATCTTGAAAATAGAATTTTGGCTGTGCTACCCCTACAAATTTTGGAAACTAATTGATTTGTTTTTTCTTTAATTTTTTAATTTTGTAGAATGGAGTCTAGTTTCTAAAAATGTAATTTATTTGAAAAATTGATGAATGGTTAATTTATAATGAAAAAAATACCAAACACTTCTTTTTGGCAAAAAAAAGACATACAGATAAAATAAATTATGGATGAAAGACTTAAAATTTTGAGAAAGTGAAAAAAATTACATCGTTGGATAGCTAAGAGATAACCCAACATTACCCACGTGTTTTATTTTTTCGATATTGAACCACGTGCAATCTTGACGGTGAGCACGAACTCGATTATGAGAAATATGGTGGATTTTTTAAAAACACATCTCTGGTCATTGGGAATGCCCTGGAAGCCTTTGGGTTGCTATTCCAAAGCAAATACCAAGCCTAAAGCTTGGTAATTTGCAAAGCAAGATATAATGCGAGCATGTTATAACGTGCACATTATATCTCACTTTTGATATGGTTTTTGCTTCTGCGGGGAACATGTCAACTAACACATAACGCGAGCATGTTATAACACACTCGCGTTATGAATTAATTTATGTTAAATGCCAATATATTAATGTATCCTGATATATTTTTGTGTACATGTATGTATGTATGCTTGTATGGATGTAAGATTATATTTATTAAGCTTGTATGTATGCATTTATGTATGCCTTTCGACAAGGGGAGAATTTAGAGAGAGTCTAGAGAGATGGAGAGGGGGTGGAAGTGAGATTTTAAGAGAGAGGGAGTTGGAGAGACAGGGTTGGAGTGAGGGGGACTTAGCTAGGTAGGGTGGGAGGGATAGAGGGAGGGAGAGAGAGAAGGGGGGTGGGAGAGAGAGAATTGAGGGAGAGGGAGAGATAATTGAGGGAGATGGAGAGAGATAGGGGGGAGAGAAAGAGATAGGGAGAAAGAGAGAGTTATGTAGGTAGGGTGTGAAAGGGAGAGACTTGAGAGTGTGAGGGGGGTGAGAGGGAGAGACTTGAGAGTGTGAGGGGGGTTAGAGGGAGAGACTTGAGAAATAGGTAGTGAGAGGGAGTGTGAGAGAGATGGAGTGTCAGAGGGAAGGAGTAGGAGAGAGAGGGAGTGTGAGAGATATGGAGTGTGAGATAGAGGGAGTGTGAGTGAGAGACCTAAGAGAGGGAGAGGGAGTGACCTGATAGAGGTAGAGAAAGAGGGGGGTGGAGTGAGAGGGACTTATCTAGGTAGGGTTGGAGGGATAGATAGAGAGAGGGGAGAGAGACAAAGAGAGAGCTACCTAGGTAGGTTGCCAAAGGGAGAGAACTTAGATAGAGAGGGGGTGGGAGGAAGAGACATGAGAGAGAGGGAGAGAGTGGGATGGATTGGGAGGGACATAAAGAGAGATGGATAGAGGGAGTGAGAGAGGGTGGTAGGGATTGATTGAATCAGAGGTATGCAGAAAGAGGGAGATGACAGATAGAGACAATTAGAGAGGGTGGGAGGGAGGGAAGGAGGGAGGGAGAAGTGAGATGTATAGATAGAGAGAAAGTGATAAGGGATGAGGGTATAGGGTTGATGGTTTCTAGGGTATTAGGGTTTAAGGTTTGAGGGTTGAGTGGATAGGTTTGATGGTAGAGGGTATTTGGTTGAGGGTATAGGGTAGAAGGTTTAAGGTTTAAGCGTTTAGGGTTGAAGGGTTTGGGGTTAAAGGTTTAGGGTTAAGGGTTTACTTGGTTGAGGTTAGAGGATTTAGGGTATAGGTTTGAGGGTATATGGTTGAAGGATTAGGTTTAGGGTGCAATGTAAGGGGTAGAGGGTTTAGGGTTTAAGGATTGAGGGTTGAGATATTAAGGATTGAGGGTTGAGAATTGAGGGTTGAGTGTTTACTGTATAGGGTAAAGGGTAGAGGGTTTAAGGGTTGAGGGTTGAAGATTGAGGGTTTACGGTATAGGGTCGAGGGATTAGGGTTGAGAGTCCAATATATAGGGTAGAGGTTATAGGGATTAGGTTTTAGGGTAAAGAGTATTGGGTTGAGGGTAGATGTTAGAGGGTAGAGGGTAGAGGGTAGAGGGTTTAACAGTTTAAGGTTTAACGAGTTAGGGTTGAGGGTCGAGGATTTAGGGTTGAGCGTTTAAGGGTTTAAGGGTTGAGGGTTTAAGGTTCAAGAGGGTTGAGGGATTATGGTAGAGATTTTACTAAGTGGGTTTAAGGGTTGCGGGATTATGGTTGAGGGTAGACGGTAGAGGATTGGTGGTAGAGGGTAGAGGGTTTACGGGTTAGGGTTTAAGGGTTTAGGGTTTAGGGTTTAGGGTTTAGGGATGAGGTATTAATAGGTTATAGGGTAAAGGTTATAGGGGATGAGGGATTAGGGTTTAATGGTTCAGGGTTCAGGGTTCAAGGATTAAGAGGGTATAGGGGTTAAGGGATTAAGGTAGAAGAGTTGATGGTTGAGGGTTAAGGGATTAAGAGGGTATAGGGGTAGAGGGATTAAGGTTGAAGGGTTCAGGGTTGACGGTTGAGGTATTAAGAGGGTATAGGGGTTGAGGCATTAAGAGGATGTAGGGGTTGAGGGATTAGGGTTTAAGGGTTGAAGGTTGAGGGATTAAGAGGGTATAGGGGTTGAGGGATTAAGAGGGTATAGGGGTTGAGCGATTAGGGTTTAAGGGTTGAGGGTTGAGGGATTAAGAGGGTATAGGGGTTGAGGGAATAGGTTTTAAGGGTTGAGGGTTGAGGGTTGAGGGTTCAAGGATTAATAGGGCATAGGGGTAGAGGGATTAAGGGTGAAGGGTTGAGGGTTGAGGGATTAAGAGGGTATAGGGATTGAGGGATTTGGGTTTAAGGGTTGAGAGATTAAGATGTAATCAG